>OZ024835.1:52306803-52906803 GCA_964016985.1 Anodontia alba
GTTGGATTAACAGATCCACCACATGCAAAAAAAAAAATGTATGGACGAGCAGCAATGACCCAGATCAGAATACGCGGATGCACATTCTAATCTAGAATTTTGCGTATTGCTAGCTATACTTAAATATTAGACGACGATGCACTGGAGTAACAGCAGATCCTTTCGAATAAAAAAAATGTACAGACGAACTGCAAGGAATCAGATAGAAGTGCACGGATGAACATACTAATCTAGAATGTTGCATTTATAGCACACTATAATTAACCCATTGTAGTCTAAGCCCTAAAAGGGTAACTGTCAAACAGTGGAGACCCAGACCAGAATGTGGCGTCTGATCAGGGCCTCCACTGTTTGCAATTAGTTCAATTATTTGTTTCTCTAAATAACATAGCCTGGCATACCTAAAATCGAAATTAAAATCTTCCAGTATATAGTGTGGGTGAGTTCATTCAGTCTACAATAGGTTAACTATTAGAAGATGATGTGCCAGACTATTGGCAATCGTATCGAATAAGACACTGTACAGATGAGCAGCAACAAACCAGATCAGAGGTGCGGATACCCTATATTTATCAAATATTTTCAATTGTTCCGTTTTTTTTAATTGGTAAAATTACTTTGTATCTACATGTATTCGATAGTTTAAAATGAAAATGACTTTTTATCAAAGATGAAAGGATGAAATTGAAATATTTTTTTTAATTGTTCAAAATTAACTCAGCAGTTTTTAAGTAAGTTATATATTAGGTCTGGTGTTGTCTTAATTTCAAATATACAATGCCTTTTAAGGCATTATCTGTTCATGCATGATGTGTTTTTTTCTCATCCAATCAGAAGAAAGCCACAGAAGATTTGGAAGTGCACCTGCATGTCATAAAACTTTCAATAAACAAATACATGGGATGAGCATTTCCTGTATCTCACCCTCCATAAGCAACACACAGGCTAATATTATGTAACATTTGAAAGATCAAAAGATTAAATTTAGAACAAAAGGAGATAGCATAAATAAAAACAATATTATATATATATATATATATATATATATATATATATATATATATATATATATATATATATATATATATATATATATATGTATATATATATATATATATATATAATTGGAAAACATCATGATGTCATACACATTAATTGCACAGTACTCCAGATTTATGTAGCATAGAGTATTTGATGATAATTGATATGTGTCTTCATTTTTCCACTTAAATAATTTTGTTGTGGATATTTATTAGAATTGCCTCACAGAGGCATATGTTGTCTGGAGGAGAAACATTAAAATACAAGATATGATCATAATTAT
Source organism: Anodontia alba (assembly GCA_964016985.1). Taxonomy (NCBI): domain Eukaryota; kingdom Metazoa; phylum Mollusca; class Bivalvia; order Lucinida; family Lucinidae; genus Anodontia; species Anodontia alba. The sequence continues at coordinate 52,308,128 of OZ024835.1, forward strand.
TAATCGGTCAATTATAAAGTTTCTCAAATGAACCCCATGTATTTATTTATTTATTTACTTATTTTTAAAGTAAATAATAACACTTCACAAACCAAACCCTAATTCTACTGATGGAGCACTATATAATAAGTCTGATAGGAAATTAAAGGAAAAAAAAAATGTTTGTGTCCAAAAAAATGTGAATATTTATTTTCTGCAATTGCGCAAACTGACTTTTCTGAAACACAGTTATTTCAACAAACTAGTCTGAATGTTTAGTGAAGATTCAGATCAACCTGCGCATCTTCATAGTCTGATCAGTCTTCACCCCACGCTCTATAAGATATACTGCTTCTTCGTCCAGATAGCACATACTGATCAGGCCACGGGATGCGCAGGCTGATCCACATATTCACTGAGAGTACAATCGTTTTTGCAGAAATTAATGTGATTCTGCCAAAAGCTGCTTAATTCTTTTTCCGTTGTATATTGCATTTTTAAGACACATGTTTTCCAGCAGTACTTTCAATATTTAATAATCAATCATTCGGTAGAAGGGCATTATCATTTCACATTGAACTGCTGGGAATGAAAGAATACAGATTTTTTGCTTATTTTTCCCGGAAAATGGGATTTGACATTTCAAATCCTATTTTTTCGGGAAAAATAAGAAAAAATCTTATTAATTTGTTGTCTACTGAAACTGCCCATAGCGTGGTAAAAGATAATTCTCAAATGTCTGTGCGAAAAAAAAGTGCTCTAAAATTATGCTTTTCCCGAACAAAGGATTTATTTATTATACCCTGTTCAGTGATTATCTTTTAGTTTGACGAAGCTTCTAAAATAGTGCTACTGGAAATTTATGCAGATAAGAACCAGGTAAAGAGGGCATTTGATGATAAACTAGCATATTAAGGCACAAGTATCTGTATTTCTCCATAAAACATGTGGGTATTCATTAGAACTGCATTGGAGAGGCGATTCTAATGAAAACAACCTGCTATATTTTATTGAATAAAAAAAAAAAAAAAACATCAAATTAACACCAAATTACCCACCTTATCTATTTCTATGTCTTAATCATAAACTTTGCTGATATCAATAATTTCCCCTTATCAGGACCCTGCCTGTAAGGGTGGCCAAAGTCGCCAAAGGTTTCTTATTTTTATCTGCTTATGGTCATTAGGGCGTTTTGCTATCCAAACTGTGTCTTTAATAGCTAATTGCCACCATCTAACATCCTAAATCATCGCGGATGGAAAATAAAGCGATATATATGTATTTACTCTAGATTTTTTTCCTACCGCTACTTAGTTGTTTATTGCATCAGATACCCGCCACCCTAAAATTATTTCACTATTATTTTTTTCTTGGACCCAATATACACGGTATTATTAGGTCCGAGTTTTTATTAATTTTATAATTCTTATTATTAAGTAAAATAAAAAAAAAAAAAAACAGATGTAAAATAAATTGAGTCCGCGGGATTTTGATTGGCTTACTATGCAAACGATAAAACGTTTTAAACTAGACACGGTTTCCATGACAGCGTTTTCCGAACGCTAATGTGAATGGTTACTATTCGAAACGCTTGAAACGTTTCAGAAACGATGAACTGATTGGCTAAAAATGCAAACGATCGTTTAAGCGTGGTCCAAACGCTCCGTTTCCAACTCGTGAACAAGCGTTTTGCATGCGTTTCTGTGGACATAAAAAACGCTGTCACCACTGTAAATATTGTTACTCATCTCTCTGATGTTTGAATAGATTATTGTAATCATTGGCATTGCCAGAATTATTTTATGCATATCCAAGAAAATCCTGAAAAATTCTCCCTAGTATCGCTAATAAAATAGGGGTTACTCTTAAAGAAAAGAATTTGCTCCCTATTTTGAAGGTGATAAATTCATCCGCTATGGTAAAGAAGCAAACTGGTTTATGTTGGTTGATGCCTTTTTGTCGCAAATAATATGTTTACGCTTATTTCGCACGTGCGCTTCACCTGGGGTAGTCCGCTGTGACGAATGGTGTTATTCATAGTGTAACAGATGACTCAGTTGCCTTTGTGTTTGTAACTAAACTAAAGTAAAGTTTAACGTTAACACGATTATGTGGATTGCTCTTCTGATCCGTCCCCTGCTCGCATTCTACTTAAATCAATATTGAACCGATATGAAATTAAGTAAAGGCTTTGTACTTTCCACTATCTAAAATAGAAAAAAAGTAAAGAGAATGTGGTAACACTATCCACTGAAATATATTTTCTGGCTGAGATGTTGATAGAAATAACAAGTTTATTTTTTTATTCAAATATTTTGTCGACTTGCGCATTAAGCGAACTTAATATACTGGAGATATCATCTAAACACATTTGTTTTTTTTTCAAAATGTATTTTCGCATAACTATAAGAATATATATATTTAAACACACCTTCTTGTGGATGATAGTTGTAAAGAAGACAGGCGCCTACGTCCCACAGATATCACAGATATGCCACAGTTTCGGGTTTCATAGGTTTCACTGTAATCAGCTGAAGTTTTCTCCGATATTTTTTTTTTTTGAAGTTCCGTAGAATTTTATAGCCGAAGAGGAATTCATTAAAATTGTTCAATATTAAGTCCGCGTAACTTACGGAAATGTGAGCGCCTATCTTTCTCTTTAACTTTTATCTCGGATAGTTTTGGGTTTATAAAAACATATTTAAAAAGATATCTCGAAAATTTAATTTGAAAAAATAAAAGATAAAAGTTCGGGTTTATCGTATCATTTCGGACCGATTTCCTGTTTTTTAAGAACACTAGTTGCTCAGGCCTGTCTGTCCCTATTTTTAGGGTTCATTCGGTAGGTGATTATCTTTATTGCTGTCTACAATGTCCCACAGACGCGACGACACACAATAAAATTAATTATAAAAGGTAGGTTTGGAAACAAAGAAGGCACAAAGAACTAAAATCGGAGACTTGGTTTTATTAAGTCTCTTCATATATGACTATAGTTTGCAAGGCTTTAATTGCCCATACACTAAAAAAACGTAGATTTTATGGTATAATACCTAGCAACTGGCTACAATTGCAGTTACCGTTAGTTTTTACGGACGACCGTAGATTCACCTCGCTTGGTAGGCCATAGAAGGACAAGATACGTAACATAGGGCAAAATACGTAACGGGTAGAGTAGGGATGTAAACTACCGCACCGTATCTGAAGCCTACCGACCCTTATCCCATTCTAGAGATAAATTCTGCACAATTTCTATAGGTGGCCGTAAAAAAGTATCGGTAAATGCACTGACTTTACCGTAAAACCCATGGGAGTTTTTACAGTGTAGCACTGGGTTTTCGAAGTAACCAGAAAGGGCTCAATGCTGCTGCAGTGCAGCAGAAAAACCTAAAAGGTTGCCTTTGGAAACAAGAAACACACAAAAGAACGAACAGGGAGAGTCGATTTTTAGTTCTGCTGGCTAAAGGCTAAAAGAGCTTATGTCATGGTGTGGTTCTCGTCCGTGCGTTCGTCCGTCCGTACGTTAACTATTTCTTGTTTACGCGATAAAGTCCACATTTTGTCCGATTGTTTTGAAACTTACACAGATTGTTCGTATAATTGTAAGGATTAATCCTATGTTACGACATGCAACAAAACACGGTGCAGGCCGACCTCAATTTGTTATTTGTCAGGTATCTTTTCGTCACCCTAAGACCTTTTTCTACCCGTACGTGTAAAAGTTGCATAATTAATATCTTAAGGTATTTTAAATAGGTTAAATGGCTTGCAAAGCGCTTGTAGCGTGAATAACGAAATAAAGTGTATTGCACGGGTATAGTCTTACTATATATAAACCAACCGAAAATGTTTCAATAAGAGAGCAATCAGACAACGTAAAGAGTATCATCCGAACTCTTGATGAAATTATTTAGTGAGTGGTATTTTTATATAATTTTATCTTAATATAATTGTTGTGGGTTTTTGTGCGAATTCTGAAAAGGCAGAAATGTGCCCGAGACTTAAATGGAAACCTACAAATTATTAATTGGACATTGTGCACAGGCTGATCCAATGCTAGATATGTTACCGGAGTTATTTCGGGAGTACCGTATAGGCTGTGCTAAGTTGTGCAGTCTGATCAGTTGCCCCAGTTTGTGCGAGTTGTACATGTAGCTTCTCTCGAGAGTGCTGAGCAGGCTGCACAGGCCATGTGTGGTCTATTCAGGGTCTCTTTCTAGCAGGCGCATAGTTAGTAGGAACGAGACCAGTGCAGGATCGGACTTGCCAATGCAGTCAAAGCACAGCAGTATAGGAAATCGCGTGGGTCAATAAAAATTAGAAACCGCGGACTTACGCACGTACATACAGGCATGCACCAGACCGCACAACCGGCGCCTTTGACGAGACATGACTAACGAGACGACAGATGTAAAAATTGCTGACATAAAATATGTATGTGAAGAAATAGTGCCGGTAAAACTCCAGAAAGGAAGCATTTCACCTTTGTACATTATGGTGATAGTATGTAATGTTTGAAGGCCCCGAAGTTGTAATCTGATTTAATTTCACTACCGCCTTAGCATATGTGAGGTGGTCGAAAAAAGAAAAAAAAATGTTTCCTGAAATTTGCACCAAAATCCATTTTCTGCTGGTGTCAACCTTTCCAGGAACAAAATCTGGTATTTTCTCTTGCATAAAAAAATTCTGCAATCATTCACCGCAATTTTGCAAAATTTGGCGTTGCAGATTGGTTAAAAAGTGGACATACACTTCCAAACGAAGAAAGTGTCTGACTAACAATTGCCTTTGCCTTCAAATAATTTTTTATTTGGCTAACACTTACGACAGAGGAGAGAATTTGAAGGCTAGTATGGACGGTAGATCAGAATGTCAGTTGTTTCTTCGAGAACAAAAAACGTTCTGACTGAGTTTGCACTAATGCTTCGGTATGAAATTGATACTAGCTTAGTAAGAACTTTGCCAGTATTCCAATTCATATAAAGTCAAAATATCAATTCCCGGAAAGTTAAATAGTAGAATATAAGCGTCATTCTGGCGAGTTGGAACTCAATGTTTAATGGGGGACAAACCGAGTTAGTACTGAATGCTTATGGGGGAGGCGTGGGGGCGGCTTGAGTAATATTAGGACTCAATACTTAAGCGAAGCTCACAGTCTACTGTAGACTCAAGGTCTATTGCAGATCAAAACTTATCGGGGACCTTATATCTATGGGAAAGACCTAATATTGGGGCCCGGAGGAATATACCAAGCTGTAGACTTATTAAAAGCTGAGGATGCTGGTTTCATTGAAGATCTATATGGAATTGAAGGATTAAGGTCTATACGGATTTAAAAACCATCAGGGCTATGTAACTATGTGACAGATAATCATTTATCACATGACCGTCAAGTTATTCAGTGAAATACCCCATGTCATAAAAATCATATAACCACACGTGTTATAACACCTGCAAGGCTTCCAATTGGTTAGCCTAATTACGCTCATTAATATTCGTATTACTACGCTTATTGATAGCAACCAAGATGGTGTCCGCATTCGCCTATACAACTTTCACTTTTGAAACAGATCCTGCCCTCAATTTTGAGATGACTTTGAGATGAACGATAAATGTCAGACCGATGGAAGGGGAAAACACAACACAATCACAATGTGAATAAAACAGCTACCAGATATATTCATGGTGGTTACAATTCGACATTTTCCGGCAACACATTTAGAGGCCCTTTCGACATCGATGTCGTCAAACAGTCAATGAAAAATAATTCACCTCCTCCAAAAAAGCATTGGGGGATAACATGACACCGACAGTCAATAAATGTGTCAAATTAAAATCCAAACTACAGTTAAAATATTTTATGTTCTTGAAATCTGTCATTTACTTGGGTGTATCAACCACCATATAAACTATATTGATCTAGGTCAATGACCTTTAAATACAACAACTGACTTCGGGGAGTTCCCTACTGATTCTCAGTGACTCGTTGAATTACGTTGAAGGGAATATTTATTTTTAAATTCATCTATTCAAATGAAATATATATTAGCTCAAATAAAAATCATCATCAGTTCTTACAGTTTAATGAAGTAATAAATGGCATATTTATCTTGTCTCTAGTTATTTTCGGTACTTATCAAAGAATATGCGAACTATTTTTGTTGCGTAGTACTTTTGAATCCTTGGTAGTGAGTTGTTCCGCTTAGCTATGGAAAGCCGTTATCTTAATATATATCTTGTGCATTTTTTGTCATCAGAAGGGCCATGTGATAAACAGAATCTTACATTCGTGGTCACATTTAATATGAAATGTATGAAGCTCGTTGGGTGATTTCGGTATTTTGCTCGCCAAGGCTCGCAAAATACCCCGAAATTATCCAAACTCGTTTCATAAATTTCATATTAAATGACCACTCATGTAAAATCCTCCGAGTCTATTTAGTTAGAGATAATCAATTAGATACAGAATCTCCATCGGTTTTCCGTGGTACCTCTCCACGCCGATAGAGACACTAGGCAGCCAATTTAATATCAAAAATAGTACAGAATGTGTAAATTGAAAATATCTTCAAAACTGTGTTTTTCTAACAAAATACTGTAATAGCAGTTGTAAATATTGAGAATAGCTACGAACTAAAATAACTGTAGTGCAAAAAATAGACCAGACAGAAACGACCCGTGAAAAATGGTTGGTATGTTCATGTGATAATGATTTGTCAAATGCAATATAAATTCGTGAAACCGATCAAATGCTCTCGAATTGGAAGTCGATTGTATATTGTTTTGTTTTTTTACCATTTTGATGCCTCTATCATCAACCATTGTTCATTATAAGAATCATGTTTGAAAACAATCCAGTATCCAAATTTTAGGCAGCTGAATGTTTCCATACAGTGATACTAGAGACGGATCTCAATCGAAGAGGTACAACGGAACATCGATGGAGATACTCAATCAACTATTCATTTTGCATTTAATTTCATATTTAATTTCATATTACTAATTCATTCTCTCCTTTTTGGTCTATCGGCTGTCGGCTATATCAGATGAGAACAATCATGAAACAGTATTTGTGTTATTATTGTGACTGTGTAAAAGACACTTTTCAGTGCATAATCGAACACTTTCATCCCACAGAAATAACTACCTGAAATATCGCGAATTAGAACTAAATGAAGTATCAGGTTCGGTAGCATACCGGACTAAAGCCCATTTGGACATAATCCCAGCATCCAATTGGATCATTAATGTATCATTATAAAATGCATAGAGCGACCAGCATCATTGAATATATATATATATATATATATACGGTCTTTGAGAAACACATCTTAAACGAAGTATCAAACGTTCCCTTAAAACACATCTTGTGTGATTAAAACACATCTTGTATGATTCCTATACTTCCAGCAAACAATGTAGACCCAAAACAGACGCCACAGAAACAGACACCACGTTCTTTGGCGTCTGACCTGGGTCTATATTCTTTGCCGAAGTCCTATTTTGGGGACTCTAGGCATTTATGGATTAACCAATTCAATATTGAAACTCGGTAGCTGGGTGAAGGTATGCACCAGATCAGACGCATTTTAAATCTTATATTATGTGCATATATCATGTTAACAGGTCTATGCAATGAAGCCCCTCTTAACCCTACCTTATATAGGGACAAGGGAGTTTACAGGAGTATACATTATGTTTTCTTATTTCTGCTCTAAATTATAGACGTGTTGGTTTTACATACGTTTTTATCAGCTGTGACAACAATGTCACCATCTGCTGAGATCATGTGCACATGGGCCTTAGTTCTGTATGCTACCGAACCTGATACTTCATTTAGCTCTAATTCGCGATACTTTAGGCAGTTATTTCCATGGGATGAAATCAAGTGTTCGGTTATTTACTGAAAAATGTCTTCTTTTTTTTCAGTGATAGACCCCTATAAGCTTTCCGTACTAAATCGGTTTAAGTCCCCATGAAACATTGAGTTCCAAATCGCCAGAATGACGATTATATTCTGCAATTAGAATTTCATGGAATTGATATTTTGATTTTGTATGAATTGGAAATACTGGCAAAAGTGTTCTTTAAAAGCTTATATCAATTTCATACCGAAGTCAGAACGCCTTTTTTTTCTAGAAGAAACTACTGACATACTGATCTGCCGTCTATGTTAGCCTTCGAATTCTCTCTTCTGTCGTGCGAGTTAGCCAAACAAAAATTTATCTGTAGTTGTACGGAATCTAGTACTTAATTTTCGCTAACCCTAGCATCGGAAAGATATACGATTTTATTTCGATATAGGAAGAAAGCCTAGGCCTGTCTGTATATAAAACAACTGTATAGCAGATATGCATTCATTGCATTTCGCGAAAACTTGCACGTTTCTATGGAGGCCCATTTGATACTTAAAAATAATAAGTATACAAAACCTATATTCAGGTTGAAATCATAGAAAAGAAAGAAAACAATGCTCAAAAGACAAAGCAGAATGTTTATGTTCTCATGCGTACATGCAAACATGATGTCATTAGTGACACCCCGATGGTTTTTCGCATTTAAGGGCGAGTACTCCGTTTTCCTGTCTGACATCTATTTTTAAATTTTGCATGCAAACTGCGTTTCAAATAAACTTTCTACCGTTTTCTTTAGCCTTTGTTAGACGGTATACAGAAATGGAGTAACACCAAAAAATATTCGCTGTTTCGTCCAATATGGCCGCTACAATAAACCAGTAAGAAAACGTTTGATTGCAAATTTTATGACACCATTTTGAATGACATATTTTAAATTTTACCAGACATATTTTGGGCGTTTGTGCCTATGGTTTTTCAATCAAAAATGTTCGTATAGAATACTGTATTTTACTTACGTTAGTCTATGCATGTTGAGGGGAATCGCCGCGCATTTCTTCATATCAATAATTTCCAAACCTTTGATGACGAACTATACTGAGTAAGAATGTATGAAGACCAAACATAATAATTGATGTAATTTCCGCAAATTAAAATGTTCACCAAAATTCCGTAAATATACGCCGTTTCATAAAACGCGACAAGAATTTTAAAGACAAGAATTTTAAACAATCAGTGATAATTTACATTCAGGGACTCAGATCAGACTGCGCGGATACTTATCTTCGCGGACCGCCTGTGTGTGTGTGTGTGTGTGTGTGTGTGTGTGTGTGTTTTGTTTTATTTTGTTGTTGTTTTTTTTTTTTTTTTTTTTTTGTTTCTTTTTTTTTTTTTTTTTTTTTTTGTCCTTTTTACACGATAGTGGCGGGCTATTCGTCCGTCCATCCGTATTTTCGTTTCCGGACGATGAGATGAAAAAAAATATCAATGGATTTTTACCAAACTTCGTATGTGCTATGATATTGTGGCGGTCTGGATTGGTGTTTCTATAGTGTAAATTTCGTTAATTTGATTTTTGTGTTTTCGCTTTGATGCATTGACTGAGTTGGGAGCCTTTATGCGAACCGAACATTTATGTGTTTCTGTATTAAGAGTAGCATCGGGACCCAGGGTGAAGTTAGCTAGCTGTAAAAGTGCTTTAAACCCCACGGTGGTTTACTCTACTGACCGTTCTAAGGCGGTGGTTCCGGTGTTAGTCTTACTCTTTGTTGCTTTGTGGTTTATTCTACAAGGCGAATTGTTTATCTTTCCGTGTGTTATTTTGTTCTTGTGTTTTTCAGTCCTTTTAGTATTGCGATTACCTCGCTTGGGGAAGAGAGAGCTAATCTTAGTGTTTTTCGTACGTTTGTTTGATTTGTGCTTGTTTGGATTTGTCGGTTTCCTCTTCCTTGGGGTCTGGGAAGGGCTTCGTTTTGTGATTGTGGCACTCCCTGAACTTTTCTCTTACCTTTTTTCGTTAATTTTTGACACCCTCTGTATTTTAGTTTTCGAACAATAACTGTAAACGGATTTTCACCAAACTTGGTATGTGCACTGATATTGTGGAGCTCTGGTTTGGGATTGCTAATGGGTAAATTCCGTTAATTTGGGGCAGTTATCTGCCCGCCACACGATAGTGGCAGGGTATCGTTTCACTTTTTTTTTATAAATTTTTTCATGAGGAAACAAGAAACAAAATATCCCGGAATTATTACCAAATACTGCTTCTAATAAGTACCCCCAATAAATGTTCTTGCTTTTTTACTTGTTGTTATGGAAGAAGGAAACAAAAACAAAAGCAAAACTATCTTGCAAATATCACCAAATACTGCCCCTTAACAAATCCTCTGATTAGCAATGATTAACACTTTCAGCCTGCTAGACCAAAACATACTTATTCAAACGAGCCATCTTATCAGGATCTACACTTTTTGTCATTTTTTTTAAATTCTTGACTGATACCATATCTGCAACAATTGATGTGTCCACCATATCTGCAACAACTGATGTGTCCAAATTCAAAGACGGACGGAAGAATTCATTCCAGAAACGCAAAGATGAAATGGTTAATAAAACACATATATACCACCTACCTATCAAGAAGACAGCCAAGGATGCTGTACGAAATATCCTTTGCATTTTCATTGGTATATGATTATATATACAAATAAACTCTACATGTGTTTATTATATGCTAACTTTTAACAGCATTTAAAATGTCTGATCTTTGATTGTCGCAGGTTTGGCGTGTGAAAGTCAATGAAAATAAAGAAAATCATCTGACACAATGTACGGGCAACAGCCTGCAATCTTCGATAACAAGAAAACAACATTGGTACTGTAGTAACGATCCGTCGTGATGAGGATCACACGAGGATGGGTGAGGAAAAAGCCCCAGAGCTGAATTCAAGTGATGAACATGTAATTCATGGCGGGACCAAAACAAGTTTCATACAGTGCGGAATCAGGATGATTTCTGAGGGTAGGGGGTTCGATTTGATCAAATTACTGTATTTACTCCACGTATTGAGACAAACAGGCCTAAGCAAACAGTGTAGACCCAGATCAGGCACCGCAGAACATGGAGTTGAATCAGGGTCTACACTGTTTGCCACTCACCTAACAATTTTACACACATTCTGATGTAGTAAACTAGACTTGTTGAAGAAAAGTAAAAGGTTAAGGGTAGGGGTGTAAATATTAAGCATAAATACGACATTCCAAATTTATTATAAATTTCCCATAAAAATGAAATTCTGAGTCAAAGGTGGCATCACTGAAACCCCCACTCCCGACCCAACTCTGGTTCCGTCCCTGTCATAGGAGGCCACATCATCTTGCCATCCACACTTGTCACGTACTCGCTTTTCACGGCAAACTACGTATCATTCTAATGAGAACCCACACCGTTCGAATACTTGTTTAACGGCACGTTAATCCTTGTGAGTCATTTTGTCATCTCACAGAAAAAGGAAGAAAAGGAACACAAGAGATAGTAGATGGGAGGAAAGTAAAGGAAGATGAAAGACGAGGTTAATAGCAATGCACAGAAGTTTATACTTCTACTAAAGGGGCTATCAGCTATACAACATGTAGTGTGCGGGTTGCCTATTATCTGATTAGCCGCTGACTGAGAGCTTATCAGGAATACAACCAAGTTCTCTTAGAAAATCTGTTTCGGTGTATGATAATAGCCTTCACCTCTGCAGTACGTCATCAAATGTTAAGAAAATAATTACACATGCCAGCTGTCTAGTCAAAGCTGGTACACACTGAGCATGCTGGGTGAAATTTCAGCAGAGGACATTTTGAATTATATTTTTCCCAGAAAACGGGGTTTGACATTTCATGCAAACTGTCTCTAAGAGACAGTTTGCATGAAATGTCGAACCCCGTTTTCTGGGGAAAATAGACAAATATCATCAAATTGTCGTTTGCAGAATTTGCCCAAAATGTGATAGTTTAAAAAAGCACAGTAAAGGTAATAAAACTTAAAATCATTTCTTAATCCGATCTTCTTAATTTGCAGCAAGGGTTATACAGACACATTAATGCCAATCGCTTCTGTAGTCAGCTAGCCTATGAAATGGCACTTTCCTCCTGTGTAAGTCTTTTTAAGGACCATAGCCCCGTTAGTAAAATTACAGTCGAACTTCAACGGCTCGAACATCTTTGGGACCATCGAAATTTATTCGAGATATGGATAGTTCGAGCCACTGAAGGATAATCATGACGCCAAATCAGGAAGCAAATAGCGATTATTTAGGGAAATAGTCGATCTTCTGGACAATAATGGTATGTTGTGTGTACTCATTAGAATCACCCTAATGAGTACGCACGACATACATTTCCATGATAAAATCAGAAAATTTTCTTAAAATATCCCTAAATTCTCGTTTTCTTGACCTATCGTAAGAATTTCCTAGGGACTCGAAAATGAATTCGAATCATCTAAGGTAAACGAGCTATCCGTGTTCGAGCCATTGAGGTTTTACTGTATAAGCCTCTGCAATGCAGAAACAGAGCTTTCAGAGCTTTCAGCATCCGCCTAAAATGCCTAGGATCATTGGCTACCCAAATAGCGCGCAGTGAAGACTGATCAGACTGCGCTGATTGGTAGGCCGATCTGCACATATCATAAGGTACAATATATCACCTTCCGGTTTTACAATTAAACTCTATTTTGTATATTTTTTCGCTTAATATTTCGCAGAATTTTGTTTTTATTATTTTTTTAGCGAAAGATGTTCAGCAACGAAAACATCTCCAAAAGGCTCCAGCTTCAAAAGATTTATAGATATTCCGCTAGATAGATAAAGAGTTTGAAAAAAATCCTGTCGTTTTTCAACCCGCAGCTGTCAATCATGCTATTGTGATGTAAAGAAAGTCGGTGAAAAGCGTGCTTGACAAGGGTATCAACAGAGTCATTGCACCGTATTATTAGAGGGTTGTTTAAAACTCACCAAGAAAACAGTAACCAGGATTTCAAATATTTTCCCTGTCAAAGTTCTCTATAGATCTTTAATTAGATCTAAATTGGATTATGGATCCATAGTTTATGGATCCGCAAGAAAATCTTATTTGAAATCTTTGGATACTATTCATCACCAAGGTTTACGTCTGGCTCTAGGGGTTTTCGTACTTCCCCCGTCGAAAGTTTATACGCTGAATCAAATGAACCATCATTGTATATAAGAAGACAGAAATTGTCTCTTCAATATGTTACTAAATTAGCCGCCAATCCACGTAATTCAGCCTATGATTGTGTTTTTAATCCTAAATATGAAAGATTTTACAACAATAAACCAACGGCTATTAAACCCCTTGGCCTGAGAATACAACCGTTACTTGAAGAGGCCAATATCAATATTAAAAATGTTCAGCATTTTTCTTTTCCATCAAAAGAGCCGTGGACGTTAAACCCGCCAAAGATTATTTTAGACCTTCATAAAAATAAAAAAACAGAAGTCGAGTCGCATATTTTTAAGAATGAATTTTTAGAAATCAAATCAAATTATAAACATTACCTGTCAATTTATACAGATGGTTCAAAACAAGATGAGAAAGTTGCTTGTTCTGTTATTAGTCCAAATTTTACTGACAGTATCAGATTACCTGATAATAGCTCCATTTTTACCGCCGAAGCCAAGGCAATTGATATTGCACTTTACCATATCAGAGATCAGTCTGAAAAACAGTTTATCATTTATTCAGATTCTCTTTCTGTATTAAAATCTCTTAAAGATTTACACCATAGAAACCCGTTGATTCAGCAAATTCTTAAAAAATATTATTATCTTTCCGCTTCAAAAGAAATTGTATTTTGTTGGCTTCCCAGCCACGTTAATATTCGTGGAAATGAATTAGCAGATTCAGAAGCCAAATCTGCATTATCCTTAGTAATAACCAATTTCAAAATTCCTCACTCCGACTTTAAATCAAACGTCTGTCAATACATCAACAACAAATGTCAGTCTGTTTGGGAAACACAAACTTATAATAAATTAAATGAAATCAAACCAAATTTTAACAGCAAATGCACATTCTCTAATCTCAGCAGAAAAGAACAAACAAAAATCACGAGATGTAGACTTGGACACTCTAGAATTACTCATTCTTATATTTTAAACAATGAACAAGCTCCATTCTGCATTCCTTGTAATGAACCTTTCACAGTCAAACATTTTCTTATCACTTGTGCTGAATTTAATCACGTTCGCACAAAGTATTTTAATATAAAAACTATAAAGGAACTTTTTGATATGCCAACTCAGAAAATACTCGACTTTCTTAAAGAGATCGGACTTTTTAATAAAATATGATCAGTATTTTTAATAACTTGATACTTTATCTCTTTAAAATAAACACATCAATCCTAGATATTTTTAAATTTCTCATAAAATAAAATCATCATATAACATAAAACTTATTAGACGCTATATGCCCTTTTAGGGTTGAGCGTCTATAAACAAAATATCCATCCATCCATCCTGTCAAAGTTTTTGGGGTAAAGTTTAGATTTCTAAACTTCGCGAAATATGTCCAGCGACAAAGCTATAGAGGTAATCTACGCCGACTTCGGTAATCTACGCCAACTTCTCCAAAATTTCCAAAACCATAAAGTCTTGCAGTGTTTGTTCAATTAAAGATGAAAGAATTTCAATTTACTACTTCGAAAAAGAAGGCTGGCATTTTGTTTTCATAATCAGGGGAAATGATCCCCTGGCTGGGTACTAACATTTATTAAGGTTGGGTCTGTGTGGAGGGGGGAGGGCGCGGCGGGGCGGGGCGGACCGGGGGAAGTTTTGGAGGGGTTAGGTTGGGCTGGGTAGAATCGGGTGGATGGCAAAGGATACCTACTCACCTCTATTTCCTGTTCTTTCACTGGTTCATGTACAATGTTAGTCATTTTAAATCGCGTAAAATGAGACAGAAACACAATAGCATTAAAATAAACGAGTCGCACTATGTGAACTTGTTTCTTTAGAGCATATGCGGACAGCAAATTCCATGACAGGTTCGAGTGGCATAGCTGATAGACCGCCCGCTTTCAGATCTGGAGAGTATAGGGTCAATCTCCTGCTGGGTCATACCAGAAACGTTACAAAATTTGTACTGGTAATTCTGTCTCTTGGTCCTCAACATTAGGTAAAAGAACTAGGAATGGTCACACCGATGCCAATATAATGCAACAATGGATCCTGTCATAATGCCTGGGACATGATACTGCAGGTGCAGGTCACAATGCCTGGGACATGATACTGCAGTGAGCAGAGACACAAAAATGGCACAATATATATATATATATATATATATATATATATATATATATATATATATATATATATATATATATATATATATATATATATATATATATATATATATATATATATCTATATATATATATATCGTTGTAGTTGGTATAGAACAGAATAAAATACCATGCGTACTAGGCAGTTGAAGTTCGAGGATCTCGGTTTCAGTTGCTTGAGGGTGATTTTTAGAATCGGGTCTATAATGCCACCATTGCATTATTACATTGTAATTTGTAATTAGACGCTGAGTTAGCTTCTATAAATAAGTAATTTGATTTTATTTGTTAATATCAAATATATAATGTTTATCAAAATACAAGTAACAATATTAAGCATATATTATAGCAGAAATTTTATTATTATTTAAATACTGTATGTAATTGATAATTACATAAATACTGAAATTTATAAATATGTTTTGAAGATACAGAGAAATATCGTCCTCTATATGAGTGTCCGGTGTAAGTCAATCCGGTAGATTTTCTTTGTAGAACTTGTGTTCACAATTCAAATATTGTTTAATCCTGAAAGACTTACGTGGAAGGACAATCTGAGATATACGTTAGCATGTCTGCGCCGGTTTCTCACCCATGTGCAGAATTGGGTATGTCCGTCGTCGAGGCAGCCATAATAAGAGGGTAGCATGAAAAAGTTTTATAACTTATAACAAAACATTTAATGTCTTATTGCATTGCATATATCTTTACCAAAATTTCGAAGAATTTTCCATCATGTTAAAATGTATTATTTAAGCATTTATCTATTTTATATAATATACTCAAAGACAATAAAAAGTATACATTTTCGAGTTTTGAGTACCTGCTCGTATTGTAATTTTTTCGTTTAAACGTTTTATCGTCATTTTTGTCAAACGTCTATCTTTAAAAATCACAAAGGTAATTCTTTCGCAGTCATGAATTATGGAGTTATGAGCCCTGAATTAAAAACAGTATTTCCAGTCATAACTCGCTTTGTTTTAAACAAATGTCACTTTACTTTTCAAAAATGTCTTGCACAAATGTCCGTGAGTAAAACCACAACCTTATTTAATTTGAAATTACCATCAACTTACGTCAAGCTGAATTTTAATTTCTTTCCGTCTCAAATTATCTCCCATTGAATGAAAAATATAGGGAATTTAAAGAGTCTATATCTGAAAAGGCCTTGGTTGTTTTCACTTAAAGGTTTCGAAAAAGTGTTGCTTGACTTAGCCTCCTTGGGCCACATACTTATGAAATCTCCTAAAACCGTTTATTTAACAGAACAATATCAATTAATGTCCCATAGAAATTCAGTGCATTCCGTCAGAAGAGGAACGAAAATGTCAGAAACGTCGTATCTTTTGTATTAAAATTTGACAGTGTACTCTGTTATGCATTTAAAGTTGAAACATTCCCTTACAGCATTTTTATCCTCCTGTCGACTGAATGCAACAAAAATGCATAAATATAAGTTTCGGTGTTAAAAACGCACTTTTAAAGGGAAGTTACTCATACGCAAATGTTGATTTAGACCCTTTATTCGTTTCCGTAAATGCCATTTCCTTGCTCTTTAATAAAATTTCCTGAAAATTATTCCAAATTATGCGTAAATGATTTTTCTTAACTATTATGTCAATGATTTATGTACATATGTAAAATTTCGGTGACATTTTAAAAAAATATTTACCTGTATACTTATTTTTGCCTCTCAGTATATATTTATTTGTTTAGTTAGTTATGTTTTGGATATCGATGTATGTGTAAATTAACATACCTTATATCTGCTTGGGTCTTGCGGAGCAAAACCTGATGACTAAAGCTGTGTTAAGGATTTAAAATAATCTTGATTAGGAGACCGACTGATTTGTAAGTATATGCTGACGCTATAAATAAGTACTATAAATATTTATCAACATACAAGTAACAGTGTTAAGCATATATTATATGGCTACGTATAGTCCAAAATTTATTTAGAATGAATTTATAAATGTTACTTTAGCTTTTTAAGGCTATTGACAGTTGACTGTAAATAGCCATTGTAGCATATTCAACGGCTTTTTGGCTATTGACAGCTGACTCTATGTATCCTCTGCCTTTACAGACTGGATCTAAACTGTGTTAAGGATTTAAAATAATCTTAATTAGGAAAACCACTTATTTGTAATTGTCTTGTATACGCTGAGTTGGCTGCTATAAATAACGTTTTTGGGCTATTGACTGTTGACTGTATATTGTGTCTTCCGTAAATTCCGTTTCTCTTCTATCTTATTACAGAGTAATGGCTTGGAGACCACTTGCATTGTTCAGATATGGGACAAAATAGACGGAACCAAGGAGCAGAAAGAACCCAACCCTTGCACAAGATAGATGTGAACTGCCACCCGATCGTCAAAATACAACTGGTATTGTTGAAATCCGAAAATAAATCCTAAACTCTATATGTACCTTAATTATATATAGTTTTATTTTAAATCAGAAGGCTGGGTGGTCAAATGGTTAGTGCTATCGACTTGCAAGCGAAATGTTGTGGATTCGAACCCCGCTCAAGATGAGAAATTTTTCCGATCATTAGTACATTTATCTGATACTGCTGACCCTGGATTAAGCATAAAGTGGACAGGGTGACAGCGACACCAAGTGTACATTTCAGACGTGCACTCAGCGAAGATTCGGATCAGTCGCACAGTCTGATTAGAATCATAACCACGCATTTTGGATTGCCAAGAATGCAAAGTGTCTTCACGCGGACAACGAAGACACTGCATTTCCGGGAAGTGGTACACTTTAGGGGAATTCTTCCAAGGATGCAAAGTGTCTCCACGCGGACAATGAAGACACTGCATTCCAGGGAAGTGGTACGCTTTTAAGGGAATTCTTCCAAGGATACAAAGTGTTTTCACGCGGACAATGAAGACACTGCATTCAAGGGAAGTGGTACACTTTTAAGGAAATTCTTCCAAGGATGCAAAGTTTCTTCATGCGGACAATGAAGACACTGCATTCCAGGGAAGTGATACACTTTTTAAGGAAATTCTTCCAAGAATGGTAAGTGTCTTCACATAGACAACGAACACACTGCATTCCATTGAAGTGGTACACTTTTAAGGGAATTCTTCCAAGGATGCAAAGTGTCTTCACGCGGACAACGAAGATACTGCATTCCCGGGAAGTGGTACACTTTTCGCGGACAATTAAGGCACTGCATTCCCAGGAAGTGGTACACTTTTAAAGGAATTCTTCCAAGGATGGTAAGTGTCTTCACGCAGACAACGAAGACACTACATTCCAGGGAAGTGGTACACTTTTAAGGGAATTTTTCCAAGGGTGGTAAGTGTCCCACGTGGACATCGAATACACTGCATTCCCGGGAAGTGGTACACTTTTAAGGGAAGCAACTCTTATAGTTGTTTAAGCCTCCTTTCTGGAAAGGGACTACTCTAAAAGGATAGAATTTGCTCAAATTATTTTCTTTTAGTCTCCTTTTCAGAAGGGTATTGGTGTGCATTAATGCAAATGGGAAGTAACAAACTTTGCTTTCCTTGGCTGAAATGGCGAAATATCTGCCAAGTTTTCCATCCCTCTTTTACATATTTTATTGTCTGATAAGTACTTGTAAGCAAGTGGTCCAACTACAAATTATCTCGTTTCTGAGTAAGTTTTTTTTTCTTTTACAGCCAAACCCTTTTTAGAAGAAGACTCATGCGCAGGAACGCAGCAGGAGATCTTGAAAAATTATCTCCCTTCTAAAAAGTGGGGAGATCAACCAAGTGTATCCAGTCCTTTTCTTTGACGTAAGAAAACTGCTCTTATGCCATAGGCCCACACCACTCGGACAAGGGCCTTCATTGTTCGAATAATGCAAACTTCATAATTTCTGAACACTTTAATTCTCTTTTATATTGTATAAAATGGAAAATTAGAGTTTACCTACTTTTCTGAATAAACGAAGCAATTCTTTCAATAGTTGTATTTACAAGGTCATAAATCACTTTAGACCTGCCCAAAGCCCTACATAAGTATTTGTCCTCCTTAGTTTTGGAAATGGCTCTCTAAGAGCAAAATATTGTAAAGCCCCCGTAGTTTTTTTTAATATCTCTGAATGTAATTCATTTCTGTAAAATCAGATGGAGAAAAGGTAAGAGTAAAGTCCAGGGAGTACCACAATTACAAACCGCAGCCCTTCCCAGACACCAAGAGGAAGAGGAAACTGACAAATCCAAACAAGTACAAACGTACGAAAAGCACTAAGATTAGCTATCTCTTCCCCAAGCGAGGTAATCGTATTGCTAAAAAGGACTGAAAAGCACAAGAACAAAATGACACAAGGAAAGACATAAAACAAATCGCCTCGAAGAATAAACCACAAAGCAACAAAGAGTAAGACTAACACCGGGACCACCGCCTTAGAACGATCAGTAGAGTAAACCACTGGTGGGGGAGGGGTTAAGCACTTTTACAGCTAGCCAACTTCAGCCTGGGTCCAAATGCTACTCTTAATACAGAAATACATAAAAATTCGGTTCGCATAAAGGCTCCCAACTCAGTCAATGCATCAAAGTGAAAACATAGAAATAAAATTAATCACTATAATAAACAAAGACGAGTACTCATGGCTAATTCTACTGTATGCCAGAGTAAATGAAAACCAATAGTTGAACCACGGCGGATCAAGCCAAGGACATATCGTCAAGCCCCAACCCACTGGTTCAAGTTTTACGAAGTGGCCGTCATTGAGTCTGAGGCCCGAACCGCAGTCGTGCAACTAAAGAGTGAAACATAGCCATCAACAATGATTGGGTTGATGACACTAGGCATGCAATCTGTCGCATAATATCCAGGCTATAGCCAATTCTTTTATAACGGTTAATAAGTTTTCTGAATTGCTCCAAAAAGTTAGATTTTCCTACATTTTTCTAAATCTGTACACTAAGTCACCGTGAAATTCTGGTTCCGATATACCTTGTTGTAGAAGTGTTTTCAGACTGACGCTATATTTTTCTACCAAGGCACTGTGTCTGCGATAAAATTTCGAAAACGCCTTACGAAGTTTAAAATAATGATAGCCATGCAGGACACTGATCTTTTTCTATTTTTAATAAATATAAAAAAAGAAATAAATGAATAGACTTGGCAAGTCACTTATGATTTTTTTAATTGAACTGCCCACTGAAAAGCACATAAGAGAGATTTCTAAGTTACAAACTTAAACTTTAAGTGTTGATTATAAATAAAATCAGATAGCATTTAAAAATATTTATCATATTTTTTTTATCAAAAATGTCAAGTCATATTTTCTGTGAAAATAAACATATCCCTAATGTTGATCAGGCTGCAAATTATAAATAAAAACAGGTAGTACTTAAAATATCATTGGTATTTTTCACACTATTTAATACTTGTCATTTCTTTGAAATTGTCTCTGAATTTGACATTTCATTCTATTTGTATGAAATGTCTCGTCATATTTTCTGTGAAAATTAAAAAATGATTAAAGCAGACATCATTTGAAAATATAATTCACATTTTAAACAGAAATTAAGACTTAACTTTTCATTCAAATTATCTTTGTAAGAGACAATTTGAACAAACTGTTAAGTCATATTTTTTTTATGAAAAACAATCACTGTAAATGTACAAAAATAATCACTGTAAATGTACAATCTAAATCTGCCAAGCTATCCTATAGAATCAGCGCTAAAGTTTTAACTGTATATGAGACACGTATACACACGTATTCAAGTTACCCAAAAGTGCTGTTTCTTCACCGACCCTATGTTTTCCTATTAACCGCATATAAAAACTTTTAACAAAATAAAAATATTCTCCAACCTATTCTCCCTAGTTGAGAATTCCATGTAACCTGAAACACATATACAGATGAGCCAGGACATAGCATTTCCTACAAGACTATATGTGCGCCCATCAAAAGCGCCAGATCATCAAACTGCGCTCCCACGCACCGTGCGGATAAATAAGAGTCCAAAATTTTGAACCGAATAGCGAAGACTGATCAGACTGAGCTGTTACGCAGGTAGATATGAGTATTCGCTGGGCGAGCATACATTCATGTAGGAAATTCTGTGTACCGGCTCAATTTTATTTTGTGTTAATTTGTTTGTGTTGAGGTTTAACGGCCCAATCAACCCAATGGGGTCATGTCGAGCGCGGTCAGTTTACCTAACCACACGTTTACTGGGCAGGCGTAGTCCTCTAAGCGGTTAACCAGTATTGTGCACATTCTTTCGCCAGAAACTGACAACTGACCTTCTTGAATCAGCGGAAGGGAGAGAATGGCCGTAGAAAATATTTCATGATCAGTCTCCACGAAAGAATGTTGCCGACCTCGGCGGGGGTTGAACCCGCGACCTCCTGGTCTCCAGTCGGACGGCGCATCCACCGAGGCCGGCATTTTTTTTTTTTTTTTTTTTTTTGTGTGTGTGTGTGTGTGTGTGTTAATATTTTTCACAGAAAAAAAAGACAATATTTCATCCAAATCGTCTTCGAAAAGTAATAACATCGCAAGTTTTCATCTGATTAGACTGAATGATATATTAAGTTAAATTTTCCCTGTAAAAATCACTAGTTTTATTTGCTCATTTAGCCTACATAGAGCTAAAGCTTACGAGCAATTCTTTGTAAGCACCAAAATTCCGCGGCACTGTCAGGGATTTTTATTAAACTGCTAACAAATGAAAGAATGTGCCAAGTTAGTAAAACAAATGTATTACGATTTTTCGATATTCGCAACCGTTTCCACGGAAACTGTGAATGTAGTGTCAAAAATTATCTAAATCGATGAAAATCCAGGCCTCTAAAAATTCGAAAATTTAGCGAGCTTAAAATGTAAAGAATGAAACAGTTTTCTTTGCCTTAGTTTCATTGAAGACCAAAAAAGTATTCCCGAATGAAAAATTTCGAATCAGATGTTTTTGTTTGTTCTTTCTGTCATTTCTTAGTAAATGTTTTCATCAAATTTGCTCAATAATGTCTCTTACAGAAATGTGTATATCTCGTGAGCGGTTTCACAATCTGAGTGATCTGGCATATATATAGGAAATTGCCCAAAATAGAAATTTATCGAGAACATGGATTGGGGTAAATTGTTTTATAAAAAAAAACAAAAAAACAGGCATTAAAATGCGTCGATTTTTTAAAGAAAAATATTCAATTCTATTCATCGGTAGTTTTAATTGCAGGGACTCCGAGGAAAAATACGGGGCCGTAGAAACGGGGAAAAATATGATCGTCCTGGAAAATACTTTACTCTTGATGGAATACAAGTTATTTTGGTATGAGTGATATACAAATGTACTTTTAAAGTCTTCATTTAAAAATGTTCAAGATTGTCCCTTCGTTTTGCATCCGCCTTTTTTTCGAGTGGTACCAGCAAATATATCCTATCGACGAAAGTGAAAGCTCTCTTTAATGAAATCCAATAAATGCAAGCAATAATAACATTGTTAAAGTCTTGGCGTACTTTTTAGATATCTTTTGGAATATTGATTTATATTTGCAATGCATTGCATTTTTACTTTCCTTTAAGTTCAGTTGAGTGTACCGTTGGTCAGCGATCAATTTTAGACTTTGGGGATGAGGAGGCGGAGATTTTCATGTCGGAAATAGGTTCACTGTGCGGGCAGGTAACCCGGAAAAATCATGTATGTGATGGTCATGTAGATCATTCGATTCATTTCATGAAATCAAGAAACAAAGCTGTTTGCTGCGGTATCCCGACCCATCTGGTAGCACATACACCTGGCAGGCCAGTTCCCCATGGAGAGGAGAGTTAACAGGGCTATGATGTTGAAGATCCAGAGCTGTACCGGTGCAGTCATTCCAATTGGAACAAATATGAAACATGGGGTACTGTAATGCATTAAAAGGGTACCTGTCTATAAGTGACTGCCATAACCGATCATTATGTCACTGTGTGTGTTGCTAATTTTAGTAAAAACAAAACAAAAGACATGAAGAATGGGCCCAGGACTTCTTACAATGACCTAGAAAACTATAGTTCACACGTCCATTAACGCATTGAGCCAAATGACGTTAAGTGACGTCAAAGATAATCATGGTACTCTACAATCTGATTGGACAATGGCGATGTCGATGCTTTTCCACCGTTTGGAGAAAAACAATGTGTTAAATACTTTTTCCATCTTCCGAAGAACCCTTACAAAAACTTTTTGTCCCCTTATGATGAGGTTGTCTCCCGACGATGAGGACAAAAAGGAATGTAAATAGAACAAACTAAATTTTTCTATGTTCATGAAAATATGAATGCCAGTGGATAATTAGCAAATTTAAAATGAACCCGAGGCTCATTTACTTTGCAAGTGACCCACTTCATTCATACTTTCATGAACATTAAAAAATTCTCTTCTTAATAACACCTAAATCCCCTTATCAGTGTGGGGAATCCACGTGACCAAATGACTAGGTACACGGAGTTTGTTACTATTTTTAGCTCCGCATAAGGTAGAATTTTTTAGAATATCTCTATTCATAACAAATAGAATTTATTCAAATAAAGCGCATAGTACGCAAACAAGCAAGCTCTTTCTGGTGGTGTAAGCGCTATTCTCCGATCTGGTCTAATTCTCGAGAACATTCGAAGAATGTTTTAGCTGTCAGTCTCGGCTGCCTGGACAATGTACACGAATTTTGACGAAAATCGTTTCTAACACCTTTCTGACCGAGTTTGAAGGGAATTACTTGCTGGGAACATGTCAAAAGACAATTTCCGAAAAAGTGGATGCTAATGTTTTGGTTTGTAAATGCCCCATTTGAATCTTTGCAGTCTTTTCTTCTAAAGACAATGTACACGATATCGAATGACCATGCCCACGAACAGAAATTGATACTGTACACGAAATATATTGATTATACGAATATGATCAGAACCGAGTGTGTTTTAGAGCTGTGCACTATCCTTTCAGAAAATTTTACTTAAGTCAGCTAGACTGAGGGAGAATACCATTTGGCATATATCGGAATAGTAAATTGTCATTTTCGTTTTCAATTTACTGTTCTAACAGTATTACTGAACGGAAAGCGACCCCGCCTAAAACAATAGCAAAATCACAAATTGCGACAACGAAATGAGAGACGAAAACTCGAAACAAAAACAACTGATAAACGTTTTGCTTGTTTGACACACCAATACCTATGGTAACATACTTATTTGCCATCTTATTTTCTTTCCAAATATACCAAGTTATTTTACTCTATTTCAGGATGAATTCAAAAGAGAGGTCTGGCCTGTGCTGCTTTTGTAGCAAGAGTTATGCAAGAGTGTCAGGGATGCATGTCTATGAGGATAGTAGATACCCATTGAGGTACAGCTCCGCACATGTGCTGCGAATTTTTTTTTTTCAGCAGAGCCAATTTTCTGAGACAGGTACAATCATAGTATTGTCAAGTTGTGCGTTTTACAATATGTGGTATGAAGAACAATACCGGGCACGATATTTGGATTTTGTTGCTTTGTAGTGCAGATAGGCGGCACTTCAACACACCTTGGGTAATTTTGGGAGCGTTCAGGTTAATATTATCATACTGTTCGTGATCAGGATTCCCAAGTGGTTTATCAGTGTTAATTACACATTCTTTCGCCAGTAACTGAAAACTGCGATTCTTTATTTAGCAGAAGGAGAGTGGCCGTACTTGTTTTCATGACCAAATCTGTATGAAACAATGTACCGTGCGCAAAGATCTAACTAGCGACTGTAGGTATGCCTGGTAAGTGGGGATCCGACCGAGCTGCCGTTCCTGTCGTGATATGTGGAAATATTTGGTTTGATTATGACAGTCATTGAAATTTGTACTATAGAACAGACTTCTGGGCCCGGTTGTTCAAAGCGTCGTTAGCTTAACGAGCTCGTTAAGGGTCATTTCATTAACTGTTTTAGCGGATTCAATATACAATATTTTGAAATTTTTTGCTGAAAAAATGCACTGCAAAAGCTACTCACATTTTTTCAGCAAAAAATTTCAGCATATTTGCGTATCATTCAATTTAAATTTTAACGAATCGTTAACTAACGACGTCGTTAGCTTTGAACAACTGGGCCCTGTATTTCTTAACATTGAAAACTTTAAGTAAATATTGTCAAACTAATAGCAATCTGCTCCAAAAGTCTATAGTGTACTTGAAATTATTATTTACGCGTCTTAATCAAATGAAAACACCTCGTGTTTGTCCCATTTAAGTGAATGTCAATAGTAACATATGTTGGTGTGGATGGTAAACAGAAATATAGGATTTTCTCACTTGAACCAGCACATTGCGATAAATTGTAAACATCAGCAAAGGCACGACTGCAATAGTACGAAGTATTTGTTGTTTCGCTTCATATTCAACAAGATGGCAGAAATTGAAAATCACATGTTTTAGCGTTTATAGTTTCCTGGAGTGCGGAATTTAGTTATATGGAAATTTAACAATGCAACCCTTTGACCCTTTTATGAGTATTTATAGTACAACATCGGAGAGTATTACCAGCAAGGAAGAAGTATTTCTGTTAGAAACGTGCATATAAGTCTCTCTCTCTCTCTCTCTCTCTCTCTCTCTCTCTCTTTGAAAACACTTAAAATACTCTTTAAGACATTATTGCTTCAAGAATATCAATGCCTTTCTTCTGTATTGACGCGAATGGCTATCGTGTATGATCATTTCGATACTTCTGACTTTATTAAGCATGTTGCAAAAAAAGGAAAGAGAAAAGTCCAGGGAGTGCCACAATCACAAACCGCAGCCCTTTCCTGACCCCAAGAGGAAGAGGAAACTGACAAATCCAAACAAGCACAAACCGAACAAACGTACGAAAAGCACTAAGATTAGCTCTTTCTTCCCCAAGCGAGGTTATCGCAATACTAAAAGGACTGAAAAACACAAGAACAAAATGACACACGGAAAGACATACAACAAATCCCCTCGTAAAATAAACCACAAAGCAACAAAGAGTAAGACTAACACCGGAACCACCGCCTTAGAACGATCAGTAGAGCAAACCACCGGGGTGTTTAAAGCACTTTTACAGCTTGCTAACTTCACCCTGGGTCCCGTTGCTACTCTTAATACAGAAACACATAAAAAATCGGTTCGCATAAAGGCTCCCAACTCGGTCAATGCATCAAAGCAAAAACATAAAAATCAAATTAATCACTATAATAGCAAAACTGAAAAAGAATCAAACCCGGGAGTAACTTGAAAATAACTGATAAGCACTCAGCTGAATTCTTTAATTAAGCACATGTTCGGCATGTAATAGATCTTTTGTTATGTATAATTTGTCCATGCAACAAAGAAAAACAAAGAAAGAAACAAATCCAGGGAGTGCCGCAATCACAAGCAGACACAAAGAGGAAGAGGAAACAGACAAAACCAAACAAGTGCAAATCGAATAAACGTAAGAAAAGCACTAAGCTTAATTCTCTCTTCCCCAAGCGAGGTAATGGCAATGCTCAAAGGATTGAAAAACACAAGAACAAAATAGCACAAGGGAAGATTTAAAACTAATCGCTTCGTAGAATAAACCACAAAGCAACAAAAAGTAAGACTAGCACCGGGACTACTGCCTTAGAACGGGCTGTAGAATAAATCACCGGGGATTTAAAGCACTTTTACAGCCGGCCAATTTCACCCTGGGTCCCGATGCTACACTTAATACAGAAATACATAAGAATTCGTTTCGCATAAATGCTCCCAATTCAGTCAATGTATCAAAGCGAAAACATAAAAATCAAATAAATCACTAAAATAAACAAAGCCGAATAAAATTCAGTATTCTATTAGAAATTTGCATTTTATTAATTTCATTAATTATACAGATACATAATAAAACACGTTCTACATCATTACCTTGGATACCCTTAATATTGTTATAAGGCTCTCGGCTCACATAATGAATGTCCTAATATAATGTATGACTCTACGTATCGATTATCTCTAGTATATGGGAGCCTGTATTATTTCAACCTGTAATGAAATGACATGTTGAAATAATACATGCTCCCAAATATTCGAGACGACCGATGCAGAGATGCATACATTATATAAGTATATTCATTTTGTGGGCCGATGGGCATTATTACAACAGAAACCATATCCTAAGGTTATAATGTAGAACGTTTTTCATGGTTTATCTGTATAAATGAAACAAAAATTGTAAATTCCCATAGAATATTGATGTTTCTGACTTCCTTGTTGTACCGGCAAATTATACGTAACAAATAGATCAATTACAACCCAGCAGAGTGCTTATCAGTCATTTTCAATGTACTCTCGGGTTTGATTCCCTTTTTTTCAGTTTGCTACATGCTTGATAAATTTAGTCAAAAGTATCGACGTGACAATACTCTACAGCCATTCGACTAGGCATTGATATCCTGAAGGCAGTAATGTCTTAAAGAGCTAGATAAGTGTCCTGCCAAACCCGTGTTCAAAAATAGATACAGTCGAACTTTAATGACAAACATCTTTGGGACCATAGAAAATTGTTCGAGATATCGGTAGTTCGAGCCACTGAGAGTTAATTATGGTGCCAGGTCAGTAAGCAAATAGCGATAATTTAGGGACTTTTTTTCTCGATTTTCTACATAATAATTGTATGTTGAGTGTACTCATTAGAATCGCCTCAATGATTCGATTCTAATGAGTACACACAACATACAATTCCACGATAAAATAAGAAAAAAAAACCCTAAAAAATTGTTTTCTTGAGCTATTGGAAGGATTTTGTAGGGACTGAAAAACGAGTTCGAATCATCCATCCGGGTACAAGCCACTGAGGTTATACTGTACTCATATGCATGTTTCAAACAGAAATACTTCTTCTTATGTCGTAATACTCTTCTATATTGTACTACATATACTCAACAAAGGGTTGCTTTGCAAAAATTACCATATAAATGCATTCAGTACTCCAGGAAACTGTGAACGAGAAAACGCAATTTTCAACTTGCTCTGTCATATTGCGGTCCTTACTACCCCATACCTTTGCTGATATTGATAACTTACCGCATTGTGCTGATTCAAATGAGAAAATCTTACATATTTCTGTTTACTACTCCCACCAACGAATGAATGTTACTATAGACATTCACTTAAGTAGGACAAACACGGGGTGTATTAGTTTTAGAAATACAGAAGTCTCTTCTATAGATTAAATTTCAATGACTACCATAATCAAACCAGTTATTTCTAAATATCACACCGGGAGCGGAAGCTCAATCGGATCCGCATTTGCCTTACATATGGTCGGTCGCCAGTCAGATCCTAGCGCACGGTACATTCTTTCGTGGAGATTTGGTCATAAAAAATAAGGCCATTCGCCGTCTTCTGCTAAATCAAGAAAGTCAGTTGTCAGTTACTGGCGAAAGAATGTGCATTCAACATTGAAAAAAAAACCGCTTAGGAATCCTGCCCACGAAATGTCGGATAATGTTAACTGACCGCTCCCAAAATGACCTAAAGTGTGTTGAGGGACCGTGTGTTGAAGGGCCGCCTAACCAAATTACAAACAAACAAATGCAAATATCATGCCTAGTTTTTATCTTCATACCACATAATGCAATACGTACAACTTGACATTACTATGATTATGCCTGTGTCTCAGAAAATTGGTCTGCTGAAAAATATTTTTCCGCAGCACATGTGCGGCGCTCTACCTCAGTGTGTATCTTCATTGACATGCAGCCCTGACACACTTGCATACACCTTGCCGCAAAAGCGGTCCACACCAGACCTCTGTTTAGAACTCGTCCTGGAATCGAAGAGAAAGTAAAATAATTTGGTATTTATTTGGAAAGAAAGTAAAAGTGTGTCTAACCAAATTACAAACAAATAAATGCAAATATCACGCCTAGTTTTTATCTTAATACCACATAATGTAATACGTACAACTTGGCATTATTATGATTATACCTGTGTCTCAGAAAACTGGTCTGCTGAAAAATGTTTTTCCGCAGCACATGTGCGGCGCTCTATTTCAGTGTGTATCTTCATTTTCATGCAGCTCTGACACACTTGCATACACCTTGCCGCAAAGCGGTCCACACCAGACTTCTGTTTAGAGCTCATCCTGGAATCAAAGAGAAAGTAAAATAATTTGGTATATATTTGGAAAGAAAGTAGCATGGCAAATAAGTAGGATTTGGTGTGTCGAACAAGCAAAGATTTTTCAACTGGTTTTGTTTCGAGTTTTTGTCTCTCATTTTCGTTTGTGATTTTGTTGCTTTAGATTAAGGTCTAGGTGGCTTTCCGTTCAATAATACTATTAGAACATAGTGAATTGCAAATGACATTTTTCTATTCCAATATATGCTAAATGGTATTCTCCCTCATTCAAGCTGACTTAAGTAAAATTGTCTGAAAGGATAGGATACAACTCTAAAACACACTCGGTTCTGATCATATCTGAATAAAGATATAAATATATTTCGTGTTCACTATCATTTTCTGTTCCTGAGCATGATGTGGCATTCGATATCGTGTACATGGTCATTTCTAGTAAAGACTGCAAACATTAAAATAAGGCTTTTATAAACCGAAATATTAACAAAAGCTCATCTCGGAAAATGTTTTTAACACGTTTCCTGCAAGGAAATCACTTCAAACCCTGTCAGATATGTGCTAGAAACGATTTTCGTTATTCGTGTACATTGTTTCGGTAGTCCAGATTGACAGCAAAAACATTCTTTGAATGTTCTCGGGAATCAGACCAGATCGCAGAATAGCGCTTTCTCATCAGAAAAGAGCTTGATTTTCCGCGTACTCTGCGCTTTATTTGAACACATTCCGTTAGGTATCAATCGAGATAGTCTAAAACATCCTACCTGATGCGGTGCTTAAAATAGTAACAAATTCCGAGTATCTAGTCATTTGGTCACGTGGATTCCCCACACTGCTTATAACCCGGATCTCGGGGTCCGAAAAGACGACTGTGTCATTTGAAAGAACCATGTTGAAATGACTGTCTCTAATTCACACCCACTTCTTACTACCAACAAATCAAATTACCTGTGTAATCTATTCATTCATATTCACAAACAGAATGACAAACAGTGTAGATCCTGATCTGATGGCTTCTCCAGAAGGTATATTATCTGGATCTACACTGTTTGTAGTTTGGGGTTGTCGTCTTCAGCAGGATAAGGGTTAACCACATTTTGGCTGGGCCAGGCATAAAAAAAATATTTTGTTTGCAGTTGCCTACCCATGAATTTTTCTTAGGGCAGGTAGGTCGGTCTATTTTGATATTAAACAGAATCTTACATTCGTGGTGGTCATTTCTTATGAAAATTATGAAAGTCGCCGAAGGCTCGTTTCATAAATTTCACAGAACTGAAAGGCCAATTTACTCGAAACGGTAGGAAAAATTCGGGTGACATTTAGATAAAAAAGAGCTAAAACCATTTCGATTGGAAATCCAATACGGCTGCCACGGCCGCCATCTAGAAAACCTATTTTAAACTTCTTATATTGAATGGAAAAGCCAACTGACTTGAAACTTGATAAGAAGTATTGAGACAATTTAAAGATCAATAATAGCTAAAATTGTATAGATTGGGAAAACAAGATATCAATTTAATTAAGTATTTTCAATCCAGTAAAATACCAAGCGGGCACACAGCATTGAAACAAATCGATTCAACATTGATTCAGCGTTTTGCCGTTGAATCGACGTTGTGTCAACGTTGCATGCCTGATGGGATAATGTCATAGTTGGCACAATGCCAATGAGTGATGATTTCTGTAGCGCCTGACTGGGGAAATAAGGTCATCTACTGGAATGCTGGCGGCACCCTTTAGAGCTTTGTACAATTGTATAAGCCTACTGTCTCTACCACTTGTCTTGAGAGTCTCTCATCTTATTTTTTTTCAAGTATTTCAGTCGTCCTGTTTCAAAGCAGTAACTGCTTGTTATAAATCAGCAGCTTTTTTCTGAACTTTGGCAATTTCTTCTGAAGGACCACTCCCTGGGAGTCCCAGACATAACTACCGTATTCCAAGATTGGGCGAAGAAGTCCTTTATACGCCTATTCTTTTACATCCTGAGGTCACTCATAAAATTTTGCCTCAGGAAACTGAGTATTATATTTGCTTTAGTACACATGTTGCTTATATTTCATACCCCATTTTCTTGCCTAACATCTAATACCCGACTTTTCCTGCCCAACATCGTAATGTATCTACAGTCGAATCTCAGTGGCTCTAATGTCCTTGGGGCTACGTAATTTTGTTCAAGATATGGGTAGTTCGAGTCACTGACGGTTACTCATACCACCAGGTCAGGGAGCTATTGACTATAATTTATGGAAATATTTTCGATCTCCTCTCATTAATGGTATGTCGTGTATACTCATTAGAATCGCCTCGATGATGTGATTCTAATGCGTACACAAAACATACCATAACTGTGTAGAAGATCGTAAATACTTCTCTATATATTTCTTTACTGGAACTATCGGAAGAATTTCGTAGGGACTAAAAACGAATTCGAATTAGCCATGATAAATGAGTCATCGGTGTTCGAGCTATAAAGGTTCCACTGTTTATCCTTCTGAAGTTTCAATGAGTCCTCTGCATCTCTAATTCCCCGGAGCAAACACAGTCATATGCGAACGGTCTTATTTCTAAGCCAGTGTCAGTGACAATGTCATTTATATACAATGAGACCAACAACGGACCAAGACGGTCCCTTGCGGGACACTAGACAAAACTGGGACCCACTCCTGAGTTTTACCATTAACAACAACTCGTTGTTTTCTACAAGAAGAAAGGAATCTATCTATCTATCGGGAGTCTCAAAACACTGTAAATGATAAAAAAAATCACAACTTCGGCCTTGCAACTAGTTCAGCGAGCGAACCGACGCATCCTCCTTCCGGTTCGTAGGATGTTCCATTTTGACACTTATCTAATTTTTGCTCTAATTAATTACAGATTTTTACTTAATGCTTGCTTCTGGTCTAAACTGGTTATGATAGGATGATCAGAACAGCCCTAAAATGGTGATTCTCTATCATACAAGAAGCCATGTTAATAAGGAAACGGTGAAAAAGTTTGGTATACTAGCGGTCAAACAGAGACATGTGTGATACTTGATAATTTTTATCTCAAGTCATTCCTGAAACATTGATTTCCCTTGAACACCTGCTTTAGCTCTAAATACTGAGCCACTTAAAAAGTCAGTCTTCACAGAACCAAATGGAACATCCGCTGACCCGAGACTTTAAACCAAGGTCTCCATCTTCGTATGACCTAGCTGTTAGTGAGACGTTAAACACTCACTCACTGATTTGAAAAAAAAAAAATTTTGTTCCAGCTTTGTCTGAAAAAATATATTCTCTCCCCTACCCCCGCCCCCAGAAAATCAAATGGTCGGTCACTAACGAATCAATTAATGATGTTCGTTCATAGAAATAGAGATATTCAGAATCGCCCAGGATCCGGTGCCAACAGATGACAACATAGTCCATACCAAAAAAAAACGTCGTTTATGCAAGATCACACAGGATCCGTTCTTCTATAAATTCTGAAGCAGGGCAAAAACAATTGTAATATTCGATCTATGCACCGTAAAGCCAGTCTTTTCTCGATATATTTAAGCGAAAATAGAATAAC
This sequence comes from Anodontia alba, assembly GCA_964016985.1. Lineage (NCBI taxonomy): Eukaryota > Metazoa > Mollusca > Bivalvia > Lucinida > Lucinidae > Anodontia > Anodontia alba. The sequence continues at coordinate 52,340,928 of OZ024835.1, forward strand.
AGTGACTTTAATAACCGATTTCCCAAATAAAAGTAAAGAAATGATGTAAAAATGCCAATCAAATATACATGCATAAGAGTTAAGTATTTCCATGTCGCAACTTTTCTTTTCCGTAAAAGACTAAGAGAGCCTTAAAAACCACAATTGGGTCACACATGATACGAGTGTTATCTCTTGTGTTCCGTGAACTAATATGTTCTATATCTTACGCTTTCACAGCAGACATCCCCACCGAGAGTGGACCGCCCATCGCTAACTTCTTTAAAAAATCCAACATAGGCGCCTTTACCACCTCGCGCAGGCCCCGCAACAGGCGAGTTGATCAACTAGGCCCCGTAATTGCTACACATCGTGATTACGATGTCAACATTTAATTGATTGTGTCCATTAACAATCCTCATTTGGCAATCCCTGACAACAATATGTATAAAAAATACAAAATTTGAGATTCCATTTATAAGTACTCAAATAATCAGTTAGAAACAAAGTGCGGACGGACATACTGATGGACAGACATTTGAAGGTATAACATATTACCCCGCCACTGTCGTGTGTAGGGTATGAAAAGGAATGTCACGCTGGGTGTACTATAGATAATGGGTGTACTATAGATACTACATGAGAATCATGGACCCTTTAAACGAGGAAGAATAGTTTTGATTTCTTATTCATATCCTGGTATGTGTGGGTTTTTTTTTTTTTTTTTTTTTTTTTTTTTTTTTTGTCAATATAGACAAAACTTGTCTCCTAAAGGTCCAAGTTTCAGCTAATTTGTAGATGTCTACCCGAATTGTTATTGTGCCATTAACTGGAAGTTTCTCTTGATTTTCAAGAGTGATACTCTTGTAGACCAAAGACTTTAGAAGATCTTCTCCTGGACATATAGTTTCACAGGCTGCTGCAAGATACTGAAGAGCCTTCGAATTACATCTAGTTTTTTGTTCTCTCTGAGGAATCATCCAAAGGAAATCTCCTCATCTTAACAGGAGAGGTTAGACAGACCTAGAAATGTGATAGAAACTTCAACCATAGGTGATAACTGCAGTATTTTCCCTACATAATCTTACAAAACTGGCTGACTCAAAATAGATGCTTCTGAAAACACAGCCGCTGAATATCACTAAGCCAGCATACAGTCGATTCTCGTTATCTCGAATTCCAAGGGACTCTCTGAAACACGTCGAGATATCCGTACCTCGACATATAAGATTTTCAGACTTTAAGAAAAATAATTCGAACAACCATATTTAACAAATTTATATTAATTGGACTCTTGGCGTTAGAGATATATCGAAAATATTGTGGAAAAGAGGAGAGCAATTTCTCCTCTTTTCCACAATATTTTTTTTGTTGTTAGATTTTCATGTTTAGGCAGGGACAAGATTTTTACTTCGAGATAAGCGATTATTCGAGATAACGAGTTCGAGATAACGAGAGTCAACTGTATTTTAATAATAATAAAAATGTTCGAATTTTTAAAATCTCATTATTTGATCGACTTTACAACTGACCTTGAAACAGTGATTTCACTCAATAAATCACTGCTAGAGCTGAACTATTTGTTTTAAGTCGCCCGGACACTTTCAATCAAGATTCGAGTCAACTGGCTTTTAGATTCATAGCAAGAGACGTTTAAAAAAAGATTTTCAAGATGATGCTTGTGCCTAACGTTGGGTCGTCACTGAACAGCCAATGGCTACTCATCAGCCATTGACATAACTCAGTGCCAACGTTTGGCCAACGTTGTTATGCTATCTAGATATCCTGTTAACATAGTATAGATTCTCATAGCGGTTGGTGCCATATTCGCTCAGGAGTCGTTCTCTCTACTGTTTCGTTGTTTTGATTATTGTCCTAATCTCGTCACAGACTGTAGTGTCAAAAAATCAATAGAATGACACAAGCAATAAGTCTACACTCTAGCGTGCCTCACACATTGTGTTATATTATGGAAGAAGACAATTTGATTGCATTTTTGCAAGATCCATTACCAGCCGCCTTGACCGCTTCCAATAATTCGTCTTTGCTAGCAATGACTTAGCGTTGTATTACATCATTATTTTAACAAACAAATACTTTGTTTTCGTTAGAATTCCGTGCACTTCTAAACTAAGAATTAACCTTTTCCGTTTTCTTCTCCCTCGTGTTAGAAAATGATCTCTATTGGTCAATAACATCAAATTTCAACATAGGCGCCTTTACCACATCGCGCAGGCCCCTTAACAGGAGATTTGATCACCTAGGCCCCGTAATGTTCTTTTCATTGTCATTAAAATGATTTTTGGCCCCTTATTTCTTTTATGGAATATCTGGATGAAACTTCACAAATCTATTAAGAACTTAAGATTGTATTCTGTAGCCAAGAGTAGTTCCTCTGGCTATTCTGGTCCATGCATTTTCCGGCAATGTCTGAAAAACGGACTTTGTCCTCAAAATCCTTAACAATATTAAATAGCTACATGAAGTAGGCTTAAGGCTGTACAGAACATATTATGACAAAGGATGGTAAGTCTGGCTGTTCTGATTATCGAGTTTTCTGCCCATGATCTTTTGAAAAAAAGGGATTTGGCATCCAGCTCCTTTACTACACAGAATATCTGGATGAAACTTCAGATACCTAGAGGGCCTTAGACTACATATGGCTGCGAAGGATTGTAACTCCGGCAGTTTTTTTTTTTTTTTAGTTATCTGCCCTTGATATATTTGAAAAACCGAATTCGGACTCTAGTTTTTTTTTTTCTGTATGGAATATCTGGATTAAACTTCAGATTTATAGAGCATCAAAGGCTATTTTTTGTGATAAGAACAGTTACTCTTGAATAGTTACTCTAGTTCCTAATATGCCTTTGATATATCAGAAAAAAAAAACTGGCTGTCCCAGTTTTTAGGTGAAAGCCGAGAATTATCAGAAAATTTCTACCTAGTCCCCTGCAGTGGCGCATTATCATGCAGTGTATGTCAGCTTCTATTGTCACTTGTCAAGATCACAGCCTGTCATATTGACAAAGCCGGTTGTATCTTAACAGAGAGGAGTTTAGTAATATGTTGGAGATTTCTGGGAGACGTTTTGGTCCAAAATGTGTTTTATATTCCTTGTATTTAAATTGCTGACCCAGCTTAAAACGGAAAGAACTTTGTCATAAGAGGGAGATTTTTCTCTCTAATCCCACTTTAAGCTTGAGCCTTGGAAGATGTGTATGCCTTGTGCGTAGCGCAGTTGACAGCGTGTCTGATTGAGAAGCCAGAGGTTGCGGGTTCGAGACCCGGCTTTCACGGCACTTGATCATGAAATATTTTCTACGGTCATTCTCCCCCTTTACTGATTCAAGAAGAATATTTGTCAGTTACTAGCAAAAGTATGTGCACTGGTTAACCGCTTAGGTCTAAGCCTGTCTACGGGTAGGAACAGTTGGGTTAGGTTTAACTGACCGTCCAGACATGACCAAAGATGTTGACAATGAACGATAAGCAACAAAACAAACAAACCAAAGATATGATTGAAGACATTTAAAAATGTTTATAAAGTCAGGGTTCAGGTGATTTTAAAAAAAAATTGCAATAAAGCATCAGATATATTGTCATCGGCCCGTCAGCTACCCTGACGGGCCGATGATGGCCCGATATAGATTTACGTAGAATGCTGACTGGGTTAGAGCTGTCTTCAGTGATAAAACATTTGATCCCTCAGGGTCGTTTGTTATTTGGCTAAAGGTGGATATAAAGCTTTAAAATTGAGGTCTTTTAAAATCTGAGATTGAACTGATATTGTCGTAGTTGCAGCCGAAGCTTGAAGAACGGACATCACACATACTTTCATTATGAAAACATGCCTATTGAAACCCAGTAAGCATTCTTTATAAATCTATAGCGGGCCGTTATCGGCCCGTCAGGGTAGCTGACGGGCCGATAACGGTCCGCTATAGATTTATAAAGAATGCTAACTGGGAATATTTTAAAAATTTTACAACCAAAATATTAAAAAATTCAGATACAAAATCTCATTTTTTTTCATACTTCTACTCAAAACATAGATTGTGGGTATTCGCAAGAACAGCCTAGGCGAGCGATTATATTAGGTACCCACAATCTATGTTTTTAGCAGAATTAATAAAAATATTTTTACCACTGAAAACCCCAGTTGTACAATACAAAAATGCGTCATAATTATATAGGCGTGTTTTCGTGGTGCAAAACTTTGCGTGCAAAGAGTTGTCAACTGTGATCTTATTCTTTATATAAAAAGCACAACTCAATACAAAAAAAAATCCTTAGAAGCAAAATAGACAATGATCAACTAGAGAACTTCATTGACCTTACAACCTCTTCTAATGTCGTGAAAGACCTCCCCTATGGAATAAAAACCTTAACACTGACTTCGGGAGAAGTTGTACAAGAACCAAATGGCATTCGCTGTCTTGCACCAGCCTCACTCATTACCCAGTACACCAAATATTGTACTGATGAAGGGTTGAATTATTTAGGTAAACTCTCACCTTCCAAAGTTTTCAATCAATCAATTTTTGTTAAATAATATAAATGAGATCCTTCGGCTTTTGCATTAAAAGTATGTGTAAAAGCCCTATTACTATTACATGCTATTGATAGGTTTTTTAATAAAATACAGGGATTATCTCCCGGGACACTTGCTTACCTGATAAACAAATGGGTGCCACAACATGAGTTTATCAGATTTACTAGTCGGTACGTGCAGTCAACTGAATGACTAAATAAAGCTACATGAGTTTCAACGGTCATGGTCATTCCTTGACCCAAGTTCACTAAGATTTCAAAACGTAAAACTTTCTTTTATCAGAAACTAATGGGCCATTTGAAACCCAAACAAAATTTCAAATAATCATTTGGGAGAAAAGTAATGAAATTTTATTCAAGTGGCTTTGGTCACATGACCAAGATGGCCACCATGCCCATATGTGGTATAAACATTTTAAAAATGTTCTTCTCCGCAACCAATAGGCTGATGGCTAGGAAACTTGGTATGTAGCGATGAAGACTCGGGCTTATCATAGTCAAATGGTGACCCTGGACGTACCTTGACCTATTTCATAACGTCCAGTTTGTCACTTATGCTTTTTGAAATATTGGAAAATGTGAATTTTTCGTCTTTATTCTCCAAACGAATAGGTACGAGGGATATCGCGATCATCCTGGCGTCCGTCCGTATGTCCATCCGTCCGTAGACAAAACCTTGCGATCGCCATCACTCCAATACTCTTAGAAAAAATTACTGCACTTGTAATAATTGTGTCTGAGGTCGAGTAGGCGTGTCATGCACCTCCCCCACCCTGGATGCCATGGTATTTGGAGTTATCTCCCCTGACAATACAACCTTGTGATCAACTTGTGATCGCCATATCGCCAATGCCGTTGGAGTTGTATTGATGGTACTTGATACAATTGTATATGAGGTACAATTGTATATGAGGTTGAGAAGGCGTGTCATGTGCAAAATCCACAAGTCTTGGTGCCATAGTATTTGAGTCTTCTTCCCTGACAATATAACCTTGTAATTGCCAGAACTGCAATACCCTCTGAGATATATTTATGATACTTTGAAAAATTGTACATGAGGTTGATAAGGCGTGTCATGCGGAAGAATCACAACTCTGGTTGCCATGGTGTTTGATTTGTCTCCCCTGATAATATTTGTGATTGCTGTAACTCCATTACACTTTGAGATATATTGATAGTACTTGGTAGTTATACATGATGTTTAAAATGTGTGTGATGAGCAAGAACCACATCTTTTTTTGCCATAGTATTTTTGTTATCTCCCTGACAATATAATCTGCTGATCGCTATAACTCACAACCCCCTATTGGATCTTGTTAAATTGTACAAGTGGGTAAGAAGGCGTGTCATGAGCAAGAACCTCGACTCTAGGTGACATGGTGGTTTAACGTTAGAGAAGTTTGTGGCATATATACCGGGTAGCTATTCAGTTTCCACACATTTACAGAACAGTTCTTTATTTTTATTCAATACAATAGAAAAACAGGTACTGTACAAATTTTTCAGGTACATTGTATAAGATCCTGAATGAATGCTCAGCCTCAGTAAGGAAAAGCATTGAAGGTCTAAATTACTATGTAGCAGAGGGAGGAAGAGCCTTGCAGGACTTGGATCTAATAGTTGTAAACTCAACGTACCTGATGCAGAGAACAAAGAGCTGAAGACAAGGCTTCCCCGCTGCCCATTTTGCTTTCTGTTTTACTAGTTGTGATTATGAGTGGCATCGGGACCCAGGGTAAAGTTGGCTAGTTGTACAAGTGCTTTAAACCCCGGTGGTTTATTATACTGACCGTTCTAAGGCGGTGGTCCCGGTGTTAGTCTTATTTTTTGTTGCTTTGTGGTTAATTCTACGAGGCTATTTGTTTTATGTCTTACCTTGTGTTATTTTGTTGTTGTGTTTTCAGTCCTTTTAGCATTGCGATTACCTCGCTTCGGGAAAAGAGAGCTAATCTTAGTGCTTTTCGTACATTTGTTCGATTTGCGCTTGTTTGGTTTTGTCTGTTTCCTCTTCCTCATGGTGTCTGGGAAGGGCTTTGGTTTCTGCTTGTGGCACTCCCTGGTATTTTCTCTTACCCTTTCTCGATTGCAAATGATACATCAAATCGGGTTTTAAGGTATTCAATTACTTTGTACTGAATTGATGGTAGTTTTTTTCCTATTTCAAAGGGGGAGTCTGTCTATAGAGAATTTACATTTGCCCACGGATAGAAGCTTATAATATTAAGCACAAGTATTACCTAGGATATGACTGTTTTGCCTGAGATACCTTTCCCACTTAATCTATTTCCTTGCTTAAATAGACGGTTTTGTATAAAATCACATCTGAATATACGGGTACCCCTGAAAAGCGCACTCTACAACTACCAATAACTCATAATTTGGATGTCCGATTTGCTGATAAAAACAGTAAGTCACTGCTAAAATGCTTGTAGCACATATTTACTTATTTGTATGGCATTGGAGCTTTTATGTTTAAATAAGTTTTAAGAAGTCCCCATAATTCAACTGCATACTTTTTTTCTGACAAATTTGGTCATCAATTAAACTGGGTTACAGTTCTTTACAACCTATCATTTTAATACAAAAATTGGCCATACTTATCTGGATTATTTTCACAAAATTTCTTAAAAATCGAAAACCGGTAACAAATTGATTTTGAACATCAAATATGATACCCCAAATTACAGCAAAATGAGAAAAATACACAAAATAATTGATTTTTATTCAGGTGATGTTTGATTTTTCATTCTGGTTCAGGCTTTAGGGGTCCATTATTAATAGTGTGTTTAGAACCAACTAACCGGTTATTTCAAACTGTGCAAAATCAAAGAAATAATTAAATTGCACCCAGTGGAACACCTTTGAAAGAGTGCAATAAAAAAACTGTTTTACAAGACAATTTTAAGATAGTATAGATGACTTGAATTGCTATGCTCTTGGCAGCGGATCCATTGTGGACTGATGAGCCATTGCTTGATGGAATAAAAGTTTCTGTTAAGCTCTAATTCAGTTTGTTGTTAAACAAAAATAAGGAATGCCTGTACTCCACTGTGATGTAAGAATTGATACATAAGTAATGAAAGATTGAGCTGAAATAAAAATAAAGAAAAGCCGTGCTGTTGATGCTTTACAAAAGCAAATCACAAATTTAGTAGTGAAAATACCGTTTTATGGCTCACCTTGAATTATACATATTTTACAGACGAAAGGCACTTGCATTTCTTCCTTTAAAGGTCCATTCTACGAGTATAGTCACGAAAAGAGACAATAGATGAGAACACATAATGGGCCACTCTGCTTACACCTGAAGTTAAGAGTAATACTGATTATTCTTGATAAAAGAATGATAAGGGATTTATTGCATGACCCATACAGATGTTAAATGCAGTGAGTACTTTTGATTTGTGTAATGCACCAGCTACTTTTCACAATCAATTCGTATTTAAAGGTAAGAGAAAAGACCAGGGAGTGCCACAATCACAAACCGCAGCCCTTCCCAGACAGCAAGAGATGGGGGAAGTCGACAAATCCAAACGAGCACAAATCGAACAAACGTACGAAAAGCACTTAGATTAGCTCTTTCTTCCCAAAGCGAGGTAATCGCGATGCTAAAAGAACTGAAAAAAACAAGAACAAAATGGCACAAGGTAAGACATAAAACAAATCGCCTCGTAGAATAAACCACAAAGCAACAAAGAGTAAGACTAACACCGGGACCACCGCCTTAGAACGGTCAGCAAAACCACCGGGGTGTGGGGTGGGGGAGGGTGTTAAGCACTTTTACAGCTAGTCAACTTCACTCTGGGTCCCGATGCTAAAAGGATGAAAACCACAAGAACAAAATGATACAAGGTAAGACAAAAAAAAAAACAAATCGTCTCGTAGCAACAAAGAGTAAGACTAACACCATGACCACCGCCTTAGAACAGTCAGTTGAGTAAACCACCGGGGGGTTTAACGTACTTTTACAGAAAGCGAACTTCACCTTGGGTACCTATTGTACTCTTAATACAGAAATACATAAAATTCGGTTCGCATAAAGGCTCCCAATTCAGTCAATGCATCAAAGCGAAAACAAAAAAACCAAATTTATCACTATAATAAACACTGTAATAAACAAAGACGAGTACTCATCGCTAATTCTACTGTATGCCAGAGTAAATGAAAACCAATAGTTGAACCCCGGTGGGCCAAGCCAAAGAAATAATCCGTTTTGTCAAGAACTGGAGTGTTTAAAATAATTTGAATCTGATTTCTATTACTTATATGATGAATTTCAGAATATTTTGGACGTCTTTGATTAGTCATTTACACACAACCGACCTAAGTGCATATCATGTACTTTATAGACATGTTACCTGTTTTTAAATATCATGAAACTCCATATATCAGACGAGGACACGAGTGACATATTTTTATGCAAAAATCGTAGCTTGACAAGAATCAAAACATACAAAATTTGAAAGATTAATTTCTTGTTTTTTTGTTATTTTTTTTTTCTAAAATTTATCCAGTTTTGGGTTTTCAAAATTTAATTGAATTATTACAGAAATATATACAAATCTTTTTATGGCAGTAAAAATTCCATACTGAGTTCCTTCACTATAACAATGCACATTATTAGACATCATGTTGAATTGTTGATTTTATACTCGTAGGTTTTGACACAGGTATACATTTATGACGGGTGTACATCAGGGAGCTCTCCCGAGACCCACACTTCTTTGTCCTAGAAAACAAGTCTTTTTTTCATAGTTGCTGGGACTTGTGCAAATAACGTGTGACGCTTGAAGGAAATCCATGCCAGAGCAGATTTGGAACTCCCCCAAAATTTGCATGTGTATTTATTTTGGGGAAGGTAATTTTGTTTTGTTGATGGAATAAATCAGCAGCTTTAACATAGGTACTGTCCATTCCAATACACATATTTTTATTTTTATGCATAGTTTCTTTACTGTATAGCTAAATGGAACTTTTACAGTTCAGGCCATTCCTGTTTTATATTTATCTGCTCTTGAGGTATCTGAAACATGGGGATGAGTGATTGTTCGGATTTATCACTATGGCGACGTTTTTTGTTTTTTTTTTTGTTTTTTTTTTTCTATCCATGTCGAGCCCCTGTCAGTTAACCAAAGCATACTATTTCCAGGCAATCTAATTCCTTCTTAGCAGATAATCAGTACTTAGTGCACAATTTCTTTTATCATAACTTGATAATATAACAGCTTGAATCAGCCATTAGGAATAAATGCCCATAGAAAAAAATTAGTACATGGTTTGAATATTTAATGTAAAGATAACTTGTGAGCCTGAGACAAGTCCATACATGTAAGCTTTCTGTGAGTTTTTATAAAACTGGTGGGACAAATCGCTCATATTTACTATTATTAAAAAGATACAAGCCATTTATTATCGCAGTCAAGAAGTTTTATTTTCTCTTTCAACGTTATAAAATACTTAAACTTGTATGTGACAGCAGAATTCCAATGTGCGTATCCGTTCGGAAAGAGAGCTGTTTCGCTGATGTCAAGGAGCCACTAGTATGTCACATACCACTTATACGTATTATTATTATTATTATTAGACTTATTAATTTTTATGTGTTTCTGTATTAAGAGTAGCATCGGGACCCAGGGTGAAGTTAGCTAGCTGTAAAAGTGCTTTAAACCCCCCGGTGGTTTACTCTACTGACCGTTCTAAGGCGGTGGTCCCGGTGTTAGTCTTACTCTTTGTTACTTTGTGGTTTATTCTACGAGGCGATTTGTTGTATGGCTTTCAATGTGTCATTTTGTTCTTGTGTTTTTAAGTCCTTTTAGTATTGCGATTACCTCTCTTGGGGAAGAGAGAGCTAATCTTAGTGCTTTTCGTATGTTTGTTCGATTTGTGCTTGTTTCCTCTTCCTCTTGGGGTCTGGGAAGGGCTGCGGTTTGTGATTGTGGCACTCCCTGGACTTTTCTCTTACCTTTTTTTTTTAAGAAATAGATCAGATCTAGCAGTGATGTGCTTAGTAATAAATCACTGTTCGAAAGTAAGTTGTATAGTAGATCTATAATTATGCACAAGGTGGAAAAATCATTAGCTCTGGAGTAATAATTAATATCGCTTACGTTTCAACAATGGCGGAAGGGTGAGAGAATCTGAAGTAAAATAAAAAAGCTCTTTTGTCGGTTTGTCCCCCGGCGTACCTCATATAGGGTATACATATCTCAACTTATAAGATTCGCCAGAGCTTCCTCAAAACTTAGTGACTTTAACTGCCGTAATAAATCCCTTACTGCCAAACTTCTTATACAGGGCTATTGTTATTTTAAACTTCGTAAGGCGTTTTCGAAATTTTATTGTAGACACACTGCCTTGGTAAAAAAAAAAAAAAAATAAAGCGTCAGTCTGGAAACAATCCTGCAACAAGGTATATCGGAACCAGAATTTTATGGGGGTGGTCGGGTGGTGCGAAGGTGCTGTGTATCTTACATCACCGGGGCGTCCAACTGATATTGGCTTACAGTTGGGCAAGGCCTGCTATCCTTGTAGTGGGTAAGGGTAGAGGGGGAATGTTTTTATTTCTTCTGTTTCTTCACTTTCATTCCTGTTCCTCTTTCTTCCCTGTCCCTCTCTTTCATCTCCTCTACTCTCTCTTCTATCTCTTTTCTCCCTTTCTCTGGGAGACGACACAAAATGACCCTCAAGGGTTGACATGTCGTTAAACCCCAACACAATCAAAAACCAGAATTTTACGGTGACTTAGTGTACAAATTTAGAAAACTTGTAGGAAAATCTAACTTTTCGGAGCAATTCAGAAAACCGTTATAAAAGACTTGGCTACAGCCTGGATATTAAGCGGCAGACTGTATGCCTACTTGTCAGCCCAATCATTGTTGATGGCTATTTTTCACTCTTTAATCGCACGACGGCAATCGGGCCTCAGACTCAATGACGGCCTCTTCGTAAAACTTTAACTTTAACTATTGGTTTTCATTTACATGAGTACTCATCTTTGTTTATTATAATGATTAATTTGATTTTTTATGTTTTCGCTTTGATGCACTGATTGAGTTGGGAGCCTTTATGCGAACAGAATTTATATGTATTTCTGTATTAAGTGTAGCATCGGGGCCCAGGGTGAAGTTGGCTAGCTGTAAAAGTGCTTTTAACCCATCGGTGCTTTATGCGAGCCGAATTTTTTATGTATTTATGTTTTAAGAGTAGCATCGGGACCCAGGGTGAAGTTAGCTAGCTGTAAAAGTGCTTTAAACCTCCCGGTGGTTTGCTCTTCCGACCGTTCTAAGGCGGTGGTCCCGGTGTTAGTCTTACTCCTTGTTGCTTTGTGGTTTATTCTACGAGGCGATTTGTTGTATGTCTTTCCGTGTGTCATTTTGTTCTTTTGTTTTTCAGTCCTTTTAGTATTGCGATTACCTCTCTTGGTGAAGAGAGAGCTAATCTTAGTGCTTTTCGTACGTCTGTTCGGTTTGTGCTTGTTTAGATTTGTCGGTTTCCTCTTCCTCTTGGGGTCTATGAAGGGCTGCGGTTTGTGATTGTGGCACTCCCTGGACTTTTCTCTTACTATTTTTACTCTATTGACCGTTCTAAGGCGGTAGTCCCGGTGTTAGTCTTACTCTTTGTTGCTTTGTGGTTTATTCTACGAGGCGATTTGTTTTATGTCTTACCTTGTGTCATTTTGTTCTTGTGTTTTTTAGTCCTTTTAGCATTGCGATTACCTCGCTTGGGGAAGAGAGAGCTAACCTTAGTGCTTTCGTACGTTTGTTCGATTTGCGCTTGTTTAGTTTTGTCTGTTTCTTCTTCCTCTTAGTGTCTGGGAAGGGCTGCGGTTTGTGATTGTGGCACTCCCTGGATTTTTCCCCTACCATTTTGTTTGCCATGGAGAATCCGTTCCCAGAAAGTTAGTTTAAAAACATCAACATAATATCAATATTTGGAATCATGCAGTATGTAAGAAAGTGATAAATCAAACGCATCAAACCAAGAAATAAAATCAGCTCCTTGGGATTATTGTTAGGTATGATTCACAAATCTCATGCTGCCCGACTGGGATCTTCCAGCTGGTCTTAAATGTGATTATCTTACACCTGTGATTATTGCAATAAAAAGAAAGACTAAAATCTGAACATCCTCGTTCCTTGGCCATGTGGCCGCAGAGCATCGCACATTAACTCCTGTATAAAAAGATACATTAATGAAGGAAATGATGTAAATACAGCTGAAGAAATGAAAAAAAAAATGTGTTTTATGGAATGATCTAGCTGTCTTCAAACGTTTCGTCTGTGAAGCAGCATGTGTAATTATGCAGTAAGGCACATTTCCAATGTAATACATGCACAAAAGCACTCTTGATGACATCATGCTCTAACATTTAGTTTTGTCAATGTTCTCTCAAAATAATCTTTCAGAAATTTTTATCCCCAGTCAAGGGGAGGAGGGGGAGGGGGCATTGATTTTGGTGTGGAAACTGTCAGCGTCTGGGTCCGCGCCTTGACGTCTATATCTCTTTAACCAATGGGTGGATACTTACCAAACTTGCATCTATATATCATTGGAACTGGGGTAAAAAGGTTATTAGATTGGGTGACCTTGACCTACTTTTCAAGGTCAATGGAGTGCACACATTGTTAAAGTTATTATCAAAAGCTTCTATATCTCCTGAACCAATAGGTTATATCAGGTCAAACTTGCTATATAATATAATGGGGATAGTCTTAAGAATGGATTAGAGTTTGGTGACCTTGACCCAGCTTTCAGGGTCACCATGGGACTTAGGCTATAAATAATTAGCTAGTCGTCTGAACGCTATCGCCTAAGCCAATGGATGGATTTGGTTTGAAGACTCCATATTCCTCAAAACCAGACATTTTTTTTTATCCAAGAAAGGTTTAACAAATTGATATATAGTATTAATATTATCATAAAATGTGGCATCTGACAACCTGTAAAATTTTAGTTAGTCTTTAGGTTTTAAACTGGATAAAAAAAGAAATGATTTTTTTTTATCGAATCTCTGAATTAATGATGGCAATATTAATTCAAAGAAACAATAAAAAAAAAATCATTTCAAGAACGAGAGACTAACTAAAAGTTTACAGGCTGTCAGGTGCCACATTTTATGATTGTATTACTACCATATATCAATTTTTTAAACATTTTTTGGATAATAAAATATTTATTTTGGGAATATGGAGCCTTTAAACTGTGCACATAATATAAGTGGGATTGTCTAAAGAACTGAATACACTTAGGTGACCTTGTCCCAATTTATGAGATCACAGTAGGACTTGGAGTCCATACAAGTTATCATTTCAATCAGTTGATACATTTAGGTCAACATTGCTACATAATATGACTGAGATGATCTCAAGAATTGATTAGATTTGGTGATCTTGACTAAATTTTCAAGGTCACCACAGGACTTATACTATTAATGCTTATCTTTCATCGTATGAATGGGCACAATAAGGTTGTTTCATAAAAAAAAACTACATTACACTAGTGTTTTAAAAACTTAGTTACGGTAACGTCAAAGCATTGTGTCCCTAACAATGCATTGTTTACTTATGGTGAGGCTGCGATGCTTTCATTGTAAAACGGTAATACAACTCATTTTGGGGTAAAATGACAAGAGCAACTTTCATTCATGTTCCTTTTATATGATATTTATTCGTCTTGTTTAATTATATCAGCCTTTAACCAGTAAGGCTCGCAAAAGATAGAAACTCTTAAACTCGTTAAATAATATGAAATGAACACACACTGAAAAATTCACTGTGTCTGCACTATATCAAAGGATGGATTTGGGTCAACTTTGTATATAATATAATTAAGATTGTTATCAGAACTGGTTAGATTTCGGTGACCTTGACCCAGTTTTCAAGTCCAACACAGATTATAGAATAAGCATTTGAGTAATAGACTTGTCTGCACTTTTTCTATTGAAACAGTGGATGGATGTAGATCAAATTTGTTGCTTAACGTAAATAGGATGGTCTCTGGAAATGATGAGGTTTTGTTTACATCGGCCCCATTTTCAAGTTAAGCAAATGTATAAGGTTAGGGAACATATGGTATTCTTTAAAACCATTTCTAGTTATTTGCTTACAGTACTAAATCGTGACTAACATATTCAGGTGTCGGGCAGATTGGGACATTACATACTCCAGCTACGTAGTCATGAAATACTTGATAGCAATCCTCCCTCTAACCTTATATGCTAATAACACATCAAAAGCAGAAACTATTTCATAATTCTGCCCATGAACATTCAAGGCAAGCTAAAATCATGGTTCCCATGAAATCCCTGTAATTGATATCACTTCATGAGTTTTGGATGCATAAACAGTGCTTTCATGTTAAGTGTCAAATTGCAATTTTGCTGGAATTAGATACCATTTAAATGAACAGACTTCTCCCTATTTTTCAGGTCATTGATGCTAAACAGAATGGTACATACAGGGTTTGAATTGTTGATGTTGTCACTGATGTGGACAGTAAAAGAGAAAGAATAAAACCCATACCTTCAATATCTCAGTTTCACAATTTTGCCTTTGAAGCTGAAGGCATAATATGGAAGGCATATGGAATTGGAAAAGGTAACACTGGCTATTCCAGATAATTACTTTATTTTAACCAGAGAAGACGCTTGAAGATGTGAAATCTTAAAATAAAGATTGGTTGGCTGTTTATCAGACATGACATTGCCGGGAATTATACAGACACCTTTGATAACTGGTACCTGTGAGCAAAACAGGCCCATCATGGATCTCCTAGTTTTATCAAAATGTCTAGGAGAGTCTGGTTGTTTTTTCAAACACTTTTGAGAGTTTATGCCTTTTCATGTTATCAGTAAGTTTTAGAAATTCCAATTTAGAATGAAGCAGTGACAGCCTAGTCAACATTTTCCCGATAATGACTCCAGAAAAATTTGTCGTCGCTGAAGGGCAAAGGAAATAACAGGATCTGGTCCAAATTTGAACCTGATGTTTGTATATGTTAGATTTTCAGGTTCTTATCATGGTATAAGGTGGAAAGATTGGATTGGTACAACAGCAACAGGAAACAGAGCATCATCCATTAGACATGGTCCACTGACTTCAATCTTCTGGCTAATTTTCAAAGGTCAAGGCGGAGGCATCTGTGTACTATGGACACAATTCATGTTTAGTCTGCACCTAACATATCTTAAAGACGGAAGTATTGTAGGTTAATAATGTTGTTTCTGCAATGAAACCTGTACAAAATTTTAAGTTCATGTATTACCTTGATCGTCCCAGCTGGCATTCTACGTAAATCTACATCGGGCCGTCATCGGCCCGTCAGCTACCCTGACGGGCCGATGACGGCCCGATATACGTAGAATGCTGACTGGGGAATTGTCATGCGATCTCATTGCATTAGTCACTACTACTCCAGTCATAGCAGTTCTACCAAAGTTATTCAAATGATGACCGTAAGTTGTCTTTGACCTTTTAACGTCAAGGTCAAATTTGCGTCCCCATGCATTTGTACAGTGAAATGTTTAAAAGTCATTTTCTCAAAATGTATTAAAGAATTATGGCTAAACTTACAATGTGTGATTAAAATAGTAAAACATTTTAGCTATAATCAAAGTTTTGTCCTCTGAGGGTTATCTGCCCTTGCACCTGGGCTATATACATCTATAAAATTGTGCAATTTTTAAATGTCTTTTTCTCTGAAACTGCTGGAGTAATTTCACCAGATTTCACAAGGGGCCTTCTGTCGAAAGGGTATTACCAATTGGTTCAAGTGGTTCCGCGCCACTGAACAAGATGGTGCCACGTCCATATATGGTAAAAACACTTAAAAATCTTCTCCAGAACCAAGAAAGCTTCGGGGCTAAATATTGGCATATAGCATTGCTGTCTCAAGATCTACCAATTTTGTTCAAATGATGATCGTAGGTGGACATTTGACCTTTTTACGGAAAGGTCAAATTCGCGTCCCGATAGATTTGTATCGGGGCAAAAGTTGAAAAATCATTGTTTTCAATATGTATTGAAGACCGAAACTTACAATGTATGATTAAAGTAGTAAAACTTTTTAGTTAGGATCAAATTTTTGCATCCCCTTAGGGTTTATCTGTCCTTGCCACTAGGATATATACAGATATAAAATTATGAAATTTTTAAACGTCTTTTTCCATAAAACTGATTGACTAATTTTCTCCAGACTTCAATGCGCCTTCTGTCGAAGATGTTGACAATTTGTTCAAATGGTTCCGCACCGTTGAATAAGATGGCTGCCATATTCATGGTAAAACACTTAAAATCTTCTTCTCCAGTACTGTGGCTGAATCTTGGTATATAGCATCGGCCACTCAAGGTCTACCAAGTTTATTAAACTGATGAGACTATGATGACCTTTGGTCTTTTTATGGTGGGGTGAAATCTGTCACAGTTGCTGTGGCAATACTGAAAGAATGTTGCATGGCATTTGCAAATATGCAATTGCTGGTCTTATCAGGTGAGCGAATTGTGGTTCATGACCCTCTTGTTTCTCATCCATCCTCGTGTGATATTGTGATCTAGAACTATCCACCCGACGCCATCACGATGGGTCGTCAGAGGACGTTACCGCAGTACTGTGTATGAAAGTACGTCGGCGTACAGTCGCTTTTCTGTCTGTGCGCCATCTTATTATCGAAGATTACAGGCTGTTGCCCGTGCATTGTATCGGATTTTTTTTTTTTTTTTTTTTTTCATTGACTTCCACACGCTTAACCTGCGACAAACAAAGATCAGATATTTTGGATGTCTGTCGCAGCTGTTATGAGTTAGTATATAAAAATGCATGTAGAGTTCTTGGTATATGTATTTACACAAAAACGAAAATGCAAAGGATAATTCGCGGATCATTCTTTGCTCTCTGCTTGATAGGTAGGTGGTATACAAATGTTTTATTATCCATTTCATCCCTGCGTTTTTGGAATGAATTCTTCCGACGGTCTTTGAATGTGGACACATGCATTGTTGCGGATATGGTATCAGTCAAAAATCCAGAAAAAAATAACAAACATCGTAGATACTGATGAGGGGGGCTCGTTTACATAAGAATGGTTTTGGTCTACCAGACTGAAAGTGTTATTCATTGTTAATCTGGGCCCAGTTGTTCAAAACGAACGACGTCGTTAGTTAACGTATAGTTAAAAATTTGGTCATTAAATATGGCATATATGTTAATATGTTTTGCTGAAAAATGCAAGTATTTGCAAAAGCTACTTACATTTTTTTCAGCAAAAATACCTGTGAATTAGATATTGTACTTACTAGAACAGTTAACATTTTTACCATTAACGAGCTCGTTAAGCTAACGATGCTTTGAACAACTAGGCCCAGAAGATTTTTAAGGAGGAGTATTTTGTGACATTTCCAGGATTTTGTGTGTGTGTGTGTGGGGGGGGGGGGGGGGGGGGGGGAGGGGCTGTATTTCCTTGTTCCATAACAAAAACAAAGCAACAACATTAATAGTGGGTACGTATTAGAAGCAGTATTTGGTGTTAATTCCGGCATGTTTTGTTGTTGTTTTTTTTTTTTCCGAATGAAAAAATAAAAACCAGTGAAACGATAATACCCCGTCACTATCGTGTGGCGGACAGATACACATTACAAATTTGGAGAAAACCCATTTACCCAATTAACTGTTCGAAATTTAAAATACAGAGGGTTGCGGGTAGATAAATCCTGTCAAGAATCGACAAAATTTAAGAATAAGCAATTCCATCCAAAAAAAAGTAAGAGAAAAGTCCAGGGAGTGCCACAATCACAAACCGCAGCCCTTCCCAGACCCCAAGAGGAAGAGGAAACCGACAAATCCAAACAAGCACAAATCGAACAAACGTACGAAAAGCACTAAGATTAGCTCTCTCTTCCCCAAGTGAGGTAATCGCAATACTAAAAGGGCTGAAAAACACAAGAACAAAATGACACACGGAAAGACATAAAACAAATCGCCTCGTAGAATAAACCACAAAGCAACCAATAGTAAGACTAACACCGGGACCACCGCCTTAGAACGGTCAGTAGAGTAAACCACCGGGGGGGGGGGGGGGGGGGGGAGTGGGGGGGGGATGTTTAAAGCACTTTTACAGCTAGCTACCAAACCTCCACAATATCAATGCACTTACGAACTTTGGTGAAAATCCATTGATATATACTCATTTAATCGTCCGAAAACGAAAATACTGATGGCCATGGCCGAATGAATGGACGAGTATCCCGCCACTATCGTGTAAAGAAAAAGACAAAAAAAGAAATAAAAAAACGAAACAAAAAACAAATAGCAAAAGAAAACAAACTAGAATGCACAGTCGATGGCGCGCCATCGCAAATCTCCACGCTCTTTGCTAATGTTGCACGACGGACGGACTTGCTCTCTACACCCTTATTATAAGAGGAGGTCATGTAGCAAGTTTGGTTAAACTCTGCAAAGTGGTTTTGAAGAAGATAGCTTGACGGACAGACGGATAGAAGTTTTGTTGACTTCTACCAAGTGGTTGGGGAGGGGGGCGGGGAGGAGGGCGGGGATAGCGTGATGGCCGGAGAGACGGACGCAGGAAAAGTAATGTTTCTCTCGCGCACTCTAACCGTGAGGGGAAGTTTATTCTGCCCAGTGGTTTAGGAGGTAGCCAGACGGACAGATAGACGGACGCACGACGCGTGGATAATAACAACGCACAACCTTACTAGGAAGTGATGTAGCGTTTGGATGAATTCCGCCCAGTGACATCGTGACGGACAGATGGACGGACGACGGATACACAGAAAGACGGACGGACGGAAATATATAGTTGCTCTCGCACAACCTTACCATGAGGAAAAGTGATGTAGCAAGTTTAGATGAATTCCGCCCAGTGGTTTCAGGGGAGATAGTGCGACAGACAAATGAACGGATGCACGGATGGACGACGCACTGGAAAATGTTGCTCTTGCACACCCTTACCGTGAGGGGAAGTGATGTAGCAAGCTTGGTAGAATTCCACCCAGTAATTTAGGTGATAGCGTGACGGATGGACGGATGTACGAACCTATGGAGGCTTTAACAACATCCCCATCGCTTTTTTTTTTTTTTTTTTAAAGCGTGGGAATAACACACACACACACACACACACACACACACACACACACAACGCAACAATAACAACATTCGTTGTGGTTACACACAACACATTTTTACTGGACAACTGGTGAAATTTATTCCGGAACTATGACTTTAAATTTTCTGTTACTATGTCAATAACATTGCATTGTTTCTGCAGCATTTCCAACAAGGCTGCATGTACGAAGACTCAGCTTAGCCAAGGATCCAAAGCATGTTTAGGAGGACCGCAGATTAGTATCCACGCATGCCAGGCTCGGTGGCTCAGTAGGATGCGCGTCCGAACGAACTGATGATCGGAAGGTTACAGGTTCGACCCCCCCTCCCAGCCACCCCGAGTAGGCAATATTCTTTTGTGGAAATTTATCATGAAATATTTTCTACGGTCATTCTCTCCCTACTACTGATTCAAGAAGAACAAGAGGAATAAGTCTGCCCAGTAAAAGAGTCGTTAGGTAAATTTATTGCGCTTAACATGAGCCCATTGGGCTGACTGGGCCGTAAAATCTCAATACAAACAAAACAAAGTATTAGCGCAGCCTGGCCTCGGTGGCTCAGTTGGATGTGCGTCCGACTGGAGACCCAGGAGGTCGCGGGTTCGACCCCCAGCCGAGGTCGGCAATATTCTTTCGTTTGGATTGATCATGAAATATTTTCTACGGTTATTCTCTCCCTCCGCTGATTCAAGAAGGGCTGTTTCTGGCGAAAGAATGTGCACAATACTGGTTAACCACTTAGAGGATTACGCTTGCCCAGTAAACGTGTGGTTAGGTAAACTGACCGCGCTAGACATGACCCCATTGGGTTGACTTGGCCGTAAAACCTCAACACAAATAAAAAAAAAAGAAAACAAATAAGCGCAGCCTGATCTGAGTCTTCGCTGAGTGCATATACAAAATAGTAGGAATTATTGTGACCCGGCCTATTTCAACTTTCAATATGCTCGTACCGGGTCCACAGATTTGCTGCCATTACGAGATGTATACTGCCCGGATGAGCGTTAAGTTAGCATCTGGTTCACGGTTCATTATTCACGGTTCAGGATTCAGCGTATGGTTCATTATTCAGCGTATTATTCAAAATACGAGCTGCAGCGTCTGGTTCAGGATTCAGCGTATTATTCAAAATACGAGCTGCAGCGTCTGGTTCATTATTCAGGGTATTTTTCAAAACACGACCTGCAGCGACTGGTTCATTATTCAGGGTATTATTCAAAACACGACCTGCAGCGTCTGGTTCAGGATTCAGCGTATTATTCAAAATACGAGCTGCAGCATCTGGTTCATTATTCAGGGTACTATTCAAAAATGGTCAGGATATTATTCAGCGTATGGTTCAGTATTCAGGGTACTATTGAAAATACGACCTGCAGCGTCTGGTTCAGGATTCAGGGTATTATTCAAAATACGAACTGCAGCGTCTGGTTCATTATTCAGGGTATTATTCAAAACACGACCTGCAGCGTCTGGTTCAGGATTCAGCGTATTATTCAAAATACGAGCTGCAGCGTCTGGTTCATTATTCAGGGTATTTTTCAAAACACGACCTGCAGCGTCTGATTCAGGATTCAGCGTATTATTCAAAATACGAGCTGCAGCGTCTGGTTCAGGATTCAGCGTATTATTCAAAATACGAGCTGCAGCGTCTGGTTCAGGATTCAGCGTATTATTCAAAATACGAGCTGCAGCGTCTGGTTCAGGATTCAGGGTATTATTCAAAACACGACCTGCAGCGTCTGGTTCAGGATTCAGCGTATTATTCAAAATACGAGCTGCAGCATCTGGTTCATTATTCAGGGTATTTTTCAAAACACGACCTGCAGCGTCTGGTTCAGGATTCAGCGTATTATTCAAAATACGAGCTGCAGCGTCTGGTTCAGGATTCAGCGTATTATTCAAAATACGAGCTGCAGCGTCTGGTTCAGGATTCAGCGTATTCAAAATACGAGCTGCAGCGTCTGGTTCAGGATTCAGCGTATAATTCAAAATACGAGCTGCAGCGTCTGGTTCAGGATTCAGCGTATTATTCAAAATACGAGCTGCAGCGTCTGGTTCAGGATTCAGCGTATTATTCAAAATACGAGCTGCAGCGTCTGGTTCATTATTCAGGGTATTTTTCAAAACACGACCTGCAGCGTCTGGCTCATTATTCAGGGTATTATTCAAAACACGACCTGCAGCGTCTGGTTCAGGATTCAGCGTATTATTCAATATACGAGCTGCAGCGTCCGGTTCATTATTCAAGGTATTTTTCAAAACACGACCTGCAGCGCCTGGTTCAGGATTCAGGGTATTATTCAAAACACGACCTGCAGCGTCTGGTTCAGGATTTAGCGTATTATTCAAAATACGAGCTGCAGCGTCTGGTTCATTATTCAGGGTATTATTGAAAATACGACCTGCAGCGTCTGGTTCAGGATTCAGGGTATTATTCAAAATACGAACTGCAGCGTCTGGTTCATTATTCAGGGTATTATTCAAAACACGACCTGCAGCGTCTGGTTCAGGATTCAGCGTATTATTCAAAATACGAGCTGCAGCGTCTGGTTCAGGATTCAGCGTATTATTCAAAATACGAGCTGCAGCGTCTGGTTCAGGATTCAGGGTATTTTTCAAAACACGACCTGCAGCGTCTGGTTCATTATTCAGGGTATTATTCAAAACACGACCTGCAGCGTCTGGTTCAAGATTCAGCGTATTATTCAAAATACGAGCTGCAGCATCTGGTTCATTTTTCAGGGTATTATTCAAAACACGACCTGCAGCGTCTGGATCAGGATTCAGCGTATTATTCAAAATACGAGCTGCAGCATCTGGTTCATTATTCAGGGTATTATTCAAAAATGGTCAGGATATTATTCAGCGTATGGTTCAGTATTCTGGGTATTATTGAAAATACGACCTGCAGCGTCTGGTTCAGGATTCAGGGTATTATTCAAAATACGAACTGCAGCGTCTGGTTCATTATTCAGGGTATTATTCAAAACTCGACCTGCAGCGTCTGGTTCAGGATTCAGCGTATTATTCAAAATACGATCTGCAGCGTCTGGTTCATTATTCAGGGTATTTTTCAAAACACGACCTGCAGCGTCTGGTTCAGGATTCAGCGTATTATTCAAAATACGAGCTGCAGCATCTGGTTCATTATTATGGGTATTATTCAAAAATGGTCAGGATATTATTCAGCGTATGGTTCAGGATTCTGGGTATTATTGAAAATACGACCTGCAGCGTCTGGTTCAGGATTCAGGGTATTATTCAAAATACCAACTGCAGCGTCTGGTTCATTATTCAGGGTATTATTTAAAACTCGACCTGCAGCGTCTGGTTCAGGATTCAGCGTATTATTCAAAATACGATCTGCAGCGTCTGGTTCATTATTCAGGGTATTTTTCAAAACACGACCTGCAGCGTCTGGTTCAGGATTCAGCGTATTATTCAAAATACGAGCTGCAGCGTCTGGTTCATTATTCAGGGTATTTTTCAAAACACGACCTGCAGCGTCTGGTTCAGGATTCAGCGTATTATTCAAAATACGAGCTGCAGCATCTGGTTCATTATTCAGGGTATTATTAAAAAATGGTCAGGATATTATTCAGCGTATGGTTCAGTATTCAGGGTATAATTGAAAATACGACCTGCAGCGTCTGGTTCAGGATTCAGGGTATTATTCAAAATACGAACTGCAGCGTCTGGTTCATTATTCAGGGTATTATTCAAAACACGACCTGCAGCGTCTGGTTCAGGATTCAGCGTATTATTCAAAATACGAGCTGCAGCGTCTGGTTCATTATTCAGGGTATTATTCAAAAATGGTCAGGATATTATTTAGCGTATGGTTCAGTATTCAGGGTATTATTGAAAATACGAGCTGCAGCGTCTGGTTCAGGATTCAGCGTATTATTCAAAATACGAACTGCAGCGTCTGGTTCATCATTCAGGGTATTTTTTAAAAGTGGCCAAGGTATTATTCAGCGTATGGTTCATGATTCAGGGTATTATTCAAAACACGACCTGCAGCGTCTGGTTCAGGATTCAGCGTATTATTCAAAATAAGGGCTGCAGCGTCTGTTTCATTATTCAGGGTGTTATTCAAAAATGGTCAGGATATTATTCAGCGTATGGTTCAGTATTCAGTGTATTATTGAAACTACGACCTGCAGCGTCTGGTTCAGGATTCAGGAAATTATTCAAAATACGACCTGCAGCGTCTGGTTCATTATTCAGGGTATTATTCAAAACACGACCTGCAGCGTCTGGTTCAGGATTCAGCGTATTATTCAAAATACGAGCTGCAGCATCTGGTTCATTATTCAGGCTATTATTAAAAAATGGTCAGGATATTATTCAGCTTATGGTTCAGTATTCAGGGTATTATTGAAAATACGACCTGCAGCGTCTGGATCAGGATTCAGGGTATTATTCAAAATACGAGCTGCAGCGTCTGGTTCATTATTCAGGGTATTATTCAAAACACGACCTGCAGCGTCTGGTTCAGTATTCAGCGTATTATTCAAAATACGAGCTGCAGCGTCTGGTTCATTATTCAGGGTATTTTTCAAAACACGACCTGCAGCGTCTGGTTCAGGATTCAGCGTATTATTCAAAATACGAGCTGCAGCATCTGGTTCATTATTCAGGGTATTATTAAAAAATGGTCAGGATATTATTCAGCGTATGGTTCAGTATTCAGGGTATAATTGAAAATACGACCTGCAGCGTGTGGTTCAGGATTCAGGGTATTATTATAAAATGTGCAGGGTATTCTTCAGCGTCTAGTTCAATATTCGGCGTATTATTCAGGGAATTACTCAAAATACGACCAGCGTATTATTCAGCGCCCGGTTCAGGACTCAGGGTATTATTCAAAAAATATTCCAGGGTATTATTCAGCGTCTGGATTATTAAAAATTGGCTAGGGTATTATTCAGTGTCTGGTTCAGTATTCAGTATGCTAACATGTTTAAGGTTTCAGCGTACGCAGTTAAAACTGATGTTTATGCTACATGTTCTGTTTTATTTGGCAATCGCCATTAATTCTTGAATTACCTTCGTATATAGGTATAGGTTTAGTTATGGGTATATGCATCAGCGATAAGTATTGTTGTAAAATTTATAGTGATAATGCATCCGTAATTGGTGCATCTGTAAAAGCCATTTTTGCCGACGCTAATGTTTTTATAAGCGTAGCTTGATAAAGTTTTGAAAATCCGTGCTCGATATATGAACTTTGAAAACAAATCAAACGTAACGATTTCAGATATTTTTTATTGACTCAGGACTAAATCAAAGGTTCAAAATTTAGTTCCGGATTTCAATATATGCCAGTTCAAGTTTGAGTTCACGATGCATGGTTGAAATTAGGATTCAAACTGAACAAAACCAGAGTTCAGTCCATGATTAAGGAAACACTACAAGATTCTAAATTTAGTGTAGTTCTTGGTTCAGTCTACGGGGCTGGATTCTTAATTAATCAGTTCAAGATTTGGTTCGTGGTTTGGGATAAAGTTCAGAGTTCAGTCAGTGTTTCAGTATTCACTTTAAGCTGCAAACATAATCACATAATTATTCAGTTAATATAATTTTATGCAAGTCGTCCTTTCACGATACCATATTATAGACTTAGTTCCTCATTTCCTCGAACTGTTTGCTCCCTGTCTCTTGATCTACGTCGGTTGATGTGTGCTCTGAGAGGGATGTGCTTCGCTTGCCGGGTTTTGCCAATCAGCTGTTTCGGTTTCACACTTTTGAGGTTTAGATACACTGACGACGTTTTAATAACAGAAAGCCTCAGTGTCACTAAACATGGTATAGTTGCGCTTATATTGCAAACCACTGTGTCGGTATCTCTGCTGGTGGAAGTTTCCTTCGTCCCCTAGGATATCATCTGCTCAGAATCAGTTCCTAAGTGCTGATGTTGATACTGCGGTGTTAACGTCAGTACGTAAGTACTGAATTAAATTACTGTATTATACCTTAACATTTGCAGTAGTACACATTCTAAATTCTTCTAAAACTGAGCTTGATTTGTCATAGTGACGTGTATCTTAGCGGATTTGTTCGCCTTTTTTGGGGGGTTGAGTTTACATGTTGCAGGTCTCGCTGCCTGGGACACTCTCCTTGCTGATGTCCGGGATTGCCGTGATGCGTGGGCCATGCTGGCTGAGGTGGCACGGTGGGGGGATGCTCTTTAATCGATCGGTAGGCGTCTCTTACCTGATGTCTGCGGTTGGACTTTCTCATGATTTACGTAGATTGATGTATGCTCGAAGGGGGATGTGCTTCGCTTGCCGGGTCTTACCAATCATGATTTTCGGTTACAAACTTTTGGGCCTCTGTGTCACTAAATTTGGTACAGCTACGCTTATATTGCTCTTGTTTGACAGCTAGTGGAGTCTGCCAACCATGGAAATACTAAGGATCTAAGTAAAATAAGAACTTATGATGGTTTATATATATATTTCTTTTGACAAGCCGCAAACTATTGTGGTGTACATAACAGGCATACGTAAAAACAGACAGATGGACGAACAATCTGGATAAAGTAATCTGATTGGCTGAAAATTTGAAAAGGGTATGGCATCTTAATTTATTCTTAATTTTGTTTTCAGGTAAAAATAAAAATATCATCAATTTGTCATCTGCTGAATTTGCCTATAGAGTGGTAAAGGCTAGATAACCATAAGTTCGGACTGAAAAAAAAGTATGGGACACAAGCTTTACTTAAAATTATTGATGTCAGGAAGTTACAAATACTGTAACGGAAGATA
Source organism: Anodontia alba (assembly GCA_964016985.1). Classification (NCBI taxonomy): domain Eukaryota; kingdom Metazoa; phylum Mollusca; class Bivalvia; order Lucinida; family Lucinidae; genus Anodontia; species Anodontia alba. The sequence goes on from OZ024835.1 coordinate 52,367,344, forward strand.
AGCAATTATGAGAAATTGCCTACCTTGGCAAAATTGGTAACTTCCTTACAGTAGCAAAGTCTGTCACAACGGCTACAGATGACATTCTAAGATTTTTGTTAGGAGAAAACAAGGCTCAATTCTACATGTAAATCCTCTATTAAGCAGACAATTTACATGAAATATCAAGAAATATAAAGAACAATTCTGATAGTGCCTCAAGGGTTAACAATTCTTTTTTCTGTCCAAATATAAGATAATCTATGATAATATCACTGCTGCATAGATCTTGTTCTGTCCTGGTTTCCATGGTTCTGTCAGTGTCCTGAAGTTGCAACCTGAATGGATTTCAATAAATAGCTGCCATTGTCTACCAAATAGGTTGCAGTCGAGTAGTTTAACTTCAACGCTTAGCATGCTAAGAAAAAAATTCAGATGAAGTTTTGAAATATTTTCTTATATTCACCAGAAAATAGGTTTTGGCATTTCATGCAAATTGTGTCCAGAAAATTTGCATGGAATGCCAAATCTTGTTTCTATGAAAAATCAGAAATATGTCCTCAATTTATCATCTGCTAAAATTAGTCCAGAGAGAGTGGTAAAGGAAGGTTAAAATGATATTTTAACCTTATACCTTTTTGCACTTAAACAGCAATAAAAAATGCTTTTTATTTTCTCATCTGGATCGACACTGTTTGCACAGTATCTGTTTTGATCTGCAGCGATGAAAAGGTTACGGTGAACAGAGATACATCTCAACACTCACTTCCCTTTCAAAGGGAGACCATTCCAGCGGAACAGATCCTTTCCTGGTTTATAAATCCCTCTTCAAAAGGGGGCTATTCTGATCAGAAAATATGTTCCTTCCATTTAGAGTAGCCCTGTATGAGAAGAGAGGTAATTACTTTCTCGCCAAAGTGGCTCACGTGGGCTCCCTTGGAGATGCATCCAATCAACTTGAATGAACCTGGTCGCTGACATCGAGATCCACAATAGGGAAAAATTCCTTACTGCGAACAGCCAAGAAAAAAGCCCTTACCTAACCCTAACCCTAACCCTAATCCCTGTCCAGCCCCTACTCACCACACCCCTATCCCCTAACTTTATCACTAACCCTAACCCTAGCTGAAAATCATTAGAATTAACCGCAATCCCTAAACTAACCGCAATACTTAGCCACGGCCTCTAACCCTGGCCCCAGCCCAAAACCCTCACCCTGCCGAACCCTAACCCTAGCTACAAAACACTGCAATTAACCGTAACCCTAGAATTAACCCCAAGGCTCAGCCTATGCCGTTAGCCCTAGCCCCAGCCTCTACCCCTGTCCAGCCCCTACTCACCCCAGCCCTAACCCCTAAAGCTAACCGTAACCTATCGCTAATCCTAACCATAACCCTAGGTGAAAATCATTATAATTCACGCAACCTCTAAACTAACCGCAACTCATAGCCACCGCCTCTAACATTAACCCCTAACACTAGCCCCAGCCTCTAACACTACTCCTGTCCAGCCCTACTTACCTCAGCCCGAACCCCTAATCCTAACCCTAACCTATCAGTAGCCCTAACCCTAGGTAAAAATCATTAGAATTAACCGCAACCCCCAAACTAACCGCAACGCTTAGTCACCCTTGCCCCAGCCCAAAATCATCACCGTGCCCAGACTAACCCTAACCCTAGCTAAAAACACTGCAATTAACCGCAACACCAGAAATAACCGCAATGCTCAACAGAAGCACCTAACCCTAGCTCAAGCCTCTAACACTACCCATGTCCAGCCCCTACTCACCCCAGCCCTAACACTTAACCCTATCACTAACCCTAACCATAGCTGAAAATCATTAGAATTAATCGCAAGCCCTAAACTAACCGCAAAACTGCAACAGCATCTAACCCTAGCCCCAGCCCAAAACACGGCCCAAAACACTAACCCTGCCCAGCCCTAACCCTAACCCTAGCTACAAAACATTGGAATTAACCGCAACCCCAAAACTAACCGCAAGGCTCAGCCAAAGACGCTAACCCTAGCCCCAGCATCTAACACTACCCCTATCCAGCCCCTACTAATCCCAGATCTAACCCCTAACCCTAACCCTAGCTCTAACCCATTTAAAATAAACCACAACCATTAAACTAACTGCAACTCATAACCACAGCCTCTAACCCTGGTCCCAGTCCAAAACACTCGCCCTGCCCAGCCCTAACCCTAACCATAGCTACAAAATATTGGAATTAACCACAATGCCAAAACCAACCGGAAGTCTTAAACACACACTCACACTCCAGCCCCAACCCCAAACACACCCTGCATAGCCCCAAGGTTGGGGCTACCTAACCTTAGGGTTACCTTGACCTTAACCCATCCTAGAAGACGTCAGAATAAACCGCAGCCCCTAAACTAACCGCAACCTTAAACAGCAGCCTCCAACCCTAAACCCAGCCCCATACCACTGACAAGCCCCTACTACCCTAGCACTAACCCTAACCCTAACCTATCACTAACTCTAACCCTAGGTACAAAACATTAGAATTAACCGCAACCCCAAAACTAACCGCAAGTCTTAGACACACGCTCTCAACCTAGCCCCGGCCCCAAACACTCACCCTGCATAGCCCCTGGGTTGGAGCTACCCTAACCCTAGGTTTATCCTAATCCTAACCCTAGTTAAAAGACATCAGAATTAACCGCGACCCCCAAACTAACCGCAACCTAAAGCCTTCTAGCCCCAGCCCTAACACTCACCCTGTCGAGCCCTTACTACCCTAGCTCTAACCCCTTACCCTTACCCTAACCCCAGCCCTAGGTATGAAACATTAGAATAAACCACAATCCCAAAACTAACCGCGTCTCAGACACACCCTCTTGCCCTAGCCCCAGCAGCAAAGACTCTCCCTGCATAGCCACAGTGTTTGGACTACCCTAACTCTAGGGTAACCCTAACCCTAGCTGCAAGGCATCAGAATTAACCACAACCCCAAAACTAACCGCAACCTCTAGTGGTAGCCTCCAACCCTAGCCCCAGTCCCTAACACTAACCCTGTCAAGCCACTACTACCCTTGCCCTAACCCGAAACCCTAACCTTAACCTATCACTAACACTTACACTAACCCTAGCTGCAAAACATTAGAATTAACTGCATCCCCAAAACTAACCCCAAGAGACACACACTCACCGTAGCCTTAGCCCTAAACACACACCCTGCAAGCCCTAGGATTGGGGCTTCCCTAACCCTAGGGTAACACTAACACTAGCTAGAAGACATCAGAAGTAACCACAATCCTCAAACTAACCGCAAGTCTCAGTCGCATCCTCTCATCCTAGCCCCAGCCCCAAAGACTCATCCTACATAGGACCTGGGGTTGGGGCTACCCTAATCCTATCCCCAAAAAAGGTAAGAGAAAAGTCCAGGGAGGGCCACAATCACAAACCGCAGCCCTTCCCAGACCCCAAGAGGAAATAGGAAACCGACAAATCTAAATAAGCACAAACCGAACAAACGTACGAAAAGCACTAAGTTTAGCTCTCTCTTCCCCAAGCGAGGTAATCGCAAACTAAATGGACTGAAAAACACAAGAACAAAATAATACACGGAAAGACATACAACAAATCGCCTCGTAGAATAAACCACAAAGCAACAAAGAGTAAGACTAACACCGGGACCACCGCCTTAGAACGGTCGGTAGAGCAAACCACTGGGGATGGGGGTGGGGTTAAAGCACTTTTACAGCTAGCCAACTTCACCCTGGGTCCCGATGCTACTCTTAATACAGAAATACATAAAAATTCGGTTCGCATAAAGGCTCCCAACTCAGTCCATGCATCAAAGCGAAAACATAAAAATCAAATTAATCGCTATAATAAACAAAGCCGAGTACGCATGGCTAATTCTACTGTATGCCAGAGTAAATGAAAACCAATAGTTGAACCACGGCGGCCAACCCAAAGAGATATCGTCAAGCCCCAACCCACTGGTTAAAGTTTTATGACGAGGCCGTCATTGTCTGAGGCATCAGAATTAAACGCAACCCCCAAAACTAGCCGAACCCTTCAGCGGCAGCCACCAACCCTAGCCCCAGCCCCTTACACTAAACCTGTCAAACCCTTACTACCTTAGCCCTAAACACTAACCCTAACCCATCACTATCACTAACCATAGCTACGAAACATTAGAATTAACCGCAATACCCAAAACTAACCGCAGTCACACCATCTCACGCTAGCCCCCAGCCCCCAAACACTCATCCTTATAGCCCTAGGGTTAGGACTACCCTAACCCTAGGTTTACGCTAACCTTAACCCTAGCTACAAGACATCAGAATTAACCGCAAACCCTAAGCTAACCGCAACCTTTACCTATCACTTACATTAACCCTAAACCTAGGTACAAAACATTAGAAGTAACGGCAACCCCAAAAGTCGAAAATCTTAGATACACCATCTCACGTTAGCCCCAGCCAAAACACTCATCCTGCATTGCCCTTCGGTTGGGGCTACCCAAACCCTAGATATATCCTGAACCATACGCTGAATAATACCCTGGCCACTTTTGAATAATACCCTCAAATAATGAACCAGACGCTGCAGCTCGTATTTTGAATAATACGCTGAATCCTGAACCAGACGCTGCAGGTCGTGTTTTGAATAATACCCTGAATAATGAACCAGACGCTGCAGCTCGTATTTTGAATAATACGCTGAATCCTAAACCAGACGCTGCAGCTCGTATTTTGAATAATACGCTGAATCCTGAACCAGACGCTGCAGGTCGTGTTTTGAATAATACCCTGAATAATGAACCAGACGCTGCAGCTCGTATTTTGAATAATACGCTGACTCCAGAACCAGACGCTGCAGGTCGTGTTTTGAAAAATACCCTGAATCCTGAACCATACGCTCAATAATACCATGGCCTCTTTTGAATAATACCCTGAATGATGAACCAGACGCTGCAGCTCGTATTTTGAATAATTCGCTGAATCCTGAACCAGACGCTGCAGGTCGTGTTTTGAATAATACCCTGAATAATAAACCAGACGCTGCAGCTCGTATTTTGGATAATACGCTGAATCCTGAACCAGACGCTGCAGGTCGTGTTTTGAATAATACCCTGAATCCTGAACCATACGCTGAATAATACCCTGGCCTCTTTTGAATAATACCCTGATGAACCAGACACTGCAGTTCGTATTTTGAATAATACCCTGAATCCTGAACCAAACGCTGCAGGTCGTATTTTCAAAAAATTCCCTGAATACTGAACCATACGCTGAATAATATCCTGACCATTTTTAAATAATACGATGAATCCTGAACCAGACCCTGCAGCTCGGATTTTGAATAATACGCTGAATCCTGAACCAGACGCTGCAGCTCGTATTTTGAATAATACCCTGAATAATGAACCAGACGCTGCAGTTCGTATTTTGAATAATACCCTGAATCCTAAACCAGTCGCTGCAGGTCGTATTTTCAATAATACCCTGAATACTGAACCATACGCTGAATAATATCCTGACCATTTTTGAATAATACCCTAAATAATGAACCAGATGCTGCAGCTCGTATTTTGAATAATACGCTGAATCCTGAACCAGACGCTGCAGGTCGTGTTTTGAAAAATACCCTGAATAATGAACCAGACGCTGCAGCTCGTATTTTGAATAATACGCTGAATCCTGAACCAGACGCTGCAGGTCGTGTTTTGAATAATACCCTAAATAATGAACCAGACGCTGCAGCTCGTATTTTGAATAATACGCTGAATCCTGAACCAGACGCTGCAGGTCGTGTTTTGCATAATACGCTGAATAATGAACCAGACGCTGCAGCTCGTATTTTGAATAATACGCTGAATCCTGAACCAGACGCTGCAGGTCGTGTTTTGAATAATACCCTGAATAATGAACCAGACGCTGCAGTTCGTATTTTGAATAATATCCTGAATCCTGAGCCAGACGCTGCAGGTCGTATTTTCAATATTACCCTGAATACTGAACCATACGCTGAATAATATCCTGACCATTTTTGAATAATACCCTGAATAATGAACCAGATGCTGCAGCTCGTATTTTGAATAATACGCTGAATCCTGAACCAGACGCTGCAGGTCGTGTTTTGAATAATACCCTGAATCCTGAACCAGACGCTGCACCTCGTATTTTGAATAATACGCTGAATCCTGAACCAGACGCTGCAGCTCGTATTTTGAATAATACGCTGAATCCTGAACCAGACGCTGCAGGTCGTGTTTTGAAAAATACCCTGAATAATGAACCAGACGCTGCAGCTCGTATTTTGAATAATACGCTGAATCCTGAACCAGACGCTGCAGGTCGTGTTTTGAATAATACCCTTAATAATGAACCAGACGCTGCCAATCGTATTTTGAATAATGACCTGCATACTGAACCATACGCTGAATAATATCCTGACCATTTTTGAATAATACCCTGAATAATGAACCAGATGCTGCAGCTCGTATTTTGAATAATACGCTGAATCCTGAACCGGACGCTGCAGGTCGTGTTTTGAAAAATACCCTGAATAATGAACCAGACGCTGCAGCTCGTATTTTGAATAATACGCTGAATCCTGAACCAGACGCTGCAGGTCGTGTTTTGAATAATACCCTGAATAATGAGCCAGACGCTGCATGTCGTGTTTTGAAAAATACCCTGAATAATGAACCAGACGCTGCAGCTCGTATTTTGAATAATACGCTGAATCCTGAACAAGACGCTGCAGCTCGAATTTTGAATAATACGCTGAATCCTGAACCAGACGCTGCAGCTCGTATTTTGAATAATACGCTGAATCCTGAACCAGACGCTGCAGCTCTTATTTTGAATACGCTGAATCCTGAACCAGACGCTGCAGCTCGTATTTTGAATAATACGCTGAATCCTGAACCAGACGCTGCAGCTCGTATTTTGAATAATACGCTGAATCCTGAACCAGACGCTGCAGGTCGTGTTTTGAAAAATACCCTGAATAATGAACTAGATGCTGCAGCTCGTATTTTGAATAATACGCTGAATCCTGAACCAGACGCTGCAGGTCGTGTTTTGAATAATACCCTGAATAATGAACCAGACGCTGCAGTTCGTATTTTGAATAATACCCTGAATCCTGAACCAGGCGCTGCAGGTCGTATTTTCAATAATACGCTGAATCCTGAACTAGACGCTGCAGCTCGTATTTTGAATAATACGCTAAATCCTGAACCAGACGCTGCAGGTCGTGTTTTGAAAAATACCCTGAATAATGAACCAGACGCTGCAGCTCATATTTTGAATAATACGCTGAATCCTGAACCAGACGCTGCAGGTCGTATTTTGAATAATACCCTGAATCCTGAACCAGACGCTGCAGGTCGTATTTTCAATAATACCCTGAATACTGAACCATACGCTGAATAATATCCCGACCATTTTTGAATAATACCCTGAATAATGAACCAGATGCTGCAGCTCGTATTTTGAATAATACGCTGAATCCTGAACCAGACGCTGCAGGTCGTGTTTTGCAAAAAATACCCTGAATAATGAACCAGACACTGCAGCTGGTATTTTGAATAATACGCTGAATCCTGAACCAGACGCTGCAGGACGGGTTTTGAATAATACCCTGAATAATGAGCCAGACGCTGCAGGTCGTGTTTTGAAAAATACCCTGAATAATGAACCAGACGCTGCAGCTCGTATTTTGAATAATACGCTGAATCCTGAACCAGACGCTGCAGCTCGTATTTTGAATAATACGCTGAATCCTGAACCGGACGCTGCAGCTCGTATTTTGAATAATACGCTGAATCCTGAACCAGACGCTGCAGCTCGTATTTTGAATAATACGCTGAATCCTGAACCAGATGCTGCAGCTCGTATTTTGAATAATACGCTGAATCCTGAACCAGACGCTGCAGGTCGTGTTTTGAAAAATACCCTGAATAATGAACCAGACGCTGCAGCTCGTATTTTGAATAATACGCTGAATCCTGAACCAGACGCTGCAGGTCGTGTTTTGAATAATACCCTGAATAATGAACCAGACGCTGTAGTTCGTATTTTGAATAATACCCTGAATCCTGAACCAGACGCTGCAGGTCGAATTTTCAATAATACCCTGAATACTGAACCATACGCTGAATAATATTCTGTCCATTTTTGAATAATACCCTGAATAATGAACCAGATGCTGCAGCTCGTATTTTGAATAATACCCTGAATCCTGAACCAGACGCTGCAGCTCGTATTTTGAATAATACGCTGAATCCTGAACCAGACGCTGCAGCTCTTATTTTGAATAATACGCTGAATAATGAACCATACGTTGAATCCTGAACCGTGAATAATGAACCGTGAACCAGATGCTAACTTAACGCTCTTACTGCCCGGCCCAAGAACGAGCACAGTCTGGGAAATTGCGTTCGCGAGACATCGGTGAAAAGGCGAAACAAACTAATGCACGAAATAAAGTGAAATGTAGCAAATGTTTTCAGTTGTTATGCAATAATAGCGATCGAACATGGTTTTTCAATGCATTAACATTCGCTTGATACCTTGGGAAGTCTTGAAAATCGCGGCGGCCTCGGTTTTCAACACCTCCCACGGGACCTGGCGAATGTTAATGCATGAAAAACCATGTTTGATCCCCATATTATGTTGATTGTTCATACTCGAATCATAGTATACAAACGCCAGCATTTCCTTAAGGTAGTTGTTCACGTGATTATCATTGACCAGTGTAATCAAACCGCGCGTAGAGAAAATCTAGGTACCGCTATCTTTACTGCTGTGACGTCAGAGTGCTGTTGATAGAGAGTTATCTATAAAACCTGGCCTTGGACATTTGGGACATTTGCAAACAGGGCTGATCTAGATCAGACACCACACATTCCGGTGTCAGATCAAGGTCTGCACAGTTTGCTTAAATTACAGGAAGTTAAGGGTTAAATGAAACAATCGTAGGTCCCCGTTCAGGACTATTTTCTCAGCATACACTCAGAGACAATCGATCCATCAATGCTGTCAGTGCTTTGATTTTATGAAATATCGCTTAAGCCGGAGCTAAATGGTGTATGCAACATCGTAAACTACACTGCTGCCTATGAAGCTACATAGTGAAATTCATTACGAAAACACGCCTATTCAAATATATTGAAAATTTTACAACCAAAAAAGGAAAATTTTCAGATAAAAAGTTCTATATTTTTTCAAATTTCTGATCAAAACATAGATTGTGGGTACTCGTTAGAACCGCCTCGGCGAGGCGGTTCTAACGAGTACTCACAATCTATGTTTTTTAGCAAAATAAGAAAAATAATTTATACCCCTCTAAACCCCAGTTTTACTATATAAAAGTGGGGTTTAAGGGGGTTAAAATTATATAGGCGTGTTTTCGTGATGGCGTTTCCGATTTCATTCTTCTGCTTTTTCTTCGTTTCAAAAAGTGTTTTACGTCTCACTCAACACTGTTAATGTCCTCTCGAGCTGGACAGTTAACTTACTAACACTTTGTTTTCTAGGCACGCCTTGCAAAAGTGTTGCATATGAAGAGACTCAATTAAACCGTGTCTCCGATTTTCGTGATTGTGTGTGTTCTTTGTTTCCAAAGGCAATCCTTTGTGACTTTTAATCCTCCTCTTAGCGGTTAACCAGTATTGTGTACACATATTTTGCCAGTAACTGACAAATGCCCTTGTGAATTAGCGGAAAGCGGAGAAAGACCGTAGAAATAATTTCATAATCAATCTCCACGAAAGATATATGGCGGAGCCTGGTATGATTGTTGTACAATTAATCTTAGTTCTACAATTAAGTGACTCTTTGTTAGCATAACTTAACACACATTTACTAGAAAATATGCTCATTTTCATATGTGATACTGACAGGGGTTTCAAGCACATATCACTATTAAAGAGCACATAAGCTAAAATTAGCCAAAACTCTTATGACACACTAGGGCGCAAAAGCCATATTACACACGTAACCCATACCACGCCCTAGGGCGAAAAACCCATATCACCACTCGGAGCACTCGGCGGTCTTGTCTTTTACTGTTCTGTCCTATCCTATATAACTTGTCCGCGCAACTAGTCGTCAGCCGCCATATTGTTTTAATTAATTTATGTGCTCATTTACTGGTCAAAATAAAATCCTGATATTAGCTTCTCATTACGAAAATACCCCTATTCAAATATGTTGAGAATTTTACCGCCAAAAAATGAAAACATTTTGATGAAAAATGCTGGTACTTTCATATTTCTGCTCAAAACATAGGCGATGCGGTTGTAACGAGTACCCACAATCTATTTTTTGAGCAGAAATGAGAAAAATAATGTATACCCCTGTAAACCCCAGTTTTACTGTAGATAGGTGTGGTCTAAGACGGTCAAAACTGTATAAGCGTGTTTTCGTGTTGTATTTTTACTGTCAAGATTACCACCCTCAGTCCCGGCATTATCACAACGGATACGTTATAAACAAGATAAACTTGTCAGAAAGAAAAAAAATATGACAAACAGATTCGACTCTTGGGCTGATATGGGTGTCTCGGGTGGATATTGGATAGGATATGAAAATTGCCATATCGTAATCTCTGTGTAATGATGTATTGTCTTAGCACACGGCCATTGGCGTAAACTATACAGAGATGATGAGAGATACCGAAGTGAATCCATTGAGATGATGAGAGATACCGAAGTGAATCCATTGGTGATCCACAATGCATCATTGACCTTATGTCTGTTAACCCGAAGCCGGATCCAGATCTAATATCTCATTTGAAGTGAATCCGAAACACTGGATCAAAGTGTGCAAATTTTAAAGTGCGAAACGCTAATTTCCGAAATGAAGTGAAATGGAATTTTTAAAAGGCGACATAGTGAAATGAAATAATTTCTTTCTTTCTTTTTTTTCATTTGTTTTTTATATTTCTTTCGTTCTTGTCTACGCCCTAGGAACTTGCCTACGCCAGTAAACAATCCTTATATTTGCCATCGCTCCGAAAGCCCCTTACATGTATGAAAGTTCATGGTCCAGTCAACTACTAGTTTCCATGAAATGCTTAATGTTATTATAACCAAGTATTAACGCCTATGCTTAGCACACATTCCGGGTGCCCACACTTAGTCTGGAATAAAATCTCTGACTTTTCCCTGACTATTCCCTGACCAAAATTTATTTTTCTCTGATCATTTTATCGCGATTAACGGCCTCCTTCTCCTCTTACAACCGTCATTTCCACCCACTTTTTATTAATTCTGACAGCAAAAAGTCAAATGCTTTGCTTGAACTTAAGACTAGAATCCTTAAAATGTACAAACTTTACATCAGGAATAAATTTAAAAAAAAAAAAAAAGACAGACAGCATATACTCTAAGAAAGAGAACATGACAAACATTAAATGTGTTGCTTGCAATAGTATGAATAGTTTGATGAGTGTTGTGTTCCCTTGAAATTTCTCATCAAACTCAAAAGCAATTTTAAACCTAATAATGCACAATCCTATATATGCAATTAGAAATTTACTTGCAAACAATATACATACTGTAAATTATCCTTTATGATTCAATATTTCTTCAGTACCTTCTGAAGCTGTTCAATTTTCTTCTCTTCACTTTCTGCTTCTTTTCTCTTGCTCACTGATGTAGCCCTAAGAGCACTTAGCACTTTTCATTACGAAAACACGCCTATTCAAATATACTGAAAATTTTGCCACAAAAAAAAAAAATGAAATTTCAAATAAAAATTCGGATAGTATTCGGATAGTATTCATATTTCTGCTCAAAACATAGATTGGGGGTACTCGTTAGAACCGCTTCGGCAAGGCGGTTCTAACGAGTACCCACAATCTACGTTTTAGAGCAGAAATAAGAAAACTAATGTATACCCCTGTAAACCCCAGTCTTACTTTATAAAAGTGGGGTTTAAGGGGGTCAAAATTATATGGCATGTTTTCATGATGTTCAACAGAAGGTCCACTTTATGTTTCTTCTCTGCATCTGCTGCTAACTGATCTGCTTCAACCAATTGTTCAGTCATTTTCTTCTTCGACACTTTCTTTCTTGTCTCTTGCAAATAGTCTGTGCTTTTCTTCTTTTCACCTTCCTTCTCTGTTGCTGCTGCTTGGGTTTTTTCTTCTTCTCCAGATTACCAATGCATCTGAAGTGAGCAAGTTTACATTCATTAAGCATTGTCTTAGTTACAGTCTCTTAAAATGGGCATGTCTCACTCTTTACACCATCAAGAGCCCGTCTGTATTAAGCATTGTCTTAGTTACAGTCTCTTAAAATGGGCATGTCTGATTCTTTACATCATCAAGAGCCCGTCTGTATGCAATCAATGTGTCTGCATCCATATTTACTCCCAGCACATCCTTGTTCAAGAAAAATCCTCTTTCAACACAAGACTAAACATGAGATAGAATGAGCATTTCTGTGATGACTCAGAATAGTTCCTTGTACTCAAGGTTTCTTGCTCAGCTGGCCACTCATGAATTCGTCTAATCGTATTTTAGATCGACTTTAGCTCTCAAATTTATCGCTTTCATATTTTGTAACGTCTGTGAGCCATGGTTTGTATTGACTCAGCAAAGCATCATAGCTTTCAGCATTTTTAATTTTAGAGTTGATCAATGTCTCTAGAAGTTTAGTAGAATTTAGGAGGAGCAGTCTGATCTGTGTCTACACTGTTTGCTCAAACATGTATGTCCGAACACTTAGAATAATTACAGTATATATAAGAAAAGCTGACATTATAATCCACCACTGGTTCTTCTGAAAAAGGTGTACAGTAAAATTAGTAACTCAAGTCATAAACATCTATACAGTCATCGTAGGTAGTCTACAAAATTAAACAAACTGATAAATTAGTGACGTAGCTCTGGAGGCAAGGGTCACAAGGTCCTTTCAGCTTTCAGGTAAACAAATTATTTACAATGAAAGATGAAAATTTAATGAGTTCAGTGACCAAAATTAGGTCTTAGGTCATCTTTCAACACTAAAAATTACTAGTACAGAGACGTATATATCAGAATAACTGGTTTGCCTCTTATAATTACCTGAAAACTGCCATAGCCATGATTTCATATATGTTTATTCATTAACATTTTTTAACAAAACATGATTTTAAAATTCCCTGACTTTTTAAGATTTTTTAATTTCCCTGACCATTTCAAAATATTCCTTGACTTCGGTGTCAGTCGCATGCTTTAATTGCTCGACCAGTTAACGATCGCTGAAGTGTGAACTGCCAACACCTGTTTAACTACCGCTTGCTTAGCAAGTAGATAACGGTACTGTCGCAGGTGTGAAAAACACACGGCGGATTATTCTTTTAAGATGCTACCGACGGTAAGAATAACACGTTGCGGACATCAGTCAAATAATCCAATCATAATTAGTAGTAGTCCAACGGGGAAAAAACATGCGTCCGGCGGACTCGACTTTTGGATTTTTTAGGGATCCGAGCCCGGATTTATGCGTCCCGTGACGCAGGATTCTGTGTCCCCCAGAACCCTGAATTTATCACAGGTTGTAGCGAGTGTCTTTCATTTCCGCATTGTCAATATACCGCCAGCCTCAATCTCGATACATTTCCGAAAATTTTTCGCTCTGCAATTATAGGAAATTACGATTGTGAAAAGGGTCATAAAATGTCGAATCCCGTTTTCTAGAGAAAAAAAAATATTATCAACTTGTCCGCTGTTGAATTTGCCCAGAGTGACAAAGGTTAAACACAATATACCCAGCCTCTTTAATCAGAGCTGAATATTTTATGGACTCTCTGCAGTGTTAAGATAATTAAGGCCCACCTGGAATGCTGATACTCTCTGCTACTACCATATGGTGGTATTAACAAAGTGTTTGTAAGAACGATTGTGCATGTGTGTACAAGCTGCTGCTTCTGCACAGATTTTCCTGCTTCATTGTGCAACGTCAAAGTACAACCCGTAACGGAAGGAAACGTACCTTCTGACCTGTGCGAAGACTCAAATCAGCCAGCGCATGCGCAATGTGCATTCCTGGCTATTCTAAATGCGCCAAGTGAAGATTCTCATCACTGCATGAATGCGCAGGCTGATCTTAAGCTTCGCTGGGCGCACATGTCCAAAGGTACTTTTTCTACCACTAAGACTGACTGCTCTTAACACTTTGAATGCTGGGTAAAAATTTCAGCAGATGACATTTTGATATATTTTTCTTATTCTTTTCCTAGAAAAAAAGATTTGACACTTCATGCAAATTGTCTCCTGAAGAGACAATTTGCATGAAGTATCAGATTCTGTTTTCTAGGAAAAATAGGAGACCATATGCATGAAGAATCAAATCCTATTTACTGGGGAAATAAGAAAACTATCATCAGTTTGTCGTCTGCTGAATCTGCCTATTGAGTGATAAGTGTTCAATATGGCACAAAAACACAGAATACTCTCTTAGTACTGGACAGACAGAACTGAGAAAAACATGTAGACCCAGATTAGACCTCACAGAATTCGGTGTCTGATCAGGAACTACACTGTCAGCTATCTATATAGCTGCCGGGCTCCATAGAGCAGTCGGTAGCGCGTCAGACTGCAGATCTAGGGCTCACGTTCGAATCCCACCTCGGCCACATACCATTAGTGGATATCGATCATGGAATCATTTCTACGGTCATTCGCCCCCCCCCCCCACCCCCCCACCCTCCCCCCCTGCCCTGTTAAATCAAGAAGGAATGTTGGTAGGCGCTAGAATGTGCACAAGTGCAGGTTAACAGTTAAGAGTACAAAGCCTGCCCCCTCCCCGATCCGTGCCCGCGGCTCGACATTATCTGGACAGTATTGATTGTGCCGTAAACCTCTAACTCAAACAAACACTCATACAACTTATTTTAGATAGATCAGCAAGTAATAAAAAAGGCTTGCTCAATTTTAAGGACCGGTATGGTAAGGAATCAAAGTGTGTCGATATTAAGGGTATACACGGTAATAAGTGGGGATATAGAATACTGCGAGTATATAACACTCGAATCCATGAAATGATTACCATACATGCCCTAAATATTGAAATCCCTTAATTCCATACTTGTCTTAAAAATGCATTTAGTCCAGTTTACTACTTGTTGATGTGTCTAAAAGACCACTGGGTGGGTGGCAAACCGTGTAGACCTTGATTAGAAAACAGTTATCGGTCCGCAGGAAAACTGTCGGGCCGATAAAGGTCCAATATAAATTTAAGTAGAATGCTAGGTGGGATGGCTAAGAAGAGCAATTATCATATGATCGTGTTAACGTAAAGTATATTTTAGTTTAGATAAGTTACAATACAAACTCTAGGTCAACTGGTCTATCTGTTACAGCATGAATTATATACACCATTAGATTTATATAGCAAAGTATCGTTGACTAAAGGCCTACCCAGCTAATATTTTATTTATATCTATATTGGACCGTTTTCGGCCCGACAGGAATCCTGTCGATCCGATAACGGTCCAGTATAGATTTAAATAGAATGGTAGCTGGAATGGATTAGAAGGGCAAGTTTCACATGGTCGTTTTTACAGTTGACTAGCTCCTGTCTTACTGATATTTGAATCAGCATACAGTCGACTTATTTTTAACAAATATCCTATTAGTTTGAATGTCATTCTCTCTGATTCGGCTGAACAGTTAGACTGGTAAAGTTTGTAAGCTCCACTCTGAGATTTATTGCTAGCTGAAGACCCCTGGATCATTTGTAACAGCAACAAATCTCTGTACACGGTTGTTCTTACAAACACTTTGTTGATACCACCACTTGGTAGTAGCATAGAGTAGGTTATATATATCCATCAGCTTTTCAGCTCAGAGCTGGGCATTAATTACTTTAACACTGCAGAGAGTCCATACAATATTCAGCTCTGATTAATGAGGCTGGGTGGATTGTTTAAACTTTACCACTCTGGGGAAATTCAGCAGAGGACAAATTGATAATATTTATTTCACCAGAATCAGGTTTTGACATTTCATGCAACTGGAGAAAATTTTGATAAAATGGTATTTTTTTTAATAAATATATTTCAAAATGTGGCCTGCTGAAAATTTTACCTAGACGTAGATTGCTAAGGGTTAATACAATGGGAAATGAACAGTTTTTACAGAAAGTCTGCAATATTATATCCAACTGAAACACACTAGGGCCAGCCTACGTTGTCAGATTTCTTTTTTTTTTTTTTTGTGAGTGTATTCCTGTAGAGTATATTAGATTAATCATGTACACTGACAGCACCAGATGGATCTGTAGGCTTATCTGTAAAACGTTTCTGCTAATTAGTTGCAACACACACACACACACACACACACACACACACACACACACACACACACACACACATGCGCGCGGAGAAAAATATGGTGATTTTGAAACCAGACTGTGCATGGAAGAAAAAAGGCATGTACTCTGACAGCAACTGATCAGAATAGGAGATACCGACATGACGTCACTGATAAGAAAATCGATGGGGTTCCCCAAGGTGTGGGCAAAAAAGCGTGATGAATGTGATGAAATACACATTATTTTTGACGAAAATAGCGTCCTTTTCCGTTCTGTCTGCTAAGAAATAAATATTTTCTATCGTTTTTGATATTAATATTTATTGACACGTTAATGTTGATCCTCTAAAATATTTTGTCATACAGTTTGCTGTAAAAATTAATGAATGAAATAAAGTAGAAAAACAGCCCATGCTGCATGAAATGAAAACCAATGAAATGGAAAAAAAAAAAAAAAAAAAAAAAAAAACATTTATTACAAAATTATATATTATTAAATCAGAAGGTTAACCTAAGATACATTGTAACGCACCGAGATAGTAGTCTGGGCCCGGTTGTTCAAATCGTCGTTAGCTTAACGAGCTCGTTAGTGGTCAAAATATTAACTGTTGTAGTAAGTTCAATATCTAATTTACAACTATTTGTGCTGAAAAATGTGAGTAGCTTTTGCAAATGCAAAAGCTACTCACATTATTTCAGCAAAAATATTAGCATATATGCCATATTTGATGATCAAAATTTAAACGATACGTTAACTAACGACATCGTTAGTTTTGAACAACTGGGCCCTGGTGTATTTCCCAAAAAGCAATTTAAATTTCTTTTACTTTGTCTTCAAGAAGTCAAAAGATTACTCACAACCAATATTTTTCAAAAAAAGTAGAAAAATTATGTTCAATACTGCAACTTCTGAAAAGACATCAGGTATATTAAAAGAAAAAAGGAATATATATATTAAAACATCCTCTCCTTTAAAAAAGGGTAAGAGAAAAGTCCAGGGAGTGCCACAATCACAAACCGAAGCCCTTCCCAGAACTCAAGAGGAAGAGGAAACCGACAAATCCAAACAAGCACAAATCGAACAAACGTACGAAAAGCACTAAGATTAGCTCTCTCTTCCCCAAGCGAGGTAATCGCAATACTAAAAGGACTAAAAAACACAAGAACAAAATGGCACATGAAAAGACATACAATGAATCGCCTCGTAGAATAAACCACAAAGCAACAAAGAGTAAGACTAACACCGGGACCAACGCCTTCGAACGGTCAGTAGAGTTAAGTTTAAATTCAAGGGCATGTGCTCTGTTCAAGTGTGCCTGCATGTTCATATATGTCGCGTTAAAGTTTCCAACAATCTTTCGCAAGCATTTTATCAATTATTTGTTTATTTGCCATTTTCAATGGAAATTATTTTCTGATCAAATATTTCAAGCTGTTGCACGTTCATAATATTTGTAAAATGTTTGTAAGGAAAATAGACTTAAGAAAAATATAGCGTCAGTCTGAAAACACTTCTGCAACAAGGTATATCGGAACCCGAATTTTACGGTGACTTAGTGTACAGATTTAGTAAAATTGTAGGTAAATCTAACTTTTCGGAGCAATTCAGAAAACTTATTAACCGTTATAAAAGAATTGGCTATAGCCTGGATATTATGCGGCAGACTGCATGCCTAGTTGTCAACCCAATCATTGTTGATGGCTATGCTTCACTCTTTAATCGCACGACGGCGGTTCGGGCCTCAGACTCAATGACGGCCTCTTCGTAAAACTTCCAGTGGGTCGGGGCCTGACGATATGTCTTTGGCTTGGCCCGCCGTGGTTCAACTATTGGTTTTCATTTACTCTGGCATACAGTAGAATTAGCCATGAGTACTCGTCTTTGTTTATTATAGTGATTAATTTGATTTTTATGTTTTCGCTTTGATGCATTGACTGTTGGGAGCCTTTATGCGAACCGAATTTTTATGTATTTCTGTATTAAGAGCAGCATCGGGACCCAAGGTGGTTAGCTAGCTGTAAAAGTGTTTTAAACCCCCGGGCGGTTTGCTCTACCGACCGTTTTAAGGCGGTGGTCCTGGTGTTAGTCTTACTCTTTGTTGCTTTGTGGTTTATTCTACGAGGCGATTTGTTGTATGTCTTTCCGTGTGTCATTTTGTTCTTGTGTTTTTCAGTCCTTTAAGTATTGCGATTACCTCGCTTGGGGAAGAGAGAGCTAATCTTAGTGCTTTTCGTACGTTTGTTCGGTTTGTGCTTGTTTAGATTTGTCGGTTTCCTCTTCCTCTTGGGGTCTGGGAAGGGCTGCGATTTGTGATTGTGGCACTCCCTGGACTTTTTTCTTACCTTTTTTGAACGGCGACGGGTTAACTGCAAACAGTAAAGTTCCCATCAGCCGGTGGAGACACATAATCAAATCAGGAACTCTATTATACATCATGTTCTTCTGTGTCAAATGTTTCTATCAGCAGACACGGAAGTCCTGATCAGACTGCGCGAATGCGCAGGCTGAACTGGGCCTTCACTGTGCGCATATGCTTCAGAATATACAAACAATAACAAATTAGTCCTTAAAATATTTACTTTCTAGGATTATTATCAGAATAAAATATTTAAAGAATTTGACTGTCATTTCCTGCCAACATAATGCTATCTGGTGATTGAGTTGTTTCCCTTGTATAGTCTCGGTAAAGTATTAGCTGAGTTGTTTCCCTTTGACACGTGTAGGCAGCTGATCCATTCACTGATATGATGGGTGATATCAAGGAGTTTTTATCAATAAATTTGATACCTTGCTTTCATGTCAGAGAAAAATGAACAAAAAATACCTTTTTATAAGATGATGAGGTAACGAAGTATACAGTCTAGAAAAATCATATGTAGACAATTTAGAAGCCTGACAGTTTTTAGATTTAAATTTATTGAGAATATCATTGGTCTTTTTAATTGACCAAAAAGAGTTAATTCCGTCCCTTTCGTAAACAATATCAAAGTATCTAATCCAACGTAACCATAGGGCAAGCTTTTGTGACAATTTACTGACCCAAAGACCAAAAGAACTGTCCAATGCCAGTCTACCCCATGTTGTCTGTCTGTAGTCTGTCTGTCTGTCAACATTTTCAAATGTCCTCTCCCTCTCCTCCGAAACAATTAGGACGATGGAAGCCAACTGTGTTTGTTTTTATTTTTACTTTCATAAACCTTTCCCCTCTTTTCCTTTCTTTTGTATCGATGTGATACCAATCGTATGCCCACTGGACTTAAGTTATTATTATTGATGTACTTCTAGAAAGGCGGCCAATTGGGTAAAAAAAAAACAAACTAAACCAAACTTTTTATCTACATCATTTTCAGAGTCTGATGGATCAGACACAGAACAACCAACAGATTCAGAACCAACTAATTTTCCTCGTTCCATTCTTATAGAACCGACAGAAAAAAAAAGTAACATCTCTCTCTCCGTTTGTAATCGAAAAAGTTTTTTGCGGAAGTTTGAATGAACCCTAAAGTGTTAAATCTTTACATTATTCTGGATAATTGTTGATTAAAATTACCAAAAAAAAAAAAAAAAACACTCACACACACACACACACACACACACACAGGCTGATAACATTTTTAAAACCACAAAAGTATTCGACATCAAAGTTAAGGTTACTCCACACGCTTCTCTAAATACATCAAAGTGTTATCGAAAACAAAGGAAATTTTGTTCTGTTGGCTCCCCAGCCACGTTGGCATAAGAGTAATGAGGCTGCTGATGTAAAAGCTAAGGCCTCACTCGATCTAGAAATTTCAAATCTCAAATTCCATGTATAGATTTTAAGCCTTTTAGCAACAGATACCTCTTATTCAAATGGCAGATGTCACCGGACAGAGTGACATTCAATAAACTACACGAAATAAAACCGGTTATTGGTAAAAAATACCATTTATCGATCATTAAGGCGAGAAGTGGTACTTATTCGCCTACGTATAGTTCATACTAGACTCACACGTTCTGATATACTCAAACGAGAAAATCAGCTACTTTGTATAAGCTGTAATGAGCTTTTTACGGTGAAGCACTTTCAGATCGACTGCATTGAATTCTCTCATGTGCGACGTCATTTTTTTCTAAACAAATGACTTGAGATACTTATTTCAAGCTGTATCAGCTGATAGCACACTTATGTTTTTAAAACATATCAATCGTTTTAACAAAATATAACTATTTCAACTTTTAAATTCGTTCTAGTTTTACATTTTTGTGCATATATGACATCATTATAGCCGTTTCATTAAAAAAACAAGTTAGTACACTATTTTGACGCAAATGATCTTCAAGGGTTGATGCGTCCTTAAACCTGAACTATATCATCATCATCATCATCATCATAATCATGATCATCATCATCTAGGTCAGTGTGACTTATATTTCATATTCGAGTCATTTTGTTGTATATCTCGAAATATCTGATTGAGGAATGTCATTCCTGTGATATTAGTTCCCTGTGACCCAATGATTGACATTAAAATACATCTAGGTCAGTGTGACCTACATTTCTTGGTCCAATTATTTTGTTGTATATCTCGAAGACTAGTTGATTATTTCTTCTTCTCAAAAATTAAAATTGTTTTTAAAGGAGGATAATAAAAAAGACCTCAGGGATTAGCAATCACAACTACGCAGACACTAAAACTGATCCGGATGAGAATTACTGTGTAGGAAGAACATTTCTGCCATTAGATCAGGAAAGAGATCTCATTATGATAAAAAGCGTAAAAGGAATTCAAGAGGAGCTTCAAAAGAAAATTGAAGAATATGCCAAAATTGCCAATTAGCCACATACATTTATATGACTACGGTGTAAACCGATAGGGGACAAACCTCTGTGTTAAACATATGGAAAATGTGAATCTGTGGATTTGAGCTTTAACTGAAGAACAATACAGTCGAACCTCGATAGCTGGAACACCGATGGCTCGTTTACCATGGCTAATTCGAACTCGTTTTTGAGTCCCTACGAAGTTATTCCGATAGCTCAAGAAAACAAATATTTAGGGAAATTTTCTTATTTTATCGTGATATTGTATGTTGAGTGTATCATTAGAATCGCCTCGATGAGGCGATTCTAATGAGTACACTCAACATACAATTATTGTGTAGATAACCGAGAAAAAAAATTCCTAAATTATTGCCATTTGATTCCTGACTTGGCACCATAATCAACCCTCAGTGGCTCGAATTACCCATGTCTCGAACACATTTCCATGGCCCCAAAGATGTTCGAGCTATCGAAGTTCGACTGTACTAATGTATTGTCTGGCAGTGAATCATGACAAATCTGATTCAAAGCCCTTGTCATGTTCCTGTTATACCAAATTCAAATGAAACAATTTTTCAGTGGTTGGCTATGAACTGTCTATTGTTTGTTTCACACCCATCAACAAGCAAAACAGCTTTTCCGCTTTTATTCCTTACTCGTCAGTGCAAAACATACAGTACACATGCCAATGCCCTTGTGGAAGTTAGCCTGACGTTATTTCTATATGTTTTAGATTATCCAAGACTGTCAATTCTCTTCAAACAACATGGCAGTCACGAGTGGAGGGTTGTGTGGCTGTTACTTGTGTTATGTGCGAGGTGAAAACAACCAACATTATGAAAATAATAATATTATTATTATATTTGCATAAAAAGCAGTGTCGCACGTTATTAACAGCCGTTCATTAACCGCGAAAAGCCGTGTATTAACAAGGCAATTCACGCGCTGTTAACAGACAAAACCAAACAAACGCAAATCGAACAAACATGCGAAAAGCACTAAGCTCTCTCTTCCCCAAGCGAGGTAATCGCAGTGCTAAAGGGACTAAAAAAAACAAGAACAAAATAACACAAGGTAAAATAAACGTCAAAAAAAATTGAAAAACCACACTTATAAAATGCATTAACATGTTCTATGTTTGCAAGTGAAGTCAAAATCAAAATAGTAGTTTCTGTGAACCTCAGCGTATTCCATTTTACAAGTGAAGGACAATTTTTGTGTTCAAAGGGGGCTCATCAAAACAGCAAATAAGACCTAATACTTCGTCTAAACTGCACCGAACGGACCATACAATCTAAATGGATATTAATTTGAATGATCCAAACAGTTGCCACTTTTTATCTAAATAACCAATAATATAACATTTGTGCATTTTCCACTAACATATGCTTAGTTGGCGGACATTATTAAGTATTGTTTATTTGCCTCCGAAGAAACAAGAAAAGAAAATTGGGGGGTGGGAGTGGGGACACCAACATTGCCTTCACCTGTAAAATGGGGCCGCTCTGTAGCACTTCACAGACCAAATGGTATTATAATTTTAACTTCACTAGTAAAAGCCTATCATATTTACATATTTTATACACTTATTCTGAGCCGCTAACATGAAAGGGTACTTTAACTAACGCAATCAGTCGGATTGTTTACGCTTTTTAATCGATTTTTTTTATCTATAAACAGTCGGCACCGGTGATCAGCCTCTAAGTAATCTTTCCCTCAATCTGAAAAAAATATCTCCTATTCTGCAGATTGTTGTTAGTATTGTTTTTTAATGTTGCTTGGAAAAGTTAAAAATAAAAACAAATAGTTTAGAAATTGACTTTTACTTTCCCTCGGCTGGTTGGCAATGAATGAATACCAGGCTTTATTATGTTAAAGGTTATACTAAGCCCGTGGAAAGTACAATACTGTGAAAATGTAATTAATATTATTGCATAAAAAGCAGTGTCGCACGTTATTAACAGCCGTGCATTAACCGCGAAAAGCCGTGTATTAACAAGGCAATTCACGCGCTGTTAATGCACGGCTACGCAGCTTTCAATATGATCGTACCGGGGCCACAGATTTGCTGCAGTTGCAGGATGTGCACTGCCCGGCCCTAGAAAGAGCATAGTCCGTGGAGATTACGTTCGCGAGACATCTGTGAAAAGGCGAGACAAAACAGTGCAAGAAATAACGCGCAATGTAGCAATGTTTTCAGCTTTTATGCAATAATAGCGATCAAACATGGTTTTCCAATGGTTTAACATTCGCCAGGTCCCTAGGGAGATGTTGAAAACCGCGGCCTCCGGCCTCGATTTTCAACACCTCCCTCGGGACCTGGCGCATGTTAATGCATGAAAAACCATGTTTGATCCCTATATTATTACTATTATTTCATACTGATCTTCTACATGTGCGCGACATTGTAGCTGGGTCGGGTGTGCGTCTGTCTTTTAACTAGGCGGTCATAGGTTCCTGTGCTCCGGCACGTTCGTTTATGGAGTGATCATAAAATGTTTCTTCCCCCTTTTACATTGATTCAAGAAGGGCAGTTATCAGTTACTGGCAAACAAAAATGGGTGCGGGCTACTTATCTGCTGAGTATACTGTGCGGCTAGGTTAACTGACTGTCCCGACATAACCATACAGCTTTTTACTGGGACATTAAGCAACCAAACAAGTGCAGAATTTTTCAAATCTGGATGTTTGTCATGACAGACAAAAGCTAGAGTTTGATTTGCTGTTTACATAAACGTATCCATGCATTTCCGACAGTCTTCATAAATATCCATTAAATTCGTCTTTTAAAACCTTTGTTTTATTTTCTGAAGATGAGGTCATCAAATTTCTTTTAGATACGGTTAAATGGAGTAGATTCTAACAAAATTTATCATTAGTTTCGGTCGGAAGCTAGCGTTCTGTGTACTTTTGCTCTTTCAACTTTACCCCAGCAATCCAGCTTCGTTCTATGTAAAAGCAGTAATAGAGGTGAGGGCAGGGGGTAAAATTGCGCGATGTTTTCAAGATGATAGTGTTTTCATCTTGACCAGCTGTCCAACAGAGATAAATCTTTCTATATAGTGATGACATGTAGGCAGAGTAGTAGTAAAAACGAAAGGCTGGTATTAAAAACATATCCTATCAGTGCAGCTGTATCAAATTATATACTCAGTAATGCATTATTGCATCCTAAATCTCTTTTTCCATTAAGCTTTTAGCAACACCTACCTTTAAATTTCAACAGCATTGTGAGCACATTAACGCCTTATTAAAGTTACCCTTAAAACAGCATCAGTATAGTATTCCCCATTATGTTAATGTCACCATTTAAACAACCATAAAATAAAAGATTAATGACCCCTTAAAATGGTTAAATAAATATGAACCCTTTCTTGTCAAATTCATGGCAAACTAAAACCATGGCCATTAAAATTAAGGATATCAATCCTGAAAATGCTCTTAATGTATAGCGTGTTAATGTAGCCATTATCTTTAATGTAATTCTAATGGGAAAAAAATGTTCTAAAGTCCCTTTAATTTCCATCCCATTACATTCTACACCATTCAAAAAATAATAGTCTTTAAATGAGCCTTGAAACCCTTTTCATTTTTTAATGGAAATCATTTTGAGGGTCATTAATTTCTCCTTAAAGAAATTTTGTTAGAATTTCAGGGCAGTAGCGTTTACAATCTCATCTCATTCAAAGATTTAATGGCACCAATAACATGTCTAGTTTAAGCGCATTTTGAGACTCTTGGCATTAAAATTTTAATGGTATTCTTAATTTAACGTATTGTTTTTTATTTTAATACATGGCCATAGGAATAGCCTTTGAAAATGTCGTTAAATTTAATGGAAAAAGAATAATGCCTTTCTAAACGGTCTTTAATGATGGTGTTTGCAGTATCTGCAATGCTCTAGGTTACATTGCAAGACATACGATATCATTTGCAAGAATGGGATTTCCACAATCAACGAGGTTTAAACTAGCTCCAAAACCCGTGGATTGGAACAGATCGAAGTCACATAGGTATATTGTGAAGTAGAAATTGGAAATTACTGTGCCCTGCTTTGTACCCGTGCGGATCAGGAAACATTTAGACTTACCGGCGTTTATGAGAGTAAAACCCTGAATGTTTCTGTACGAATGGACCAGAGTACTCCAAAGTGTATTCTTATACACAAGCGATACAGCCTGATAAACAAACCTTCACGCCACACTGAGTCATATGCTGCTTTTACATCCATAAAGGCTGTTCAGTTTTAGATCTTTTACTAAATAATGCTATGTTAAATGTACTCATTAATGAGGTGATTCTAATGAGTACACACACAAAAAGTTTATGATAAAATAAAATATTGTCCTAAATATGTCGCAATATGTGGTTTGAGATATCGTAAGAACTTCTTAGGGATTCGAAAACGAGTTCGAAACAGCCATGGTAAACGAGCCACCACTGTTCGAGTCATTGAGGTGTACTATCATTTAAAATGAAACGCCAAACAAAAAAAGTCTTTTGGAGTGATATCGAAATGACGGTAGGTAGTTTTTAACGCTCTTCGTTGAGTCTGCAATTTGAAACAAATAAGACTCTTTTGTGCGTTTTGTTTTGCTTTTCTGTCGAACAAACGCATTCTGCAAAGGTCTGAGATGGGAGCAAGTTTTTTATTTTAGGGTAGACCTTTTTCTTCAGGCGGCAAAAACGTTTTAACAGCGTATGCCTCTATTTCTGTTAGTCATAATTCCTTCTTGTTTCAGGTGGTGTAATATTCTGTTTCGCCATGGTTTATTGGTTCCCAAACCCAATGAAATACAGTTATATAAAAAACCTAGTTCCACTTCACAGAGAAGAACCTGTACGTTACGATCGGCCCGACCCTGACAATCGGAAACTATCTGAATATTCTGACATGTCCATAAAAGCCCAGTATTGGTCACTTGCGGAAGAGGAGCAGTTAAACCCTTATGAAAAAAGGACACCTTACACTGAAGTTAGAATAAATCTATCTAACAGAAAGGGCTCTGACACTTCCAATGAGTATGTCACCACTGAAACGCTATCTAAACATTTAAAATTGTCTATGACTAGCCAGTATCTGCCATTTGCGGAAGAGCAGCTCTTCAAAACAGAAAGTGGTACATATTTCACTAAAAATGCTGCAAATTGCACATTTGAGAAAACTTTCGAAGAAAATCTACAGTACATCAAGTCGTATAAATTGGATGAAGCACTGCCTTACATGGAGAAACTACAACTGTACAGCGACCCAGTTCCGAACAATCTCAGCCAAAAGGAGCTACAAGGTACGTGTATATAGGAAACCCTTAAGAACACGACTCATTAAAGCACGGTTCGGGTATAACGAGATATCAAAATAGATCTAAAAACGCTTTATTCAAATAATTCCAACAGAATTGGTTTTCACCTTTTAGCGTAATCTGATGGTCGAGAGCAATTTGAAATTTCGATAAGTCCCAAAAGAAGGAATCCTGGAACTACTCTTCTTCGCACGAATTCCTAAACTGAGCTATTTTTACAATATTTTCGACATAAATATGGCCTATACGGAATTACTGAAAAAAGAACTTGGTTTTTTGTGGACTTTATCGATGTGTAAACGCCGGCCACTCACGAACAACATAAAGCCCTAGGCTTTAGGCAGTTTGAAATTGGTTTGCCGGCATTTAAACTTCTTAACCCTTGTCATGCTGAATAGCCACGCCCAGTTCTAATTTTCAGCTAATCAGATGACTTGATCCAGGTCGTTGAAACAAATACATACACATATTTAATAACAAAGAATGCATATCCAGATCTGTTGGCTTCTTCAGAAGCCAATTGATCTGGTTTTACACTGTTTGGAAAGACAGGATATATCCGCGTTTAGCAGGACAAGGGTTAATGGTGCTTTGTCTCTTAAAACTTTAACTAAAATCTTTAACATATGTTCGCGACCTTGACCTCATGAGTCAGGATGCATAGAACGTCAGACAAGCATGGCCTAGCCAGGGCAGCAAGTACCAACAACTTCCGTGCAGAGGTTCAGGAGATGTAGTACTTTAAAAATTTTAACAAAGCACTTTAACCAACGCCAACGTCTTAGCGGACGACATGGGAATCGCTATAGCTCTACCTATACTTTCGTACAGACGAGCTAATAACCACTGAAGGCCAATTTTGGACAACTTCGTAAGGTTTCAAATCTGTCATTTAACTTTACAAACCAAATTGCATAGACTATATAGAAACAGGAGGGCCATGATAGCACTTAGAGAACCTGACCTAGAACTGATCATTCTGACCTAAATAAATGATGATTATATTAACAAGTCAGACAATGTAGCCTGTCTAATGGACTGTGAAATAGAAGTCACATTCAAATATGGATGACTGCACTCAAGAGGCGATGCCAGGATGTATACATGTGCTAAGTATCACTGGCTGTGAGAGCAACAGTTACTGAGAAATTGACCTAAACACAAACACTTCACAAGTGCCAAATATCACTCTGTAGGACCAATAGTTATTGAAAAACTGACCTAAACAAAAAAAAAAGAACGTCACTGGACCGTGAAATATACGCCATAAGTGACCCAGTTCCAAACTTCACCTGGAAATCATGAAGACAAACATTTTGAGTAAGATTCATGATGATCACTTAAAAAAATGTGACCTCTATAGTGTCAACAAGGTTTTCCTTTTATTTGGCCTGAAGACTTAGTTTCTGACTCCAAGTAACCCAGTTTTGAATTAGACCTAGAAATCATCAAGAAGAACATTTTGAGCTACATTCATGATAAGTATTTTAGAAAAACAATGTGACCTCTGGAGTGTTAACAAGCTTTTTTGTTTGATTTGTTATGGTGACCTAGTTTCTAATCCCAAGTGGCCCAG
Organism: Anodontia alba; assembly: GCA_964016985.1. NCBI lineage: Eukaryota > Metazoa > Mollusca > Bivalvia > Lucinida > Lucinidae > Anodontia > Anodontia alba. The sequence goes on from OZ024835.1 coordinate 52,395,298, forward strand.
TTCCAAACTTGATCTGAAAAACATCATGACAGTTTGAGCAAGATTCATGATGATTGCTTCAAAAATGTGACCTTTAGAGTTTTAACAAGGTCTACCTTTGATATGGGCCAGTGACCTTGTTTTTAACCCCAAGTGAACAAGCTTCAATTTCGACCTAGAAATCATCAAGACAATTATTTTGAGCAACATTTATGATGATTGTTTCAAAAATGTGACCACTAGAGTGTAAACAAGGTTTTCCGTTGATTTGGCCCGGTGACCTAGTTTTTTACCCCAAGTTACCCAGTTTCGTACTCGACCAAGCAATCATCAAGACAAACATTTTGAGCAATATTCATGATGATTGCTTCAAAAATGTGACCTCGTGAGTATTAACAAGGCCTTCCTTTGATTTGGGCCATACCTACTAGTTTTTGACTCCAAGTGACCCAGTTTCAAACTTGACCCAGAAAACACCAAGACAAACATTTTGAGAAAGGTTCTTGATAACTGCTTCAAATATGTGACCGCTAGATTGTTAACAAGAGTTTCCTTTGATATGGCCCGGTGACCTAGTTTTTGACCCCAAGTAGCCTAGTTCAAACTTGACCTAGAAATCATCAAGACAAACATTTTGAGCAATATTCATGATGATTACTTCAAAAATGTTACCTTTAGAGTGTTAACAACAAGGTTTCGCCTCTTCGTAAAACTTTAACCAGTGGGTTGGGGCTTGACGATATGTCTTTGGCTTGGCCCGCCGTGGTTCAACTATTGATTTTCATTTACTCTGGCATACAGTAGAATGAGCCATGAGTACTCGTCTTTGTTTATTATAGTGATTAATTTGATTTTTATGTTTTCGCTTTGATGCATTGACTGAGTTGGGAGCCTTTATGCAAACCGAATTTTTATGTATTTCTATATTAAGAGTAGCATCGGGACCCAGGGTGGTTAGCTAGCTGTAAAAGTGTTTTAAACCCCTGGTGGTTTGCTCTACCGACCGTTCTAAGGCTTGGTCCCGGTGTAAGTTTTACTCTTTGTTGCTTTGTGGTTTATTCTACGAGGCGATTTGTTGTATGTCTTTCCGTGTGTCATTTTGTTCTTGTGTTTTTCAGTACTTTTAGTATTGCGATTACCTCGCTTGGGGAAGAGAGAGCTAATCTTAGTGCTTTTCGTACGTTTGTTCGGTTTGTTTAGATTTGTCGGTTTCCTCTTCCTCTTGGTGTCTGGGAAGGGCTGCGGTTTGTGATTGTGGCACTCCCTGGACTTTTCTCTTACCTTTTTTTTTCCTTTGATTTGGCCGGTGACCTAGTTTTTGACTCCAAATGACCCAATTTTAAACCGACCTATAAATCATCAAGGCTTACATTTTGAATATGATTCTTGATGATTGACCGCAAGAGTGTTAACAAAGTTTTTTTCTTTGATTTGGCCCGGTGTCCCAGTGTTTAGCCCAAGTGGTCAAGTTTTAAACTTAACCTAGAAATCATCAAGACAAACATTTTGAGCAGGATTCATCATGGCAACTTCAAAAATGTTACCTCTGGAGTTTTAACAACGTTTTCCTTTGATTTGGTCTGGTAATTTAGTTTTTTTACCCCAAGTGACCCAGTTTCTAACTTGACCTAGAAATCATCAAGACAAATATTTTGAGCAGGATTCATGATAATGATTGCTTTACAAATTTGACCACGGGGTTGTTTACAAGGTTTTCCTTTGATTTGGTCTGCTGACTAGTTTTAGACCCAAAGTGGCACAGTTTTGAACTTGACCTAAAAATCATCAAGACAAACACTTTGAGCAATATTCACGGTGATTACTTTAAAATGTTACCTCTGGAGTGCTAACAAGATCTTCCTTTGATTTGGCCTGGTGACCTAGTTTTTGACCCCAAGTGACCCAGTTTCAAACCTGACTTAGTAATCATCAAGACAAACATTTTGAGCAAGATTCATGATGATTGCTTCAAACATGTGACCTCTAGAGTGTTAACAATATTTTCCTTTGATTTGACCTGTTGACCTAGTTTTTTACCCCAAAGTACCCAGTTTCAAACTTGATCTAGAAATCATCAAGACAAACATTTTGAGCAACATTCATGATGATTGCTTCTAAAATGCCAGTGACCTCTAGAGTGTTAACTATAGTTTCCTTTTGATTTGACCTTGTGACATAGTGTTTGACCCCAAGTGACCCAGTTTCAAACTTGACCTAGATTTCATAGAGGCAAACATTCTGAGCAAGTTTCATTAATATTAAATAAAACTCACCCTGAGCTTTGCTCAGGTGAGCTAAAAGCTCAGGTGAGCTAAAAAAAAAGAATTATTGACATTTTTCTGTCTACGCTGTTAATCCAAATTCACATAGTATTTCTTAATGACAAACAATCCAGATTCACATAAACTGGCTTCTTTTAAAGCCAACTAATCTGGAGCTACACTGTTTGCAGAGTCAGAGCATATTCGGGTTCAGCAGGACTAGGGTTAATTGGAATTTCAAGCAGTCTGATCAGTGAACGTTGGGATATGCACAGGCTGGTTAGTGTATCAATTCATAAATTTCTATACAGCTTAAATTTCATAATAGTCAAAATATCATTTTTGTTCCTGTTTGTCCTACATGATGGCGGGCAAACATTATAGAAACAAGAGGCCCATAGGTCACGCTTCGCTCAACTGAGTAAAACAGTCATTGCGTATCTGCAGATGTCATGCAACATTCTTACAGAATTGCCACAACTAGGACAGAAATTTGATAGTGCCAGGTTGGTGATTGTGGCACTCCCTGGACTTTTCTCTTACCTTTTTTAGATCAAAGGTCATTCTAGGATTATCATTTGAACAAACTTAGTAGACCTTAATCGTGCCCTCTATCATGTATACAAAAGTTCAGTCTCAATGCTTTCTTGGTTCTGGAGAAGAAGATTTTGTAAGTGTTTTTACCATAAATGGGTATGGCAGCCATCTTGTTCAATAGTGCAAAACCATTTCAACAAATTGTTAGTACTTCTTCGACAGAAGGCCTCATATGACATCTGGTGAAAAATGGCAAGCGGTTCCAGAGAAGAAGATATTTAAGGATTTATACGATTTTATACATATACAGGGACAAGGGCAGATACTCAGAGGGGATAAAAGTTTGATAATTACATGTAACGAAATTCACTTCTTTAATCATACATTGTAAGTTTCAGCAATTAGTCTATAATACACTTTTTTGAAAATGATTTTTCAACATTTTTTACGGGGACACAAATTTGACCTTGTCATAAAAAGGCCACAGGTCATCCTAAGATCATCATCTGAACAAACCTGGTAGACATTAAATCCCGCCCCTTCAATCCTGTATACCAAAATTCAGTACCAAAGTTTTCTTGGTTCTGGAGAAGATTTGTAAGCTTTTTTTAAACCAGATATGGATATGGCAGCCATCTTAATCAATGGTGAGGAACCATGTGAGCAAATTGAAAATATCCCTTGACATGTAAAAGCTGGTGAAAATAGGTAAAACCGCTTGAAAGAAGACATTTAAAGATTACATGATTTTAAACATGTATATAGACAAGGGGCAAGGGATTCTCAGCGGACAAAAAATTGATAATAGCTAAAACGTTTTACTACTTCAATCATACATTGCCAATTTCAGCCATTTATCTTTAGTTAATTTCAGAAAATGATTTTTCAACATTTTTCCCATACAAGTATATGGGAATTCAAATTTGACCTTGCCATAGAAAGATCAAACGTCATCCTACGATCATCATATAATCAAACGGTAGACCTCAAGTCTTTATGCTATATACTAAGATTTGTGGTTTATTCTACGAGGCGATTTGTTGTATGTCTTTCCGTGTGTCAGTTTGTTCTTGTGTTTTTCAGTCCTTTTAGTATTGCTTTTACCTCGCTTGGGGAAGAGAGAGCTAATCTAAGTGCTTTTCGTACGTTTGTTCGATTTGTGCTTGTTTAGATTTGTCGGTTTCCTCTTCCTCTTGGGGTCTGGGAAGGGCTGTGGTTTGTAATTGTGGCACTCCCTGGACTTTTCTCTTACCTTTTTTGAAGTTTTCTTGGTTCTGAAGATGATTTTAAGTGTGTTTGCCATATATGGTGGCCATCTTGTTTAATAATGAAGAACCGTTTGAAGAAATTGATAATATCCCTTCAACAGAAAACCCAACATTAAATCTGGTGAAAAATGGCCAAGCTGTTTCAGAGAACAAGCTATTAAAAATTTCGAAATTTTCTACATGTATAAAGCCCAGTGGCAAGTGCAATTAACACCGTGGGATAGAAGTTTGATTATAACTAAAAGGATTTGTTTCTTTGATCATACATTTTAAGTTTCAACCATTAGTCTTGTATACAAGTTACAGTTCTTCTTCTTTGTGCGTCGGTAGTTCTTTACGTAACTTTTGTTTTCTCATTAGAGGGATCAAATATGGTTTTTCATGCATTAACATTCGCCTAGTCCCGTGGGAGGTGTTGAAAACCGTGGCCGAAGGCCGCGGTTTTCAATACCTCCCAAGGGAACTGGCGAATGTTAATGCATTGAAAAACCATGTTCGATCGCTATTATTGCATAAAAACTGAAACCATTTGCTATATTTCGCGTTATTTCTTGCACTTTTTTTTTTCGCCTTTTCACCGATGTCTCGCAAATGTAATTTCAACGGACTATGCTCCTTCTAGGGCCGGGCAGTACACATCTCGTAATGGCAGCAAATCTGTGGCCCCGGTACGAGCATATTGAAAGTTGCGTAGTCGTGCATTAACAGCGCGTGAATTGCCTTGTTAATACACGGCTTTTCGCCAGTTAATGCACGGATGTTAATAACGTGCGACACTGCTTTTTATGCAATAATAAATTGATCATGAAATATTTTCTACGGTCATTCTCTCCCTTCCGCTGATTCAAGAAGGGCAGTTGTCAGTTTCTGGCGAAAGAATGTGCACAATACTGGTTAACCGCTTAGAGGACTAAGCCTGCCCAGTAAACGTGTGGTTAGGTAAACTGATCGCGCTCGACATGACCCCATTGGGTTGAATGGGCCATAAAACCTCAACACAAAGCAATTATAGTTAATCCTTATCTTTTCTCATCACGAAAGCATGGCTATATAAATTTTTATTCCCTTAAACCCCATTTTAATATAGTAAAACTGGCGTTTACAGTATACATTATATTTCTTATTTCTGCTCAAAAACATAGATTCTGGATATTCGTTAGAACCGCTTCGTCAAGGCGGTTCTAACGAGTGCCCAAAATCTGTAATTTGAGCATAAATATGAAAAATGTCAGATTTTTTTTTTATCTGAAAATTTTCAGTTTTTGATGGTAAAATTTTCACTCTATTTGAATAGGCATGTTTTTTTTAATGTATTTTGGTGCCTCGAGACGCCTTTCCTTCGTGATTTTTGCAGTGTCTGTGCATTGTTTCTTATATTTGTGACATTTTATGAAAATTATCTTCCCATTTGCATTAAATATTAAACGCCTATTTTCTGGCGGGAAAAAAAAACGAAAAATATTTTAGAACATATTTTGAAATATATATCCTAGCATGCTGAGCGTTAAGATCACGTCGGCTCCTATGGGTCATTTTAAGTTGTCTCTGAGGTGAAAGGGAGAGAGGAACAGAAGAGATACGAGATGATTTGAAAGAGAAAAATAGAGGTAGAGGGAAGGGGCGGGGGAATGTGACTGACACTATAAAAAAATAGAATAAAGATATTCCTGCCCATCTTAGATTTGGTACCGACCAACTGTCGGTACTGTATGGTAATGGCCTACTGTACTTGTAGCATAGCAGGCCATTACCATACAGTACCGACAAAGTTTTGCGTTACCAAATTACGGGTATAAGGCCGGCGAAATAACCCTGCTGCAAGTACAGCAGGCCATTACCATACAGTACCGACAAAGTTCTGCGTTACCAAATTAAGGGTATAAGGCCGGCGAAAGAACCCTGCTGCAAGTACAGCTGGCCATTACCATACAGTACCAACCGACAGAGTTCTGCGTTATCAAATTAGGTACACGGCCGGCGAAAGAACCCTGCTGCAAGTACAGCAGGCCATTACCATACAGTACCGACAAATTTCTGTTTTACCAAATTACGGGTATAAGGCCGGCGAAATAACCCTGCTGCAAGTACAGCTGGCCATTACCATACAGTACCGACAAAGTTCAACGTAACCAAATTACGGATTAAGGTCGGCGAAGTAGCCCTGTTGGAAGTACACCAGGCCATTACCGCCCTCCTACTCTACGTATATGTTGTAATTATGCAGACCCAGATCAGAGTGGCGAAGAACACACGGATCTGGGTCTGCACATTTCACTTGTGACGATATACGCTTCTTTCTTTTGAAGATTTAAACTATACTACACCCATATTTGTGACTGCCTTGTCATCGAATCATTTACAAGAGAACATCGAGTTGCACGAGAATATCAACGCGGTGGTTCGGCCTGTCATGGGAAACATAAAAATTCTTGTATATGACTTGGGACTCAACGCATCTGAACGCGAACAGGTACGTATTTTAAGGATATCTTTGTCTAAGTTCTATCTACTGAATACGAGAGTGGACAAACTTGATTAAGATTTCTGAACATATCTGCCCATTGCGGGGGATGGATATACTTTGAAGGGAGGCAACTCTGTATAAAAATTGTTTCTGTCCTCCTTATGAAAAAGAGTTTACTCTAAAAGTAAACAACTTGGGAGCAGTTTCGTACCTTTTAAAGTAGACCCTTTTCCAGATGGGGCTGTGCGCAGGAAACCAATTAAGAAATCGCAAAAGTTATCACCTTTGTTACGTTTTCTTTCTGCCTGAAAATCTGTTACTCTTTGTTTCCTATTTTAACATTTCTAACTATATTCTGCTGCAGTAACCTAGCTGTTACATCAGATCATTGTAATGTCTTTTACATACACATGGTATTTTTCCGCCCTTTTATTAGAAGAGAGAAAACTACTAAAACTATAGAGTCTTCCGGTATGCTTTCCTTGACATTTATCCCATTCTGAAATGTGGTCTTCTCTAAAAGGAAGAAATTTGTTTTGGAGAGCATTATGTTAACATGTCCATGCAATTAACATCTCCTATAATATATAAAAACAGGAGTATACGTGGATGTGCATTATTTTATGTCTCCCTTCTGAAAAGGGGTTACTCTAAATGCAAGGAATTTGCTCTCAATAGGAGCAGCTACCTTTTCAGAAGGGCCCTTTTGCGTAGTTAAAAGTCAGATGTTGTCTTTGTTGTAGACAATTGCGAACAATTTTCCAAACCTGAAGAAGATGATTGGGTAAACCACAGCACTTATTACATCGATTCGTGTATGAGAGATAGCACAATTTTTATTATATCCCTTGATAAGTAAATCGCAAGTTAGATCAAATACTAACTAGGTCTCAGAATCAGAATCATCCGTTTTTATTATAGGTACTCTGTGGAACTTAACTGACTTTAAAGTTTAAAATGTTCTATATATGCATGAAAGATTTATTGGCATTATCTAGTTATCTAGTTTACGGCACGGAAAACGATTATATATATATATATATGGGTAAAAGGGAAAACGTTTACAGTACAGTTTAGAAATCTATGCGAAAAAAGAACTGACTTCACATGCCACAGCCGAAGAATAAACAGTTGATTGCATTAGAAAGTTGCGCAACATAGTAACATTAAGTGAAAGACTTTGGAAGGAAAGTATAAACAGGACCTTGGAGGCGCCGCTTCTATAACCCCTTTTTTTCAATTAAACTTAGAACTATGACGTAAATGCCGTTGCGCTAATTGTTCAACGTTATGTTACGCGAATTGTCACTTTGTTACTAAGAAACAATGAATGATGCCAAAAAGAGGTAAGAGAAAAGTCCAGGGAGTGCCACAATCACAAACCGCAGCCCTCTCTCCCCCGGAAAGAGGAAGAGGAAACCGACAAATCAAAACAAGCACAAACCAAATAAACGTACGAAAAGCACTAAGATCCCCCCGCCCCCTCCCCCCCCCCCCCCCAACAGGCCCCAAGAGGAACCGACAAATCCAAACAAGCACAAACCGAACAAACGTACAAAAAGCACTAAGATTAGCACAAAGAGTGAGACTAACACCGGGACCACCGCCTTAGAACGGTCAGTAGAGCAAATCACCGGGAGGGGGGGGGGGGGTTTAAAGCACTTTTACAGCTAACTAACTTTACCCTGGGTCCCGATGCTACTCTTAATACAGAAACACATAAAAATTTGGTTCGCATAAAGGCTCCCAACTCAGTAAATGTATCAAAGCGAAAACATAAAAATCAAATTAATCACTATAATAAACAAAGACGAGTACTCATGGTTAATTCTACTGTATGCCAGAATAAATGAATACTAATAGTTAAACCACGGCGGGCCAAGTAACGTTGTGCACTGAGGAGCCGTCTTGGCGAAACATGTTTTCTCTGAGAAGATATTGTAAATAAAACACAAAAACTGCTGTGGCATGTGAAGTCAGTTCTTTTTTCGCATAGATTTCTTATTTTGTGCTGTGAAATTTTTCTCTTTTATCCATTTGTGTATCTGGGACAAGAGGCGGATCGTGTCACTCAACAAATGAGAAAGAAGACTGCCGAGATGGGACATCCGAATGGAGAAAATGAAGGACGGATAATGCCTATAAAATATAAGACTTTCAATTAGGGGAAACTGGGGCAACTGGACACCTTAAGACTCAAGCTTATACAACTTACATTTTTATTAATATTACTATTTCACAACAACTTAAGCGACACCACTGAAAGCGAGAAACGTACGCGACAGTGGAAAGAATTTACAGTAAGGCATATAGATCAGAAACGATGCGCTGAAAGACATGTTGGCGATAAAAAACAAAACAGAAAAGACAAATTCAGGACTTAGACAAAACTACCATTTCTCAGTCGGGCTTGAAGAATAAATAGTTGATTGGTGCATTAGAAAGTTGCGCAACATAATGACAATAAGTGAAAGACTTTGGAAAAAAGTATAACCAAGACCTTAGAGGCGCCGCTTCTATAACACCTTTTTTCAATTAAACTTAGAACTATGACGCAAATGCCGTAGCGCTAATTGTTCAACGTTACGTTACGCGAATTGTCACTTTGTTACTAAGAAGCAATGAATTATACCAAGTAACGTTATGCACTGAGGAGCTGTCTTGGCGAAACATGAGAAGATATTGTAAATAAAACACAAAAACTGCTGTGGCATGTGAAGTCAGTTCTTATATATATATATATATATATATATATATATATATATATATATATATATATATATATATATATCTTATTTTTTTTTATATTTGAGAAGCTTTATTTCATATGACCATGTTTAACATACATTTCTCAAAATAAAAGGAAACTATCCTTTAGCACTCTCTATGCTAATTCAGCGGGTGTCATGTTGATGGTATTTTTTTCTTTTTTTTTTTTTCTCGGAACATTGGAGCCTGCAGAGACTATTTGCATAAAATGGTCAAAGCCTATTTTCCAAAAAAAACAACGACAACAACGAATTATTATCAGAACCCGTCCGTGTTTTACCCAACATACTAAGCATTAACGGAGATGCTAATGATAAATCTATGGAGGGAATGAATTGTCTGTTATATCCCATAAGCATAAAACGCCGACCTGTCGTCTTCTGTTATTCTATTGCAGATATCGGAAATATGTCAGTGCGATGTGCGCAAATTTCGTTTCTCCGACTTACCAGCCCATTTAACTCTGGAAGGAAATAGCTGGAAACCCATAATTGTTCAGGTATAATTTTACTATAAAGCAATAGCTGATCAGGTAAAATTGTATTGATAACCAATAGTTATTCAGGTCTAATTTTACTGTAAACTGATAGTTGTTCAGGTTTAATTATATCGGAAAACAATACCTGTTCAGGTATAATTTTATTGGAAACCATTAGTTGTTAATGTATAATGTTATTGTGAACCAATAGTCGTTCAGGTATAATTTTATTGAAAGCCATAAATTGGTAATGTACAATTTTTATAGGAACCAATATTCTTTCGGGTATAATATGATTGGAAACCAATATTATTTCAGTTATACTTTTAATGAAAACCAATAGTTATTCAGGTTTCATTTTACTAGAAACCAAGAGTCATTCAGGTAAAATTTTGATGGACACCAATGGTCGTTCAGGTATAATTTTATTGGAAACTAATGATTGTTCAGGTGTAATTTTAATAGGAAACCTATAATTGTAGCAAAACTTCTGACAAACGCGCAAAATGTATGCGAAGATTAAACAAGCAAATGTGCATTCTAGTCGGAGCATGCGCACAGATCAATTAGGCGCAGTCTGCTCTGGGCCGGTGCAGCATGCATACGGTTTGTTGTCTGTCTGACTCAATTCCTTTATGTGGACACTGAAAACCATGCTTACTTATTTTCCGCTTTCGATCTTGTCAAGATGTCAAGATGTTGTTTTTCAATTTCAAAGTTTGCTTCTTGTTAGCATATCTGATATGGTTATTACGTTATTTTACAAATAGTCATGCAACTCAAGTAAAAGCAAGTATTGTGTTCTCTCGACATGACATGAAAAAGATAGGTGTTGTTGTAACTCAGGAAAGAAGTTAGGATATCATCAGCAAATTCTTACGACATACCGATTATCTTTTTCATTCACAGTGACTTACTTACGTAAAATTTTTTGCAGTAAGTACGTATGTTTTGCACGATAATGTGTCGGTCCTGAGACTTTAGGACGGCTCCTCTTCAGTCTGTTTATCATGGTTGAAGCCTGACTATCAATGTCTGTGGTCGGGTCCATTTGTGGTTTTATGTTCTGGCTTCAGATTGCCATTGAGTCCTTTGCTTTGTCTCATTATAGTGGTTTTTATTGCATGTTCACGGTGATATTTCACAGACGATGTAGAGGAAAACCATGCAGACCGAATATATATTTGTAATTTGGAGCTGCATCAGAACTAAGGGTGAGGCTTTGCGCTAGTAAAACTGGTTTAAGCTCACAAGTAGTTTTCCTACTGACCGTTCCTCTGCCGCGTTTTTTGTGCGTCGGTGGTTTTCGTATGTCAGATCACCAACATGATTTTTCTTGGAAGAAGTGCCACACAAATAAACATATTTTAGCCCATTCACCTGAAAAATTATCCTTATGTGCTTCAACTAAAGTTTCTATTTTCCTTTTCTCAACGGGTACACCTGGTAGAAGAAGATCTTGATTTTTTTTGCCACCTATATTACTCTTAGCTACGAGTTTGTAAAGTTCAAGGACATTCTGAATTGGTAGGTCTTTCATCTATGGTTGCGATTCTGTTTCATGATTAGTCATGTTTTCCAGTAACTTTGATTCAATTTCTTTTACAACAGATCGACAGCTCCCAATATTGTGTTTATACTTACCGTTTATACTGTTTTTATACTGACTCTACTGACCGTTCTAAGGCGGTGGTCCCGATGTTAGTCTTACTCTTTGTTGCTTTGTGGTTTATTCTATGAGGCAATTTGTTTTATGTCTTAGCTTGTGTCATTTTGTTCTTGTGTTTTTCAGTCCTTTTAGCATTGCGATTACCTCGCTTGGGGAAGAGAGAGCTAATTTTAGTGCTCTTCGTACGTTTGTTCGATTTGTGCTTGTTTGGATTTGTCGGTTTTCTCTTCCTCTTGGTGTCTGGGAAGGGCTGTGGTTTGTGATTGTGGCACTCCCTGGACTTTCCTCTTACTTTTCTAAGCCCCTAACTTCAAAGAAGTAGGAGGGGCATATTGCTTCTGGGTTGTTCGTCCGTCCGTCCGTCCGTCCTTCCGTCCGTCCATCCGTCCGTCCGTCCGTTCGTCACGCTTTTTGAAGCATAGCATTACTTTCGAACCGTGAATGCTACTGTTTTGAAATTTCTTATATGGATTCCTCATGAAAAAATAGCTGACACGTGTTTTTTTTTTTTTTTTTTTTTTTTTTTTTTTTTTTTTGACAGGATTATGACCCTTTTCAGAGTTATGGCTCTTTGAAAAAATATGGATGTAATCTTGTCAGCAAAATATCTTAAAAAATTTTGAAGCTAGAGCCTTAACTTGATGAATAGACTGGTAGTGATGAGAAGACAACCTGATTAACTTTAGAAGAAATTTTGAAAAATACTTCATGAGTTATGGCCCTTTGTAATTTTGGGCATTTTTACCTTGTCAACAAAATATCTCAAAAACTGTTAGACTTGAGCCTTTAAAGTCAATGAACAGACTGGCAGTGATGAGTAGACAACCTGATTAACTTTTGAAGAAATTTTGAAAAAAACTTCTTGAGTTATGGCCCTTTGTAATTTTGGGCATTTTTACCTTGTCAGCGAAATATCTCAAAAACTGTTAGAGCTAGAGCCTTGAAACTTAGTAAATGGATTTGTAGTGATGAGTAGATGACCTGATTAACTTTTGAAGAAATTCTGAAAAAATAATTTATGAGTTATGGCCCTTTGTAATTTTGGGCATTTTTACCTTGTTAGCAAAATATCTCAAAAACTACTTAAGCTAGAGCCTTGATGAATAGACTGGTAGTGATGAGTAGACGACCTGATTACTTTTGAAGAAATTTTGAAATATACTTCTTGAGTTATGCCCCTTTGTAATTTTAGGCATGTTTACCTTGTCAGCAAAATATCTCAAAAACTGTTAGAGCTAGAGCCTTGAAACTTAGTAAATGGATTTGTAGTGATGAGTAGATGACCTGGTTAACTTTTGAAGAAATTCTGAAAATATTTCATGAGTTATGGCCCTTTGTAATTTTGGGTAATTTTACCTTGTCAGCAAAATATCTCAAAAATCGTTGGAGCTAAAGACTTGAAACTTAAATGAATAGACTGGTAATGATCAGTAGACAACCTGATTAACTTTTGAAGAAATTTTGAAAAATACTTCTTGAGTTCTGGCCCTTTGTAATTTAGGGCATTTTTTACCTTGTCAGCAAAATATCTCAAAAACTGTTAGAGCTAGAGCCTTGAAACTGAGTAAATCGATTTGTAGTGATGAGTAGGTGACCTGATTAACTTTTGAAGAAATTCTGAAAAATACTTCATGAGTTATGGCTCTTTGTAATTTGGGACTTTCTTACCTTGTCAGCAAAATATCTCAAAAAACCATTTGAGCTAGAGCCTTGAAACTTGATGAATAAACTGGTAGTGATGAGTAGACAACCTGATTAACTTTTAAAGAAATTTTGAAAAATACTGATTGAGTATTGGCCCTTTGTTATTTTGGGTATTCTTATCTTGTCAGCAAAATATCTCAAAAACTGTTAGAGTTACAGACTTGAAACTTGGAAAATTGATTGGTAATGATGTGTACCCACAATCTATGACTTTGTTATCACCGCATGAGCTAGAATCGCTTGAGGAACGTGTCAGGAGGCTCTTGACTTGGAAAGAAGTAATGGAGAAGAAAGGACTGAGAGTAAATACAGGAAAGACAAAGATCATGTTCTACGGTACGGGACTGGACCTCCTGCAGAGTTTAGGCGAGTTTCCATGCGCTGTGTGTCGCACTGGAGTGGGCAGCAACAGCATCTTCTGCAATGGCTGCAAGCACTGGGTGCACAAGAAATGCAGTGGGCTCAAGCGCTTGAAAAAGGACCCTGACTATAGATGTACACGGTGCCAGGGAACTGCACGCCCCTTGGATGGCAGACCACAGAAGGAAGTCCAGGTCGGACCTGACACGCTTGAGGTGGTAGCTTCCTTTTGCTACCTAGGAGACATGCTGTCAGCAGCAGATGGCTGTGAACTTTCAACCACAACACGTGTGAAAACCGCCTGGAAGAAGTTCAAGGATCTACTACCAGTCCTCTCTTCACGCCACCTCTCTTTCAAAACACATGGCCATGTGTACAGCTCGTGTGCGGAGCGCAATGCTCCATGCCAGCGAGACTTGGCCATTGACAAAGCCGAACCTCCAGCGTCTGTAGCGAAATGACAGATCAGACAGATCTGCAATGTCAGGCCGCAAGACATTGTCACCACCAGGACCTCATTCTGAAGGAGAGAAGACTTCGATGGTATGGACATGTGGAACGCTCCATTGGTGCAATCAAGACAGCCTTTGACATACAGGTTGATGGAAAGCGGGGGCCTGGAAGGCCCAAAATGACATGGAAGCAGCTGATAGAGAGGGGTTGCAGAGAGTGGAAGCTCTCGGCTATCAACCCTCATGATAGACGTACCTGGAGATCTGGTGTGAGATCTGCCATGCGTGCAGCAAGCCCGCTATCTGGAAGGGGGCCCACTGATGTGGATGTTGCCCCTGTATCTGCACGTTAATCGAAAATCCGATTATGATATGATAAAGTAATGGCCCTTTGTAAATTTAGGCATGTTTCCCTTGTCAGCAAAATATCTAAAAAACTGTTGAAGCTGGAGCCTTGAAACTTAATGAATAGATTGGTTGCGATGAGTAGATGACCTGATTATGCCCCCAGTTTTGAATGAAATTGATGGAGTATACTATTTTGCCTTCATTTGTCCATCCGTTTGTTTGTCCGTTCGTCATGCTTTCTTGTGCATGCCATATCTTAAGAACCCTGCATGCTACGGTTTTGAAATTTTATATTTGGGTTCCCAATGAAAAAAATAGCTGACCCGTATTTTTTTTCTTGTCTAGCATGTTTGTTTAGAGTTATGCCTCTTTGAAAAAAAATCAGAATTAAATCTTGTGAGAAAGATATCTTGAAAAGTATTTAAGCTGGGTTCTTGAAATTTGATATAGTGAGTGGGAATTATGTGTAAATTACCTGATTATATTTTGAGTGAATTCCGTGAAAATATTGATAAAGTTACGGCCCTTTGCAGTTCTGCGCATTTGACCTTGTCGAAAAGTACTTAAGCTTGGGTCTTGAAATATTATATGCTGATTGGGGATGATATGGAGATTACCTGATTTGTTTGTTAGGGAATTCCATGAAAAATTGACGTAGTTATGGACCTTTGTAGTTCTAGGATTTTGACCTTGTCAGCAAGATATCTCAAAAAGTATTTAAGCCAGAGCCATGATATTTGGTATACTGATTGGGATTGAGGAGGAGATCACCTGATTGAATGTTGAACCAATTAAGTGAAATGTTGGAGTTATGGCCCTTTGCAATTTCTGACCATTTAATGTCGTTGCTTTATTGTGTATAGCATAAGTTTAGAACCATGTATGCTAATATTTTGAAATTTCATATTTTGATTCCTCATGAAAAAATAGGTGACTCGTATTTTTTTTCTTATCCCAATTATCTCCTATTTTAGATTTACATGTATTTCAGTGTTGGAGTCAAGCAGTGTTAAGAGTCAGGCAGTTGGGGGCATAGTGTTTTACAAACACCTGCTCTAGTTTTTTTTTTTTTTTTTTTTTTTTTTTTTTCATATGTGGCGTTGCTCATGTCCCCTTGTTTTGGTGCCTCAGGAAGGCCGTGCTTCGTTCGTGATTGTGTCTTTTCCTGGGTATCTCTGCCGAATGCATAGATTGTGGTACTCGTTAGAACCGCCTCTATGTTTTTGAGCAGAAATAAAAAAAATGTATACCCTGTAAACCCCAGGGTTCAAGGGGGTCAAAATTATAAAGGTATGTTTTCGTGATGTACTTCAATGGCTGCCGACTTTGCTTTCTGTTTTCTTATTGTGTATTGTTTTATTGTTTGGAGCTGCATCAGGGGATGTGGGTGAGGATTCACACGACCAAAACTGGATTAATACCCAGCAGTTTTCTTACTGCACGTCCCAAGGCGGTATCTCTGTTGCAGTTCTTCGTTGTTCCTGCGTCTGGTGTTTCAGAAGTGTTTTGGCCTTATTTGTTCATCAGCTCTTCTTCTTTTGGTGCCTCGGGAGGGCCTTGGTTCATGACTGTGGCATTTCTTAGGTGTCTTCGATTATATTTCAGATCAGACTGCAATGATGAGCAGGTTGATTTGAGCCATCTTTGGGCGCACATGTCAGAAGCTACTTTTCTAACGCTGGGGATCATTTTCTTTCAGCTTGCCATGAAACAACACCCTTTCGTCATCTGGCTGGACTCAAGTATACGATTCACAACAGGGAATTTAACACTCATGTTTGAAATGACTTTATCATCTGGCATGACATTAATGAAACTTAGTGTCACTAATATTGACCGACATACGCATCCACAGATGTTCGAAACACTGAATGAACCACGGTGTTTATACCGGAAGTACTCGATATACCCGTCAGGTGCGTTGGCACTGTTTGCCAAAGATTACATTATAGAAGGTATTATGAAACCATGGGTAAAGTGTGCCCTGGTGGAACGATGCATGCAAACAACCATGCCGTTTGAAAGTATTAAAAAATGCAACAGTCGCAATACTGTTTGTCACAGATACGACCAGTCGGCACTAAACCTACTAATAACCAGACTATTCCATCGCAATATGAAGCGACATCTCATGTTTAATTGTGAATTCTGGTTCGTGTGGAGGGCACGCTTCAGACGATCATGTACACAGAAGCAAATAAACAGCAGTCTCGAGATGAGACGAATATCAAGTCTTGAGGCGTCACGGTCATAGACTTTTGTACTTTGCCTGCTGGACTTATGTTAAATATTTCATATTTAATTCAAGCACATCCAATGTGCTATTTGATCGGTCGAGAGTCAATTCAAACCGGGTTTTATATTGTAATAAATACTATGAACAGGAACCTTAGAACTATTTTCTTTGACTAGAATTCTAAAATAACTTATTTTTGTATTGTTGACAACACCAATAAGAGCCATCTTTATTTTATTAATTCTATCGGACTTTTCGCCTTACGACTTTATCACGGACATGTCTTAGATACGCCAGGTAACTTAGATATTAGGGTAAATATGATAGAGTTGGATTTATAAGAGTTGGGATTATAAGAAATGGAATTGCTTTGTGAATTATACATGTTAATGACGGTAAACTACTCACAAATTTAACATAACATTATGAAAACAAGCCTATTCAAATATATTAAAAATTTTACCACCAAAACATGAAAATTTTCGGATGAAAATTCTGATATTTTTCGTATTTCTGCTCAAAAGATAGATTGTGGGCACTCGTACATAGATTGTGGGTACTCGTTAAAACCGCTTCACCGAGGCGGTTCAAACGAGTACCTACAATATATGCATTTGAGCAGAAATAAGAAAAATAATGTATGCCCCAGTAAACCCCAGTTTTACTATATAAAGGTGGGGATTAAAGTGGGGGGGGGGTTCAACATTATAAAGGCATGTTTTGGTTAGGAGCTCTTCGGGTTATATTCCGTTTGTGAGTGAGTGGCCGGCGTTTGAAATCTATAAAATTCATAAAAGAACGAAATGTATTTCTATATCATACAACATTATCAAAGTTATAGATAGAATGCACGTTCATATTCTTTTTTGTATGCTTGCACAAAGTCATATCCTGTTGATTGTAAGCTTGTTACTCACTGAAAGCACTTCTACGAGGCGCTTTCAATAAGTACACTATGATTTGATATGGTGCAAATATAACAAAAGGTTATGAAAATATAAGAAGACATCCGTGTACATATAACAAACATATCCCGCAAATATAACAAGTATATCGCGAAAATATAACAAATAAATGTTGAAATACAACAAAAATTCAGTTTTACAAAACATATGCTGCGAATATAACTTAAGTTCTTGCAAACTTAGCAAAGTAGTGCAAATACAAACAAATGGTGCAAATATTTCAAACAAACGCGTTTATGTATCAGAAACTATAACAAATACAATTAAAAGTTGGTGCAAAGATGTTATAAATGTCTTATCTGGTACGTTTGGTGCAAAAATATTATTAAGATATGATTGGGTGCCAAACAAATATGTTTTGGTCCAACAATAACAAAACATGTAATGGCGGAGTGTTGTACCTCTGGATTATTTGGAAAGCGCATTACGAATGGTCAAGCATACAGGATAATAAAATAAACAGCCATCGCGAAACGAGACGAAGAGTATTTCACGTGTGTCATGTGCTTCCAAAACTTATTGTCATCTGTTCTTTATGACTGTTACAGTTACAAAAAAGAACAAATGACAAGCAGAGTTGGAAGCCCTTTCCCAAAAAGGTAGAAACTGTTACATAAACTTAAATTAATATATCTTTAACTTATTTAGTTGTTAAAACACTATAGAACATTAAGTACCACCTTAAAACGGTCAGTAATATATACTACTCAAAGTTTGCTAAGTATCACTTTTTTGACGTCAGATATTTTTATCATATTATCACCATATGTAATCAAATTGCTACTAAAGGTAAATCGCCGGCCTCGGTGGCTCAGTTGGATGTGCCGTCCGACTAGAGACCAGGAGGTCGCGGGTTCAACCCCCGCCGAGGTCGGCAACATTCTTTCGTGGAGATTGATCATGAAATATTTTCTACGGTCATTCTCTCCCTTCCGCTGGTTCAAGAAGGGCAGTTGTCAGTTTCTGGCGAAAGAATGTGCACAATACTGGTTAACCGCTTAGAGGACTAAGCCTGCCCAGTAAACGTGTGGTTAGGTAAACTGACCGCGCTCGACATGACCCCATTGGGTTGACTGGGCCGTAAACCTCAACACAAACAAACTAAAGGTAAATCGATGTTCGGGCCTCATAAACGTGTAATGCAGTTATTGATTTGACATGTACATTTTGCACGAGAAGCATGGGAAGAGGCCTACCCGTGAAAATTGTTGATTTATGGTCATTTGCCTTCATGTACATGTATACCTGAAACAAGGTTTTGCTTGTGTTATCGTCAAATTTTGATCGAATTTAATGTAAGGTATGGCAGACCGACAAGTTAGGCGTCGTCTAAGCGAAGACGAGATGAATAGGGGCATTGGAATGCTTCAGTCTGGGTTGTCACAGAGGGAGGTTGCTCGTGTTCTTGGGGTGTCCCAGAGCGTTGTCTCAAGAATGTGGACTCGATTCCATTTGGCTGGAAACGTAATGCATCAGCACGCCGGAGGTCGTGAACGCTCAAAAACGCGAGCTCAAGACTGGTTTATCGCTCTACAAGCCCGACGTCACCGGTTTAGCAACGCAACAACGTTACGTAGCGAATTGCAGAACGCTACCGGTGTTCGTTTAAGTACGCAGACCATTAGAAATCGGTTGCATGAAGCTGGCTTGAGGTCACGACGACCTGCAATACGCATCCCATTGACACGACACCATGTTCAGGAGTGTTTAGAATGGGCACGAAATCATGTTATGTGGACCCTTAATGACTGGACCCCATTCTTTTCACTGATGAGTCCAGGTTTTGTGTGGACTTCACTGACAGGCGGGCTAGGGTCTGGAGGATGCGAAATGAACGTTTTGCTGAAGTTTGTATTGCAGAGCATGATCGCTATGGCGGGGGTTCAGTTATAGTGTGGGCGGGAATTAGCGCCCAGGGAAAAACGGACCTGCACGTCATCGATAACGGCACACTGACGGCAGATAGTTACGTCAATGAAAATTTTGATGTTCATGTTCGCCCATATGCAGGTCCTGATTTCATTCTGATGGATGATAATGCCCGTGCACATAGGGCCCGCATCACCAACCGGTACCTCGAGCAAGCTGCAATTGTGCGATTGGATTGGCCAGCGAGATCCCCTGATTTAAATTCCATAGAATATGCATGGGATATGCTGCAGAAAGCCATTTCTTCTCGTCAGATCCAACCAGCAACTGTCCGGGAGTTCAGAGAGGCTCTCATTAAGGAGTGGGCCCAGCTTCCTCAGCATAAGCTCCGTAGACTTATCGGTAGCATGCGACGGCGATGTCAGGCCGTAATCAATGCCCACGGGCACCATACACGGTATTAACTAAGCTAAAACTCACAGACTAGTGATTTTCCTGATTTTCAGATATCCGCCAGCAATCCTAAAAATGTTGATTTTCGACCCGTACGTTCCATCTGCCATATTCACGCGTCAATGAATACTTACTTGGCCATTACTTTATTAAAATGAATTTTTAAATGAATAACGCTTCCAAAAATGATCTATATTCTCATGTCGTTTCAATCTATTAAAAGTAGTAGACATTATAAAATGTGATCCTTAGCAAACTTTTGAGTAGTATATAATTTTACTGGGAGCTTAACCTACTTTAAAGGATCCCAAAACAAGGTAAGAGAAAAGTCCAGGGAGTGCCACAATCACAAACCGCAGCCCTTCCCAGACACCAAGAGGAAGTGTAAACAGACAAACCCAAAATAAAACCCAAACCGAACAAACGCATGAAAAGCACCAAGACCAGCCCCCACCGCCATCCCCCCCCCCCCCCCACCCACCCCCACAAAACCCTCGCTTTTAGCTTTCATAGTGGTAAAAACAGATATTTGTTCGGTTCACGAGAAGATCTTCTAACTCATCTCAATGATTACGGGCAACAAATAAATCACAGTTAAAGCCTGTTATGAAGCAAAGATGAGGACTCAACAGACACAAGGTGAGACACTTGGAGATCCCTTGGGTTTCAAACAACACTACTGGATTACTGGAGAAAAAGAAAACCACCAGTTCAACCCCGGTGGGCCGAGAAACAAACATTTAAAGTTCGCACTCAGACAATCTAAATGAATGGTTTTGTTTTAAGTCGGGGCCATCACAGAGTCTGAACCCCGACCCGCCGGCGTGCAATTGAAGTAAGCAAAGTGGCCGCCTTGACTGGGACAAGCGCTAAGCATGCAGGCTGTTTTACGTATTATACCAATGTTATAGACTTTCCTTTACAACATACGACATTTTTTCTAGATGGATCCGAAATTCAGATTTGCCTGCAATTTACACTGTCTAAAGCTCAAATTCCGGTAGGTCTTAGTCCGGTATCGTATTTAGAAACCAATTCGTCGTGTCGACGATAAAACTTGCAGAAAGCTTCTTGAAGTTTATGAACCTGATACCCCTGTTGGAGAAGTCTAGAGGTCAAGTTTTTTATGCTCCCAACTTTTTTTTAAATTTGGGAGGCATATTGGTTTTGTCTTGTTCGTCTGTTCGAAGGACCTGCTAAA
Organism: Anodontia alba; assembly: GCA_964016985.1. Classification (NCBI taxonomy): domain Eukaryota; kingdom Metazoa; phylum Mollusca; class Bivalvia; order Lucinida; family Lucinidae; genus Anodontia; species Anodontia alba. The sequence goes on from OZ024835.1 coordinate 52,416,311, forward strand.
GTTATGCCCGTCATTCGAATTTATTCTGTTCTATTATCTTGGCACAATAGCAATTGAAAACGTTGTCAACACGATATCTAGAGATACCTTTGAGGTAGCAATCTGATATTTGGCATGCAGGTTAGGATTAGTGTGTAGACGACCCGATTAACATTTGAGCAAAATCCGTAAATTATTGACAGTTATGCCCCAATTCGGACTAGTATAGCAATAGAAAACCTTGTCAACGCGATATCTAGAGAACTGCTTGAGCTAGGATTCTTATGTTTGGTGTACAGTTTAGGATCAGTGTGTAGATGGCCTGATAAAATTTTGAGCGAATTCCGTTAAATATTAAAAGAGTTATGCTCCTTCTCCGACTTTGTAATAGCAATAGAAAAACTTTTCAACACGTTATCTAGAGAACCGCTTGAGCTAGGATTCTTATATTTGGTATACAGTTTAGGATCAGTGTGTAGACGACCTGATTAACTTATGAGTGAGTTCCGTAAAATATTGATAGAGTTATGCCCCCTTTTGGACGGCTATTATAACTGTAGGAAAATCCTGTCAACACGATACCTGGAGAACCGCTTGAACAGGGATAAAGATAGTTTGCATTCTGTTTAGGATCAATTTTCAGGTGACCTGATTAATTTTTGAGTGAAATTCTTAAACATTTGGCAGAGTTATGCCTCTTTCGACTTTGCCTGGATTATAATGGGAAAACGTTGTCAGCACGATATCTAAACCTTATGAGCTACGATTCTGATATTTGACATACAGTCAAGGATCAGTGTGTCGACGACCTGATTGACTTTTGAACAAAGTCCGTAAAATATTGACGGAGTTATGCGGACTTTATCATTATAACAATAGGAAAACCTTGTCAGCACGATATCTAGAGGACCGCATGAGCTAGGATCCTGATATTTTGCATACTTATATTTGGTATACAGTTTACGATCAGTGTGTAGGCGACCTGATTAACTTATGAGTGAGTTCCGTAACATATTGATAGAGTTATGTCCCGTTTTGGACTTGGCTATTATAACTGTAGGAAAATCCTGTCAACACGATATCTGGAGAACCGCTTGAACAGGGATAAAGATAGTTTGCATTCTGTTTAGGATCAATTTTCAGGTGGCCTGATTAATTTTTGAGTGAATTCGCAAACATTTGGCAGAGTTATGCCCCTTTCGACTTTGCCTGGATTATAATGGGAAAACGTTGTCAGTGCGATATCTAAACCTTATGAGCTATGATTCTGATATTTGGCATACAGTTAAGGATCAGTGTGTCGACGACCTGATTGACTTTTGAACAAAGTCCGTAAAATATTGACGGAGTTATGCGGACTTTATCATTATAACAATAGGAAAACCTTGTCAACACGATATCTAGAGGACCGCATGAGCTAGGATCCTGATATTTTGCATACTTATATTTGGTATACAGTTTACGATAAGTGTATAGGCGACCTGGTTATTTATTTATTTATTTTATTTTATTTTATTTATTTATTTTTTTTTTTTTTTTATTTTATTTTTTTATTTTTTTTTTTTGAGCCAATTTCATAAAATATTGACAGAGTTATGCCCCTTTTTTGACTTTGCTATTGTAACAATAGGAAAGCTTTGTCAACATGATATCTAGAGAACTAGTTTAGCTAGGATTCTGATACTTTGCACACTGTTTAGGATCAATATTTAGATGGTTTCATTACCTTTGTGAGAAATTTGTAAACATTTGTCAGAGATGCCCTTTTCGACTTTGCCTGTTTTACAATGAGAAAACGTTGTCAACACGATATCTACAAAACCGCATGAGCTACGATTCTGATGTTTTGCATACTGTTTAGGATCAGTGTGTAGACGACCTGAGTAATCTTTGAACGAAGTCCGTAAAATATTGATGAAGTTATGGGGACTTCGCTATTATAGCAACAGGAAAACCTTGTCAACACGATACCTAGAAAACCACTCGAGCTAGGATGTTGATATTTTGCATACTGTTTAGGATCTATGTTTAGATGACCTGATTAATTTTTGAGCCAAATTTGTAAAACAAGTTGTCAGAGATATGCCTCTTTTGCCTTTGCTTGTATCACAATTGGAAAAACTTTTCAACATGATGTCTAGAAAACCGCTACGATTCTTATATTTGGCATACAGTTAAGGATCAGTGTGTAGACAACCTGATTATTTTTTAGGTAATTTTATAATATACTGACGGAATTGTGCCGCTTTTCTGACTAAATCATTATTACAGTAGGAAAACCTTGCCAATACGATATCTAGAGAAACCTTTGAGCTAGGATCCTGATATTTTGCGTATTTTTTTAGGATCAATGTTTAAGTGACCTGAATAATTTTTAGAAGAAATAATAAAAGTATTGGCAGAGTTATGTCCCTTTTCGAGTTTGCCTGTATTAGAATGATAAAACAATGTCACCACGATATCTAGAAAACTGCATGAGCTTTTTGTGCGACTTAGAACTTAGCCATTTCCATCCAGTCAGGAATGGTTAGAGCTAGGATCCTGAAATTTTATATATAGCACCAGCATAACAAATAAGCGGACCCATATTTTTTCCCCGTCAGGGTTCTCCTTGCGGAGTTATTCCCCTTTTTCGCCAGGTATTTGAAGACAGATGGTGGATACCTTGTGCGCGTAACTCCTCACACAGTTTTTACCGATCAGTTTGAAAGTTTGCAGGCTCTTTTGCCATGATCTGTAGATGTGCATGCGTTTTGGCATTATCGTCACGATCGTCACTATAATTTTTGTCACCTTTTTCGACTTCGTCAATTTAATTTTTGTCACTTTTTTTCGACTTTTGAACTGAGCCATTTTTGGGGCTTAAATACTACTACAGTGCATTACCGTGGGTACCTTGTATGCGCAACTCCTCCTCCAGTTTTATACAAATCAAGTTGAAACTTTGCAGGCACTTTTGTCATGATCTGTAGATATGCATGTATTTTGGGGTTGTCGTCATGTTAATTTTTGTCACTTTTTTCGACATTTGAACTTAGCCATTTTTGGTCCTTATGTATTACGGTCAGTGCATGATAAGGGGAAAGCATACAGTTGGGGGCATAGTGTTTTACAAACACATTTTCTAGTCTAACGAGCACTGAAATCGGCCAAATGACTAGTGCTCGTTAGACTAGAAAATATTTGCAAACCGAATAAACTGAAAAATGCGAATGTTATCCAAAAAAGTCCGAAATGCTATATTTTTTTACTCTAAATACGGATTTTTGGTGGACTCTTCTAACCTTTGATACGACAGTAAACATTCATCGATCTACGGTATATGCAACAAACAGTATAAAATATTGCTGGTTGCTTTGCTATTCTTGTGTACTGTCTGCCAAGGTTTGTTTGTTTTACCTCTTTGTGTTGATGATGAGTTCAGGTTTAACGACGCATCAACCCATCAGGGTCATTTGCGTCAAAATGGTGAACTAACATGGTTCTGTAATGAAACGGTTATAGTGATAAGTCATATATGCATAAAATGTAAAACTAGAACGAATTTAAAAATTAAAGCAGTTATACTTTGTTAAAAAGATTGATGTGTTTTAAAAACACAAGTATGTTATCAGCCGGTACATTTTCAAATAAGTATCTCAGGTCATTTGTTTGGAAGAATTGACGTCGAATATGAGAGAATTCAATGCAGTCGATCAGAAAGTGTTTCACCGTAAAAGGTTCATTACAGCTGATACCTGATACAAAATGGTTGATCTTCTCGTTTCAGTAGATAAGAATGCGTGAGTCTAGTATGACCTATATATAGACGAGTAAGAACCACTTCTTCTCGCCTTAATGATCGATACATGATATTTTTACCAAGAACCGGTTTTATTTCATGAAGTTTATTGAATGTCGCTCTGTCACATGGCAGCTGCCATTTGGATAAGATGTACCTGTTGATAAAAGGTTTAAAGTCTGTACATGGAAGTTTAAAATTCAAAATTTCTAGATCGAGTGAGGTCTTTACTTTTACATCAGCAGCCTCGTTACCTTTTATGCCAACATGGCTGGGGAGCCAACAGAACAAAATTTCCTTAGTTTTCGATAACTCGTGATGTTTGTCTATCAGGTTCTGAATTTTGGGATTTTTTTGAAGATGTGTGGTTTAGAGATTTCAAAACAGAAAGGGAGTCCGAGAAAATAACGAATTTGTTATCTAAAGAATTATTCATAACGTAATCCAAAGCAATATCAATAGCTTTGGATTCAGCAGTGAAAATAGATGAGCCATCAGGAAGACGGATCTTTTCATGAAGATTGCCCGATATATACGCACAGCCAACATTATCTTCAAATTTTGAGCCATCAGTGTAGATGTGCCGATAATCTGAAAGTCGCGATTGTAATTCTTGGAAGTTTTGTTTTATGAGATATGAATCAGAAAGCGACTTTTTGCTGTTGTGTAAATCGAAAAGAATAGATGATTTAGTAATGCACCAGGATGGAATATCAGAAAAAGAGTGTTTTTGGATGTTTGTAGTGTTAACATTAGCAGATTCTAAAAGTGGTGCTATACGAAGGCCGAAGGATTTAATTGCGTTAGAATTTCTTTCATAATATTCCTGAAATTGTGGTGGAAATGCGACTTCAAAAGCAGGGTTAGAAGAGATAGCAGCAAGTCTGACGGCATACTGAAGAGACATTTTTTCTCTGCGTAGCCATAACGATGGCTCATCTGCCACTACTCCAAGACTCGATACTGGAGACGTACGAAAAGCTCCCAGTGCCAAACGAAGTCCTTGATTATGTACAGTGTCTAACATCTGTAGATAAGATTTTCTAGCAGATCCATATACGTTGGACCCATAATCAAGTTTTGATCGAATTAAAGAACGATACAGGTGAAGAAGAGTCGTTCTGTCCGCACCCCAACTTGTGTGAGATAAAACTTTTAAAAGGTTTAATGCTTTTAAACATTTCGCTTTCACGTATTTTATATGGGGTATGAAGGAAAGTTTTCTATCAAATATAACCCCAAGAAATTTTGGTTCATCAAGAACTGGTATTTGAGATCCATATATGTAGAGTGCTGGGGTCATTGTGTATTTTCCGTTGTTGACAGAAATGAACGCACTGAGTTTTCGATTTGGAAAATTTGAAGCCATTTCTTGTTGCCCAGTCTTCAATTGTTGCCCAGTCTTCAATTCTATTTAGACATTGCTGTAGATGTCTTTCTATTGTGCGCATATTTTTCGAGCATATTTTTTTATACAGAAATCATCAACGTACAAAGAACCATCTGTCTTGTAATCCAGACAGTTTATAATATCGTTTATTTTCACGTTGAATAAAGTGGTTGAAAGTATGGCTCCTTGAGGAACGCCCTGCTCTTCATCATAGAGGTCAGAGAGGGTCGATCCTACACGCACTTGTATAGTACGGTTTTCAAGAAAACTTTTAATAAAGTTTGGTAGTCTTCCTTTCAGACCAAAGTTGTGTAGGTCTTTCAAAGTTCCGTATCACCAAGTAGTATTGTAGGCTTTTTCCAAATCGAAAAATACAACGACTACATGTTCTCGTTTGATAAAAGCATCGCGGATAAAAGTTTCTAGTCTAACTAAATTATCATTGGTACTACGTTCAGCTCGGAATCCCGACTGAAACTTTGTTATAAGATTGTTAGATTCTAAGTACCAAACAAGTCGTTTGTTTATCATTCTCTCTAATGTTTTGCAAAGGCAACTTGTTAGCGCTATTGGTCTGTAGTTTGTTGGTTCTGCATGATCTTTCCCTGGTTTGGGAATAGGTATAATTGTGGCCAAACGCCAGCTTTATGGAAAAACTCCTGTTGTCCATATACCGTTGAAAATATGTAAAAGTGTGTCAAGGGCGGTTTCAGGAAGGTGTTTAAGCATCTGATAATGGATGTCATCAGGGCCTGTAGCTGTATCTTTTGATATTGCGATAGCATCTTTAAGTTCTGTTATGTTAAACAGACTGTTATATTCTTCAGTATTTGATGAGGTGAAATTCAGTTTGATCTTTTCTTCTTGTTTTTTGATGTTTTGAAACTTCTCTGAATAATTCCGAGATGAGGAATTATCAAAAAAAAGTTTCTCCGTGTATTTGCTATCTCTTCCTTTGATGTGGCCTTTGTTCCACGTTTTGTATTTAAGTGGGTGAAACTGGGTGATTATGATTTACCAGATATTTTTCGTATCATGTCCCAAACCTTTTTAATTGGAGTTTTATGATTTAAATTCGAAACCTTAGATTTCCATGATTTGCGTTTGGAGGCCTTTATTGTTCGACGAGCCTTTGCTCTGAAATTCTTAACTTTATTCAAGTTCTCCTTTGTTGGATATCTGCAGAACTTTGATAAAACTTGCTTGCGCTGTTTTATGGCATCTTTGCATTCATCATTGTACCTTGGCTTGCTTTTCTTTGGATTTGTCTAGGTTTTCGGCATAATTTTGTTAGAGTTATCGAGAAGAGAAGAAGTAAAATCATCTAGAGGATCCAAGGAATTGTTAAACTTATCTATTTTTAGACTTTCTTCACATAATGAGTGATACAATTCCCAATTTGCTTTATTTAGTTTCCACTTTGCGTTGTGATCGTTCGTGAAATAACTAACGCTTTCAATAATAACAGGGAAGTGATCACTTCCATGTTGATCTTCACTGACCGTCCAGTCGAAATCTAGCAGTAGAGATGGATGACATATGGAAAGATCTAAAGAAGAGAATTTTCCAGTTGCAGGATGGAGATAGGTGTGAGATTTGTCACTCATAAGACAAAGATCGTTTTTGGTTATAAAGTCTTCAATAATATTACCTTTAGGGTTGTTATCTTTACATCCACAAAGGATATTTTGACAATTGAAGTCACCAACTAGTATATAGGGTGAAGGGAGTTGATTCAGTAAAGTGTCTAAAAGTTCGGTCTCTAAATGAAAATTCGGAGGTATATACACAGAACAAATAGTAATTTCTTTATCTAAAGCGACAGAAACCACAACGGCTTGAAGATTAGTTATAAGTTTAATTTCTCGCTGTGGACATGAAGAGTGAACTAAGATTGAGCTTCCACCAGACGGCCTCTGGCCTTCTGAATATATATAATTGTATGTATTGAAATCTCTGATATTTAATTGATCATCAGTTTTTAAAAATGTTTCTTGCAAGCAAAAAACTGATGGACTCAATAAAGATAAAAGTAATAAGATCTCGTTATAGTTTGACTTTCGTTCTCTTTTTGTTGTGATTGATCTTTGTGATCCCTGACTAGATTTTAATTTTGTTGGTCTTTTGTAGGTGGTGATTACTGACTTCTGGCTTGTCATTCTTTCTGTTGTTGTTTTTTCTAATATTTTCTTATCATCTCCAAGGTGGCATTTTTCAGGCCAGCCTCTGTTTTTTCTCCTCAATAGATGTTTTTGTTTGACTTTTCTTGGTGGTATTACTTTGTAGTTTTTGTTTTAGTAGTTCTTCTGTTTTGTTGTTTGAACTTGTTGTTTTTGATTGTACTGCAGGGTCGACAATAGTAATCGGATTAGTTTGAGTGGCAGTATCAAACACAGAAACCTTTTCATAGAAGACTGGGTAATGTTGGCGTAACCGATTCCAGGGCCTCAACAAGTTTCCGCGCTTCAATGAAAGAAATATTTCTGGTGAATTTAATACGTAAGATTTCTTTTTCTTTGTGCCAAATTCGGCATTCTTTAGAGTCAGCTCTGTGTTTTTCACCACAATTGACACAGTGTAGTTCGTTTCTACATAGACTTTCAAGTGTTCTGCTATCTGACCGATTTCGAACAGACAGGATCTTTAGAACACCTATCCTCATGGTGTCCATATTTCTGGCATTGATGACAACGCAAAGGATTTGGTATGTAGACTTCTACGTTGACTCTAAAGTATGCTACTTTTATTGTCTTCGATAAAACTGATGTATTGAATGTAAAGACAAAGGTGTTTGTGTTTTTTAAAACTCCGTTTCGTTTAACTTTGAATCGTTTTATTGCATTTACTCCTTGAGATCTTGTGCCTTCGAGAATCTCCTCCTCGCTGCAATTCCCTAATTTGGGGCAACGAATTACCCCCTTGAGGAGTTCAGTGAAATATGAGGGTACACCCGGACTTTCAAGTCGTGAAAAGTCTGTGCACGTAACGATTCTCGGCATGGGCTTTCCTGGATACCTCAATGAAGAGCTTATTCGACCTGTGTAGTTTCTTTATGCTTTCCGGCTCACCAGCTATACCTTGAATTACTTTTTGTATTACAAACGGAGATAAAGATGGTATAAGTTTGTTTTCTTCCTTGCTTTCAACTAAAATGAAACGCGGAAAATGTTGAGGTGATGTATCTTTGGTAGAGGTTGTTTGTGGTTGAGTGCTTTCGTCAATCTCTGAAATATCAGATTCTGAACTTTGTTTAGTTATTTTTCTTCGATTAGAACCCATGATAAAGATGTATTGAAATTCGTTCTCCATGCTCTCCGCCTACCACGGATCCCAACAAGGGAACACACCAATGGAGTGGCTTTCCAACTCACTTGTGCTAGAGATACACAGAAGATATACTCGCACGAGCAAAATGCTGCACGATTGACCCGTTGAGCCGCCGCCTTCTTAGGATTGGAAAGGTTGAGAAATAAGACTTATGAGCAAGCGGTGAGTATCAGTACGATACAAAAGACAAGGAAGAGAAAGAAAAGATTTTTCCTAGGGCTTGGCGCGACCAGCCGATTGACCGTGCCGGGTCTCACGGATACTTTTCTACACCGAAATCTAGGCCAAAGAGGCGTGTTGAGCAATCAGGAGAGACTACCTCTTTGTATAATTGGCAGACTATGAACTATAATTGCGGCAATTTCTGGATATCTTCCATACTATTTAACATAATTTGATTACTAAATAAAACACAAATAGCATGTTGTTACAAACAGTATAAGAACTTGAAACTTATCAGCAAAGAATTATTATCACTATTATTATTATTATTATTAAGGTGTTAGTATAGACCGACCAATTCGACCTTCGCCTTGACCCCTGTCTTTGATACTCATTTGGATGCGTCCAATGTACAATTTGCGCATGACAATAAGAAATTCCACGCAATTCATATGAAGCAACTTTCGGTCAATGTGTATAGATATAGACCAAAATATAACTGCCCGGTGACCTGAGGCTTCTGGTCCGGAAAAGGTTACATATTGATATATACCTATAAACGCTTAGCGAAAGTTGCTTCACGTGGAATTTGTTGTTGTCATGCGTAAATCGTAGATAAGATGTTTATGTCAGAACATAGGCCATACTGGTACTTAAGCTCTATAGGTGTACATATAACTAAGCATGTACATAAAGTACTAAAACAGAACAATATGACAATTTTCCATATTGTGAACAGTGAATATACGCTGTTCAATATATTCAAAGATTGCAATATACTAATATCATTATTATGCACTATACGGAGAGACCGTGAGCATCGACACACTTCCAAGTACAGTGGACTCTCGTTATCTCAAACTCCAAGATGCCATAATTTTCAGTTTGAGATAACAGTAGTTTGAGATAACAGCAGTTAAAAATAATGTATAAAGCAAAACTAAACAAACTTAACTAACATTATTAAAAGTCTAGTTTGACTTAAGCAGTAGTTTGAATTATCAGTGTTTGAGATAGCGAGAGTCAAGTGTATTGAAAATATTGCGGAAAAGAGGAGAAATTGCTCCTCGGGTGCAATTTATCCTCTTTTCCACAATATTTTTTTTTACCTGTTGTTAGATTCCCATGTTTAATAGGGACCAGAATTTCACTTCGAGATAAGCGGTTATTCGAGATAGGCGAAGTCGAGATAACGAGAGTCGACTGTAACTTTTTATATGGTTTCTCATCACCGAATCCAACTCATTTGGGTACATAGGTTTGAGTAATGTACATGGGGACCAGTAAGGAATGCTGAGAGGGGTTACAACTATCTCCTCTCCCAAAACTCCCTCTGTTTACCCACTTTCATCATGTAAGTAAATATAGATGTACCTCTTTACATGAGTTACAATAACAAGATGCAAACAAATACAGAAACAGAGACATGTTAGGCGTAAAGTCACGGATCTGCCTGTGCAATCTCACGGCCAGATCGCACAGGTCGATCCTAGATCGCCTCGATCACCTGGTAACAATATGTCAATTGAATAAGCTTGCAAAACAATTAAATTTAAGTTCAGTCTATGCATTCGCGCAGCCTGATCCTTCACTAACTTGGTCATCAAACAACTCCAACATTTAATTGATATTTTGTGGGAATCAGAAGGAATTTTGCCAGGTGAGATGACCATCTCTCCCAAAACTCCCTTTGTATACCCACTCATCATTCCCAGTAGCAACTAATATACCTCCTTCCATGAATGATAAATACCTCTTTGCTTGATAAGACAGGGTCCAAACAAAATACCGAAATCCAACGTTTTGAAATCTGTGAGAAATGAAGTCCCAGATCAGCCTATGCCAGCGCATAATACGATCGCACTGGTCGATCCGCGACCTCATCGATCATCATAATAAGATCGCACTGGTCGATCCGCGACCTCATCGATCATCATAATAAGATCGCACTGGTCGATCCGCGACCTCATCGATCATCATAATAAGATCGCACTGGTCGATCCGCGACCTCATCGATCATCAGGGCCCAGTTGTTCAAAGCTAACGACGTCGTTAGTTAACGATTCGTTAAAATTTACATCGAGTGATCAGCAAAAAATATCAGAATATTGTGTATTGAATCCGCTAGAACAGTTAACGAAATGGCCCTTAACGAGCTCGTTAAGCTAACGACGCTTTGAACAACCGGGCCCTGATAACTAAGATAAATTGAATAAACTCGAACTAAATAAATCTACGTCCAGTTTACGTATTCACACAGTCTGGTCCCAGACTAACCTGGTCATCAAACAACAACATTTGATATTATGTGGGAATCAGTAAGGAATTTTGCCAGGAGATATGACTATCTCCTCTTCCAAAACTCCTTCTGTTTACCCACACTCACCATGCTCAGTAGCAACTAATATACCTCCTTTCATGAGAAATACCTCTAAGCTCAATAAGATCCTATCCAAACAGATAAAGAAATCCTACGTTTTGAAATCTGTAAAAAATGTTGTCCCTGATTAGCTTATGCCATCGCCAGATCAGATCGTACAAGTCGATCCGCGACCTCCTCAATCATCAGATTAACTGCATGTTAAAATACATACAGTTGAAACAGCGATATCAAGTTCAGTCTGTGCATTCGCCTTCGGTTCAGGAGAAGCAAAAAAATAGATTTTCAAGAGCCATCTTGGATTTTAGCTTTTTTTGATGTACAAGTCACCCCGATGCTTTCTACCAAGTTTCGAGTCAATTGGCCTTTCGGTTCAGGAGAAGAAATGAAAAATAGATTTTCAAGACGGCCATCTTGGATTTCCGATCGGAACGATTTTAGCGCTTTTTGATCTACACGTTACCCCAATGCTTCTTACCAAGTTTCGAGTCAATTGGCTTTTCCGTTCAGGAAAAGAAGAGAAAAAAAAAGATTTTCAAGATAGCGGACATCTTGGATTTCCGATCGGAAAAATTCTAGCTATTTTTGATCTACAAGTCACACCGATGCTTCCTACCAAGTTTCGAGTCAACTGGCCTTTCGGTTCATTAGAAAAAGCAAAAAATAGATTTTCAAGATAGTCGCCACCTTGGATTTCCGATCGGAACGATTTTAGCTCTTTTTGATCTACAAGTCACCCCAATTCTTACCAAGTTTCGAGTCAGTTGGCCTTTCCGTCCAGGAGAAGAAAAACTTTTTCAAGATGGCGGCCATCCTGGCTATCCGATCGTAACGATTTTAGCTATTTCTGATCTACAAGTCACTCCGATGCTGTTTCGAGTCAACTGGCCCAGGAGAGTAGGAGGGGTAGGTTTTTAAGGCAATTGTTGACGCCGCAGCACGCATGACGCACGACGGACATTGACTGACCACAATAGCTCACTTTAAGCACTACTTATGGACGAACATTACTGCGGAAGTGTCCTGCTATCCCCAACTTCCAAAATTATAGTAAATGCCAGGCAGTCATGTGCTTTTTTCAAGTGTCTGTATATGTTATAAAGCAAACTGTAGAAATGTAGAAATGTTTACATTTTGCGTTTTTGCTAACGCAAAATGTAATGCAAAATTTAAACAAAAAATGCGTAAGCATGCTCGCAAAATAAAGAAACCTACTTTTCCTACATTTTGCATCAATATAGTCAACATTGACGCTAAATGTAGCGAAATGTTCTATTCATGTATGTGGTTTGTTCGTGTTGAGGTTTTACGGCCCAGTCAACCCATTTGGGTCATATCGAGCGCGGTCAGTTCACCTCACCACATTTTTTCTGGGCAGGCTTAGTCCTCTAGGCGTTAACCAGTATTGTGCACATTCTTCCGCCAGAAACTGACAACTGCCTTTCTTGAATTAGCGAAAGGAGGAGAATTACTGTAGGAATGATTTCATAATAAATATCCACAAAAGAATGTTTCCGACACGGTTGGGGTCGAACCCGCATCCTCCTTATCACAAGTCAGACGCGCATAATGTATGTGGGTGTATTAGGTCTCCCTATCTGGGAGATGTTTGTTTTTGTCACTGTTGTCTGTTTATCCATCCGTATCAGGCAAAACACTGTACCGTGCAGTACGCAACTGTGCAGTGGTTAGCGCTAGGGGGCGTATGTAGCCTCGCAAACTACAGTGTTGCAAATGAAGTTTCTCAATCAAACCGAGTCTTCGATTTTCGTGATTTTGTGTGTTTTTTGTTTCCAAAGGCAGTCCGTTTTGACTTTTATTTGCTCCTGACACATACATTTTTTTTATAAAGATGACTGATGTCCGAACAGTGATATTTTCTTTTTCGGATAGTCGAGTTAAAACGTATTCGATGCACAACGCCCGAAAAGAGCATCAGCCTGCGCATAAGCGTAGACTGTTGGGGCCTTCGTTGTCCGCTTACAAAATTAGTGGACACTATGGTATATGTGGACGAACAGAAAATGCTTAGATTTGACTGCATATATGCGCATGGTGATCTAGACATACGTTGTCCGCAAAATGCATACGGGCCATTTCCGTGCGTTGGGCATCATTTATCCCACCCATCAACGCAACATGTAGACATTTTTTATCAAATTTTTTGAGAAATGAGGTTAGTTGTTAGGATGTCTGAACACCTATGGGAATAAAAGCCCATTTCGGGTAAGCGTTCCCCGACGTCATGGCTTTGTTAGTAAAGGATTATGAATTTTAAATTAATGAGGCCTGAAAAACAACTAAGAGGAAAAAGCAGAAAAAAAAATGACAATGCACACCTTAAGACCATGATAAAAACACCCAAAAAGTTTGGTATACAATTGAAAGAGGAGTTGTACCCAAAGCTACCCACATCACTATGATACACCTAAACAAAAACTAAGCTGAAAAAGTGGAGAAAGTTGAAAAAAAATGGCAGAATAACCCCAAAATCACATGCGCATTTTTCTGACCCTGTAGAACAAATATGCATAGTTTCAAAGTGCTCGGTGGATAAATGTAGAAGGAGTTGCGCCCACAAGGTATCTATTCTAATATTAATGAGACCTGGAAAAAGGGTAACTTGAAAAAGTGGAAAAAAAACGTTGATAAAAAATAATATGAGGATAATCCTAAAACCATACGCATATATTCAGACCATGTAGAACAAGTATGCATAGTTTAAAAATGATCGGTGGAAAACTTTCTGATGAGTTGCACCCACGAGGTATCTATTCTAATACCAATCGGACATGGAAAAATATTAGTCGAACAAATGGAGAAAGTTGATGAAGCATGATGGGAGGATAACCCTAAAAGCACATGCACAGTTTCAAACCATAACAAAAACACCTTCAAAGTTTCAAAAAGTTTGGTTTTTGATTGTGTTGGGGTTTGACGACATGTCAACTTTGTGGGTCGTTTTGTGTCGTCTCCCAGAGAAAGGGACAAAAGAGGTAGAATTGATAGTAGAGGAGATGAAAGAGAGGGATAGGGAAGAAAGAGAGAAATGAAAGAAAGTGAAGAAACAGAATATCAACATTCCCCCCTCTACCTTTACCTGCTTAAAGGACAGCAGGCCTTGCCTAACTGTAAGCCAGTACCAGTTTGGCGCCCTGGTGACAAAAGCTACAGGACATCTTCGCCTCACCCAACTACCCCCGCAAAACGTTTGGTATAAAACTGTTAGAGGGAGTTGCGCCTGGTCACACCTAACAAAATAATTTGAAAATTACAAAAAGTTGAAAAAAAGATAATGGCAGGATAATCCCAAAACCATAGGCACATCTTCAAACCATGTAGAACAAGTATGCACAGTTTTCAAATGATCAGTGGAAAAGTCAAAGAGGAGTTGTACCAGCAGATATCTATTCTTATACTAATTGGACCTGAAAAAAAAACTAGGTCAAAAAAAAATTGAAAAATGTTAATAATCAGTTGTCAGAAGCCGGAAAGAGGTGATCCGATATGAAAACAATTTTTGAAGTGATAATTGTTAAGAAGACTGTGGCTGACTGATTGATTGGTTGATTGGGAAAATCGGGACAAAAGGGGAGAAGTCAGACAGAAGTGAGAAAAGGAAAGACAAATCTGTGAAGACACATGGAGAAACATGAGACAAGGTATAACAACACCGTATGAGGCAATTCATTAATCTACCTATCACATGGTTTGTTTGTTTGTGTTGAGGTTTTACGGCCCAGTCAACCCAATGGGGTCATGTCGAGCGCGGTCAGTTTACCTAACCACACATTTACTGGGCAGGCTTAGTCCTCTAAGCGGTTAACCAGTATTGTGCACATTCTTTCGCCAGAAACTGACAATATGCACTGCAATGTAAATGCTTTCATGGTGCATATCGCCATCCACAATAAGCTTGACCTTGACCTTAATTCAAAAACAACATATGTCCATATACCAGGTGATGAAAATATTTTAATACTACCCAGTCAGCATTCTACGTAAATCTATATCGGGCCGTCATCGGCCCGTCAGGGTAGCTGACGGGCCGATGACGGCCCGATGTAGTTTTACGTAGAATGCTAGCTGGGTAGCTAAAACAATATTTTCTGCCGGTAGAGAGACAAGAAGCTGAATCTCTTAGGTTGGCGTGGACGAAATGTGAAAGCGGTATCTTGAATACTTCAGCAGTTTTGTACACTTTTCAAATTTTAAACACGGCTGTAAATGACCAAGTATGACCTGCCCTTCACCTAGACAGAAGGTGAAACTGAGGAAGGGGTATGTGCTATTTAAAGGTCTTACTCTAAGGTAGTTGTGGCCCGAATATTAAAGCGGTACCTTGGAATACTCCAGCAACTACGTACACTTTTCAAAACTTAAACGCAGAACTTGAACATAGGTTTAAATGACAAAGTGTGAATTGACCTTAACTAATGTAGAGAGTCTTTCTTGAGGATGGGGCTGTAGCTATTGAAAGGTCTTACCATAAGGTAGGTGTAGGCCAAATATGAAAGCAGTACCTCTGAAAACTTCAATATTATGCTCACGCGGACAACGACGACGCCGACAGACCCGACTCCAACGACTAGCTGGCAACATTAGCTCTCTAGGGACATAGTCCCGGCGAGCTAAAAAAAAAAAAAAAAGAAGAATAACCCAAAAAGTACGTGCACATCTTCAGACCATAACAAAAATACATGCACATCTTCAGACCATGACAAAAACAAATGCAAAGTTTTTAAAAAATGGTATAAAACTGCAAAGTTAAAAAAAAAATGGTATAACAAGAGGGCCCTAATTCGCACACCTGAGTGTCATTGCCTCTAGTATATTCTAAAAGACTATGATTTCTCTTCATAGGACTATATATGTTGAAAATGAATGTTTTCGGATGACAGGCTGGGAGGTACTGGACAGAAGCATGACGCATGGTGCCTTATTGTTGAATAGGCATGTGAACTAGATGAAGCTATGTAACCAAATATCAAAGGCTAGGGCCTTCTGGCTTCAGACAAAAACATTTTAAAGGTTTTCCCCATATAAGTATATATAAAACAAGTATAAGTATATATAAAACAAGATGGCGGCCATCTTGGATTTCCAATGGGGACGATTTTAGCTATTTTTATCTACAAGTCACCCCGATGCTTCCTACCAAGTTTAAAGTCAATAAGCCTTTCGATTCAGGAGAAGAAGCGAAAAATAGATTTTCAAGATGGCTGCCATGGCAGACATCTTGGATGTCCGATCAGAAAGATTTAAGCTATTTTTTTTCCCTATAAGTCAACCCAATGCTTCCTACCAAATTTCGAGTCAAATGGCTTTTTCAGTTTAGGAGAAGAAGCGAAAAATAAATTTTTTCCGATCGGGACGATTTTAACTAGTCAATTGGCCTTCCAGTTCAGACGAAGAAGCGAAAAATTGATTTTCAAGATGGCCGTCATGCGCCATCCGCCATCTTGGATTTCCGATAGCGACAATTTTTAGCTATTTTCCATCTGTAAGTCACCCCAATGCTTCCTACCAAGTTTGGAGTCAGTTAGATTTTGAGTTTAGGAGAAGAAGCGAAAAATAGATTTTCAAGATGGCCACCATGGCGGCCGTCTTGGATTTACGATCGGCACGATTTTAGCTATTTTTGATCTACAAGTCACCCCGATGCTTCCTACCTAGTTTAAAGTCAATAAGCCTTTCGGTACAGGAGAAGAAGCAAAAAATAGATTTTCAAGATGGCCGTCATGGAGGCCATCTTGGATTTCCGATCAGAACGATTCTTTGCTATTTTTGATCTATAAGCCACCCCAATGCTTTTTACAAAGTTTAGAGTCAACTGGCTTTTGGGTTAAGGAGAAGAAGCGAAAAGTAGATTTTCTAGATGGCGCCATCTTGGATTTCCGATCGGCACGAGTTTAGCTATTTTTGATCTACAACTCATCCCATGCTTCCTACCAAGTTTGGAGTCAACTGGCCTTTCGGTTCAGCAGAAGAAGCGAAAAAAAGATTTTCAAGATGGCGTCCATGGCCGCCATCTTGGATTTCCGATCGCAACGATTTTAGCTTTTTTAATCTACAAGTCACCTCGATGCTTCCTACCAAGTATCGAGTCGATTGGCCTAGGGGTGTAGGAGTAGGCTTTTAAAGCAATTGTTGACGACGCACGACGGACAACGGACATTGACTGACTACAATAGCTCACCATGACCACTTCGTGTCTAAAAATGTCAGAGACGTTGCGCCCACAAGCTACCAATGTCATCCTGTCATATCTAAAACAAGAGCTCCGCCAAGCGGGGCATTATACGCCCGTGGCAAGTAATAAGATGTAGCACATAAACTGGCTCCTGCATAATTCAGTGCTCCGGATATAAACTGTAAGTGGAATTACAAAAAAAATTTATAAAGTTTCGTTGGGGCATATCTCTGCTGATATTTAGTGAAATGTAACCTAAGGGTCCAAGCTGGCCCAGAAATTAAGGGAGAACTGACTTCTCTGTAGCAGTATTTAGCCGAAAACAAAAAAAAAAATCAATAGAAATTTTCAAAGGGGTTTAACTCTGCTAATACTTGGTGGACTGTAACCTTGAAATAATATGCACTGCTCCACATCATGGTCTAACTACAAATCAAGTTTCAGCTTGATAGGATGAAACTGTAGGAGGATTTAGCCCGAAACGAAAAGTTTACTGAAATTTTCAAAGGGACATAACTCTGTTAACATTTGGTGGACTGTAACCTCGAAATAATACAAGCTGCTCCACATCATGGTCTAACTGCACATGAAGTTTCAGCTTGATTGGATGTAAACTGTAGGAGGATTTAGCCAGAAATAAAAATTAATAGAAAATTTCAAAGGGGTATAACTCTGCTAATATTTGGTGGACTGTAACTTTGAAACAATATGCGCTGCTCCACATCATGGTCTAACTACAAATCAAGTTTCAGCTTGATCGGATGTAAAATATAGGAGGGGTTAGCCGGAAACGAAAAGTCTACTGAAATTTTCAAAGGGCATAACTCTGCTAATATTTGATAGATTGTAACCTTGAAACAATATGCGCTGCTCCACATCATGGTCTAACTATATATGAAGTTTCAGCTTGATCGGATGTAAAATGCAGGAGGAGTTAACCGGAAACGAAAAGTTTACCGAAATATTCTACGGGCCATAACTCTGCAATCATTTGGTGGACTGAACCTTGAAACAATATGCGCTGTGCCATATGATGATCTAACTATATACCAAGTTTCAGCTTGATCGGATGTAAACTGTAGGAGGAGTTAGCCGGAAACGAAAAGTCTACTGAAATTTTCAAAGGGGCGTAACTCTGCTATGATTTGGTGGACTGTAACCTCGAAACAATATGCGCTGCTCCACATCATGGTCTAACTATATATGAAGTTTCAGCTTGGTCAGATGTAAAATGTAGGAGGAGTTAACCGGAAATGAAAAGTTTACAGAAATTTTCTAAGGGGCATAACTCTGCAAACATTTGGTGGACTATAACCTCGAAACAATATGCGCTGCGCCACATCACTTTCTAACTATATACCAAGTTTCAGCTTGATCGGATGTAAACTGTAGGAGGAGTTACTGTCCTTTCGACATCTCTCGGAAAGACGTTTTTTGCTTGGCGTTTTATCGTAAATGAATATATTTTGTTCTGATTGACTATATTTTATCAGAAACCATTTGTCTTTTCTGTTTCTGTGTTTTGTTCTCAAATATGTACCCTAAAATTAAATATATCGCCAAAAATTTGGTCTGACCTATGCAATTTCTATAGTAAAGTGATTTTTTGGAATTTTCGTCTTAGTAAATATTTTTTACTTTTCTTTGCTGAATTTGAAATATTGATGTTTCACAACAATAGTGTGAAAAAAATCAGAAAAATTGAACAAGTGAAACTTGTTGAAAATCTGCCTCCAAGTTACCTACCCTACAAATTTCTGCATAATTATCATTCATTTTTACTATGGGAAAAAGTAAAAAAATATTGGATTTTTTAAAAACCACTGACTAGAATTAAACTTTTTGAGCATAAGTAGTTACGACAAATGGTTTTGCATTAAATCATGACAAAAGTCTACAAATTTACTTCTTCAGTTTAAAGCGCCGAGCAAAAAACGACTTTCTGAAAGATGTCGGAAACGAAAAAGTTTACGGACGGACGCCATGCCCCGTAACATAATATGTCCCGTTTTTCAAACGGGCGTATAAAAACTGAGTTGAAACAATGCAAAAAGTTGAAAAAAAAAAGGAATTTTGTAGACTATGTTTTTCTTATAGCCTAAGACCTTGCAATTAACTTGCAGCATGTTAGCCCTCTGGCGATGTTGGCGTTACCCAGTAACAGCCTGTTACATTCGTTACCCCTACAAAAATTATAATACAATAGGAAACTATTAAACCTATGAGAACTGGAGCAAAAGTAATAATATGGTCCAACTAAATATATGAAGTTACAGAGCAGTCCATTAGCTACAAAATGTGATGTTTGAAAATTCTTTTTGGCCTTACATGGTGTTACACATGTTATATTTTCTACAGTATCCTTTAGAAATGAGTATTTTAACCCATACAGTTCATTTTCGTAGATTGTACATTGCCCCTTTGATCATAACTTTGTTATTCTTGACAAGGTATTTAAATTTTCTTTCCAAAGCTACAAACCTGATCTCTCTAGCTTTTATACTTTGTCAGTTATTGGGTCTTAAGCAATGTCACCCCACTCTGAAATGTAACATTCAAAAAATCATTTTCATATATTATTTCACCAAATGCAGCCTAGAAGTTGTACAAATAAAGTCAATTCTTGTTTGTAGCATTATATTTTAGTGATATGAGATACATAGGCACATTAAAACCTGCCTCATCCATATTATTCTGCCCCTAGTAACGTAGGTAACATCTAAAATATCTACATATTATGGGCTTTGGTGGTTTTCTGTATGGTATTCTGCATCAGATTTTAATGTCTCTGTTTTGTATCCTTTTGAAGTTTTTTTAAACATTTCCAAAACTCCATTTAATGCAGCAAGTCTTTGTCAGTTATATACATTCGTCAGATATATACTGTTGACAGTAAAGTTGCTATCTGCATTATGGCCACTTTTGAATAAAATACTGAATAATGTCATGACGGTTTTAATGTATGGCAAATGCTTATAATTTCATTATGTCTAAATAAAATATCTATAGAAGAATTATGTCAGACCCTCACATGACTTTGCTTAATAATTTATCAATAGTAACATATGTAACACCTTTATGTCTTTATTTTAAGGGGTTTCTGTTTCTGTAAAGATCTTTACGTATACCTTTATCACTTGAATTAATACTCAGATTTAGAATAATATAGTTCTGTAACTTCATATTTTCAGAATAAGGGGATAAAAATGGCACTTTAGCCTTATTTATTCTGTTACATTATCAGATGTTTACGTAGGTATTTCATTTATCTGCAATCTAACTAACTTTTGCAAATCAAGAATTTTATTGGTATATTAAGAAGATCCATAGCATAGCTTGCTACACTGATTTTTGTTTATGATTTTTTCTTTTTTTTTTTTTTTTTTTTTTTTTTTTTTTTGTTTATGACCTTCAAATCTATATATTAAAACATTGCACATTAAGCAGTTGACCACAAAGTCTTTCTGTTATATGTTTAATATATGTAGCATAAAACGTTATTTCTGATTAAACAATATTGGTACAAGCATAGTCTCATGCCAAGAAATGCATGTATTTAAAACCAGAGTAACATTTACATGTAGTCCTGATTAAAACAAAATGTTCACTATCATTAAAACAAACTGTTCACTATCAATGATCACTACTTCAGGACATATAGAGCCTGTTAACACAGTGATGGCTGGTCAATGTCTTCCCTGTGTGCTCAGTGAATTGCAAAGGACCTCAACTTTCTTCAAGCAGACTGCTAAGACTGATCAGACTGGGCAGTCAACCAGTCTGATACATTAAGATTATATAAAGTAAATCATATGACACTTTCCCTAACCATAATATGATTTTCCCCCAAAACAAACAGTGTTACTTTATTGTTTAAATATACAGAAAACAACTATCCTTAAAGATAAGTGTGTAACATGAGGCAAATTTAGAAACATACATAACCCAATGGAATTTAGTATATACCATCGCAGTTCAGTAAATTTAGCACCTCAGAGATTAATTCCACCCTTATGTTGAAAACAAAAGCGGTATGCAACCTGATTTTTATTTGTTTCATGCATATATTTGTTCATTTTTTTTTTCTAATATAACATTAACTACCGGAACTTAGCTGAAACTCATGAATAAAAATCAGATCAATATTGTTGGATATAATAAGCTATTGTCAGCATTACATACTTACATATGACTTTGGTTCAACTCTATGAGAGGACCTAGAAAAGTTATTCTTAGTGTCAGAATATGTATTCTGAGCAGCAGAAGTTGTAGTGTAAGCACCAGAATATGTCTCAAATATGATCAGTGTCTGGACAGACGGAAAAGAACGTTGGACTTTAATCGTAGTAATGAAAACCCATTGTTTATTTTGGTAGGGTCTTTCTTTAGAACTACAATAAAAGTTGTAACAGTCAAAGTAAAAATATGCAAGGGGTCTGATTAAGAATAGCAGTCACAGTGTGTTTTTGTTTGTTTGTTGTTGTTGTTTTTTTTTTTTTTGTTTTTTTTTTTCAGAATAGAATAATTATTTTGTTAATCCTGAAGGATATCTAGAACATGAAGTAAATTCGATTATGCTAAAGATTACCACTAACAGGTTAAGATGGAAGTAACAAGTTCATCCAAACTATTGCTGTCTGCCTAGAAAGACAGTATCAGCAGATATGTGCTCACTGATGAAAAATCATATTACCCGATTTAAAAAAAGAACTCTTCCAATCTACTTCATGTTCTGTGTACCTTTCGGGATTGATACCTGTATATTAGAGTGGGTTGTTGTTGAAAGAGATATCTCATTCTTATAGTTTAAACATAAACTTCTTTTAAAGTTTAAAGACTGAATGCCAAACAGCGTAGATCCAGATGAGACGATACGAGCCGTCTCATCTGGATCTATGCTGTTTGCAAAAGCCTATTATTATCGCCTGTGGCAGCGAAAGTTAAAGAATTACATGGTTGTTCGATTTTACCTGTTACACTGAAAATTTATTAAACTTTAGTATGTCGTTTTCCCATATCTCTACGTAAACATGAATAAAATTTGCGCCGGTACTTAGACGTTTACGTCTAAATATTTTGTCTTGTATCCCCCTTTCGATCCGTTGTCAATTGAAGGCCGTCCCTGGATAAAAGAGCTCTATTAGCAAACCTACGACCTGACCCAAAGCGCGGATGATCAATGACAAGAACGTCCTTCCTCTCGCGCAGAGCATCGTTTATCGCATAGTTTATTATTTTTTCAACTAAAATAATTCTTGGCATTTCATGTGAATCTTCTGCCAGGCAAACGATTAATATGAAAAGACATGACTTTTCCTTCGAGAAATATTTTTTTCTATTTTTTTCAAAGAAAAAAGTGTTGATTTTTCGTGTGAATTCACATGAAAAGTCAAGACTTATTTTCTAAAAAAAAATCAAAATGTCGTCTGCTGCAATTGTGATTGGCGAGAGAGAAAAATGTCATCTACAAATTGCTACTGGCGAGAGAGAAAAATGGCATCTACAAATTGCTACTAGTAGCAATTTGTAGATGACATTTTTCTCTCTCACCAATCACAACTAATAGCAATTTGTAGATGACATTTTTCTCTTTCGCCAATCACAACTGCAGCAGACGACATTTTGACTTAGTAAAAGGGCAATAATGATGCTGTCTTATGTTGCCGAAGTGGAGTGTTTTTCCAGGGAGGTAACAAGTTACAATCATACTTCAATGGATCGAACATCTTTGAGACCGTCGGGCTTTCAAGCGGGCCCTACTTTTCCCTGCTTTTTGTGCTGAATGCTTTTCCCTACTTGTTTCCGGAAATACCTTATTGTCCCTACATTTTAATCCAAAAATGTATAAAGAAACTAAAAAACGTAATTCTTTTTCCTCGCTCGCTCGGAGTTTGTAAAAATATGATCAACTTAATCTGAGCAGCCGCGATGCAAAAGTTTATAAAATATTTTTTTTTTCAGTTGAAACTCCTTTTTTGGAACATTTTTGGGCAATTCCTTTCCATTGTAATGCAGCGTAAACACCGTTTGCTTATTATCTCTTTTTCTATGCGTGAAAACACTCCCTGCTATCCCAACTTTTCATGATTGAAATTCCTACTTTTGTCCTGTTTTTTTTTTTTTTTTCCTCAAAATTTCAAGCCCTACTTTATCCCTGATTTTTACTACAGGGCACTTGAAAGTCTGGGCCATAGAAAATTGTTCGAGACATGAGTAGTTCGAGCCACTAAGGGTTAATAATGGTGCCAGGTCTGGAAGCAAATAGCGATAATTTAGGGATTTATTTATTATTTTTTTTTTTATTTTCTGCACAATAATTGTATGTTGAGTGTACTCATTAGAATTTCCTCGATGAGGCGATTCTAATTAGTACACACGACTTACAATTTCATGATAACCAGGGCCTTCATTGTTCACTAACAGAATCATTGAACGCGCTTTATTGCACAGAGCCTTTCCCCATCACGACAACATACCTAATTTAATTTGACCCCCTTAAACCCCTATTTTATATAGTAAAACTGGGGTTTATAGGGGTATACATTATTTTTTCTTATTTCTGCTCAAAAATATAGATTGTGGGTACTCGTTAGAACCGCCTCGGCGAGGCGGTTCTAACGAGTACCCACAATCTATGTTTTGAGCAGAAAAATGAAAAATATCCGAATTTTTTCCCTGAAAATTTTCATTTGTTTGTGGTAAAATTTTCAGTATATTTTGAATAGGCATGTTTTCGTAATGCACTGAGTCTAATGGAAACGTCAGTGTGATCAAACTTGTGCAAAAGGACGCGTTTTATGACGTCGCATATAAACAATTACTTTGCCGACGTCCACTGCAAAAGAGTTCTTTGTAAAACATTGCAACAATGTCCATTTTCCTTTCTGTATCATGTTAGAATCGAAATATTTTTCTGTAATGTGAATTATCGCGACAAACGCATGGTGTTGTCGGGCAGATGCGAATATTATTCACTCCGGTTTCGCCGTCGTGAATTCATACTTCACAATCTACATTCCAACACCATTCGTTATTCGCGATAATTCACAAAAGAGAGAAATTATTTCTTAATTATCATTTAGAATGGAGCTAAAATTAATTTTGTTAAATTCTGACAACCACAATTCAAGATATTAAGGGTATCGCTGCGTTACCCAATACATCCCTCCTGCGACCCCGAATAGTCCCGGGTATTTCTAAGTACTAAATGCACCTCTAAGAAAAGTGATAAAATTATTTTCTTAACTATCGTTTAGAATGAAACTCATATTTACAAATAATACCATTTTTTGTTAAATTCTGACGACTACGTCCGAGATATTAAGGCTAACCCAGCGCTACCCCATACATTCCACCTGCGATCCCGGATCTCTCCGGACATTTCCAAATACAAAATGGACCCCTGAGAAAGCCTAAATTATTATTATTTTTTTTTTTTTTTTTTTTGTAAATTATCTTTTCGAATGGAGTTTGCAACGCAGCACTACCCAATATATCCCGAACGCGTGTCTTCCCGGACATTAGTATGCACGGGTATAGCTATATAGCGAAAGGAACGTTCCTCTCGCGGACATATATGTCCAGAAAGTACTACTCTTTTCCCAGCAGTGTAATTTTTGGACAGAAGGTTCAAAATTGCTGAGGGGTTTCGATTTGACCATTTTACCAATATTTTCTAAGAATTCCCCATGAAAATGAAATAATTTGGATTCTAAGGGAGGGGGATGAGGGAAGGGTCGACTGAACCCCACGAAACCCCTCTAAATCTGCCATTGATAAATGGTATTGATGCTATCTCGATTTAATTATCCTTCAACATATTGCAATGATATATTTCAATTTTTAGATCATGTTTTCAATATTAAAAGTATAAAATAGCTTAAGTAATCTTCCTTTCGCGCTGGAAACGTTCCTTTCACGAAAGGAAGGTATGTCTAGGAAAGAAATATTTGATCATATATTTTATTGTTGTTATCTCGATTTAATTATCCTTTTACATAATGTAATTATACCGATTTTCTTTTATTTATCATGATTTAAATATAAAAAGTATAAAATAGTTCAGGTAATCTTCCTTTCGCGCTGGTATGTTCCTTTCGCGAAAGGAATGTATATCTACGAAAGGAACATTCTTCCATATATTTTGTGGCTTAATTATCAAAAAAAAAAAAAAAAAAAAATATATATATATATATATTGTATGTAATACAAGCGACCTGTCAGTGTTAGCCTACAGATAATATTATATTTCCCCTCCCTCCCCTCCCCCCCCGCCCCCCGCCCCCACCGCCACCCCCTCCAACCCCCTCTTTGCCTACATGAGATATGCTTTTTGCCCATGTAAGAAACTTCTATCTCACATCACCATTGCTGTCCACCATTTAATCCACTGGTCCTAGGAACAAATTCACAGGCTGATCTGCCCCTTTTATATAAATAATGTGACGAGGCTCATTGCGCGATGCCAGCTGGACTCTAGGGATTATAAGAATCATCATGAGCCAGTCCATGCAGGATAAGGAAATTTCACCTTCAGGGTAGGAATTTCTACCAGGGACTCTGCAAGCATCGTCCCTGGTTGGAATTCCTATCCCTCGGGAGAGACTTCCCTATCCTGTAAGGACACTCATGATGATTCTTATAATCCCTAGAGTCCAGCTGGCATCGCGCAATGAGCCTCGTCACATTATTTATATAAAAGGGGCAGATCAGCCTGTGCATCCGCGCAGTCTGATCAACGCCTTTGCTATTCCCTGTTTAGATTGTATAATGCCTCTAGTTTCTACGGCAATTACCAAGTATGTAGAAGACAAATGAGCCTCGTCACATGATTTATTCCTATGTGCACAACAGAGACGCAGATCAGCCTGTGCATCCCCGCAGTCTTAGCCACGCCTTGGTTATTCTCTGTTTAGATTGTATATGCCTCTATTTTCAAAAGCAATTAACAAGTATGTAGAGAAAATGAGCCTTGTCACATGATTTATGCCTATGCGAACAACAAAGGCGGAGATCAGCCTGTGCATCCGCGCAGTGTTATCGACGCCTTTGCTATTCCCTGTTTGGATTGTTTAGTGCCTCTAGTTTCTATAGCAATGAACAAGTGTGTAGCAGAAAAATGAGCCTCGTTAAATGATTTATGCCTATGCGAACAACATAGGTGCAGATCAGCCTGTGCATTCGCGCAGCCTGATCGACGCCTTTCAAGTTATTCTCTGTTTAGATTGTATAACGAATTTACGGAGGATGGAAAATGCTGTAATCCCATGAATCGGCTCAAATATGTACATGATATGGTTTGTTTCCAGTATGAAATATTACTTAAACTATTTTATGCTTTTTTAGATTTAAATCATAATAAATAAATGAAAATATGTTATTGTAACACGTTAAAGGATTAATGTAATCGAGATAACAACAATAAAATCCTGTCGTAGATATACCTTCTTTTCGCTGTATAGCTATACCCAATATGCCCGACCAAATTGCAAGGGAAATAATCCAGCTCGGACGAGTTGTCTCCCACAAAACGGAAGTGGTTTGTATTGATTGAACAGAAGTCAATCTAGAATAAAAAGGAAATATTTTGACTTAACATAGGCCAGACAGCTCATTGCAACTGAAAATAAAGAAAGTAAGAAGAAACGTCTTTGTGCTGCATTAAGTAATTTATTCATGGTGTTGACTTTATTAAGAATTGCAGACTATGTTTTCATTTTGTTTATTGTGAAAAAGTGGGTGGGGTAATGTATAAAAACGTCCCACGACTGTACATAGTTCATAGCGCTGATATATTTCCAAGAATTATAGTCTTTGTTCATTAGAAGGCGAATGGGTATTGTGCACAAATTCAGTGTTTAATAGCCAAGGCCTAGACCAATGTAAACAGAAATCTGTGCAGGGCAGGTCTAAGGGGTCCTGCATTTTTTTTTTTTTTTTTAATGATTTTCAAGGACCATAAATGGCTCTTCAGAATCACCAAAAATAAAAAAAAAAAAAAAAAAAAAAAAACCCTCCTGGTCATTAGCGGCCAGGTAAGCATATAATTTCATGTGATACAATAAACACATTGAAGAACACTATGGACAGATTTCTGCAGGAAATACATGGGGATTCAATGGCGGTGCCTTAAGCATTATAGCACTAGGCTGCAGGTATAAAGGTATCATCAAATGTAAGCATGGTTGTGCAGTGGATATTGCACTGATGCCTGGTGTTAGAGGTCCCAGTTCAGTCCCTCCTTGCAGTGGGAAATTCAGGGTCAGAACATGCACTCTGTCCATTAGGCCATAATAAATTAATTGTTAGATTCTCATTACCTCCCGCCACGATTTTTTACCCCCCCCCCCCCCCCCCCCCCCCCCCCCCCCCCGCCTCGATTTTTTTTATTGACGGTTTTTCGTAAGTATGAGTACTGCTCCGGTGTTCCGTTTTTATCAAAAATCCTACGGTCCTCGCATCGGCAAGTTCCGTTCCTCATAAATCTACATTAAATATGCAAATTGTGCATATAGAACAACAAATTACATACTTCCAGTCTTATTACCAACACAAAATTGTTCGTTTAACTACAATCAATATCCGCTATAGTTCGAGGTGTACTGGATCTCTGTTGCAAATGCGCTTAGCTATAAGTTGCGTCCGTCAGACAACCAGTCAATTTCTACTTTCATTTTCGAATCCAGATAAAAAACAAGTTGAAAATAGCTTTTGTGATCATGAAAATCATTGCAAATTAAACTGTAATAAACGACTGGTATTGATTTAAAGCCAGCGATACCCAAAATCTTCTCAACCCCAACAATGTATTTAATTCAGGACCGATTGATAAAGCGGTGCCATTTCCCAGTCGGCAAGAATCGAGGCAATTGCTGGGAGATAAAAAAATATATATGCTGTTTGTGAACTGTGTCTGACAGGTAAAAACAGTTTATACAAAAGAGGAGCGTTTGACAGAAAGGAAATATCACACAGAACAGAATAAATTGATGACTTTTATTTTGTCCAGCAGTGTTCTCAGAGAAACTGAAAAAAAGTGGGTATTTGATTATTGATATTTTAACTTTCTTCAGCTCTATAGTTGCTCTTTCAAGGCTATTCTGATTATTACACACAACATTTGTTTTTTTCATAATACATTGGAATTATGAAAAAGTATTCTCTATTCACCAGATACATGTGGTTTGCAGAAATCAATATAAATTTCAGCCACCCATCTCTGATTTCTGTGTAGTCCAGAAAAATAAAAAATAAAATTTCACCCCCTGCCCCCATTTTGAAAAAAAAAATAAATGAGAATCTGACTACATGTATTTATTTATTATGGCCTTAGCATCATTACAATGATGATGTTAAACTTTTACAAAACAGCAGTCTCAGGCATTAAAGCAAAGACCGCTATTTTATAAACAAAAGTTACATGCTTTTGAGATTTGTCTATAACACGGGAAAGAAATTTATAACGGGAGCTTCATAGGAAAAAAGTTTAAATAATCGGGGAGTTTTTAAAACTCCTCAGGGAGTTTGCACATCTGTATTTGTACATGAACGGAAACTGATTTTAGTTTTGGTTGCATCCTTGGCTAACCAAAATAAACCCAGTGTACTGTAGATTCTGATCAGATTGTGTGAAAGCTACGATTTCTGACATTACAACTAGGCCTGTCACGTGTACAGAAATCTCTACACGTGTACACGAAATTTCATAAACGAAACAGTTTCGTTTAACCGGGAATCTTTTACATACCAGTTTACAAGGGAAAAAATGATGAAATAAACACACAATCTTTAGCTGTCAGGCTGTATTTCTATCTCAGATAGGAATATTTCTGTTGTGGCTTTTTATCCAAGGCTGTACAACTATGTTCTATTCAAAGGCACTCCATTTTTACAGAATTAATATCCATTTATGTGTGTCATAATATGTGTACTAATTGACAATTACTTTTGAGCACACAGCTATATTTGTGTATTGACAAAGCTGCTTTCTGATTGCTGCAAAATTTGAGGGGTCATCTCAAACATAACCATTGTGGACAGGACTGTGGATGCTAGTCAAAACGGCCAAATGTGTGTAGTGTTTGTGTTCGGCTTTTGCACAGTTTTGGGTTTTCCATCATTGACTTCAGTCTTTACAGACTTATGTACATGTTTCAAATGATTAGACATAGTCCCGGTGCTACCTCCCGAGTATGACACTTTGGCCTTCTTCGTACCATCGGGGGTGGAGATAACAGAAAAATATTGCCAAACTGGCGATCTCAGGTTTTATTAGAGGCAGCTATTATGAGAGAGAAAGAAAAAAGGAAGTGATGAATGAATGAGGTACATTTTGTAAGATTTTATTGATGATGTCATTACTGATCATGTGTCAGTCATGTGCTTCATGTAAACGAACTGTCATTTTCATAACCGTCTTCTACACAAACACTACACGCTTCCAGGTACACGTTTACACATGATAGCCCTAATTACAACTTGGTTGTATGCATGGTCTGCATGAAATCTGTAGGACTGTTGCATCTATAGGTATAGGTAAGAGTGGGTATCAGGTAAATATTTTTCAGATTTCTTCACGAAAACATAGGTTGTGGGTACTCATTATAAGCATCTCAGCAAGGTACTTCTGATGAGTACCCACAACATGTTTTCGTGGAGACATAAGAAAAATACTAATACTTTTGGATTGAAAAAAGCAGTTTATTAATAGTTATGCTGTTGGGATGTTAGACAAAAATTTGCTCGGTCCAGTAAAAATTCTGAGAATTTTTAGTACAATAAATTTTTATCTGATCTGTCTGAGTTAGACTTTGAAAGGTTTTGTGTGCTCAATATATCCATTTGAACTTATGAAGGACCTCATGAGGCACTTTTAATGAATAACCACATCATGTTTTCATAAAAATTTGAAACTTTTTCACCCAGAGGCTAAGCATTAAAGCTATAAATATTTGTCAGTGCTCCACTTAAGAGTTGAGCACAGAGGGGTGCTCAGTAGGGCACTTTCTGCAGGGTCATACAAGAATTAGGCCACCATTTGCCTGTGTGCTTTGTGTTTTAATTTATTTTGGTCTGATTTTCATGGATTTTTCACCAAAATGTAGGGTTTAATATCAGGAGTTTACATAAGGCAGAGGGCAGCTTAAGAAGGGCTAAGGGGCAGCAGAAGAGGACAGTGGGGAGAGCACCAAAAGGGCTGGCTGGAGCATTGTCTGTACAAGAACTCATTTGACTCTACAATTCTATATAGCTCAAGATAAAAAAGGAGTATCAAACAAGGGCTCCGGAAAACGGGAAAATAGCTGGTCTGGACCGAAAATAAGAATTCTGGACTGGTTTCAAACAACCCAAAATGCTAATAATTAGGTCCAAAGTGTCTTGAACCCCATTTTTTCCCCAACCAGCCTATTTTCACGACTCAATGATGTCTAAAAAATCACAAATGGTCAAGTCTTTCCAAACTGACAACATCCGCGCACCTTTTAAATGCGATATTATGGTAGTTGGAAGGCTCTAGACAAGATTGGTCAGTGCTTAAAATTTAAGCAGTCTGGTCAGGTCTTGAAACGTTGAAAACTGCAAAACAGCCCGTAGTGCAGGCCTTCTTTTATTAGACCTAATTAGGTCCATGAAAGTCGTTTCGCTCCATCTCTCCTGTTTCCCACCGTCTTCAAGCTTACACAAGATGGGAATCAGTTGTTTATAAATAGTTATCTAGGAAAACCCTGCGGAGGTGGAAATAACAATAAAATCGTCCTTTTTTTTTTTCTTTTTTCTTTCTGTTTACATACCTGACTATTTATTTATGATGCCAGCTTTGATCATGCTTGTTATACCCGGACTTCTGTCATATAACGGAGTTGAGGTGTTATTTAAAAGGAGTTACAGGATTGCCAATTGTCATTAGTTTTCGTGACAGATGGTATTATACTTTTTTTTTTTGAAATGGGCTCATTGATGACACCATCGTCATTGGCTGGACCGATTCAGATTTCAGAATTTCCAGAGCCCTGATCAAAAACATATATTTTTCTTATTTCTCCACAAAAATGTATGTTGTGGGTACTTATTAGAAGCTCCTCAATGAGGTGCTTTTATTGGGTACCCACTGCATAGGTTTTCGTGGAAATATAAAAAAATGTCAAATAGTTCTCAGTTGTAAAAATAGCACCTTATCTGGAAATCTACTACATGTATCAAAAAGTATAAGACACAGATTTCGTTCAGACTTACGTTATTCAACCAGATTACCACTCTGGGCCCGGTTGTTCAAAGCGTCCTTAGCTTAACGAGCTTGTTAAGGGTCATTTCGTTAACTGTTTTAGCGGATTCAATACACAATATTCTGATATTTTTTGCTGAAAAAATGTGAGTGGCTTTTGTACTGCAAAAGTTACTCGCATTTTTTCAGCAAAAAATATCAGAATATTTGCGTATCACTCGATGTAAATTTTAACGAATCGTTAACTAATGACGTCGTTAGCTTTGAACAACTGGGCCCAGTGTGCTAATGTGCTTAGGTTTTTCAAAAATACTGGGAAAACTTGTGGTCAAGTATTTACCTACTGATCTAAAAAAAAAAAAGGGTCAGCGAAGGACTCTATCAAATGATGCTTATGTGTTGTTGTTTTTTTTGTTGTTTTTTTTATCTCAGATTTTCTTTATAAGTGCATTTGTTGTGGGTACTCATTCCAATTGCATCTGCAGGTTGACGCTTTTCAAATGGGTACACACAAAATATACCTTAATAAAGAAGTAGACAATAAGTACACTAGCTGTAATCTGAAGACTATGAAATTGCTTGACTGTGTGCTTATACATGTAGGGGTACGTGCGGTAATTAGGTTGAATATGGTACGTTTTTCATGTGGGGCATATAATATTAGATATCTCTTTTTTTCTGAACAAAAGATGCAAGAGAACTTTATTTTTGTTTTCTTAACTCCACATTACTATTTTATTATGAATGCAAAACAAAGAAGACCCTCATCAGACAAAGAATACTTTGGCATCTGATCTGTGTTTTCACTATCTGTCGTAGTATTTAGTGTTAAGCAGATGATAATTTTGATTTTTTGTTGTTTTTTTTTTCTTTTGTTTTCAGATGAAAACAAGTCTTGATATTTCATGTGAATCATCTGCCAAGCAGATGATTCACATGAAATATCAAGCCTTGTTTTCTCTGAAAATAAAGAAAAAAATAAAAAATTTCAGAATGTTGTCTGCAAATTTTGCTTGGTGCTTTAAGGGTTAAAAGGAAAGTCTTATAGTGGTAGAGGAATCCGATCATTTAGGTAAATAACAGTGCACTAGACTGGCTTGACATTACCTTATTGTGTTGATTGGGTCATTAAATTCCAACCAGAACAGGGGTCATCCTGCAGCTTTTAGCGAGGGAGAAGTTTTGCGACAATTTCAGGATTTTAGGGAGAAGTTTTGGTCCAAATTTAGGATTTCCCTATACATTCTATACATTTTCACTTCTCCTTCAGCTCAAGATAGGGAGAAAGCCAGCTAAGGGAGACTTTTTCTCCCAAATCACCGTCTAGGATGACCCCGCCAGAAATAGTGCACTGGCAGGGCATCAGTGGCTCAGTAAGGTGCGACTGTGACTAGTGATCAGGAGGTCAGTAGCTCATTCCACACCATTTCCAGAAACAGTCTTTTGTGGAGATAGACCATGAAATATTTTCTAAGGTCATTCTCTCCCTTCTGTGATTCAAGAAGGGCAGTTGTCATGTTTTTGGTGGCAAAATGTGCACGCATAATGGTTAATCTAAGTCTGCCCCGGAAAAGTGTGCTTAGGAAAACTGAGTGGCTCTACATGATCTTAATAGTGTTGACTGAACAGTTAGTTAAACTCTAAAACAGGGTTTTCCCTGACTCGAAGTTTGGCATTTTTTGCCTTCAAAATCTTGTTCAGGACTCTTAAAGGCTAGGGGAAAGGGTCCTGAATGATGTATAATGATACAGAATCAGATCCAAAATTAATTTTATTTATGTATGGCTTTGTATTTTAGTGTAGTATTCATGGTCTAAAGGCCAGGAATTATCAATATTTGGGCAAAAAGTTAACCCTTAAAGCACACTCAAATTGATTTTATATTTCAGAGAAAATAAGACTTTAGACAATTCACATGAAATGTCATGCCTTTTTCTCTGAAAAACAGAACTTCAAAGTATCATCTGCTGCAGTTGCAATTAGTGCTTAAATGGCCCTCTTTAAAACAATAAACCCCTAAATCTTATTAAAGGACCCCTCAACTCCACATAAGGGAGTCCCTGGGACCCTCACTTTAAAACCCTGAGGGAAAAGCCTGCTAAAACCAACTAACCAAATAGTACACTGGAATCTCTTTATAAGAAGGTCCATTATAACCCTTATCCTGCTGAATAAATTAATTTAGCCACACCCATTTCTGACTATCAGCTAATGCAATTACTTGATATAATGTATTCGTTCAATTCCTAAACTACATGACCAACAGTATAGATCCAGATCAGATGGCTTCTCCAGAAGCCATCTGATCTGGACCTACACTGTTTGCAAAGATTGGGGTTGTCATGATCAGCAGGAAAAGGGTTAAAGGGGGACACCAAAAGTGCTGTATTCAAAACAAAAATGTATAAATTATATATATATAAAAAAATGACCTTTTATATCACTTTTATTTATAACCTATACTTTTTTGTTTGGATACAACATGTTTGTTAAGCTAACATGGTTTTTGCTTTTGCTCCTAACAATAGTATAATTATAAAGAGGTTGTGGAGACTTTGGTTTTTATTAGCTCGCCTGTACGAAGTACAAGGAGAGCTATTGAAGTCACCCCGGTCGTTTGCGTTTGCGTTCCCGTTCCCGTCACACTGCGTTAAAGTTTTTCAAATGCTTATATCTCAACAGTCACTCCTCACAGAGGCATCAAATTTGGAACAGGTACCTTGGAGGGTCTTCTGAGATTCCAAGAGAATAAACCCCTGGGTTCATGTCCCTGGGTGGGGCTAGGGGTCAGAATCTAGGACACCTTTGTAATACTGTGTTAAAGTTTTTCAAATTTTTATATCTTGACTTTCACTCCTCATAGAGCATTTATATTTAGAATTTGGGTACCTGGAGGAGTCTTCTGAGATTCCAAAAGAACATACCCCTGGGTTCATACCTCAGGGTGGGCCTTGGAGTGGGGCTAGGGGTCAAAATCTAGGACACATTTGTAAAATCTTATATGCCTACAGGTTATAGACACAACTGGTTATACATCAGCTAACTATGTGACATCGGTTTAAGTGTAAGAGAGTGAAGGTCATGGTGACCTACATTTTACGGTCCAGGTCACCTAGATTTCACGGTCCAGTGATTTTGCCTTATATCTTGAATACTATTTGTTGGATAAATGTCACACCTGGGATATTACTTCCATTTGACCCAATGAATGACCACTTACTATATCTAGGTCATTGTGACCTATATTTCATGGTTCAGTGATTTTGCCTTATATCTTGAATACTATTTGTTGGATAAATGTCACACCTGGGATATTAGTTCCTTGTGACCCGATTATTGACGTCAAAATATATCTCTGTTGGTGTGACCTATATTTCATGGTTCAGTGATTTTGCCTTATATCTTGAATACTATTTGTTGGATAAATGTCACACCTGGGATATTAGTTCCATGTGACCCAATGAATGACCACTTACTATATCTAGGTCATTGTGACCTATATTTCATGGTTCAGTGATTTTGCCTTATATCTTGAATACTATTTGTTGGATAAATGTCACACCTGGGATATTAGTTCCTTGTGACCCGATTATTGACGTCAAAATATATCTCTGTTGGTGTGACCTATATTTCATGGTTCAGTGATTTTGCCTTATATCTTGAATACTATTTGTTGGATAAATGTCACACCTGGGATATTAGTTCCTTGTGACCCGATTATTGACGTCAAAATATATCTCTGTTGGTGTGACCTATATTTCATGGTTCAGTGATTTCGCCTGTTATCTTGAATACTACGAGGGATGTTCGAAATGAATTGCTTATTTCTATCTGGAGACTTCAAATTTCAAGTTAGCCCAAAAGTACTCATTTCATGCCCTCGAAGTACTCCCCGTGGCTAGAAATGCAAAGTTTCAGCCGATGTATCCATTTCTTGAAAGCGTCACGGTACGCTGATTTGGGCACAGTAATAAGGTACTGATGAATGACAGATCCAAGTACCTGTCGGGACTGGTATTTCCGCCCAGCAAGGAATGCTTTCAATTTCGGAAACAAAAAGAAGCCACATGGGGCAAGGTCAGGGGAATACGGGGGGTGAGGCAAAACAGTTACTTTTTCTTTCTTCAAAAACGCCGTAACTATTGCGGAGGTATGAGCTGGGGCATTGTCATGTAGAAGACGGACATTTTTAAAACCAGTGGCAGGGCGTCGTTTCTGATAATACTTTTCAGTTTCGTCAGTACTACGTCTTTGTAGTACTTTCCGGTGATGCTTTTGCCCTTTTTCACTGGCACTTTTGTTGCGACTCCTTCACCAGAGAAGAAGATTGCATACAAAACCTTCTTTGTACTCAAAGAACGTTTGGCAATTATTGGGCGTTTGCTGTGTTTAGTGGCCCAGATCTTATTGCTAACCTTTCTGACGGGCTCAAAATAATGGACCCAGGTTTCATCACCTGTGACGACATTGGCAAACTGCTTTTTGTCATATTTTGGAAACATTTGAAGCAGCTTTTTTGCCACTTTAACCCGTTGCCTCTTTTGTTCGTCAGTCAACAGATGTGGCACCCATCTAGCAGAAATCTTTCTGACTTTCAAATGCTTCTTCAAAATAAGGTGAACTGTTGATAGTAATATGCCTACCTTTCGTGCAATATCACGAACTGTAAATCTGGCATCTGCTTCAATGATTTCCTTTATTTTGGAAACGATTTCTTTACGAGATGCAAATTTTGGCCTACCTGATTTCGGTGCATTTTTGATGGACTCTACACCAGACACAAATTTCTTTTTCCACCGCCGAACTGTGTCATAAGACACACAAGAAGGTCCAATAGCAGTAGAAATTTCAGTCATCAGCTTCTTCAAAGAACAACCAAGTTTTGAGCGAGCTTTGATGTAAGCCCGTATTTCATCTTGTTTGTCGACGCTTCTACCATTTTTACTGCAGTGGTCAATGACTGCGTGTATTCAAATGGCAAATTTTATGTCTTACACTTAGTCTAACATGTACATTTATACACCATTGTGTAGATATTGAATAGCCCTATACAGGTATGAATGTTTTTTATCGTGCCCCACGTGGATATCGAGCTAGAGGACAATAAGCAATTTATTTCGAACATCCCTCGTATTTGTTGGATAAATGTCACACCTGGGAGTTTACTTCCATGTGACCCAATGAATGACCACTTACTATATCTAGGTCATTGTGACCTATATGTCATGGTTCAGTGATTTTGCCTTATATCTTGAATACTATTTGTTGGATAAATGTCACACCTGGGATATTAGTTCCTTGTGACCCGATTATTGACGTCAAAATATATCTCTGTTGGTGTGACCTATATTTCATGGTTCAGTGATTTTGCCTTATATCTTGAATACTATTTGTTGGATGAATGTCACACCTGGGATATTACTTCCATGTGACCCAATGAATGACCACTTACTATATCTAGGTCATTGTGACCTATATGTCATGGTTCAGTGATTTTGCCTTATATCTTGAATACTATTTGTTGGATAAATGTCACACCTGGGATATTAGTTCCTTGTGACCCGATTATTGACGTCAAAATATATCTCTGTTGGTGTGACCTATATTTCATGGTTCAGTGATTTTGCCTTATATCTTGAATACTATTTGTTGGATAAATGTCACACCTGGGATATTACTTCCATGTGACCCAATGAATGACCACTTACTATATCTAGGTCATTGTGACCTATATTTCATGCTTCAGTGATTTTGCCTTTTATTTTTATTACTATTTCATGGAGAATTGTCATACCTGGATTATTATATCTATGTGACAAAATGATTTACATACAAGTACATCTAGGTCAGTGTGACCTATATTATATGGCTTAATGATAAAAATGTTACAATATAAAATGTACCCAGCAGGCGAGCTCGCTGTCCTACGACAGCTCTTGTTTTTTTTTTGTTTTTTTAGATTTGAAGCAGAAAGAAAACTGAGGTATGCTTTTAAAGAATTACAATGTTATAGCCACAGCAGAGTTCAGTGTCAGAGCGCAAGGTGACTATGGAAAAGAAAACGTCTATCACATCAAGAACTCTGGAAAAGTTAGGATTGAACTCATTCCGGTAAGATCTTCTTTCTGACATAGGTTTTTCTATTCTCCAAGAGGAGGTTTAAGATATTCAGTATAAGTGTTGGACCTATATATTGTTGTATCTCTGATACAAGTTGTGGCAATATGAGTATCAATAGGCTTTGCAGTATATTCTAATACTTAAGCATGTAAAGGAAATTCCTTCATTTCCTTATACTTGTTATTTTTTGTCTGTACATTTTGGTTAATTATACCCAGTACGTCACACAATAGTGGTGGGGTATTAATCCGTATTATGGTTTCATGTTGGACATCCCTGTGTCTGTCCGTCTGTCAGTCGTACATCCATTCATCCATTTCCGGATGATAACTTGAGTAAACATCAATGGATTTCCACCAAACTTGGTATGTGCATTGATATTGTGAAGATCTGGTTTGGGATTGTTAATGGTCAATTTCATCAAATTTGGAAGGCGTTATCTACCCTAGACACACCCATACTTTCATTTCTGGATGATAACTTTAAACATTAATGGATTTTCACCAAACTTGGTATGTATAATGATATTGTGAAGATCTGGTTTGGGATTGTTAATGGGCAAATTTCGTCAAATTTGGAAGGCGTTATCTGCCCAAGACACACCCATATTGTCATTTCCAGACGATAAATTGAGTAAATGTCAAGGGATTTTAACCAAACTTGGTACATGCATTGATATTGTGGAGATCTGGTTTTTGGATTGTGAATGGGCAAATTTTATCATTTTTTGAAAGAGTTATCTGCCCGCAGCACGATAATGGTGGGGTACTATCATTTTACATTTTTATTTTTTCTTGTTTTCGTGATTAAGTCCTGATCTTTCGTCCAAAGTCTTTTAAAACGTGCACAGATTAATTGTATCATCATAGATATTGACCCAAATGAAAATGAAGAAAATCTGTCAAACATGATGGGAAAAGGAACCATTTAAAACTTTGGTTAATTTTTTTCTTGTTTAAATAATAAAGTCCACACTTTTTATCCAATTCTTTTGAAACCTGTTTGTTTTTATCATTATATAAGTCAATGCTATTGAAAATGAAGAAATTTGGAAAAAGAGACATTTGAAATTTTGAATTTTTCTATTCTTTATACATGTAGACAACATAATCATTTACAGCTTGAGAGTCATGGGATCAAATCCAGGAGGATCCAAGATTTTTTTTTTTTTTTTTTTTTTTTTTTTAATTTTTTATTACATCATTTATCATTGAATACAGTTGACTCTCATTATCTCGACCTCGCTTATCTCGAATAACCGCTTGTCTCTAAGTGAAAATCTGGTCCCTGCCTAAACATGAAAATCTAACAACACGTAAAAAAATATTGTGGAAAAGAGGAGAAATTGCTCCTCAGGAGCAATTTCTCCTCTTTTCCACAATATTTTCAATATTTCTCTAACTTCAAGAGTCCAATTATGTATGTATTTGTTAAATATGGTTATTTGAATTATTTTTTCCTCAATTCTGCAAATCTGATATGTCAGAGTATTGATATCTCGAAGTATTTCAGGGAGTCCCTTGGAATTCCAGATAACGAGAGTCGACTGTACTTGAACCCTCTAAAAAATTTGGGGAAAGAGATTTTTTTGGTTTTAAGTAGTACTTGTTTTCCCTATTTAGGATATAGGATAAATTACTGATAAGGGTCTTTATAATTATGGTTATGCTCAATTCCCATTGGTGGCAAGATTTTTCTTGGTAAACTAGCCAGATGACCTTATGTCATGGTGAGGTTCCCATTTGTCTGTGCATCAATCCATCTGCACCTGTTGTCTGAACCTTGTTATACCATTTATTCCTGATGCAAGAAAGGCTTTAATCTATTACCAAACTACAAATTATAAACTCTTAAAAGATTATGCTGACTACAAAATTAGTAAAACTAAAAGTCAATAGTTCACAGATAGGGTAGAAAACATTGTGGGAGAAATTGCATGTTACATTGTATTAGTGTTTTCTCATTTTCATGCAATGTTTTAAATAGAACTCTGCCACAGACACATTAAACTTTGGTATTGTTTGATAAGAAATTAAGTATTTATTGAGACTTATTCAGTAGGCAATTAATAAAAACATAAGTATTGTAGAAATTGTATATAATAAGCAATTTTCCAAATTGTGAAATTTGTTTTCTATGAAGTGTAATGACATACAATGGTGTTCACATTATTATATATGGTTCCCACTTTTTGGTTGGAATCATGAAAGTTGCATGACATTACGAAAACATGCCTATTCAAATATACTGAAAATTTTAGCACCCGAAAAGGAAAATTGTTAGATAAAAAATACTGACATTTTTCATATTTCTGCTCAAAACATAGATTGTGGGTACTCGTTAGAACCGCCTCAACGAGGCAGTTCTAACGAGTACCCACAAGATATGTTTTCGAGCAGAAATAAGAAAAATAATGTATACCCCTGTAAACCCCAGTTTTACTATATAAAAGTGGGGTTTCAGGGTGTCAAAATTATATAGGCATGTTTTCTATGCATTTTAAGCATTTTTTCTTGTGGAAAGAAAGTTATTGTACCGGCGGTGAACCTCCACCCCCACCCCTCTCCCCCCCCCCCCCCCCAAAAAAAAAAGCAACAGATACTGTACTTGCCAGTAGAGCGATTCAGACCCTTGTGGGCCTCTGTTTTTCCATCCGTCAGTTCATTTGTACATACATATGTTTGTCATCTATGGTTATTTTTCTGTATATGTCATCTAGATCTTTTTGTTTTGATACAACATACTGTTTAGCTAACACGTGATCTGGGTCTGCACTGTTTGCTCAGACCTACTTGTCAAAATTTTCGCATAATATTTTATCCCATTAACACCTTGGTCGGCAACATTCTTTCATGGAGGTTGATCATGAAATATTTTCTACGGTCATTCTCTCCCTTCCGCTGATTCAAGAAGGGCAGTTGTCAGTTTCTGGCGAAAGAATGTGCACAATACTGGTTAACCGCTTAGAGGACTAAGCCTGCCCAGTAAACGTGTGGTTAGGTAAACTGACAGCGCTCGACATGACCCCATTGGGTTGATTGGGCCGTAAAACCTCAACACAAACAAACAAACAAATCCCATTAACACCTTGTTTTTTGTTGTTGTTTTTAGAAAACATGACAAAAATTGCTAGGTTTCACCAGGAAAATTGGGTAGGGTAGGGTTACCCTAAATACACATATATTTTTTCATTTGGTCTTAATCAGAGCTGTGTATGTATAACAAGAACTTACAGTGTGTGAATTTACCTATACTACTCATTGGGCATATTCAGCATACAATAAATTAATAACTTCTTTTCTTATTTTTCTCAGGAAACAGGTTTTGACATTTCATGCAAATTGTCTCCTAAATGTCAAATCCTGTATTCTGGGTAAAACAAGAAAAATATTTCAATATGTTGTCTGCTGAAAAATTTACCTATGGTGCTATATACTAAGCGTTAAGTAATTTTGGTCGGTTTCCAAAGAAGCATGTTTTGTCCAATAATAATTTCTGGTAAGTTTCCTTTTTAGTTGTCTCAGCTCAAATAAACTTCAGCTGTCAAAAATACATAAGAATTATGAGATACTTCCAGCCAAAGGGTAATGAAATTGGCTGGAAAAATAAAATCAATGTTAGTAATATATCGTAGACGCCAGATCTAGATCAGTTCAAGATTTCATAGCTCTAGAGGGGAAACTGTCTTCTTTTGACCAAAAGGTATGGTAAATGTCTGAAAATTTCAAGGTACAATAAATGTCTGAAAATTTCAAAGTACGGTAAGTGTCCTAAAATTTTAAAGTATGGTAGATGTCCTAAAATTTAAAGGTACAGTAAATGTCCTAAAATTTCAAAGTATGGTAAATGTCCTGAAATTTCAAAGTATGGTAAATGTCCTAAACTTTTAAACACTTTATACCAAAAGTTTTAGGCCTAAATTATGCATTTTATGCTGTTGTTTCTTAAAACTCTTAGTGGAATGGCAAAACAGTGTCTAATGAGTACCCACAACATATGTTTTCATGAAGAAATAGGAAAAAAACATTTAACCCTTCTCATGCTTAACACAACATGCACTGTCTTAGCAAACACAACATGCGCTGTCTTAGCAACATGCGCTATCCTAGCAAACAGTGTAGATCCAGATCAGTTGGCTTCTGAAGAAGCCAACTGATCTGGATCTGCACTGTTTGTCATTAAATATGTGCATTTCTATCAAAAAAACTGGGATCAAGAAATCTTATTGGCTGGAAATTAGAAGTGGGTGTGGCATCTTAATTTATTCAGCATGGCAAGGGTTAACTTATCTGGAGGTATAGATTTCATGGCTGTATATTGGGAAACTTTCTCATTTCAATCAAAAATATTCGTAGTTCCAGATAAGATGCTTTTTTCAACCAAAACATTATTGTTGGTACATGTATTTTTCTTAATTTCCATGGAAACATACGTTGTGGGTACCAGGGTTCCCACTAGGATTTTGAAAATTGGAGCCCCAAAGCTATTTTTTTTTTTCAAAAAGTAGGCAATCCATAACGCAAATGTGTTAAACTTCTCTAAAACATTGATGGGGTGGTCGGGTGGTGCAAAGGTGTAGTTTATCTTACGTCACCGGGGCGTCCAACTGATATTGGCTTACAGTTGGGCAAGGCCTGCTGTCCTTGTAGCAGATAAGGGTAGAGGGGGAAAGTTTTTATTTCTTCTGTTTCTTCACTTACATTCCTGCTCATCTTTCTTCCCTGTCCCTCTCTTTCATCTCTTCTACTATCTCTTTTCTCCCTTTCTCTGGGAGATGACACAGAATGACCCACAAGAGTTGATGTGTCATTAAACCCCAACAATCAATCAGTCTCTGAGAAATCAGAGTCCCGATCACCAAAATAGGTCCCTTCTGCTGATTCAAGAAGGACAGTTGTCAGTTTCTGGCAAAAGAATGTGCATGAATGCTGGTTAGCTGCTTAGAGGACTAAGCCTGCCCAGGAAAAGTGGTATGGTAAACTGACAGCGTTTGACATGACCCTTAATCGTTGAATGGGGTGTAAAACCTCAACTCTATCAATCACTTCACTAAAATATGAATCAAGGATTCCATGCTTGGAGTTTATGAGA
Organism: Anodontia alba; assembly: GCA_964016985.1. Taxonomy (NCBI): domain Eukaryota; kingdom Metazoa; phylum Mollusca; class Bivalvia; order Lucinida; family Lucinidae; genus Anodontia; species Anodontia alba. The sequence continues at coordinate 52,458,955 of OZ024835.1, forward strand.
AGCCTGGACTTCATCAAAGTGCTTCATAAGCATACCCAAAACTTGTTTTTGACCAAGAAGAAGATTTGCAAGAAATGTCAAGTCTTCTTTAACGAAAAATAAAAGTACAGTCGAACTTCAGTGGCTCGAACATCATTGGGACCATGGAACTTTGTTAGAGATACAGGTAGTTCGAGCCACTGAGGGTTGATTAGGGCGCAAGGTCAGGAAGCAAATGGTGATAAATTTGGGAATTGTTTTCAATCTTCTATACAATAATTGTATGTTGAGTGTACTCATTAGAATTGCCTGGATGAGGCAATTCTAATGAGTACACATAACATACAATTTCATGATAGATTAAGAAAATTGCCCTAATTATTTGTTTTCTTGAGCTATCGGAAGAATTTCGTAGGGACTCAAAAACAAGTTGGAATTAGCCATGGTAAACGAGCCATCGGTGTTCGAGCTATTGAAGTTTGACTGTATATACATTTCTATCTCTATATTTGAGAATGTCATCTGCTACACATTTTGCTTAATTGCTTTAATACTGAACATGCTGGATAAAATTTTTAGCAGACGGCATATTAAAATATTTATTTTAACTTGATAATACATTAACCTATAGATAATGTGCTATTCTATTCTGTTTTCACACCTTCTACAGAAAAAACGACCTTTCAGTCGTTAATTAAAGTCTTAAACCAGAAGGTCCCTTAGGCAGTTACCTGTGTGACGTAACTCTTCCCGCTCAATTGACCACGTGTCAGTTTCTTTTCTGTGGACAAAGAAATTCAACAAGGATTATTTACCTGTGATAGAAATTTGGATTATTTCTTTCCTCACGGATAAATTTATGTATCCTTGTGTTTCTTTTGTTTATTTATCACTCCTTTCACTTTCTGTGTTATTATTTAAAATTTTCAATTTTCGATTTCATGTATTTTTGACTGGTCTTTTTCCACATGCGTTTTGGCGACTCTCGCTATTCGGCACAACGCTCGTGCGCGATCGGTTCGATAGTCTTGTTTATATATGCAGAATATTTTTGTTCTTTTCGTTCCAGGTTATTCAGCAATTACGATATGTTTTTCCTGGACTTTTGTTTGCAGAGATCTTCAGTTGGCTAAAGATTCTCATGGTGGAGAAGCTGATTGTAAAGAACTTGTCAACCCTTGATGGGTTATAAGACAATTCTTTACTGATGGGAGCCCCACCCCATATGGCTATACTGCCGGGGTAAGACCCATCAAGGTGGCATCTTTGGGTACTAAGTATCCTATAAAGTCTAAGTCCACCAGTCACCAGTCATCCAGTCACCAGTCACCAGTCAACCAGGCACCAGTCAATCAGCTTCACCAGTCACCAGTCAATCAGGTGCCAGTCAACCAGGCACCAGTCACCAGTCATCCAGGTGCCAGTCAACCAGGCACCAGTCACCAGTCACCCAGTCACCAGTCACCCAGTCACCAGTCACCGATCAACCAGGCACCAGTCAACTAGTCTCCAGTCAATAATTTAATTATTTTCTGGAAAGACTTAGTTTCTGACATATTTCACCGGACAAAATAGTCACGTATACTAACTTCCGGTTATTATGTCTAATTATTAAAAAAAAAAAAAAAAAAAAAAAAAAAAAATTTTTCACTGGGCAAAGTATCAGTAATATTTCTGATACTTATACCCGGTCATATTATTATATTATTTCTGATTTTTCACCAGGCAAACTTTTACAGAAAGTGTCTGGTCAATTTTTGCCTAATAATTAATTATCTTCGGGAAAAAGTTTCGAATACTTGTGCCCGCTCAGTTTTCATATATAATCTCCCTTTTTCATCGGACTAGAGTTACGAATACTACTATCCGATCAATTTGTCAAATTACTTGTAACTTTACCGGGCAACAGTTACGAATATTAGTGTCCGGTCATTGTGTCGGGTAACTAGTGTCAAAATAATGATTACTAATTCCCGAACAATCTATTATCGTTCATAGAGCTCCATTCACGTTTAAGTCAATGGATATAGGTTATTAAGTGAAATACATAATAACTTTTTATACAAAAAAATTCTGTACAGTCTTTCCCAAATCAGACTAGAATTTTTAATATTCCATTGACTTATTATAGGTGTGTAATTCCATTAATATTTTAAATTAACTTATGTTTTATCTCTTTTATCCGCTAGAAAGAGTTAAACTTCCGACTATAACAAAATTCTTACCGGGCAGCAGTTCGTAGACTAGTGCCAGGTCATTCAAATGATGTTTTATCTCATTAATTCGCTAGAAAGCGGTTAAATTCCGGCTCTAACGAAAATTTCATCGGGAGGCACTTCGTAGAGTAGTGCCAGGTCATTCTAACGAAATTCCACCGGGCAGTAGTTTCATAGACTTTGTGTCGGATTACTAGTGTGCGAGTAGTAGTCACTAGTACTAGCTCAACATATATTCATTTATAACCACTATAGACATGTATAGTCTTGGATTATAGGTTATTGAATGACAGCGATGGGTTCTAATACCTAGTAGCCATTTATATTGTTGAATTCTGTCCAGTCACTTTTGAACTTGACTTAAATTCTATATATATATTTATTATTGAAAATGAATTAAGAATTATCGGTTACGATCAAATTCGCAATTCATTCACTAAGTGTAGAAGATACTTCCAGCTATAATTATATCTCTTTTATTCGCTACAAAGAGATTAACTTCTTACATATTCACCTTATTCGGCTCTAGGGCAAAGGTGAACTATAAAACTATCGTTATTTATAAGAAGAAAAATATACACGAAATATAAAAAATTTTCTTCTTTCCTCCCCTGTTTTTCTTCTACATGCTCCGATATGTAATCAGCATGTAATCTAAGGAGTAAATTGACAAGAAAGTAGCTATCGATCTTTTCTACTTTCTATTAATTTTTCATTCTTAAGGTATCGGAAATTTACACCAACCAGATAAATAAATTAACAGTTTATTTATTTATTCGCTACCTCTCTAGATTACTACGATTTAAAATTCTAGTTGAGGTACATATTTTCCTTTTGCCTTTTCTACATGGAAAATAGTTGATCCGATAAGCTATTATTCTATTTTATACTATCTTTTGATTGATTATATTAGAGTCTAGGTCAGTCGTGTTCTGTCTAAACTCTGCTATAAAATAATAAATCAGAAAAAAATCTTATATTTAGGCATAGATATAATTCGATACGTTCTTTACTTTGCCTGTTTTATTTTTTCTTCTGGATCATTTAAGACTACGATAGCAATATACCAGATATTTTTGCCTCAGTAAGAATCTATTACGCTGAAGATTCTTCATATTGGAATAATAATTTTATTATGATTATAATTCTAGACCCAATTAATCCTCGTATATTATAGGTCTACTTTATCTTATTGAGGAATAGTTTTGCTTCGACTAGCTCTATACCTCTAATATTTTATTTATAACTAGAGTCCATGTCAATCAAAATTTTCTTGCACTTTGGTATTGACAATGGATACATATTTAGTAAAGGCATTAATTATTCAGTACGTGACAGATTATTATTGCCTAAATTAGATTTTATATACAATACTTTGCTTTTGATATTTTGTTTTATTGACTTTGTAACTATTCAGAAACTGCCAAAGTCAATCATTTCCTTCCTCTAAACTTACCGAAGCTCTAGATTATGTTGATATATATTTTTGATATATGCTTAGAGGTTAATTAACGAGAGTTTACCTCATAATAGCAGATATTATTATAATTATATTAATCAATCTATAGTCTAGGCTTAGACAAAAGGGAAAACATCCTTAATTACGAGCCGGTAAAGAATTAAGACACTCTTAATTATCTCTTTACCCCTCCTTTATGTTTACATTCGTTAAAGGGATCATAGTAATTCTCGCTAAGAGTTCAAGTCCAGTTTGCGAATAATGCAAAGATTAATATCTTGATTTCCAGTCCGCATCAAAAATGGTCTATATATATAGATAAATATCTTTTCCGAAACTGGATATTTATTTATTTTTCCACATAATAAGTCATTTCAAGATGTCGATGATTTTGAAATGCACTGCTTCAATTTATAATATAAAATATGTTTATATTAACTTCACAACTTAGTAAGTGCTGCACCTACGTTCCTGGTCAGATCTTACTTTTGTGATACGTTTTTGAACATACTGAAAGTTTTCTCCGATTATACATTCGGTAAATAAACTTTCGAGTAGTATTTATGCTTTTAAACATTCAGATTATTTGATAATTGTTGGAGATAATATATTATTCCGATATTTATATATCTATCTTCATTATTTATCTTTCTCATCTTACTTTTAAATTAGATTGACCTTCTCGCTACGTTCCAGGTTTAAATCTAGCTAACATTGTGGAACAGTCACGTTTTTATTTTCTAAACAATATTTTAACATTTTTCTCAGTATTCAGAGCATAATGACTTCATGAATACTTGAAAATAATTCAATTCTACGCTTGTTAAACTAAGCCTAAAACAAGCCCTAGTTTTTTAGAATGGATATTATCCTTAGATTCAGTTCATGGAGATACATCCTTTTAGATCCCATTATCTCTATTTCAATCATTCAAAATTCTAATGACTAAGTACTCCTTTTCTACGTACGAATACAGAATATCGAGTCACTGTTGCTGCATATTGGTTAAAGATTAAACAAATTTTATCTTAAACCTATATGACGTTAAATTAATTATTATCTCTTTCATATACATGTTTTTACCCTTCCGTCAGGGATCGCGGTAATAATATTATTACTCTCTATGGTTTACACATAGATCTAGAGAGTATATATATATGTATTTTCTTCCTGAACTCATTTGCGAGTACGTAATTTGATATTTCAGGAATTACCAATTATGCAGACATAGATTTTATTCTATTAATATTCAATTCTAAAAAAATTGATTGAATGTTTATCTATAAAATTTCCGGGCAGTAATTTTATAGAGAGTTATATGTTTAATAATTCCTTGCTTAAATAATAGTTACGCTTAACCTATGATTTATAGCGGGAATTTTGTTCAGTAGTATAATTTTTATTCAGTATTAATATATTTCTTACTATTCTTAAATATGCGTATAGAATAGTAATACTATCTCTTAACTTTTAAATTAAGTGTTTTTTGAGATTAAAAATCAGTATTATTGTATAATCTTTCTTCAGAGATTATCACACTATTACTTTTTCTCTGAGTCCTTCTCTTTTTATGAACATTTTGATTCGTATCAAAGTGGATTTTTAACATTTCTTGATTTCCATGATTATTTACTCAGGAGTACTTTTCATGGCAATCTTCTGGTATAGAAAGATTCTATCCAGCTTATTTATTATTGCTTAATCTTATCAATACGGTAAGATTTAGCCAAACTATGACCGTCATACAGTTTGCTGCGATCAACCTTATTCTTATTTCTCTTATTCTCTGTCAAACTCTTTAGTTATGATGTTGACAGTTTATTCTTTATTTTTTTGTCAGGACATCAAACGCTTTTATATGTCTATGACAAAACTAATTATCAATGGTTTAGGTTGTTTTTTTTTTCTTCCCAGCAGTTATATGCAAACTCTGTATTATTTTATTGCTTGACTAAAAATTCGTTATACAATTAGTCTAGCAATAGTTTTAACCATTATGTTTGTCTATACCTTTTTTCTTCTGATGGATAACTTAGTTATAGTTAAGTTAACTCCATCTACTTTTATTATCTCCCCTTCTTTAATTTGATCAAGGGAAATAATTACACATTATGGCTATTTTAAGTCTGTATCTGTTCATCGGAAACTGTCCTGTCGCTCCAATTAACAGAATTTAATTAGTTTATAATTCTTATAGCTTAGACTATTACAATTACATAGCTGCACATATCTAGAATTTTATCCAAAATATCTACATATGTCAGTTATCTATAGGAAACTCCACCGAGTAGACTTTTCCTTATTTATTCAAGATCCTACATAGACTACTTACAGTGTATGGTCTTGGCTTTTTGTTTTACAAATTTTGTTTTCAAAATATTTCTATATTCCTAGCTTACTTTGCGATGGAATATTTATGTTATGTCTCAATGACTCCCTTTTCTTTTTGAAGCCAATTGTTGTTTCCCAAAAAGAAAAAAAGAGGGGGGGGGGGGCAATGTTAGGTCTCTGAGACTTAAGAACTGGCTTCCTCTAGAGTCTACTAATATATATAAGGTTGTTAGATCATAACACCTTAAAGGTATGCTATTTTGTGAATCTAGATCATTCTTTCTATTAAATATAGAATTAGAATGTATCTGATTCCTTTGAGTTTCCTGAGTCTTAACCAGAAGTGGTGAGATATTATTGGTGTTAGAATTAGGAGAGCACCTCCCTCCTATTCTGCAAATTCTAGCACATTATCTATAGGTTAATGTATTATGAAGTTAAAATGAAGTTTTTTAAAAGTAAAACATATTTTAACGAGTAATACTTAACCTATAGATAATCAATTATCTCCCTCCGCCCACCCTCGCTTATCTCTCCTAATTGTGTCTATTGTTTTACACATAAAAGAAACTGACACGTGGTCAATTGAGCGGGAAGAGTTACGTCACACAGGTAACTGCCTAAGGGACCTTCTGGTTTAAGACTTTAATTAACGACTGAAAGGTCGTTTTTTCTGTGGAAGGTGTGAAAACAGAATAGAATAGCACATTATCTATAGGTTAAGTATTACTCGTTAAAATATGTTTTACTTTTAAAAAACTTAATTTTTTCCAGAAAAAAGGTTTTGACAGTTCATGCAAATTGTCTCCTGTGGAGACAATTTGCATGAAATGTCAAATCCTGTTTTCTGGGAAAAAAGAATATAATCTTCTGCTGAATTAGCAAAGAGAATGGTACAGGTGAAGGGTTTATTATATAGTTGGGAAATTTTTGGCATCTTTGATTGGTGTCAAATGAGTGTTTATTAGACATAAAACATATACGGTAATTACATGCATCTTTAAAATGGTTTAGACACTTTTGTAGAGGTTCTACTAGGACTGTAGCACTAGATTAAGTATATATATATATATATATATATATTGGGTACTTATTAGAAATGCCTCATTGAGGCAAATCTAATAAGTACATGTATCACCAAGCATTTTTTGAAGCAAAGTAACAAAATTAGTTCTTAATTGTCAGTGCAGACATAGGATCTGAAATCAAGTGTTTTAACCCTTGTCCTGCTGAACCCAGATATACCCTGCCTTTGCAAACAGTGTAGATCCAGATCAGTTGGCTTCTGAAGAAGCCAACTGATCTGGATCTGCACTGTTTGCCATTAAGTATGTGAATTTATATCAACAATCCGAATCAAGTAATCTGATTGGCTGAAAATTAGAAATGAGTCTTAATTTATTCAGCAGCACAAGGGTTAAAAGCATGCTGGGTAAAAATTTCAGCAGATAACATTTTGATATATTTTTATTACTTTTTTTTTTTTTCAGAAAATAGGATTTGACATTGCATGCAAATTGTCTCCTTTGCATGAAATTTCAAGTCCAATTTTCTGGAGAAAAAAAAAAAAGAAACTTGCCATCAATTTGTCATTGGCAGAATTTGTTCATGTACAGGTTTCTCATGTTTTTAGTGTTGTGCATTACTGTAATTACCCTAAGTACTGGGACAGACAGACATGTGTAAAGTGTGTAGACAAAGATCAGATGCTGCACAATGAGGCCTCTGATCAGGGTCTACACTGTTTGCCACCCACCCAGCAATATTTTTAGACACATCAAGAGGTAGTAAAATTGGCTGTTCCAAAGTTTGTGACAAGTATGGTTAGTAGTTAAGATGTCCTAACACTTAGGGTAACTACAAGTATGGTACTTTAGGCCAGCTTCAGTGGCTCAGTTGGATGCGCTGTCTGACTGGAGATCAGGAGGTCATGGGTTCAACCCCCGCCGAGGTCGGCAACATTCTTTCGTGGAGATTGATCATGAAATATTTTCTACAGTCATTCTCTCCCTTCTGCTGATTCAAGAAGGGCAGTTATTTGTTTCTGGCGAAAGAATGTGCACAATACTGGTTAACTGCTTAGGGGACTAAGCCTGCCCAGTAAACATGTGGTTAAATAAACTGACCACGCTCGACATGACCCCATTTGGTTGACTGGGTCGTAAAACCTCAACACAAACAAAATTATGGTACTTTGGATTCTGTTTTTCAGCAACTACTTCATAACCTCTTATAGCAGGTACTTGTCAATAACTGTGCCTCAGAGAGCCTTTTTTGGAGGCAGAAGCATTCCTCTGCCCTTTTGTTTCTTCCCTTTGTGCTTTCTGTCTCCCACCTGCTCTAAGAAAACCCAACATAACCATATTTTACCCTACCTGCTCCACATGACCTTAGCAGTGTTGACAGGGCCGTAAAACGCCAGCTCAAATAAAACTATATTTTAAAATTTACCCAATGTATTTGGAGAAACAGGCTTTATCAAAGGGAATTGTCGAACCTCAGTGTCTCAAACATCTTTGGGACCATGGAAATTTATTCTGAACATGGGTAGTTCGAGCAACTGAGGGTCAATCATAGCGTCAGGTTAGGAGACAATTGGGAGTAATATATGGATTTCTTTTAATCGTCTATAAAATATTAGTATGTTGAGTGTACTCATTAGAATTGCCTCAATGGGGCAATTCTAATGAGTACATACAACATACATTGTCATGATAGAATACAAAAAAATCCTAAAATATCCATAAATATTTGTTTTCTTGAGCTGTCAGAAGAATTTCCCAGGGACTCAAAATCAAGTTCGAATTAGCCATGGTAAATGAGTCATCAGTGTTCAAATCATTACGATTTTACTGTATATGGACATAGATCTCATGCTGCAGAACATGGAGCTGGATCATAACAGTACTGATTGCCACTCATCCAAGTTTTTGATTTATCAACCAGCTTTTTCATTTTAGGGCAAGTATGAAAAAAAGATATTCAGGCTAAGTAGAGTAAATACACAGAAACCATTTTATAGCACCCTTCATAATCCCCACACTATATATTGGAACAGTCCAATTTCAGTTTTAGGTAGGTCAGGCTATGAGATTTAGATATTCCTAGAGAAAAATGGCTAAACTGTTTGCAAATAGTGAAGACCCTGATCAGATGCCGTGTTCTGCGGTGTCTGATCTGGGTCTGCACTGTTTGCCAATTTCCCTTTTAGGGGTATCCCGACTACAATGGGTCATAGATATAACATGGTTTAAAGATTGACCCTAAACATGTTGTATCCAAACAAAAATATATAGGTTTTTATAGAAAATGACCCTAAACATGTTGTATCCAAACAAAAATGTATAGATTATATAAAAAAAATGACCATTTGTGGTTTAATTTGTAATATTTTCTATGGTCATTCTCTCCCATTCACTGTTTCAAGAAGGGCAGTTGTCAGTTTCTGGAGAAAGAATGTGCACAATACTGGTTAACCACTTAGAGGACTGAGCCTGCCCAGTAAACTTGTGGTTAGGGAAACTGACCCAACTCGACATGACCCGATTGGCGTTGGGTTGACAGGGCCATAAAATCTCAACACAAACAAAATTTTCCCCCTTCCTAGTTCAGAAGGCATATCAGTACTGGCACATAGGCACTTCTAATGAGTACCTAGAACGTAATGTTTTTGTTGAGCAATAAGAAAAACGTCAATACATTGTGGTTAGACTGGCTGCAGTCTCCAGTGACTAAATTTTTTTTATAATCCTGTTTGATAATCCACAAAAACAAAATCAAAATAATATCTTTACTTTAAAGGCTGGTCACTAGTGACCAATGACCAGCCTTTAAAGTCAAGATATTACTGGTATTTTGGTTTTATTTTAATGGATTATCAAACAGGATTAGAAGAAAAATATTTAGTCATTGGAAACTGGAGCCAGTCTACATTTTGGTTTATGAGTTATATTTGCTGTTTGTCATTATCCAATAAATCTGTAGGGGGACAAGGAAGCCCCAGATGGGATTGTGAAAATGTCTACTTATGTTGTAAGGCCCTTTTGTCATGTCATGGTTTGTCCAAATAGTTTGGAAGATATCATAGGCCAGTGGAAATGTCAGAGTTCTACTACCTACTGTATAACACTTGCCATGCTGAATAAATTAAGATGCCATGCCCACTTCTAATTGTCAATCAGATTGCTTGATTTATGTTTTTGATACAAATTTGCACACTAAGTGACAAACAGTGCAGATCCAGATCAGTTGGCTTCAGAAGAAGCCAACTGACCTGGAACTACACTGTTTGCCAAAGCAGGGAATATCCGGATTCAGCAGGACTAGGGTAAAAAAGAAAATCAATATAGATTCACAGTTGAAAATGATTTTGCTGGAATTTACAAAAAAAAAAAAAAAAAAAAATGATTAAAGTGACCAGTGGATTCTGTTACTATCAAAGTTTTATCACTCAGGTGTTGTCAAAAGTCTGTTTTCTGGGAAAAAAAAAGAAAACACTTTCATATTATCTTCTGAAATTTTTACCAAGCTTGCAAAGTGTTACAATTCGTATTCTGACTGTCACCCTTGTGAAATCCTAGGATTATAATTATGTAACATTGACTTGAACGATATTGAAAATAAAAATGGTTGTCATCTGTACCATACATTTCTAAAATCCCAAGATCTCTAAACTGGATTGACAAGATTGATGTTTGGTGATAATGAAAATGTTAACATACTGTAATAACCCTAAATAGTGGTATAGAAAAGCCTGAGCAAACAGTATAGACCCAGATCAGATGCCACAGAGCATGGTGTCTGATCAGGGACTACACTGTAAGCCACTCATCCAGCACTATTTCAGACACATAAGCAGGTAGTAAAATAGACTTTTCCAAATTTTTTTTTTATTTAGGACAAGTCTGTTATCCCTTGTCATGCTGAACCTGGATATATCCTGCCTTTGCAAACAGTGTATATCCAGATCAGTTGACTTCTGAAGAAGCCAACTGATCTGGATCTGCACTGTTTGCAATAAAGTATTTGAATTTATAGCAACAATCCAGATCAAGCAATCTGACTGGCTGAAAATTAGAAGTGGGTGTGGCATCTTAATTTATTCAGCAGGACAAGGGTTAAGAAATTATGGTGTCCTAATACTTAGGATAAATACAATAGCTTTTAATAAAACTTTACACAATAGCAAAGCAATAACATAATCATATATCTAGATAAGAGAGGGTATCAGGAAAATATTTTTCTTATTTCTCCACAAAAACATACCTGGACTGCTATGCAGAATATATTAAGATGCCGTGCCCACTTATAGTTTCTAGCCAATCAGATTACTTGATCTGGGTTTTTGATAGAAATTCACATATTTAATGACAAACAGTGCAGATCCAGATCAGTTGGCTTTTCAGAAGCCAACTGATCTGGATCTACACTGTTTGCAAAGACAAGGTATATCCTGGTTCAGCAGGACAAGGGTTAACCCTTGTCATGCTGAATAAAATAAGATGCCGCGCCCACTTATAATTTCCAGCCAATCCGGTTACTTGATCCGGGTTTTTGATAGAAATTCACATATTTAATGACAAACAGTGCAGATCCGGATCAGTTCAGAAGCCAACTGATCTGGATCTACACTGTTTGCTAAGACAAGGCATGTTGTGTTCAGCAAGAGAAGGGTTAACAGACTGACCTAAATTGAACTGCTACTAGTAATGCTAATGTAAAAAAAAAAAATAGACAGAATGGCAAACAGTACCGACCATGATTAAACTCCAAAAGGAGCAGTTTGATTTGGGTTTGCACTGTTTTCTCATGTGTGACCATCTGAATGTATACAGAGTAAATGTGGTGTACAAGCCAGCTCAATCTTTGCAGTTTACTGATGCCGTCAGGTACTATTTCCTGTATAGGAAACTGGAATTGACATTACGAGTAATCTGTACTCTGTATTGCCATCAGAAATTCAGAAGAGGTTCTTGACACTGGTTATTAAGTCTCCAAATGTCGAGGAAGGATTACCAACGTCAAACATGGCTCCAGATAAGCAGGATCTTTAGCTGAATATTTCTTTATTTCTGGAAAAAAAAAACATCAGAGCATCCAGAAATTAACACTTATAAATTAAGATGCCAAGCCCACTTCTAATTTTCAGCCAGTCAGATTACTTGATCCCGATTGTTGCTATAAATTCATTAACTTAATGGCAAACTGCAGATCCAGATCTACACTGTTTGCAATGGCAGGGCCTATCCAGGTTCAGCAGGACAGGGGTTAAGATTTTTTAGTATTTTGCACTGATAATACATCTTGACAGTACGATAAATGTCCTAAAATTTTGTATGGGGATAGTTTCTAACAAAATGGCACAGGCAAACAGTGCAGACCCAGATCAGACTGCTCCAGGAGCAGTCTGATCAGGGTCTACACAGTTTGGCATTCCACTGTTTATTAATAAACAACTGCACAAAGAGCAAATTTAGGCCAAAAAGGTATAGATTTCCAGATAATTGTAGGATATTTACCGTACTCATTGGAATTGCCTCATTGGAATTGCCATAATAGTAAAAGTGTACTGGACTATTGCCAAAATCATTAGAGAATCTGGGTGGCCGAGAAGTTATTACTCCTGACCAGATCATGAGGTCCTGGTTTGAATATATTGGCATGTTTTTTTCGTGATGAATTCCTGTAGAGGTGGAGTTCAAGTCATGGCTATACCTTGCTTCATTGGACAGAGCCTTTCATTACATTACGAAGACATGCCTTTTCAAATATAGAGAAAATTTCAGCTCCCAAAACTGAAATTTTTAAGATAAAAAAACTGATATTTTTCATATTTCTGCTCAGAACATAGATTGTGGGTACTCTTCAGAATAGTCTCAGTGAGGCAGTTCAAACTACTGTCCTTTCTACATCTCTTGGAAAGACGTTTTTTGCTTGGCGTTTTATTTTAAATGAAAATCTTTTGTTCTGACCGACCATATCTTATCAGAAACCATTTGTCTTTTCAATTTCTGTGTTTTGTTCTCATATATTTACACTAAAATTAAATTTACGGCTAAAAGTTGGTCTGACCTATGCAATTTCAATAGTAAAGTGATTTTTTGGAATTTTTGTCTAAGAAAATATTTTTTACTTTCCTTTGCTGAATTTGAATTATTGATGTTTCACAACAATATTGTGAAAATTTCAGAAAAATTTAACAAGTGGAACTGGTTGAAAATCTGGCTCCAAGTTACCTACCCTACAGATTTCTGCATGATTTTGCTTCATTTTTACTATGGGAAAAAGTGAAAATATTTGATTTTTTAAAAAACCAATGACTGCAATGAAATTTTTCATACATAGGAAGTTACGACAAATGGTTTTGCATTAGATCATGACAAAAGTTTGCAAGTTTACTTCTTCTGTGTAAAGCGTCAAGCAAAAAACGACTTTCTGAAAGATGTCGAAAGCACAGTAGTACCCACAATCTGTGTTTTTGAGCAGAAATAAGAAAAATATGGTATACCCCTGTAAACTCCAGTTTTACTATATAAAAGTGGGGTTTAAGGGGGTCAGTATTATATTGGCATATTTTCATGATGATCTCACCGTCGTTGTGTTGACACGACTTAAATAATGTTGAAAGAGACTTAAAACACTGAATATTTATCTTTTGCCAAAATTATTTCATTATCTGGAGCTATAAAAAATATTACGACATCTTTTAGAATTTCTCACAGGGGATAAAAGAAACAGTCTCGCTTGGAAAATAATAACGAAATTCCACTGTGCATTTTGTTTCTCTAAGAAAAATGTCTTCTTTTTTTTCATCAAAATGTCCTATCTGGTGTCTTGGTCAATAACTCCTCATCTTGGCAACCGTAAAATCAATGGTTGGTTCGGCTGTATGATTAATTGCTCCAGAAATTATCTTATTCTGCTAATGGGCCATGAAAAGATCACTTATCTTCGGCAGACATATTAGGGTGTTTTAATGTGGTGGTGTTCTAGAGGTTTTACACCTATAGCTTGCTGGGTAAAATTTTCAGCAGATAACATCTTGAAATATTTATTTCCCCAGAAAATAGGCTTTGATAGTTCATGCAAATTGTCTCCTTTGGAGACAATTTGCATAAAATGTCAAAGCCTTTTTGGGGGGAGATTAGAAAATAATATGAATTTGTTATGTCCCCCAACTTTGAAGAGGTTTACCTACTTTTGAAGAAATTGCAGGATCATATTGCTCATTTGTCTGTTTGTCTGTCAGTTTGTTCCTCATGCTTTTCTCGGCATCAAGATATTTCAGTATCTATTTGAGCTAGGGCCTTGAAACTTGGTGAGCTAATTGGGGCTGAGGAGTACCATATTCAGCCTAATTACCACACTGTGCGCTTAGGTTTTTTTAAAATTACTTGGAACACTCAGTTGTGTTAAAATATGTATCAACCTACTTAGGGTACATAAAAAAAAATATCAGAAAAGGACTTATTTGATGATGATTATGCAATTTTCTTCCCTGATTTCTTCATAAAGGCATATTTTGTGGGTACTCATTTGAATTGCATCGACAAGTCGATGCAATTCAGATGAGTACACACAAGATATGCCTTTATAAAGAAGTGAACAAAATTACACTGGCTGTAATCTGAAGACTACTGAATCCAGAATTGCTTGACTGAGCGCTAATAGGAGTATGTGCGGTAATTAGGTTAAATACGGTTAATCATTTGATTAATTTAAAAAAAAAAAAAGGATTAAATTTATGAGAGTTACACCCCTTTTCAACATTGGCATTTAGTAGGAACAAGCATATAGTTGCGGGCATTGTATTTTACAAACACATTTCTAGTTCTATTTTCATCAAAGTGTCCTATCTGGTACCTTGGTCAGTTACTCCCCATCTTAGCAATAGTAAAATCAGTGGTTGGTTCAGCAGTATGATCGTTTCAGAAATTATCTTATTCTGCTAATGACTAATGAGCCATGAAAAGATCACTTATCTTTGGCAGACATATTAGGGCTTTTTAACCCTTGTCCTGCTGACTAAATTAAGATGCCACACCCATTTCTAATTTTCAGCCAATCAGATTACTTGATCCAGATTGTTGATATAAAGTCACATACTTAATGGCAAACAGTGCAGATCCAGGTCAGTTGGCTTCTTCAGAAGCCAACTGATCTGGATCTACACTGTTTGCAAAGGCAGGACATATCCGGGTTCAGCAGGACTAGGGTTAATGTGATGGATTTTCACTTAGCAAGCTGGGTAAAATTGTCAGCAGGCATTTTGAAATATATTGTATATTTCCCCGGAAAATTGGCTTCAGGAATAGTGGTAATCAGTGTAGTCCCAGATCAGATGCCACATTCTGTGGCATCTGATCTGGGACTGCACTGTTTGCAAGGCTTGTCTGTCCAAATACTTGAGGTAAATAAGATACATGTACCTGGCTTCTCAGTCAGATGTTTGCATGGACCTCCAAGCAACTCTACCCATAAATTGCTTTTGTTTGGCGATGCCTTTTTTATGCCCCTGCATCGGATGATGCCGGGGGCATAAAGTTTTTAGGTTTTCTGTATGTACGTGATCCTGTTAGATTCAGGTTAAGGCATTTGTACCAGGTAGAATTTGTGCAGTTTTATAGTCGGGTACCCCACAGAGGGGGGCATCTGTGTACTGTGGACACATTTCTAGTTCTTACATAAGTATGCTGTTATACCATATTAACCCTTGTCACGCTGAATATATTAACCCTTGTTATGCTGAATAAATTAAGATGCCACACCCACTTCTGATTTCCAGCCAATCAGATTACTTGATACAGGTTTTTTTTTTAGAAATTCACATATTTATTGACAAACAGTGCAGATCCAGATCAGTTGGCTTCTGCAGAAGCCAACTGATCTAGATCTACACTGTTTGCTAAGACAGGGCATGTCGTGTTCAGCAAGAGAAGGGTTAAGATGCCATGCCCACTTCTAATTTTCAGCCAAACAGATTACTTGATCCAGATTGTTGATATAATTTCAAATACTGAATGGCAAACAGTGCAGATCCAGATCAGTTGGCTTCTGAAGAAGCCAGCTGAGCTTGATCTACACTGTTTGCAAAGGCAAGGCATATCCGGGTTCAGCAGGACAAGGGTAATTAAACAAACAGACCAGAGCAAATGGTGTACAGCCACTGAATGGGTCCTCTGATCAGCCTCTGAAATGCTTGCCACTCATCCAGCAATATTATGAACACAGTATTAACCCTTGTCCTGCTGAATAAATTAAGATACCACGCCCATTGCTAATTTTCAACCAATCAGATTACTTGATCCAGATAGTTGATATAAATTCAAATACTGAATGGCAAACAGTGCAGATCCAGATCAGTTGGCTTCTGAAGAAGCCAACTGAGCTGGATCTACACTGTTTGCAAAGGCAAGGCATATCCAGGTTCAGCAGGACAAAGGAAAACCTAAATATTTGAACAAACAGACCTGAGCAAACAGTGTAGACTTTGATCAAATGCCACAGAAGGAAGCCTCATCAGGCTCTTAAATACTTGCCACTCATCCAACAGTATTATAAACACAGTATTAAACAGGTAGCAGAATAAACCATTACAAATTTTAGGACAAGTATGATAAGGAGATATGGTGTCCCAATAATTAGGATAAATGTGTTACCATACAGTATGCCTTGTGTCAGTGAGGAAGAAAGTTTATTTTTATACATGACCAAGAGTCTCAAGACCGATAATCAACATGAGATGAAGTATTTGACCTTCATTTGAAGCAGTAGTAGGGTTTGTTGACAATAACAGCTTAGTATTCTGGGTAAAAATTTTAGCAGACGACATTTTGAAATATTTTTCATATTTTTTTTCCACGAAATATGATTTGACAAAGGAGACAGTTTGCGCATAATATCATTCTGTTTTATGATTTGACATTTTGGGATACAATTTGCATGAAATGTCAAATCCTATTTTCTGGTAAAAATAAGAAACATATATATTTCTCATCTGCTATATTTGCTCATAGCACTATAAGTGTTACTACCATTTTTGTGTCGCTGGTCACAGTCGCTCGGATGCACATCCGACTGGTGACCAGGAGGTTGCGGGTTCAATCCCCGCCTGGTCAGCAACATTCTTTCATGGACATTCAAGAATCATCAAATATTTTCTACGGTCTTTCTCTCTTTTCCCCTGATTCAAGAAGGGCAGTTGTCAGTTTCTGGTGAAACAATGTGCACAATACTGGTTAACTGCTCAGAGGACTAAGCCTGCCTAGTAAACGATGTGACCCCATTGGGTTGAGTTGGCTGTAAAAAAATCAACACAAACAAACAAAACTTTTGTGCCAAGGAAAGGGACAGACAGGTGGACAAACTATACATAGCAACAGATAAGGTGTTTTTTTCATCTGAAAAATACTGATATCTTTCTTATTTCTTCATGAAAACATATGTTGTGGGTACTCATTAGAAGCGCCTCAGTGAGGCGCTTCTAATGAGTACCACAACATATTTTTTTGTAGAGAAATAAGAAAAATATTATGTGGATACCCCCTCTTATCTGTAGCTATGACTATATACATGTAGAACCAGATCAGCTGTTACCGAGTATAGTGTCTGATCAGGGCTATAGTGTTTGCATCTCATCCAGCTGTTTACTAGACACGAGCCTCACAGGTTGTAAAATGGATCTGCCTGCTCAATTAACCCTTGGCATGCTGAAGAAATTAAGATGCCATGCCTACTTCTCACATTCAGCCAGTCAGATTTCTTGATCCAGGTTGTTGATACAAATTTACATTCTTAATGACAAACTGAATGCAGATCCAGATCAGTTGGCTTCAGTTGGCTTCTTCAGAAGCCAACTGATCTGGATCTACGCTGTTTGCAAAAGCAGAGCATATCCGGGTTCAGCAGGACAAGGGATCAATTAATTTTAGAAGTATGTCCTTATATTTGCCATAAATATTGTAATACATTGACAGTTAAGGACCATTATTGGGTACCATATTTATCCTAAGTATTCGGACACCTTAACTCCCAAAATTTGAACAAGTACAATTTACTACCCTATGTGTCTATAGATTGTTGGATGAGTGGCAAACAGTTTAGACCCTGATGGGATGCCACATTCTGGGGCATCTCATCTGGTCTGTCCGAATACATACCATAAATATGGTAATTGTTCTTCTTACTCAATAAAAGTATTTGATGACACAGTAATAACACAGGATATTGAGACACATAGGCCTAAAGAAATAGTGTAGACTCGGATCAGACAGCGCAGAATGCGGCCTCTAATCAGTCTACATTGTTTGCCACTAATATAGCAATATCTTAACCCTTGTACTGCTGAACCCGGATATACCCTGTTTTGCAAACAGTGTAGATCCAGATCAGTTGGCTTCTGAAGAAGCCAACTGATCTGGATCTGCACTGTTTGCCATCAAGTATGCAAATTTATAACAAAAATCTGGATCAAGTAATCTGATTGGCTGAAAATTAGAAGTGGGCGTGACATCTTAATTTATTCAGCAGGACAAGGGTTAAACACATCAACAGGTAGTGTGATAGACTTTAACAAATCATAGGACAAGGACAGCAAATGTCCTAAAATTTCAAACATTTTGTTCAAATTATTGCATACATTTTTAGCTCACCTGAGCAATGCTCAGGATGAGCTATAGTGATCGCTTTTTGTCTGTCATCTGTCCGTCTGTGCGTCTGTCTGTAAACATTTTCAAACGACTTCTCCTCTGAAGCCGCTGAGCCAATTTTGCTCAAATTTCATATGGGGAACAAAAGATTGCTAAAATGGTCGCAGTCTGTTGACCAAGATGGCCGCCATGCCCATATATGGTAAAAACCTTTAAAAATCTTCTTCTCCAGAACCAAGGATGCCTTGGGGCTGAATCTTTGCACAAATCATCAGGGATGGGAGGTCTGCCAAAGTTGCTAAAATAATGGTTGTACATTGGCATTTGTATGGGCACCATACAATTTGTATAGGAAAAATTTTGAGAATTTCAAACGACTTCTCCTCTGAAGCTTGTGGGCCAGTGTTGCTCAAATTTCATGTGGAGCCTCCTTGGAGCAGGGGAATGAAAGATTGCTAAAATGGTTGCAGTCCATTTACCAAGATGGCTGCCATGCCCATATGGTAAAAATCTTTAAAAATCTTTTTCTCCAGAACCAAATAAGCCCTGGGGCCTAATCTTTGCACGAATCATTGGGGACAGGTGATCTACCAAAATTGCTAAAATGATGGTCCTATGTTGATGTTTGACCTTTTTATGGCAAGGTCAAATATGCTTCCCCATGCATTTGTATGGGCCCTATACATTTGTATGGAAAAAAATATTGAGAATTTATATTTTAGACATCTCCTCTATAATCCAGTTGAATTGAAACTTGGTGTTGAGGATTAGGGTGCTCAGTAGACACAAATTAGCAAAATGGCATATGTATGCAAACAGTGTAAACCCAGATCAGACTGCTTCTTTAGGAAGGAGCAGTCTAATCAGGCTAATCAGGGTCTACACTTTTTACCATTCCACTAAGTTTTTTAACCCTTGTCATGTATAAATTAAGTTACCATGCCCACTTCTAATTTTAATCCAGTCAGATTACTTGATCCAGATGGTTTATATAACTTCACATACATAACCCTTAAAGCGCCAAGCAAAATTTGTAGCAGACGACATCTCAAATTTTTTACTTTTTTTTTTCCAGAGAAAACAAGTCTTGACATTTCATGTGAATCGTCTGCCAAGCAGACGATTCACATGAAATGTCAAGACTTATTTCCTCTGAAAAAATAAAAAAAAGTAAAAGAAATTGTCGTCTGCTGCAGTTGTGATTGGCGCTTTAAGTGTATGGCAAACAGTGCAAATTTAGATCAGTTTTTTTTTTCACAAGCCAACTGATTTGGATCTACACTATTTGCAAAGGCAAGTTATATATCCGGTTCAGCAGGATAAGGGTTAAGAAGCAACTGCATAAAAGGAAAAGCTTGACCGAAAAATATGGAATGCATACATGCCATACCTCACACTGTGATACAAAATCTCACAGAATTTTGGCCCTAAATCTGGACCCCATTTCCCATAAGATTTTTCAAATCTCACAGAATTTTCATACCATTTAATAAGCTATTTTTTGAAGAACTAGAAATAAATCACACATTAGCATGGCTGTCCCAAGCTTAATTCATTAAAATAATGGCTTTTAACTTACTTATGTTAACTTGGAAGTGATTTTCATAAAAATCCCACAGAATTTCATCAAATCTCCCCTAAAAATTTGCAAAATCTCACAGATTTCTGTCAATAGCTAATGGCATGTATTGGAATGAAAAACTACCCCTCTTATCTGAAGCTGTATGTTTATTATTATGTGTGCATTCTTTTTGAGTTCAGTATACATGTATTAGGTATGGATTCTCAAATGTAATAAATAAATTTGTCAACAATGATAAGATATCTCAAGGGGTCATGGTCCAGTTTGGATAGTTTGACAGTTTAAATGTGTTACATACTTGAGTTAATGAAAAATCCTGATGATTTTGGATAATTTAAGTTTGATGTATGGACTATCTGGGCAAATTCGGCAGATGACATGTTGATGATTTTTCTTCTTTTTTTTTCAGAAAATAGGGTTCAGTATTTCATGGAAATTGTCTCCTTACCCAATGTTCTGAAAAAAAAGAAAGAAAATAAATAAAATAAACAGAACATTTCAAAATGTTGTCAGCTGAAATTAGTACCCAGGGCCCAGTGTGTTCCTAGCTAATGACGTTATTAGTTAACAATTCGTTAAAATTTACTTCAAGTGACACACAAATATGCTGAAATTTTTTTGCTGAAAAAATGTGAGTAGCTTTTGCAGTGCAAAAGCTACACACATTTTTTCAGCAAAAAATTTCAGAATATTGTATATTGAATCTGCTAAAACAGTTAACGAAATGACCCTTAACGATCTCGTTAAGCTAACGACGCTTTGAACAACTGGACCCAGATTGCAAAGTGAATAAGGCCAAATAAAAAATTATGTGTGTTTAGGGTAACATGTTAGAAAAAAAAAAAAACAGGTAGGGTAGGTCGGGATTTTTTTTTTTTTTTACCTTTTTTTTTTATGAAGGATAATACCATAATTACCAAATATATTTGGACTGTATATAATTCACATAAAATTTTACCAAGTCTGTTTGAGTATCCTTAGCTGTTTATACCCCCGGCATACGAAGTATGCAATGGGGGTATATAGTTTGTTCTTTTTTGTCTTTTCTGTGTGTCTGTCAGTCTTTCTGTCAATCTGTTAACATTTATTTTGTGTCAAAGATATCTCAGGAACTATTTTACCTAGAAACTTGAAATTTTGTACACATGACAAGTATGACTAGTTGTATTGTGGGAAAGAAAATAAGGGTCATGGGGCCAGGTCCCTTAGAGTTATTTCCCTTTGTTGTTCTAGCTATACTGATGGCCATGGCATTTAGTTGTGTCAAAGATATCTCAGTAACTACTCTACCTAGAAACTTGAAATTTGGTACAAATGACAAGTATGACTAGTTGTATTGTGTGAAAGAAAATAAGGGCAATGGGGCCAGGTCCCTTAGAGTTATTTCCCTTTGTTGCTCTGGCTATACTGATGGCCATGGCATTTACTTGTGTCAAAGATATCTCAGGAACTACTTTACCTAGAAACTTGTAATTTTGTACACATGTTAAGTATGACTAGTTGTATTGTGGGAAAGAAAATAAGGGCCATGGGGCCAGGTCCCTTAGAGTTATTTCCCTTTGTTGTTTTGGCTATACTGATGGCCATGATTTATTTGTGTCAAAGATATCTCAGTAACTACTTTACCTAGAAACTTGAAATTTTGTACACATGACAAGTATGACTAATTGTATTGTGGGAAAGAAAAAAATTAGGGCCATGGGGCCAGGTCCCTTAGAGTTTTTTCCCTTTGTTGTTCTGGCTATACTGATGGCCATGGCATTTACTTGTGTTTAAGATATCTCGGGAACTACTTTACCTAGAAACTTGAAATTTTGTATACATGACAAGTATGACTAGTTGTATTGTGGGAAAGAAAATATGGGCCATGGGGCCAGGTCCCTTAGAGATATTTCCCTTTGTTGTTCTGGCTATACTGATGGCCATGGCCGGGGGTATTAGTGAACATATGCTCACTTCATGGTCTAGTTCTAAAAGTACTGATAGAATGGCTCATTTGGATGCGCGTCCGACTGGAGACCAGGAGGTCATGGGTTCGACCCCCGCCGAGGTCAGCAACATGCGTGGAGATTGACCATGAAATATTTTCTCATTCTCTCCCTTCCGCTGATTCAAGAAGGGCAGTTGTCAGTTTCTGGTGAAAGAATGTGCACAATACTGGTTAACAGCTTAGAGGACTAAGCCTGCCCAGTAAATGTGTGGTTAGGTAAACTGACTGTGCTAGACATGACCCCATTAGGTTGACTGGCCCGTAAAACCTCAACACAAACAAACTGATAGAATGGCAAACAGTGTAGACCCTGATAAAACTGCTCCTTTAGGAGCAGTTTGATCTATGTCTACACTTTTTGCTCAGCCCTCCTTGTCCAAATGTTTAGCATAAATATTTTAACCCAGTACCACCTTTTTTTTTTTCTTTTTTCTTTTGAAAACATGCAAAAAATTGCTAGGTTTCACCAGGAAAATTTGGTAGGGTAGAGTTACCCTGAACGCACATATTGTTTTATTTGGCCGAATGTAACTTTCAGCTTTAAAAGTATTCAGTGCTGTACCAAGAGAAAGGGTGTCTGACACTATTTTTGTGTTAAAAAATGTGCATATATGCCCAAAGACACCTCACTCAGCCCTTAAAGTGCCAATCTCAACTGCAGCAGATGACATTTTGAAATATTTACATGTACTTTCCAAAGAAAATAAATGCCCAGCAGACGATTCCCATGAAATGTCCAGACTTGTTTTCCATAAATAAATAAAATTATAGCACATTTTCCATAAATAAATAAAATTATAGCACATCATCTGCTTCACTTTATTAACCCTGGTCCTGCTGAACCCAGATATGCCCTGCCTTTGCAGACAGTGTAGCTCCAGATCAGTTGGCTTCTGAAGATCCAGCTGATCTGGATCTGCACTGTTTGCCATTAAGTATGTGATTTTGTATCAACAGCCTGGATCAGTTAATCTGATCGGCTGAAAATTAGAAGTGGGCATGGCATCTTAATTTATTCAGCATGACGGATTAAATTCTGAAAACTCTGGAATTAAATGAAACGATAACAGATAATTCAAAATGAATAAGTTGCTAAAAATTGATGATGGAATGAAAAGGTGGGGAAGTGACAGTGACGTGACCAAGCTGAAAAAGGATAAACATAAAGTAAAAGTACCCAAGAAGGCTACAAGAAATCCTGTGAATCTCTTCAAAAATACTTTTACCAGAAGGTGAGTAACATAAATACTGATGTTTTGGGTCTTCTGATATTGGTTGTAATCAAAGCACTTACAGCACTGGTGGGTTGATTGTCTCTGAGTGTAGGCTGGGAAAATGGTCCTGAGCGGGGACGTGAGACTGTTTCATTTGATCCTTAACTTCCTGTAATGTAAGCAAACAGTGTAGACTCTGATCAGATGCCACATTCTGCACTGTTTGCCAATGTCCCAGTCCAGGTTTTACAAATAAGTCTCTTTATACTGCACTCTGACATCACAGCAACAAAAGTAGTGTGGCTAAAAATAAACATTACCTAGATTTTGTCTTACGCGTGGTTTGATTACATTGGTCAGTGATAATCATGTGGAATACTGCCTTAAGGAAATTTTGGCCTTTATATGCTATGGCTTGATTGTAAACAATCAACCTAAAAAATTCAGAATGGCTCTTGCCTGTCAGGGCCAGAGAAATAGGTTGGTTGTCTGAGACTTTCTTTAGGGCAGAGCTGCTGATACCTTAAATCTGAACTGGAGTTTGTCATTCATCTCAGTCAGGTAAAAGTCAAAGCTAGTCTGATAATATTCAAACCTTATTTTCCCTGAAAAATAATAATAATAAATAGACTGCAGTCGATCTGTCATCTGCTACAATTTTCCTTGGCACTGCCAAGCAGACTGATTAACATGAAATATAAAGTCTTATTTTCTTATCAGTTTTAGAATGAAGACTGCTATAAATCGTAGCAGTTTAACCCTTAAAACGCCAAGAAAATCTGCATTTGAAAATGTCGTCTGTTTATGTTGTCTGCTGAATATTCTTGCAAACTTTTCAAACCTGTTTTTGCATACAGGAAAACAGTGTGGACCCAGATCAGACTGCTCCTAAAGGAAGGAGCAGTCTGATCTGGGTCCACACAGTTTGCAGAAATGACTTTTAAAATCGCAAGCAGATGACAAAGCAGACGACAGTTGTTGTGATTGGCAGTTTAAGGGTTAATTGTTATCATATAGCTCCTGATAAGACGATTTTTTCATCCAAAAAGTATTGGTATTTTTCTTATTTCTTCATGAAAACATAAGCTGTGGTACTCATTAGAAGTGCCTTGGTGCCACAACATATGTTTCCATGGAGAAATAAGAATCAAAGTACTGACAGTATTGGTGGGTCGATTGTCTCTGGATGTAGGCTGGACATATGATCCTGAATGGGTCGTCGACCCTTAACCCATTGTTTACAGAATAGACTGTCCCACACTATATATTGGAAGAGTCCAATTTCAATTTTAGGTACACCTGGCTATGAGATTTACACATTCTTAGAGAAAAATGGCTTAACTATTTGCAAACAGTGGAGACCCTGATCAGACGTCGCATTTTGCGGCATCTGATCTGGGTCTGCACTGTTTGCCAAGTACCCTTTTACAGGTCTCCCGACTACAATCGGTTAATGATCCTGAAGCGGGACTTAAGACTGTTTCATTCAATCCTTAACTTCCTATAATTTAAGCAAACATTGCAGACCCTGATCACATTACATGTACCTGGATTTTGTCAGTTGGGGAGTTTGAGTACATTGATCAATGATAATCATGTAGACAACTACCTTAAAGACAGTGCTGGACTATAAAAGGGGGATTAATTTCCACAGTGTCATTTTTTGGTGCTGCCTCTATGTGACTTAGTTGCTTGGTAGCATTAAAAATCTAAATAGATAGACACGGTGTCATTCTGTTTCTTGATCTCAAGGAGGTAACATCTCCAGTCAGCCAGTGGAATTACCATATATGGTAATTCTAGTCCACTGATTGGCTAAAACTTTTTTCACACCTTTAGATGTACAGGTAAAATATTATCTATACTGGGAACCAGACTCCCCCCCCCCCCCCCCCCCCCCCACACACACACACACACACACACACACACAGGTTTGAAAATCCTGTCTTAAATTTAAGGAAATTTTGGCGTGTGTATACTATGGCTTGATTGTAAATAATCAATCCAAAGATATTGACCTGGTAACTGCCTTTTATCTATAGAACTATGATTATATCTCCTCTCAGATCTTGATCAAAAGATATTCTTAGCCCCAAATAAGAGAGGGTATCAGTAAATTATTTTATTCATTTCTCCATGAAAACACATGTTGTGGGTACTCATTAGAAACACCTCAGTGAGGTGCTTCTAATGTGTACCCACAAACAGGGTTTTCCCTCAGAAATTACGTTTCCATGGAGAAATAAGAAAAATATCAATGCTTTTGGGATGTAAAAGAAAAGCGCTCTAGACATTTCCAATAGATGGAGCTAAACTTTTTGAATAGATACCAAATTTGTCATGGGATTTGTGATTGATAGCTTAAAGAAAGTGGTCAGACCCTGATTAATTTAATTCTAAGACTGACAGTTACCCAAAAGCACTCATTTAGGAAATCATCTCAAGTTCTGATTATTTACCGTAATTATTCACAGAGTAAGCTGTGTAAATAATGTTTGTAGATTTCGTGTAGATTTGCTATTCAGCTAGCATGTTTCAGAAATGCAGCCCAGTACCGTAGACCCTAAATATTTGCAGCCTTAAATCTTCAGGGTGCTGAGCAAAATTGTAGCGGACAGCATTCTTAATTAACCCTTGTTATGCTGAATAAATTAAGATGCCACTCCCATTTCTAATTGTCAACCAATCAGATTACTTACTCTGGATTGTTGATATAAATTCACATACTTCATGACGAACAGTGCTGATCCAGATCAGTTGGCTTCTTCAGAAGCCAACTGATCTGGATCTACACTGCAAAAGCAGGGTGTATCCGGGCTCAGCAGGACAAGGGTTAATTTCATTTTTATCTTTTCAGAGAAAATAGGCTGTTCATTTCTTTTGAATCATATGACTGGCAGATGATTTATTTGAACTACCAAAGATTAATTTTCTTTGAAAAAAGAAAAAAAAAATCAGAATGTCCTCTTGGTGCGAAAATCAAAGCACTGACAGCACTCATGGCCAGTCCAGGTTTTGCAGATAACCCTATTTACACAGCACTCTGGCATCACAGTGAAAAGAATAGCTTGGCTATCAATAACTGTTACCTGGATTCATTGGTCAATGACATTCACATGGACAACAACCTAAAGAAAATTTTGGTGCATATATACTTTTGTTCAATTGTAAACAATCAACCCAAAAGAGTTTGTGGACAAGGACTGCAAATATCTGTTGGCACATTTGTGTAGTCTGATCGAGGCCTTTGCTATATGTTACAGAATCATTGGATACCTTAATTAGAATGCATTAAAGAATAGTGAAGGGAAAACAAGATCGGCCTGATCGGTCAGAATTCTTAGGATATATACTGGTAGCTATAGATAAGGCGTTTTTTCAACTAATGAAAGTATTGAAATTTTTTTTGTATGTCTCCATGAAAGCATTATGTTGTGGGTACTTATTAGAAGTGCCTCCGTGAGGCACTTCTAATGAGTACCCACAACATATGCTATCATGGTGAAATAAAATAGTTACATGTTACATGCCTCACCAAGGCGCTTCTAATGAGTACACACAATGTATGTTTTCATGGTAAAATAAGAAAATATTTAAGCGATTTACCAAGGCACTTCTAATGAGTACCCACAGCATATGCTTTCGTGGTAAAATAAGAAAATGTTTGAGCACCTCACCAAAGTGCTTGTAATGAGTACCCACAACATGTGCTTTCATGGTAAAATAAGAAAATATTTAAGCGATTCACCAAGGTGCTTGTAATGAGTACCCACAACATGTGCTTTCATGGTAAAATAAGAAAATATTTGAGCACCTCACCAAGGCACTTCTAATGAGTACCCACAACATATGCTTTCATGGTGAAATAAGAAAATATTTAAGTGCTTTACCAAGGCTCTTCTAATGAGTACCCATATAACGTATGCTTTCATGAAGAAATAAGAAAAAATATTTACCTGATACCCTATCAAATCTAGAGCAACATATTAAATAAAGCATATACATGTACAATTATTGACTGAACTGCTCTTCGAATGAGTACCCACAACATAATACTTTTATGGAGAAATAAGAAAAATATTTAGGCGATACTCTCTCTGCTCTAGAGCTATGGGTTAAATACAATATACAGAATTATTGACTGAACTCCGGTCTTACTGCAGATTTATCCCTGATGTCTTCTTCAGTTCTGTAAACGCTTAGCACTCAGGGTAAAATTTTCAGCAGACAACATATTGAAATATTTTTCTTATTTTTCCCTGAAAACAGGATTTGGCATTTAATGCAAACTGTCTCCAGTTTGCATGGAATGTCAAATCCTGTTTTCTGGGAAAAACAAGGAAAGTAATTACCAATTTTTCATCTGCTGAATTAGCCGAGAGAGTGGGAAAGGTTAAAGCTTTTATGATTACAGACATTGTTACGTATCTTTTTATGCTTTATGGAAATTTTATATCGGAGAAACAGGATGAAAACTAGTTGTATTATATTGTGAGGAATTGCGATTCTATAGGCGGATTACTGTAAATAATTCTGGGAAATGGGGAACTCTACATTCGTAATACTTAGCATGCTGGGTAAAATTTCAGCATATGACATTTTGGGATTATTTCTTATTCTTTGAAAGAAAAGGCTTTGACATTTCTTGCAAACTGTCAATCCCTATTTTCTGAAAAAAATGAGAATGTATCGTTAGTAAATTGTCATCTATAGGAAATAAATAAAAAAAAAACATAAATAAATAAGTAAATAACTAAATAAATAAGTAAAAAAGAATTAATAAATAAAAATAACTGCTGATATTTGAATTTGGACTGCTGATATTATAGTAAAATTGTGTGCACAAAAATTTCTGATGAATTGCCATATACAAACACTAACCTCTTGGTAAATTCAGCAGACGATAAATTCATGATATTTTTATTATTTTCTTCAGATAATAAGCTTTGACATTTCATACAAATTGTCTCATAAGGAGTGCTTGATATTTCATGTTAATTGTCTCCTAAACATGAAATGTAAAGTACTATTTTCTGAGAAAAATAAGATAAATACCATCTGCTGGATTTCCCCATAGAGTGGTAAAGGTATATAAAAAATAATAATTTAAACCAAAAACGTATGGAATAATGTGTTTGAACTTTTAGGACATTAACCATAAGTGAGGTTCTAATATTGTTTTACAGTTCATGGGTGAAATGAGCTGCAGCCAGAGAAAATATAGACTGGCTCCAGTTTCCAGTGACTAAATATTTATTCTTATAATCCTGTTTGATAATACACTGAAATAAAACCAAAATGATATCATGACTATAAAGGCTGGTCACTCTAGTGACCAGGCTTTATAGTCATGATATTATTTTGGTTTTAGTCACTGGAGACTGTGGCCAGTCTAGAGAAAATGTAATAAATGAATACTCTAATCAACCTATGCATTTTCATAGTTTCATAACTCCATATTAGCTGCTATTTGCCACCAAAAATAGTTGATATTTTTGTTATTTCACCACAAAAACATATGTTATGGTACTCATTAGAAAAGCCTCACTGAGGCCTTTCTAATGAGTACCCACAACATGTGTTTTTATAGAGAAACAACAAAGTACACATTTTTTTTTATATCCCTCACATCCTTTCCCCCATGCAGAGGTGTAGGAGAATGCAAATCCCGTCGGAGATAGCGTCTGGAACAGTTTTATGTATGTTCTATATCTCTTCTGCTGGTTGGCAAATTTTCATGAAATTTTCAGGTAGTAATCATTAAAGCAAGTTGTAGAGCTGATTAGTTTTTTTTGTGACATTGACCTCATTTTTAACCCATTGTAGTCGGGAGACCCGTAAAAGGGTAATTGGCAAACAGTGCAGACCCAGATCAGACGCTGCAGAATGCAGCGTCTGATCAGGGTCTCCACTGTTTACAAATAGATTAGCCATTTTTCTATAGGAATATCTAAATCTCATAGCCAAACTTACCTAAAATTGAAATTGGACTCTTCCAATATATAGTGTGGGAGATTCTATTCAGTCTATAATGGGTTAAGGTCATGCAGCAAAGGATAAAATTGTATAAAGTATACATCAAATGAGGAACATTCTATTTATTTTATTTTATTTTTTTTTTTTTTTTTCTTAAAGATATGTAGTTTCTTAATGCTTAGCACTCATATCATCATAATCATAATCAGATTTTTGATTAACGTGCAGGTACAGAGGCATCATCCACATCAGTGTGCCCCCTTCCAGATAGCTGGCTTGCTGCACACGTGGTAGATCTCACACCAGATCTCCACATATTTCTGTCATGAGGGTTGATAGCCGAGAGCTTCCACTCTCTGCAATCCCTCTCTGTCAGCTGCTTCCATGTCATATTTGGCCGTCTTGCAATTGACTGCGCCATTGGAGCGTTCCACATGTCCATACCTGCAGAGCCTTCTCTCCTCCAGAATGAGGTCCGGATCCTCAGTGCCAAGCCGCGCAAGTTGCTCATTGGACCTGGTGGTGACAACATCTTGCGTCCTAACATTGCAGATCTGTCTGATCATTGCCCTGTCATTCCTTTGCAGACGTTGGAGGTTTGGTTTTGTCAATGGCCAAGTCTCACTGGCATGGCGCATTGCGCTCCGCACAAAAGAGCTGTACACACGACCATGTGTCTTGAAAGAGAGGTGGTGTGAAGAGAGAACTGGTAGCAGCTCCTTGAACTTCTAGGCGGTTTTCACATGTGTTTTGGTTGAAAGTTCACAGCCACCTGCTGCTGAGAGCATGTCTCCTAGGTAGCAAAAGGAAGCTACCACCTCCAGCTTGTTAGGTCTGACAGACTTCCCTCTGTGGTCTGCCGTCCAAGGGGTGTGCAGTTCTCTGGCACTGTGTACATCTGTAGTCAGGGTCCCTTTGTTAAGCGCTTGAGCCCACTCTGGGTAAAATTTTCAGCAGAAAACATTTTGAAATATTTTTCTTCTTTTTTCTCAGGAAACAGAATTTAACATTGGAAACAATTTGCATGAAATGTCTAATCCTGTTTCCTGAGAAAAATAAGAAAAATATCATCAGTTTGTTATCGTCTTGATTAGCCCAGGGAGTGGTCAAGGTTAATGACACATGAAATCTAAAATTTAGCCCTGCTTTCAGTATGAAAAATACTTAAGAAATGTCACCTGCTAATAATTAAGTTCAGCATGGTATTGCTAAGAATGATTGTCAGAGATACAATTCAATAAGGATCTGCCTTGTTACCATATATAAATCAAATCTGGAACCCGTAACCCTTGTCATGCTGAATAAATTTGGATGCCACGCCCACTTCTAATTTTCAGCCAATCAGATTCCTTGAAATTCATATACTTAATGACAAACAGTGCAGATCCAGATAAGTTGGCTTCTTCGGAATGAACAAGCCAACTGATCTGGATCTTTACTATTAGCAAACACAGGGCATATCTGGGTTCAGCAAGACCAGGGTTAAATGACTTGCCATAACCCTTGAAGCACTAAAATAGTAGCAGACAATATTCTAAATTTCAGAGAAAGTAAGACTTGGCATTTCATGGGAAGCCTTATTTTCTCAGAAAAAATACTCACAAAAAATCTGGAATCCTTAAATGACTTAACCCTTGAAGCGCTAAGCAAAATAGTGGCAGACAATATTCTGAAAAATTGTTTGATTATTTTACAGAGAAATAAAACTTGGCATTTCATGCAAATTGTCTGCTGGGCTGACAGTTCACATGAAATGACAACAGTCACTTTTTTAAAAAATTATTTTTCAGAGAAAGTAAAGAATGACATTTCATGAATCATCTGCTGTGCAGTCAGTTCACATAATTATCCCAGGCCTTTTTTTTCTGACAAATAGAAAAAAAAATCTGAATAACGTTGCCAGCAATTGTGATTGTCACAATAACTAAATATACTGTTCAAACTTATTGAATATACATAATATTATGTACTCACTGTACATCACGAAAACACGCCTATATAATTTTGACCCCCTTAAACCCCACTTTTATATAGTAAAACTGGGGTTTACAGGGGTATACATTATTTTTCTTATTTTGCTCCAAAACATAGATTGTGGGTACTCGTTAGAACCGCCTCGCCGAGGCGGTTCTAACGAGTACCCACAATCTATGTTTTTGAGCAGAAATATGAAACAATATTAGAATTTTTTATCTGAAAATTTTCATTTTTTGCTGGTGAAATTTTCAATATATTTGAATAGGCATGTTTTCGTAATGTTATGAACAAACAAAAAGAACAACAGGGTCATCAGGTTATATATATATGAGCATGCTGGCTGGGATCTGTATTACTGGACAATAGGGAATTGTGCTTTTTTCCTTGGTGGGCCTCGGATCTTTATCATCCAATCAGTCACAGTGATTTTGACGAAGGACTTCACGGAACTCTCATTATTGGGATTTATGTAGCGGTTCTGCTCTGAGCTAATAGCTTTTATCTAGGATTTTAACGTTGGACCAGCAGATTTTAAATATCAGCAGATAATAGTAAAAGTCTTCGGAGTTTTCTCGGAAAATGGGACCTGACATTTCTTTCAAACTGACTCCAGAAAGGACAGTTTGAATGAAATGTCAAGCCTTATTTTCTGAGATTTTTTAATAAAAAAATATGGTATTGGTAATTCTGTGGTATGTCGATTTAGCCTGCAGAGTAGGAAAAGTTAACCTTTTCCACTCTATGGATATATTCAGCAGACGGCTAATTAATAATATTTTTCTTATTTTTCAAAAAAAAGAAAAGTAGGATCTGACACTTTATGTAAATTGTCTCCAAAGGAAAAAATGCATGAAATGTCAAATCCTATTTTCTAGGAAAGATAAGAAAAATATTTCAGAATGTCGTCTGCTGAAATTTTTACCCAGCATGCAAAGTGGTAATATGGTCTTTAAGAAACATTGTGAGGGATATGAGAAATAGTGACATTATACGGATTCCGAAGTTGATACCAAGGATTTTATAGCATGGATCAAGGAAAAAGGATGTCACTGAAATCCGTATTATTGGATCCATGGGTTTTGAAGGAAAGTTTATTAAGGCAAGTATCATTCAAGATAAGGCGATAGTTGTGACAAGAATTTAGGCTTCATTAACAAGTCTATGTTAAGTGAATCCCTACTTCCTCCCATAATGTATAGTGAAAACAGGAATTTGTAGGGATCTACCTTATTAAGATAATTTTCAGAACTTTGCAGTTTTTAGCTTGTCTGGACAATGTCCAGGAAGAGCCATTGTTAAGTCAGCTTCTCACCTAAGCAAGGCTCAGGATGAGCTATTGTGATCACTTGCCGTCCGTCGTCGTCCATCCGTTGTCCGTTCACACCTTTGAACGACTTCTCCTTTGTAACCCCAGGGCCAATTTTCTTCAAACTTCATGTGGAGCCTTCTGTTACTAGCAGACTATTTTACTACAAGTTTTTCTAGTAATTTTGAAAAACTTCAGTGCACAGTGTGGTAATTAAAGCGAATACGGTAATTATACTACCTGCATCAAAGTACAAGCAAACAGCAATAGCTCGAACAACAGTGACTCTTTTACCATGGCTAGTTAACAACTGCAGCAGACGACATTTTTTTTTTTTTTTTTTCAGAGAAAACAAGTCTTGAAATTTCATGTGAATTGTCTGCCAAGCAGACAATTCACATAAAATGTCAAGACTTATTTTTCCTGAAAAATAATAAAAAAAAATTTTTGAATGTCTTCTGCTATAAATTTTGCTTGGTGCTTTAAGGGTTAAAACTCGTTTCTAAGTCCTACGAAATTCTCCGGATAGCTGAAGAAAACAAATATTTAAGGAAGTTTGCTTATTTAGTCATGAAATTGTATGCTGTTTGTACTTATTAGAATTGCCTCATTGAGGCAGTTGTAATAACATACCATTACTGTATAGAAGATTGAAATGATTTCCCTAAATTATTGCCATTAATGTTGCTACCTGACCTGGTTGTCATGCCTCAGTGACTCAAACTACCCATATCTGAAACAAATTTCA
This sequence comes from Anodontia alba, assembly GCA_964016985.1. Taxonomy (NCBI): domain Eukaryota; kingdom Metazoa; phylum Mollusca; class Bivalvia; order Lucinida; family Lucinidae; genus Anodontia; species Anodontia alba. The sequence continues at coordinate 52,492,380 of OZ024835.1, forward strand.
ATGTTCAAGCCATGTAGGTTCAACTGTATATAGGGGTATATAGTTATGGTAAATGTATATAGTTTTTGCCTGTGTAATTATGTTTGTGTGTGTTTGTTTGTTTGTGTGTATGTAATACATGTATTTTTTTATGCCCCCGCCATTTTCAATGGGAGGGCATATAGTATCACCGCTTTCCATACGTACATCCGTCCCGTATGTGGTTTCCGTGCGATATCTTTTGAAAAGATTGGTGTATTGATTTAAAATTTTATACATAGATATATAATCATAAAATGTAGGTCAAGTTCGATTTAGGGTAAAATCCATTAATTATTTGGGAGTTATGGCCCTTTTTCAGCTTTGAAAAATTTTCAAGTTTGAAAAATGGTTTCCATGCGATATCTTTTGAAAATATTAGTGTATTGGATTCAAATTTTATACAGAGGTATAAAATCATAAAATGTAGGTCAAGAACGATTTAAGTAAAATCCACCAATTTTTTTTGGAGTTATGCCCCTTTTTCAAGTTTGAAAAATGGTTTCTGTTCCATAACTTTTGAAAAGATTAGTGAATTGGATTCATATTATATACACGAGCATATAATTACAAAATATAGGTCAAGTTCGATTTAGGGTAAACTCCACCAATTATTTTTGGAGTTACAGCCCTTTTTCAACGTTGAAACATAGTTGAAAAATGGTTTCCGTTCGATATATTTTGAAAAGATTAGTGTATTGGATTCAAATTTTAGATACAGGTATATAATCATAAAATGTAGGTCAAGTTCCATTTAGGGTAAAATCCACCAATTATTTTGGGAGTTATGACCCTTTTTCAACTTTGAAAAATGGTTTCTGTTCCATAACTTTTGAAAAGATTAATAAATTGGATTCATATTTTATACACAAGCATATGATTATAAAATATAGGTCAAGTTCAGTTTAGGGTAAAATCCATCAATTATTATTGAGTTACAGCTCTTTTTCAACATTGAAAAATAGTTTCCGTTTAATATCTTTTAAAAACATCAGTGTATTGGATTCATATTTAATACACAGGTATATAATCATAATATAGAGGTCAAGTTCGATTTAGAGTAATCCATTATTATGGGAGTTATGGCCCTTTTTCACCTTCAAAAAATGTTTTCCTTTCGATATTTTTATAAAAAGATTGGTGTATTGGATTCATATTTTATACGCACGTATATAATCATAAAATTTGGTCAAGTTTAATTTGGAATAAAGTCTGCCAATCATTGTGAGAGTTATGGCCATTTTTTCAATTTAATTTTTTGCAGAATGCCTGCATGTGGATGAGGATGGCCCTGGGTGGGGGCATCTGTGTCATACTGACACAGTTCTAGTTTTTCCATCAAAGATTTCTCAGGATTTACTGGAATTAGGATTTCAGAATTTGGTACTAACATTAGATATGACTAATTGTATTGTGTGAGAGAGAATTTGGCCTGTTGATGGATTGGCAAGGGGTATAGGTGACCCACTGGTCTCTTTGTCTTTTTGTTCAATTAGCCTGAAAACAAACAGCAGAGAATATCCAGTCTGGTCTAAAATTCTAGCGCCTTAGATGATGAGACAAGTTGTCTTGTGAATGACACAATATTAAAGTCAATTTATTGTAATATCAGTCAGCACGGCACTGAGGCTGCATCAGAAGCGGTTAATTGGAAAATTATAACTGGTAATATGCATTCTCCATGGGATAATTTAAGGAACCTGTTATATGCGTCCTCAAACATATCTCCAGATGAAGTGCTTTTTTTCAACCAAAAAATATTGATATTTGTCTTATTTTTCGACGAAAACATACATTGTGGGTACTCATTTGAAGCGCCTTGGCAAGACGCTTCAAATGAGTACCCACAATATATGTTTTAGAGGAATAATTGAGAAAGATGTTTTCTTGATACCCATCTTAGCTGAGGCTTTGATCAAACACAAAAAAAATGGACATTATAATGACAGTTTGATTCATTTCAGGGGTGGTCGGGTGGTGCAAAGGTGCTGTGTATCTTAGATCACCGGGGCGTCCAACTGATATTGGCTTACAGTTGGGCAAGGCCTGCTATCCTTGTAGTGGGTAAGGGTAGAGGGGGAATGTTTTTATTTCTTCTGTTTCTTCACTTTCATTCCTGTTCCTCTTTCTTCCCTGTCCCTCTCTTTCATCTCCTCTACTCTCTCTTCTATCTTTTTTCTCCCTTTCTCTGGGAGACGACACAAAATGACCCTCAAGGGTTGACGTGTCGTTAAACCCCAACACAATCAATCAAATTGATTCATTTCATGCAAAAATGGACTCGTAGCTCCTGATAAGGCACTTTTTTTCAACCAAAAAGTATCTGTATTTTTATTATTTCTCAACAAAAGCATATGTTGTGGGTACTCATTAGAAGTGCCTCAGTGAGGCACTTCTAATGAGTACCCACAACATATGTTTTCATCGAGAAAACTTTTTACCTGATACCCACTCTTATCTAGACCAATGTGGATTCTTACTATATTTAGTCTAAGAATTCGGATAGACAGGCCTAAGCCAGCAATGTAGACTGAGTTTACCACTCATCCAACAATTTCTTAGACACATCAGCAGGTAGTGGACTAAAAGCAGGGGCCGATTCAGAGTGGGTTCTGTGGGTTCAGTTGAATCTCCCTTTGACTCAAAATTTCATTTTCATGGGAAATTCTGGATAAATTCAGGACACGCTTATACTTCTCTTCAACAAGTCCATTTTACCACCTGAAAATGTGTGTAAAATTGCTGGGTGAGTGGCAAACAGTGTAGACCCTGATCAGATGCTGCATTCTGCGGCATCAGATCTGGGTCTACACTGTTTTGCTCAGACCTGTCTGTCCAAATACATAAAGTACAGTAATATGATTAAATTAAACCCCTTCAGAAATCCTCCTGGATCAGTCCCTGTAAAAGGGGCTTGTTAACCCTTGTCATGCTGAATAAATTAAGATGCCCCGCCCAATTCTAATTTTCAGCCAATCAGATTACTTGATCTAGGTTGCCGATACAAATTCACGTATGAAGAAGCCAACTGATCTGGATCTACACTGTTTACAAAGACAGTGTATATCTGGGGTCAGCAGGACTAGGGTTAAATTTAATTGTACAAAATGGCAAGGAGTTAAGTGTTCTAGTGTTTAGGGAGGATAATCAAAGCACTGACAGCACTGGTTGGTGGATTGTCTCGGAGTGTAGACTGGGAAAATGGTCCTGAATGGCGACAAAACTGTTTCATTCAACCCTTAACTTACTGTAATTTAAGCAAACAGTGCAGACCCTGATCAGATATGGCATTCTGTGGCTTCTGATCTGGATCTACACTGTTTGCAAATGCATGTCTATCCCAGTGCTGGGCTCCATAGAGCTGTTGGTAGCATATCTGACTGCTAATCCAGGTTTTGCAAGTTCAAATCCCAGCTTGCAGTCACAAAATTTTAACCCATTGTATACTGAATAGACTTTCCCGCACTATATATTGGAAGAGTCCAATTTTAATTTTAGATACGTCCCGCTATGAGATTTACATATTCCTAGAGAAAAATGGCTAAACTATTTGCAAACAGTGGAGACCCTGATCAGATGCCACATTTGCACTGTTTGCCAGTTACCCTTTTACCGGTCTCCTGACTACAATGGGTTTATGGAGATTGATCATGAAATCATTTCTTTAGTCATTCCCCTTCGGCTGTTTCTAGAAGGGCAGTTGCCAGTTACTGGTAATTTCTTACTGGTGAAATTACATCAAGTACTGATAAAGGGATTAGAGGACTGGGCCTGCCCAGGAAAAGTGAGAGCAGGTTGATTAGCTAACTCAACATGACCTTAACCGTGTTGACTTGGCAATAAAACTCAAACTGTATACCCCAGTACTTTGGATAAATAAGGTCTTTTAATTGGAACAGACAAAAACCTTAAATATTTGGAAAAAAGAAAGTCAATTTCTGGTTTATTGGTGTCTGGAGATAAAAATTAGCTTGAAACCTTAGAAAATATTGACTGGGGAGTAGCTATCAAGTCTATTTCTTCACATATTAATTGGTTTACCATTAAAGGAAAAATGACATTTTTCTGTAAATTAATACTGAATTTAAGGAAGACCTAAAATCTTATGGGAAATTTAGAAATACCGTCTTTACTGTGTTGTAGATAGTTCTTTGAGTAGCAATGTCAACATGGCCTCGGTGTCTCAGTTGGATGCGCCGTCCGACTGGAGACCAGGAGGTCGCGGGTTCAACCCCCGCCGAGGTCGGCAACATTCTTTCGTGGAGATTGATCATGAAATATTTTCTACGGTCATTCTCTCCCTTCCGCTGATTCAAGAAGGGCAGTTGTCAGTTTCTGGGGAAAGAATGTGCACAATACTGGTTAACCGCTTAGAGGACTAAGCCTGCCCAATAAACGTTTGGTTAGGTAAACTGACCGCGCTTGACATGACCCCATTGGGTTGACTGGGCCGTAAACCTCAACACAAACAAACGAAAACATGCCTGTATAATTTTGACCCCCTTAAACCCCACTTTTATGTAGTAAAATGTGGGTTTACAAGGGTATACAGTATTTTTGCTCAAAAAGTAGATTTTTTTAGCAAAAATGTCTTCAAATTTGATGTGTGCATTGATATTGTAGAGATCTTCTTTGGGATTGCTAATGGACAAATTTTATCAGTTTTCGACAGTTATCTGCCTGCCACATGTCCGTATTTTCATTGGCACTAAGTCAGTTAAAATAAAAACATTAAACAATTATACCCCGCCATTATAGTGTTGCTGGCAGATAACTGTCAAACATTGACAAAATGTGCCCAACATTAGCAATCCCAAACCAGATCATTGCATGTACCAAGTTTGGTTAAAATCCTTTGACATTTACACAAATTATCGTCTGGAAATGAAAATATGGGCTGGTCTCGGACAGATAACTCCGTCCAAATTTGATGAAATTTGCCCATTAGCAATCCTAAACCAGCTCTCCACAATATCAATGTTCATACCAAGTTTGGTGAAAATGCATTGATGTTTACTCAAATTATCATCCGGAAACGAAATACGGACAGATGAATGGACGTGCAACTGACGGACGGACATACAGACACACGGACGTCCAAAGTGAAACCATAATACCCTGCCACTATCGTGTGGTGGGGTATAAAAATGAAAAGAAATTAACGTTTTGATTCTAAATATTGGGACACCATAACTTCTTGCCATACTTATCCTAAACTTTTAATAAGTCAATTTTACTACCTGTCAAAGTGTCTAAAAATAGCTGGATAGGTGGCAAACAGTGTAGAGCCTGATCAGACGCCGCAGTATGCGGCGTCTGATCTGGGTCTATACTGTTTGCTCAGGCCTGTCTGTCCGAATACTAGTATTATCATCTGCTAAAGATTAAAACCTAGCATGCTGGGTAAAATCGTCAACGGAAAAAATTTTGAGATGTTCTTCTTATTTTTCCAAGAAAATGGGGTTAAAGATTTCATGCAGATTGTCTGCTTAGAAGACCCTTGGCAAGATGACATAACTGCAGACACCATTTCAAGGATTGACCATAAAATAGCCAAACCCCATTTTCTGATAAAAAGTAGAAAATGTATTGTCAGTATTTTGCCTGATGAAGTTACCCAGAGAATGCTAAAGGTTCACATACTGATTCCACTGTTCATATTGTCTGTATAATTTTGTGACCACACTGAAAAAAAACAAAAAACTATTCCAATTTCCTCTTCATTAGAGGCTTGCTGCAAAAAACAGCATCAACCCATAAAATGCTAAGCAAAATCGTAGCAGATGACATTCTAATTTTTATGGCGTTGTCAAAAGTGGAGGAAGGCATATAGTTTTACCCTTCATTATATGTAAGTCTGTCTATCCATCCATCCGACACACCTTATAGTACTGTTTGTGTCTCTGCAACTTCTCGTACAGTTTTCAAGGTATGGTTTGAAACTTGCACCATAGTAAGGATATACTGAGCCTGTTCTTACTTTACCTTTAGGCACTTGTAATGAGTACCTGCAACATTCATTTTCAGGAAGAAATAAGAAAATTATTTATCTATAATAATAAAGCTATGTTAACCTTAACCAGTCCCTTGGCAAATTCAGCTGACTACAAGTTGATATTTTCCTATTTTTTGCTTGAAAATAGGATTTGACACTGAAGACTATTTTTCTTATATTTCCTAGAAAAAAGGATTGACACTTCATGCAAATTGTCTCTGTAGGAGGCAATTTGCATGAAGTGTCAAATCCTGTTTTCTGGGAAAACTAAGAAAAAAATATTTCAAAGTGTTGTCTGCTGAAAATTTTACCCAGCATGCTAAGCGTTAAGTCTTGGCAAAATCAGGGTCCTTGTCATTTGACTGCTTGAATTTATAGGAGCCTTATAAAATGTGTGGAGGGGAGGGACTTCATTGTTTAGAGTTTTGTGGAAAAAGTCAGTTTTTTTCTCATGGTGCTCTTCATTTCCTCTCCATCGGAGCAGAAACAAAAGCGCAAATTATTGGTCTTAGCTATTCAATATCTGTCACATGGCAATTTCCTGTGTCAGTAATGTTATCATGTAATTTGCATCGCGTCACGGAGAAAACCCAAGTTTCGTTCTGTGTATGAACACAAAGACCAAACTGAGTGCATCTGTGCAGTCTGCCCAAGCAGTATCTTACCCCTTGTCATGCTGAATAAATAAAGATGCCACGCCCATTTCTAATTGTCAGCCAATCATATTACTTAACTCTAGTCCTGCTGACCCCAGATATACCCTGTCTTTGCAAATGCTGTAGATCCAGATCAGTTGGCTTCTGAAGAAGCCAACTGATCTGGATCTGCACTGTTTGCCATTAAGTTTGTGAATTTATAGCAAAAATCAGGATCAAGTGTTCTGATTGGCTGAAAATTAGAAGTGGGTGTGGCATCTTAATTTATTCAGCAGGACAAGGGTTAATTCAGATTGTTGATATGAATTCACATACTGAATGACAAACAGTGCAGATCCAGATCAGTTGGCTAATTTCTAAGCTAGCTGATCTGGATCTACACTGTTTGCAAAGGCAGGGCATATGCTGGTTCAGTAGGACGAGGGTTAACCTTTAAAACTTAGTGCCAAGCCAAATTGTAGCGGATGACAGTCTTTTTTCAGAGAAAATAAGGTCTGACATTTCATATGAATTTTCAGTTAGGCAGACCATTCACATTAAAATTTCAAGCCTTAGTTTGTCCAAAAATTTAACATAGGAAAATGTCTGCTGCTGTTGGTTCTTTAAGGGTTAAATTATAAGAGAATTGGAAATGCAACTGCAGCAGACATTTTGATTTTTTTTTTTTCAGAGAAAATAAGGCTTGACATTTCATTTGAATCAACCGCCAGTCATTTTCTATGAGAAGCGATATTAAAAATATTTAGAATGTCATGTGCTAAGTTTTGCTTGGCAGTTTAAAGGTTTATTAGCAAACAGCAAAATCCTGCTCTTGTTTGAAATAACATGCAGATTTGGGTCTCTGCTTTTCATGTGCTAAACTAGGAAGGTTTTCTAATGACAGGGCACCTTCGAAGCACCTCTGTCTTTTTTGTGACCATCAAGAACACTTGGAAACTGTCAGCTTGACAAATTAATTGGGAAAACCTGACAGAGCTTGGGTCTCTGTAAGCAATTATTCGGAAGACATTGTTCTGTTATTTATGCACTAAATGTGTTCTGTGGATACTTACTAGAATCACTAGGATGAGTTTTTTCCAATAAGTACCGACAGCTTTTTTGGTGAAATGGGAAGGGCAAAACTAGCGGAACTTACACTAAACTGTGGCCCCAGTTATTGACTTATCTGGAGCTAAGCAGAACCAGTGACATGAGTTTTGGAAAATTGTTGTGAAAATTTAATTTGTTTGATTTGAAGGTCATAGTTTTTACAAGGAATGTTGACACTTGTTTTAAAAAAAAAAACACACATATACATTTTAGGCCAAGGCTGTGTTTGAACCCATTTTAGACTGAATAGACTCTCCCACGTTATTATATTGGAAGGGTCCAATTTCAATTTTAGTACGTAGTCCTGCTATGAGATTTAGATAATCCTAGAGAAAAATGGCTAAACTATTTACAGACAGTGGAGATCCCTATCAGATGTCCAATTCTGCATCATCTGATCTGGGTCTGCACTGTTTGAGCATGACCCTTTTAGGGGTCCAGACTACACTGGGTTAACAGGCTGTTCAGAACTGAAGCAGACAACATTCTGAAATATTTCTATCTTTTCAGAGAAAATAAGGCTTGCTATTTCTTGTGAATTGTCTGCTAGCAGACAATTCACATGAAATACCAACCTTATTTTTTCTGAAAAAAAAATGAGAATACATTCTGCTACAATTTTACACTGCACTTTAAGAGTTAAATTTTGAGCATCCTGCACATGCTTGCATGACCATTTTCACAGAAAGAGGTACAGTGGTTCATTTTGTAGCTTGCCCAAGAGGTTGTGGGTTCAATCCCAGGACAAGTCATACCAAACATAGCTCCAGATAAGAAGCTTTTGTTTTTTCATCCAAAAATTATCAGTATTTTTCTTATTTGTTCATGAAAACATATGTTGTGGGTACTCATTAGAAGTGCCTCGGGGAGGCGCTTCTAATGAGTACCACAACATATGTTTTTACGAACAGTAAGAAAAAATGATATATGGATACCCCTTCTTATCTGGAGCTATGATACAAAGACTTTAATTTAACCCTTGTCCTGCTGAATAAATTAAGATGCCATGCCCACTTCTAATTTTCAGCCTGTCAGGTTACTTGATCCAGATTGTTGTTATAAATTTGCATACTTGATGGCAAACAGTGCAGATCCAGATCAGTTGGCTTCTTCAGAAGCCAACTGATCTGAATCTGCACTGTTTGCAAAACAGGGTATATCCAGGTTCAGCAGGACAAGGGTTAAGAGTGGTACTTACTGCTCTTTGGCTTAGTGCTCAACATTAGGATAGTAGAATTAGGAATCAAATTTGGTCGGCCTGGTGTTGGTATAATGTGACTTGTTGGAGAATGATATCATGCTTCAGGGGCATGATATTTCAATGAGGCAGCACTCTAAAAGTGAGCATTGAGCTCCTTGCCACATCCAGATACTGTCGCAGGAGGTCGCGGGTTCAACCCCCGCCGAGATCGGCAACGTTCTTTCGTGGAGATTGATCATGAAATATTTTCTACGGTCATTCTCTCCCTTCCGCTGATTCAAGAAGGGCAGTTGTCAGTTTCTGGCAAAAGAATGTGCACAATACTGGTTAACTGCTTAGAGGACTAAGCCTGCCCAGTAAAAATGTGGTTAGGTAAACTGACCGCGCTCGACATGACCCCATTGGGTTGACTGGGCCGTAAAACCTCAACACAAACAAATAAGCACTGCCCTAAAATTTTAAATGCTTCATGCCATACTTTTTTGCCTAAATTTCTTTTTTTGTGCATTTGTTTCACAAAATATATGGTGGAATGGCAAACAGTGTCTACCTTCATCAGACTGCTCCTTCGGGAGCCATCTGACCTGGGCCTACACTGTTTGCATTTGCAATTTTGTCAGAAACGTTGGTGTATGAGATTTTAGGATGGTATTGGCTACACTCAATTATTTTAATTCTTTTAACTTTTTCTTCCCTAGTGGCAACTTTTGTCATCTGCTGATAACCTTTGCAAACAGTTTGGACCAAGATCAGGCCCAACAAAACGCCTGGTCTGGATCCAAACTGTTTGACACGCTGATGGTATTCCAGAAAGATTTTTTGAAAAAGTTAATTTAAAAAAAAATTCCACAGACAACAAAAAAGCATGCAAAATTATCCAACATGCAAAGAAAACTTAATTTCTTCCGGAAGCATCTAAATGGCTGAGCAGTTAGTGCTCCTGACTTCGGATAAAGAGGTCATGGGTTTGAATGCCGCCACAGGCAGAGCTCACATCATGACTTTATGGTGCTTCATTGTGCAGAACCTTTCATTATCACCTCTTTGATATGACTTTAATAATGATGAAAGAGCTGTAAGGTCTTGATATGACTTAGATAATGTTGAAAGAGATGTATGGTCTTGATTTGACTTAAATAATGTTGAAAGAGATGTATCGTCTTGGTATGACTTAAATAATGTTGAAAGAGATGTATCGTCTTGGTATGACTTAAATAATGTTGAAAGAGATGTATGGTCTTGATTTGACTTAAATAATGTTGAAAGAGATGTATCGTCTTGGTATGACTTAAATAATGTTGAAAGAGATGTATCGTCTTGGTATGACTTAAATAATGTGTCAATGAGAAGTAAGGTTTTGATATAACTTAAATAATTTTAACCCTTCTCTTGCCGGAAATAAAATGAATCGGGTCTGTCAGAGGGGGTACCTCTACTTGAGAAGTCATTACCCCCTGAATTTTACCTCGATTTTCATGAAATTTTCACGTATAATTTGCCGATCCTAGGTGGCCATTTTACCGGAGAAAGGATGGTCACGTGACTAGAAAGTCACGTGACAGTCATGTGTAAACCGGGAACCGTTTAAGACACTTAAAAAAAAAAAAATTACAAGAGCCCAGCGCCTACTGTGTACTATTGTGAATGAAACGAGTGACATACATTGGTTCTACTGTTATTCCTACTTCTTCCTCACTGGAAATGATTCAGGTGTTATGGGCTTTTTTTCCAGAAAAGCCTGATCAATTTGTTGAAGTGAGCGCTGAAATTAATGGCAGCTTGAAATTTGGTATTTCTCGGTCTTTTTTAGTGTGGGTAAAATCCAGCACCTGACTATCTAATGAAAAGTGGAGTGTTTGTATGAAAGTAGGTTCACTCCTGTATGAGAACACTTGCTCTGAATGGTTGCATGTGGTATATTGTAAGTATGACAGGCTTTTGAGTTGGCAGACCCCCCAGCGCGACTATTGTCGCGAAAGGCAAGATAAGGGTTAAGAGATGTTTGGTCTCTATATCACTTAAATAATGTTGAAAGAGATGTATGGTCTTGGTATGACTTAAATAATGTTGAAAGAGATGTATAGTCTTGATATGTCTTAGATAGTATTGAAAGAGATGTACAGTCTTGGTTTATAATGACTTAAATAATGTTAAAAGAGAGATATGACCTTGATATGACTTAAATAGTGTTGAAAAGGAGATATAGCTTCAATATGACTTGAAAAATGTTGAAAGAGAAGTTTGGTCTCGATATGACTTACATAATCTTGAAACAAACCTACTGTCTCAGTATGACTCGTATAATCATGAAAGAGACGTATGGTCTCAATATGACTTAAATAATGTTGAAAAAGATGTATAGTCTCAATATGACTTAAATAATTTCGAAAGAGATATAAAATACAAACTCATTGTCTTTATTAAAGTATTGGTTTATTGGATTGAAATTTTATACACAGGTATATAATCATAAAATGTAGGCCAAGTTCGATTTAGGGTAAAATCCACCAATTATTTTGGGAGTTATGGCCCTTGTCAACTTTGAAAAATTTTCAACTTTGAAAAATGGTTACTGTGCGATATCTTTTGAAAGGATTGGTGTATTGAATTGAAATTTTGTACACAGGTATATAATCATAAAATGTAGGTCAAGTTCAAATTAGAGTAAAATCCATCTATTATTTTGGGGGTTATGGCCCTTTTTCAACTTTGAAAAATGGTTTCCGTTCCATAACTTTTGAAAAGATTAGTGTATTGGATTCATATTTTATAAACAAGCATATAATTATAAAATATAGGTATAGTCCAACTGATATTGGCTTACAGTTGGGCAAGGCCTGCTATCCTTGTAGTGGGTAAGGGTAGAGGGGGAATGTTTTTATTTCTTCTGTTTCTTCACTTTCATTCCTGTTCCTCTTTCTTCCATGTCTCTCTCTTTCATCTCCTCTACTCTCTCTTCTATCTCTTTTCGCCCTTTCTCTGGGAGACGACACAAAATGACCCTCAAGGGTTGACGTGTCGTTAAACCCCAACACAATCAATCAAGTTCGATATAGGGTAAAATCCACCAATTATGTTTGGAGTTACGGCCCTTTATCAATGTTGAATAATGGTTGAAAAATGGTTTCTGTTTGATATCTTTTGAAAAGATTAGTGTATGCGATTTAAATTTTATACACAGGTATATAATCATAAAATGTAGGTCAGGTACGATTTAGGGTAAAATCCACCGATTATTTTTGGAGTTATGGCCCTTTTTCACCTTTGAAAATGGTTTCCCTTCCATAACATTTGAAAAGATTAGTGAATTGGATTCATATTTTATACACAATCATATAATTATAAAATATAGGTCAAGTTTGATTTAGGGTAACATCCACTAACTATTTTTGGAGTTACGGCCCTTTGTCAATGTTTTAAAATAGTTGAAATATGGTTTCCTTTCGATATCTTTTGGAAAGATTAGTGTATTGGATTCAAATTTTATACACAGGTATATAATCATAAAATGTATGTCAAATTGGATTTAGGGTAAAATCCACCAGTTATTTTTGGAGTTATGGCCCTCTTTCAACTTTGAAAAATGGTCTCCGTTCCATAACATTTGAAAAGATTAGTGAATTGGATTCATATTTTATACACAAGCATATAATTATAAAATATAGTCAAGTTTGAGTAAAGGTAAAATCCACCAATTATTCTGGAGTTACAGCCCTTTATCAATATTGAAAAATAGTTGAAGAATGGTTTCTGTTCGATATCTTTTGAAAAGATTAGTGTATTGGATTCAAATTTTATACACAGGTATATAATCATAAAATGTATGTCAAGTTGGATTTAGGGTAAAATCCATCAATTATTTTTGGAGTTATGACTCTTTTTCAGCTTTGAAAAAGGGTTTCTGTTCCATAACTTTTGAAAGGATGAGTGAATTGGATTCGTATTTTATACACAAGCATATAATTATAAAATATAGGTCAGTTTTGATTAAGGGTAAAATCCACAAATTATATTTGGAGTTACAGCCCTTTTTCAATGTTGAAAAATAGTCTCAGTTTCATATCTTCTGAAAAATTAGTGTATTGAATTCAAATTTAACACACAGGTATATAATCATAAAATAGAGGTCAAGTTCCAAGTAGAGTAAAATCAACCCATTATTATGGGGAGTTATGGCCCTTTTTCACCTTCAGATGTTTTTCTTTTGGACATTTTTTTTAAAAAAGATTGATTTGTCCCTTTTTTCAACTTCATTTTTTACAAAATACCTACGTGTGGTTGAGGATGGCCCTGAGCGGGGGTATCTGTATCATACTGACACATTTCTACTTTCTTCTAGTTATGTTTTTATTTTACATGCTAAGCATAAAAGAGTTAAAACTGAAAGGAACCAAAATAAATCACATTCTAATTTGTTATTTGATTGATAGTAATGCGGATCAATTGTATATCCAATGTTGTAGCTTATAGATCATTTCAGTCAAAGAAGCAGCATCTTCAGCTCATCAGAAAATCATTAATTGTCTCTTTTTTTCTCCACTCAGGCACTTCTGCATGCTTCTATAGTGGCGGATCTAGCTGTACTGTCATATAGCTCCAGATACCGTAATTACCCTAAATACTGGGACACCTTAACTCCTTACCATACTGGTCCTAAAATTGGAACAAGTCCGTAATGTTACCCGTTAATACATCTTAATTCCCTTCCGCTGATTCAAGAAGGGCAGTTGTCAGTTTCTGGCGAAAGAATGTGCACAATACTGGTTAACCGCTTAGAGGACTAAGCCTGCCCAGTAAACATGTGGTTAGGTAAACTGACCGCGCTCGACTTGACCCCATTGGGTTGACTAGTTCCTAAAACCTCAACACAAGCAAACAAATACATCTTAAATTTGTTGAAGGAACTGCAAACAGTATGGACCCTGATCAGATGCCGCATTTTGCAGCATCTGATCTGGGTCTACGCTGTTTGCTCAGGCCTGTCTGTCCCAATATTTAGGGTTATTACAGTAAGGCCCTTTTTTCAGCTGAAAAGTACTGATATTTTTAGTTCCAGATTAGGCCAAGGCCCCCTTTTCAGCAGAAAAGTTTTGATTTTTTTAGCTCCAGACAAGGCCATTTTTTTTTTTTCAGCTGAAAAATACTGATATTTTTCTTATTTCTTCACAGAAACAGACATTGTGGGTACTCATTAGAAGCCCCTGGCTGAGGTGCTTCTGATGAGTACCCACAACATATGTTTTGGTGGACAAATAGGAAAAATAATTAAGCTCCAGAGAAGGCCATTTTCAGCTGAAAAGTATAATATTTTTCTTGTATTTCCACAAAGTCATGTTGAATATATTTGAAGCACCTTGGTGATGCGCTTTTAATGAGTACCACAACGTACGTTTTCATGGGAATGAAAAGAAAAAATGGTACTTTATTCGACCTAATTACTGCACTGTGGGCTTAGGTATTTCTAAATTACTCGGAAAACTTGTGGTAAAATGTTTCTACCTATATGGGTACACTTTAAAAAAGATCAGCAAAGGACTTATTTGATGATGTTAATGTTAATGCAATTTTTTTTCTGATATTCTTTACAAAAGCATATGTTGTTGACAAGCAGATGTAATTCAAATGGGTACCCACAACATATGCCTTTATAAAGAAGTGGACAAAAAGTACACTGGCTGTAATCTGAAGACTACATCATGGCTTGAATGTACGCTTATTGGGATATGTGCGGTAATCAGGTCGAATACAAAGTTTGGACAACCCTTCTTACCTGGAGCTATGCTGTCGCACAAGAAGCTTTTCTTTTCTTTTGCACTGAAAAAAAATTGATATTGGAACCCCTGATTTCAAAGAAAATGTGGAGGGGAATAATTTGTTTTTGGGTCATTCATCCATCTGACTGTTTGTCTGTTTCTTTGTCACTTTTTTGTAAGCAAGATATTGCTATGACTGTTTGTGTTAGAACTTTGAATCTTAGTGAGCTTATTTGGGCTGAAGAGTAGATCACATTATCAACTTCAGGAAAAAAAAAGATGGATTGAATTTGTGAAAGTTATGACCCTTTTTAACTTTGGCATTTTGCACAAAGAACTGCAACAGAAACACTGCTTTGGAATGGTCAGTAGGAAAATTTACTTGGGGGGGGGGGGGGGGGGGTGTGGGGGGGGGGGGGAGTATAACCAGTTTTCCTTAAGAATTCTCACCCTTGCATCCTTGAACAAGTCCATTTGACTACCTCTTGATGTATCTAATAAAGTGCTGGAGAAGTAGCAAACCATGTAGACCCTAATCAAATGCCACATAGTATCTGGGCCTACACTGTTTGCTCAAGTCTGTCTAGATACTGAGTCCTAAAAGTGCCAGGCAAAATTTGTAGTAGATGACATTCTATTTTTTTTTTCATAGAAAATTAATCTTGGCATTTCATGTGATCTTTGTCTGCTTTGAAAAATAAAAAAAAAATGAATATAAAAATGTCGTCTGCTGCAGTTGTGATTGGTACTTTAAGAGCTAACATAAATACGGTATCTGTTTAACCTTCACCACTCCCTGGGCAAATTCAGCAGACAACACATTTTTTTTTTATATTTTTCTTATTTTTTCCAGATAACAGGATTTGTCATTTCATGCAAATTGTCTACAATTTGTATGAAATGTCAAATCCTGTATCCTGTATCCTGGGAAAAATAAGACAAATATTTGAAAATGTCATCTGCTGTAAATTTTACCCAGAGTGCTAAGCATTAATACTGTATTAGTAAAACTCGGCTA
Source organism: Anodontia alba (assembly GCA_964016985.1). Taxonomy (NCBI): domain Eukaryota; kingdom Metazoa; phylum Mollusca; class Bivalvia; order Lucinida; family Lucinidae; genus Anodontia; species Anodontia alba. The sequence goes on from OZ024835.1 coordinate 52,508,110, forward strand.
GAACTGCCTTTGGACTGTACATGTATTGATCTAAACTCAGATGACTGGTTTTGTTACAATTTAAACAGAGGAAAGGGTACCAGCTGATATTGCCTGCAAACAGTAACCATTTCTGTGGTCAAACAAAGGATTTCGGACATTTTGCAGATTGCATTTCATTACTCAGTTTGGTAAGTACAAAATCAATATTGAAGACAGCGGGCTTTGAAGGCCTTACAGAAATTGTTAACTTTCACTCTTATATCGTAATTTTGGCATTTCACACGAAGTTTTCATTTTACAAAAGTCTGATCATATGTTCTTGCTTGTACAGTATTGTATTAGTACTGCAAATCTTCAAATGACCAGGGCCCAGTTGTTCAAAACTAATAATGTTGTTAGTTAACGTATTGTTTAAACTTTGTTCACTAAATATGGCATATATGCTGATATTTTGCTGAAACAATGTGAGTAGCTTTTGCATTTGCAAAAGCTACTCACTTTTTTCGGCAAAAATACCCGTTAATTTGAATTTGTACTTACTAGAACTGTTAATATTTTGACCACTAATGAGCTTGTTAAGCAAACGATGCTTTAAACAACTGGACCCAGATTGTATAGCTTCAAGGAGCAATTTTCTAATAACCAGATGATGCCCCTTGAAGAAGCAATCTTTAGATAATCACATGGGCCACACCATACCAGATGATGTCCTTTGAAGAAGCAATCTTTAGATAATCATATGGGTCACACCATACCAGATGATGTCCCTTGAAGAAGCAATCTTTAGATAATCATATGGGTCACACCATACCAGATGATGTCCCTTGAAGAAGCGCTCTTTAGATAATCATATGGGCCACACCATACCAGATGATGTCCCTTGAAGAAGCAATCTTTAGATAATCATATGGGCCACACCATACCAGATGATGTCCCTTGAAGAAGCAATCTTCAGATAATCATATGGGCCACACTGTGCGAAAATGTGTCTTCTGGCATATGCAGGCAGAGAACTAATCCTCCCAATGGCATCCCTCTTTCATTGCTTTTCGTTAAATTCAATACCCCATCCCAACCCGAAAAAGTTCGGATCGTTGCTGTCTGCATAAGTGATCTTGAGCGTTATGGATATTATAAGTGAAACATATTTTAATCAAAACCAATTAAAGCTCCGTTATATGCTATCGCAAACTTATATATGCAATATATCAGCACCTTCTGATCATGGACACCTCCACTGAGCTTCCCGCAAAACGTCATTTCAATGTTTACATTGGCACCTTGCTGCGATCAATACACGCTATGAAAAAATGTCCGGGACTTCCTTACTAGCTGAAAATTCAATCTACTGATTTGATTTGCCGAAAAAGCCTTGATAATTTAGTTCTTTTTTTAATATGTGTCTGTTTCATATGCATTTCTGCGAAGAAAATGCTCTACAATGCAACATGGTAACAGTTCGTTTTTCTCCCAAAACGGTTTCCCACCACACTGTCAAATGACGTCACCGTTACGAGCAAGCGCTACTGCTAGGAGCACGTGCTTTCTTCATTCGGGAGCAATGGAAAATGTAACTTATACTAGAACAGACCAAAACTGTATACCGTCGTCCGGGATGCATCTGAGCAGTCCCATTAGACTTCACAGGGTTAGGGGATAGATTCGATGGAACTTGGAATTTTTTATTTATTTATTTATTTAGTGACAAGTAGGAATAACCGTTTTGATGCGCAGACCTCGGTGCAGACTGATATCTCGCAAAGGGATAAGGTACTATTTTTCTTGTGGTCGCTTGTTGTCTTTTAACAGAAAAAAGTATTCTGGCGTTTTTTTTTATGTTAGAGCCGGAAATTAAGCGTCCGAAAATTTTTGAATGGAAAAAGATGATCAGTTAATAACAACAACAAGACTAAAAAAAAAAAAAAAATGCCAACGCAAGATGTCACCTGCGTGTGCATTTTCGATGAATCAGTCGGTAAGTGCAGCCAATACACAATGAGGGAAGGGGTCGCATACCGGTGTCGTTCGCATGCTTTAATTGCTCGATCGCTGAAGTGTGAACTGCCAACACCTGTTTAACTGCCGCTTGCTTAGCAAATAACGGTACTGTCGCAGGTGTGAAAAACACACAGCGGATTACTACTGATCTTTTAAGATGCTACCGACGGTAGGAATAACACGTGGAGGACTTTAGACTTCAGTCAAATAATCTGATCATAATTAGTAGTCGTCCCACGGGAAAAAAACATGCGTCCGGCAGACTCCGCTTTGGGATTTTTTAGGAGTCCGGACCCTGATTTATGCGTCCCGGGACGCAGGACTCTGCGTCCCCGAGAACCCTGGTATACTGACCAGCTCAGCAGTGTACACTGCGTGGGCTGTAAAACTCCAAACCAACAAATGTATTTAGTTGTGCTATATAGCTTTTGTCCAATTATTTGAAATTCATTTTAACTCTTTGTGGTAGTTGTCCTACAATTTGAGATTTAGCTGCCCTTGTTGGCTCAGTAGGATGCATGTCCGACTGGTGATCAGGAGATTGCGGGTTTTAACCCCCTCCAGGTCAGCAACATTCCTTCGTGGAGACTGATCATGAAATATTTGCTACAGTCATATATTCTCTCCTTCCTGCTGATTCAAGAAAGGCAGTTGTCAGTTTTTGGCGAAAGAATGTGCTCAAGTACTTGTTAACTGCATAGAGGACTAAGCCTGCCCAGGAAAAGTGTGGTTAGGTAAACTGACTAGCTCAACAGACAATAATAGTGTTGACTGGGCCTTTGAAAATCCAAACCAACCAATGTATTTGGTTGTGCTATAGTGTTTGATTTATTTGAATTCATTTAACTCTTTGTGGTAGTTGTCCTACAATTTGTTTGTTTGTGTTGAGTCAACCCAATGGGGTCATGTCGAGTGCAGTCACTTTACCTAACCACATTTTTTACTGGGCAGGCCTAGTCTTCTAAGCAGTTTACCAGTAGTACTGTGCACATTCTATCGTCAGAAACTGACATTTGCCCTTCTTGAATCAGATGAAGGGAGAGAATGACTGTAGAAAATATTTTTATGATCAAATCTCCATGAAATAATGTTGCCAAAGAGGCTGGGGTCGAACACACAAAAATTCCTGATCACCAGTTGGACGCACATCCAACTAAGTCCTACAATTTGAACAAGTCCATTGACTATCTTTGATGTGTCTAAAAACTGCTGGATATGTGGCAAACAGTGAAGACACTGTGTTGCGGTGTTGTGCAGCATCTGATTTTGGTTAATACAATTTGCTCATCTCTGTTTGTCCAGATACCTAGGGTTAAACGAGGGTTTCTTTTTGTCGAGTGTCAAGTAGTAAAAGTTGAGTATCAAGTTAAAGCTGTCGAGTATCGAGTTGAATTGGTTGAGTATCGAGTTAAAATTGTCGAGTATCGAGTTAAAATTGTCGAGTATCAAGTTAAAATTGTCGAGTATCAAGTTGAATTGGTCGAGTATCAAGTTAAAATTGTCGAGTATCGAGTTGAATTGGTCGAGTATCGAGTTAAAATTGTCGAGTATCGAGTTGAATTGGTCGAGTATCAAGTTAAAATTGTCGAGTATCGAGTTAAGTTGGTCGAGTTAAAATTGTCGAGTATCAAGTTGAATTGGTCGAGTATCGAGTTAAAATTGTCGAGTATCGAGTTGAATTGGTCGAGTATCAAGTTAAAATTGTCGAGTATCGAGTTAAGTTAGTCGAGTATCGAGTTAAAATTGTTGAGTATCAAGTTGAATTGGTCGAGTATCAAGTTAAAGTGAAGTTTTCAAAAGTAAAACAGATTTGGAATCAGCGGATGTAACACCCTGCCCTATTTTTGGCTGTTTTTTTTTTTTTTTTTTTAGAATGGGTAAGATACCTTTTTTGGTGTTAGTATTTAATGAACACCTGCACAAATTTCTGGGAGAGCAACAAGGAAAATTGTACTTTATAACCTGTGCAAAATACTGATGACCAAGACCAGCCTGCACGTTAAATATTTGTGAAGGCACTCTGTTTCTAGGTCCTGCAAACTCTGTCAAGTAAACTGCGTAAGTCCTGATCGGAATAAGTGGATGTGACACCTACCGGTATTTTTTTTTTTTTTTTTTTTTTTTTTTTTAGAACCGGTAAGTTACCTTTTTTTTTATTTTTGGTTGAAGTACCACCTGTAGAATTTTAGGGATAGCAACAAGGCAAACTGTACCTTATAACCTGTGTGAAAAACAGACCTTGATCAGTCTGCGCTTAAAAAACAGAATTCTGATTTGTTTTTGGGCTCTTTGGAATCAGTTTTAAAAATTACATAGTTTCTCAATTGACTGCGAGGATTGCGTCAGCCCGGGTGTGTTGTTCACTGTTTTTGTCAGTGGCATAAGCAGCTAGCAAGGTACTTTTGTTGGTGAAGAATTGGTGTCCTCTCAGTGAGGCTGTTACATAAAAAAAAAAAAGAAAAAAAAAGTAATAATAAAAAAATAAAAAAAAAAAAGGTGCAGCAAAGACAGGAGCTGCAAAAAGTATACCAATATGAAAGGGTGAATATGATTTATAGCCTTTCAACAGTATTTCAATCATACATTAACAAATGAACAAAACGATGAAAAGATGAATATGGCTCACAATAGGGTGAATATTATTTATGGTTAAAGCCTTTCAACAGTATTTCAGTCATATGTGGACAATTGAAGGATGAACATGTTATACAAAGAAACTAACATTATTCAGTGATCAAAGTCACCAATGATTTTGTTACTAAAGTGAATATTTTGGGACGCAAAAAAATCTCCCTCTTTTAGACCAGGATCTCCCTCCTAAAAACTGCAGATCTCCCACTTTGTGTCCCAGAAAATATCACATGTATGATGGTTGGTCGGTCATCGGATGCCCGGTGACCAGTGACCATTAGCCAGTGGCCGGTGGACTTGTAGTCCCTTGGGTACAAGTACCCAGGGAGTTGCCACCAATATGGGTCTTACCCCGGGCAGCAAGGCCATAAGGGGCAGTGTTCCCATGTTTCTTTCATTTCGTCTGATGAAACATGCCACCAATATGGGTCTTACCCCGGGCAGCAGGGCCATAAGGGGCAGTGTTCCCATATTTCTTTCCTTTCGTCTGATGAAACAGACATATCTAGAGACTACTTCTGTTGGACATGACTCTCTTTCTGGAAGAGTAAGTTCTTCTCTTTTGCAAGTTCCATGCAGATGGAATTAGACCAGCTGCTACACGTGGAGCAAGTAGATTCTCTGGAACAATGAGAACAATTGATACATTTTATGATTATCCAAAATGCTATTTTATATGACCACAATTACCGCGATGAATAGTCACGGAAGTCGCGAAAACTCATTACGACGAATGAGTGAAGAATAATTTCAAGAAATCGAACGGTTAGATTTAAACAAATTTAGCAGGAACAGTGAAAGGTATGATAAAGGATCATAAGAAAGAACAAAGAATTAAATTTCAACCAAAGGAAAAGCAAGAAAATACAAGTTTTTTCATCCAGATAAAAAATCCCTGTTTACTTTCTTTGTTCTACAGAAAAGAAACTGACATGTGAATAAAAGATCGGGAGTGACGTCACACAGGTGACTGCCTGAGGGACTTTTGGATTTAAGACTGTATGGGATGACGTTCCTGTCATTTTTTCTGAGGAAGGTATGGGCAGAATAGAATATAGCATATTATCTATAGGTTAATGTATTGTGCAGTTAAAAATGTCGAGTATCGAGTTAAGTTTGTCGAGTATCAAGTTAAAATTGTCGAGTATCAAGTTAAAATAGTCGAGTTTCGAGTTAAAATTGTCGAGTATCGAGTTAAAATAGTCGAGTATCGAGTTAAGCCAGATGTTTGATGAATTGCTCTCTGACACATATGCACAACTCCACTGAGGGCAATTTATTACTCTGGAAGGGAGCAATTATGCAATGTTTAGGTTGGAATTTGTCAGCTAGTATTTGAAAATTTTCAGAAAAACATGCTCAAGTTTGGCTCATAAAACTATGCTCAGTTTTTGACCAGCCTGTGCATATCTCACTCCAGGATCTAGTTGTTACATATATATCTTCTGATAGCATGCACAATACATATCACTCAAACTAGGTACAGTGAAATCTGTCATATTGGTCACCTCTATTAAGCAAGCAACCTGTATTAAGCAAGCACACTTTCAGTTCCATAAAAAAAGCAATTACATTAAACTGCACCTGTATTAAGTAAGCATCTGTCTTAAATAAAGCAAGCACTTGCTTGTTCCTAAGTGCTTGCTTAATACAGGTTGGACTGTACATCATCTCTGAGCAACCCCGCACACCCACCCCCCCCCCCACCCCCACCCCACCACCACCACCACCACCCACCACCACATACCTTTCATATACCAGGACAAAACTGGTGCTCATAACTTCATATTATCCCAGGCCTGTTTTTGACACTAGGTCAAGGTAAGTACCATGTTTGATCAGCCGAAACATTGAGCACTAGGACCAATGATTTGGATCTGCCTGTGCATCATTTATAGGAAGCTATAATATCACTACCACTTTGAGCTGTTCATATAAAAGAGCATGTTCTCTATTTTCACACCACACTGACTTTATTATGGGAGTACTTTCTCACAGGAGATGAACAGTCCAGAAAAGGAAGTATAATATTCAGGAGGGGTGAAGGTAGGCTTTGTCGCTTTAGCCCCACCACATGGGGCTCTGTTTCAAATAATACAGGAAACATAATAGGGATTATCTATTATCTGATGATAATATGAGCTAGTTTTTCATGCAGCTAGACTGAAATATATGCTATGACATTGCATTAGAATCGCCTAACCAAGGCAGTTCTAATGCCATGACACAATCTGTAATTCAATAGAACTATGGCATTCTGGCAGAGTATCAGTGAAATATTTTGATGGGGTGGGGGGGTGGGGGGGGGGCTGGGTGGATTGGGGAGGGAGGGGCTATCGCTTTGCTTGCCACTGCAGCATGGTGGCTTTTACAGAACTTTGTATAGACCTATATTGGCTTATATGGAAAATTAGCCCCACCAATGGCTGCCATGTTTTTATGCTAATCAAGCTTGTTTTAGTTCTTTTTGTTAAGGTCCAGTTACTGACTATTTTAGATTCTGGCCATATGTTGCATAGGAACAGACTTTTGAAGTTCCTTACACAGGCTTATATGGAAAATTTGCCCCGCCCATGGCGACCATGCAAGAAACATTTCTGCCAAATTATTTCAAAATCAGGCAGGGGTTTCTGACACAAAGATTTTCTAAGATTTTGCCATGTGGTTGCCACGGCAACTAAAGTTCTGCTTGGATTCCATATCTTTGAAGTATTTTCAATCATTACCTCCTAAGAAACATTCCTTTGAAGTGTGGTAAAAATTGGCCCAGTGGTTTAGGAGGAGATGTCGAATGTTGACAGACAGACGGATGACAGATAACATAAGATGGATGCCGGATCATCTGCCTGTCAGAATAGCTCACATGAGCACTCTGTGCTCAAGTGAGCTACAAAGTGACCCAGGTCATACTATTTTTATTATCGGTATATGACCCCTCTTTGCAAAGTTAAATGACGATGCGAAGAAGAAAATAAAGCCTACCCCATCCAAAAAAAAAATATATAATAATAATAATAAAAATGATAAAAAATAAATAAATAAAAAATAGTAATACTAGTAACCTGAAGTAAATGATCATATTTCATGAATTTCAGCTTGACACTTATTAAAATAGTGAACAAAGTTAGCTTAAAAAACACACACACACACACACACACACACACACACACACACACACACACAAAGATAGAAAGCAGCTTGGCTGGTGTTTGAGAACAGATAGCCCTGATGGCATCAACCCTTCATAATTCTATGTTGCACCACTATGGCTGTAGAATTGATAAAAGACCGATTCGCTCTTTTAACTTTGTTATTTGGGCATGAAGACACTGCTTCAAATAAAGTATGCAGTATGATTAAACTGTCTTAAGAAGCACCAGTACTCAGAAATTTTGAATGAAAATGCAAATAATCCAGCAAGTGTATAGAAATTATTTAAGGAAATAGGGGCAAGTAAACGGAAAGGGAGTGCAGACATATTTTCTCTTAAAACCAGTGACAATGTCACTGAAAATCCAAAAGATATTGCTAATGAATTCAATAAATTTTTTGTGACAGTAGCATCAAAAATCAAGGAACCTGTTGAGACTTCCAATTTTGATAAGCTGCAGAAGTTTTGTAATGAAAAAATTCCTGCAGACACCTATTTTTCAATACCAGATATCTCCTGTGAAAAAGTAGAAAAATATCTAAAAAATATTGACCTCACAAAATCTACTGGTTTGGATAACATTGGGCCAAGATTATTAAAGCTAGCAGCACCATTTATTTCATTTGTAACCAAAGCATAATTAACTCTACATTCCCAAACAAATGGAAAGAAGGCAAAGTAAGACCTTTGCACAAAAATGGCCCTAGGGATGATACAAACAATTATAAGCCTATTTCAGTCCTTCCTGTCTTATCCAAGTTATTGGAGAAGCATGTTCATGACACTTTAATGTCATTTTTGATCTCACATAATGCACTTCATTCAACACAATCTGGTTTCAGACCCAATCATTCCTGTGAAACTGCCCTTCTTCAGATGATCAATAAATTCCATGAAGCTATAAATAATGGCCAAATTATTGGTATGGTCATGGTGGATTTTAGGAAGGCTTTTGATTTAGTGGATCATACACTCTTGCTTAAAAAAACTCAGGCATTATAAAATCTCAGATGAAACACTTCTCTGGTTTTCCTCTTATTTGTTAAACTGATAACAAAAAGTTGTCATTAATAATATTGAATCAACAACTGAAAATATTGTTTGTGGTGTACCTCAAGGCACAATTTTGGGACCTTTGTTATTTTTAATGTTCATAAATGATTTACCACTTTACACAGATAATGTTTTCACGGATCTTTATGCGGATGACACCACAATATATCAGATCAGCAACTCGCAGATTTCATTGAATAAGATCTACAGATGGCCTTACAAAAACTTTCTGTTTGGTGTAAACTTAATGGAATGCTTTTAAATACTGAAAAAAGCCAAAGTAATGTTAATCACCACTTCACAGAAATGCCTTCATTTACATAATAGTATTTTGAATTTAACATTTAATAATGATAGTTTAAAAAATATTGATAATGACAAAGTCCTTGGAATCTATATAGATAATAATCTAACATGGTCAATCCATACACAGTTCATTGCTAAGAAAATTTCTTCAAACTTGTGGCTTTTATCAAGATTGAAAGATTATTTACATGTATCCCTTGAACACAGAGTACAATTTTATAAGACATACATTCAACCCCACATTGATTACTGTTCCACAGTATGGGGAGGAACAGCCCATTCTAACCTTGACAGAATCCACAGGTTACAAAAGCGTGCTGTAAAGATCATTTTAGATTATGAGTATTCTGACATTGTATGCAGTATGAATGACCTTAAAATTCTGAACATTTATGAAAGAATATTTCTAAGAAAAGCAAAATTTATGTATAAAATTTCAAAATCTATCACACCATCTTATATCAATGCAATGTTCACTTTCAGACCTATAAATGAGACTCTTCTGTCTCTTAGATCAGTAAATACATCAAATTTTCACACTCCAAGGCCACAGAAAGAAATTTTCAAGCAAGGTTAAATCTACTCTGGGCCAGTCATATGGAATAATCTACCAAACTGGTTAAAAAATTCTGACTCTGTAGATTCTTTCCATAAACAGTGCATAAAATGGATGAAATGTTCATCATCGAGTCAGCCTTGAAAATAAGCACTATATATTTTCCATGTAAAATATATTTGTAAAAATACCTAAGTTTTTTTTTTGTTTTTTTTTTTCCCATCACAATCACATTTGTTTGTTTGTCATATGTTTAGAGTGTGAGAGATGGTGTATGTATAAATTGGTACATGTATATCTTTTTTCTCTCAATTACATTTGTTTGTCATATGTTTGTAGTATGTGAGATCATGTATGAAAGACTGGTACATGTTTTTTTGTTTTTGTTTTAGTAGTTTAAGGTTTAAATGCATGTCCTTGTGAATTTCTGTATATGTACATATCTGTAGTTAGTGAGGGCCTCATGGAAGATTAGTTGTTGCTAAATGTGTCACCCTCTTGAAATAAAGTCTATTATTATTATTATTATTAAATAAGAGTAATCCTGCAACAAGTTTCGGGGCGAATTTTCCAGGTAAACAAGATCGTGTAAGAGTAATCCTGCAACAAGAACTCGAAATCTGGACGATGCATTTGAGAAATTCTGTTGGTTAGACATACATTGGTATGTTTTCTACTATTTTTGTACCTTTGTACATTTTGTTAAGGTTTCCAAAATACCTCGTCTTACAAGACTGTTTTTATTTTGAAGACTTATCTATATGCTGTGAAAAAAATGGTTAAAACCAAAAAAGAAAAAGAAAAAATTTTGTCCTATGACTGAGACACATGGTGTAAACAGACAGATTCTGATGCCTGATTAGGTGGGGGCAAGGAGCTTATGACAGCTTAATTATGTGATGAGGTCTTGTTAGTGGGCAATATTTGACAAATCTCATCGAGAGGGTTATTATAATGGGAGTCATTATTTTATACAGGAGTTATTCTATGGTCCTGGTGGTTATTCTATGGGATATCATCAAGGGGGTCATTAGTTTTGTAAGGGCAGTCAGTATTTTTTAGAAAAGGGGTCCTTTTTTCTATAGAATAATGACCTTGGGGTTGTTATTCTGTGGGGGGTCACTTTACTTTGTTACACCAGCACACAACAAAACCAACAAAAGTCCTGTGCGCCTGGTCTAATCAGAGTCTTCACACCAACTCTCTGGATAGCTTAGGATCCAAAGCCTCTTTATGCCTAGGCTGATCTTTGTCTTCTCAAGCCATACAGGCCATTTTTGTCATGAGCTTGCTCAAAAAATAAAATTCACCTGCTCTTCCTATTTTTTTTTTTCTGTGGAATATTTACCATGTTCTCACAACAATGATCAGCTGATCAGTGAATCTTTCCTATAAAATAGCCATAACTGATAAGCCCCAAGGTGATCAGTGTAAAAACCTATTAATAAGCCCCCTGCTGCAGCAGACAAATATTTGCCATGTAACAGGCAATAAATTAGAAATAATGGAATCCCACTGTAGGTTTGACTGCAAGCATAAATATTTGGTTTGAGAGGCTTAGACCACTTTCATCTGCCCTAGATCAGCAAAATTAGCTTGTTGAAAAATTGATGACATATTTTAGGACAATACAAACACAAAATAGGTTCAGGTGACTGAATTATAGATATTGCTGATTAAATATTCAAATAAGACTGCTCACACAGCTGCATTGTCATGCTGCTGAAATATGTTAAACCATGTAAATTCATGCTCATTAGGTACCTAAACTTGATGAATTACATATGTGACTCAAGGCTCCACAATCTAAACTTAACTCGATACTCGACAATTTTAACTCGATACTCGACCAATTCAACTCGATACTCGACAATTTTAACTTGATACTCGACCAATTCAACTTGATACTCAACAATTTTAACTAGATACTCGACAATTTTAACTCGATACTCGACCAATTCAACTTGATACTCGACAATTTTAACTCGATACTCGACCAACTTAACTCGATACTCAACAATTTCAACTCGATACTCGACAATTTTAACTTGATACTCGACAATTTTAACTTGATACTCGACCAATTCAACTCGATACTCGACCAATTTAACTTGATACTCGACAATTTTAACTTGATACTTGCAACTTTACAAATCGTGACACTCGGGTTAAACCGTGCCATTCTAAATAAAGATGCCATGCCCACTTCTAATTTTTAGCCAATCAGATTACTTGACCCAAGTTATTGATACAAAATCAGATACTTAACGGTAATGCCAAACAGTGCAGATCCAGATCAGTTGGCTTCTGAAGAAGCCAACTGATCTGGATCTACACTGTTTGCAAAAGCAGAATGCTTTGCCTTTGCAAACAGTATAGATCAAGATCAAGCCAACTGATCTGGATCTGCACTGTTTGGCAATAAGTATCAGCAGAACTAGAATTAGATATGGTTGTTCAGTGAAAATAAAAAATTGTTGATAGTTTACTGCTATAATAAGGTTAAAATAAATTGGTGATAAGATATCTATAATTTTAGAAGTCTACATTTATTTGATGATAAGTTGTGTTTTGACATTAGTATGTAAAGGTCAGAGTATGTTTCCTTCTTAACCCATTGTAGTCGGGAGACCCGTAAAAGGGTAATTGGCAAACAGTGCAGACACAGATCAGACTCCGCAGAACGTGGCATCGGATCAGGGTCTCCACTGTTTGCAAATAGTTTATCCATTTTTCTTTAGGAGTATCTAAATCTCATAGCCAAACATACCTAAAATTGAAATTGGACTCTTCCAATATGTAGTGTGGGAGATTCTATTCAGTATACAATGGGTTAATATGTAAAGGTCAGAGTATGTTTCCTTCATAATAATCATATTTGCTTTAAACCTGGTCCTGCCGAACCCCTATGCAAACAGTGTAGATCCAGATCATTTGGCATCTGAAGAAGCCAACTGATCTGGATCAGCACTGTTTGTCATTAAACATGTGAATTTGTATCAACAACCTGGACAGTGCTTGCACTAACTGTCAAAGTCAGGAAGTCCTGGGACTTCCTAGCTCCAATATCTGGAAGTCCTGGATCCGAGTGTATCAAACTTTAATTTCAAATTAGCGGCCCGTTAATTTGTCATTAAAAAGTTCGTCATTAAGTCCGGTTGTACGAAAATTTTAATTATGAATGTTCGTCATTAAATCGCTTAATTTGAAATTAATTTTAATGATGGTCGGGGGGTAATTTTAACCAGTCATTAGCGGAATCAAAATGGCGGCGAACATCTTGTTCGATCATTTGGGACACCGAAGAAAAGACTGTGTTTTAGGGAAAAAAGTGATCCGCTTACCGAAATGTCGGACGAGGGGCCAGGCGCCGTTACCGGTTAGCATCCGGCATATCGTAGAGCTGATCAGACCACTGATTGAGCCATCCCCATTTAGATCAAGAGCCATCAGTGCCGACTTACAAGTAAAAACTTCCCAAAATATCATTTTTCGTTTTCTTTCCAACTTTATTTGTTTCTGTACTTAGTCAGCTGTTGACCTTGGTGACGCAATTCACTGGTTCCCAGGATGCGATGACGTAGCTTCAATCACTGAAGTACAGGCTGTACACTAATAAATGCATTTGTTGAAAATCGATCTCTTTATCATGGTTTCATTATAATGGTTTTGCATACTATTTGAAGGAATATGTAAGAGTTGAGTTCTCTTGGCATTAGATACTTTTGATTGGTAGTCTACAGGCTTGTATGCAGAAGGACTGCGGACGGTGCAAATGCCCCCCCCCCCCCGCATCCCACCAACACACGTTTTGAGAAAATTATTTCAAGATCATGCAATTATTAACCAAACAGCCACTTTACACCCCGAATTTCAACCTTAACCTTAAAATGCTCTCTCTCTCTCTCTCTCTCTCTCTCTGCATGTTTGATGCATATGCGCGTGCACGCATAAGTGTATGCATGCGTTTGTGTACGTGCCTGAATGCGTGCGTATGTATGTTACGGTTTACATACATGTATATAAGTAATTAAGCTTTTGGTTTAATTGTTTATGATCAAATATGTCAAAAGGCTCAGCCACTCATAACATCAACAGAAAGTTACATGCCTTTATTGCTAGGAGATGACTTTCAGACAAGCTGAGGCTTACTGTCAGATCTTGGAAAATATTGTATTGTAGTAAATTATGTTGTATTTGAAGTAATCAAAATAAAGTTCAAATCAATGCCAAGAAAACCTGCATCTGAAAATGTTGTGTGTTTATGTCGTCTGCTGATATTTTTGCAAACTTTTCAAACTTATTTTTGCATACAGGCAAACAGTATGGACCCTGATCAGACTGCTTCAAGCTGTTCGCCAAAAAAGACTTTTAAAATCACAAGCAGGTGACAAAGCAGACACAATTGTTGTGACTGGCAGTTTAAAAATTAAAAAAATTGACAATTTCTAAGCATTCGCATCCCTTCCAAAATATCAGAATTTCGCGCCCCGCTCCCTCCCCCGCCCCACCCCATCCCCTTTCAGACGCCTCAGTATGGGCCTGCTAGAATGAGCTAGGCATCTTCTTAAACATAACTGCATTTAAGCCACATATGATGTGCATATTTTTGTAAGTTGGGGCTTTAGGGTGTGTGTGTGTGAGGGGTGGGGGCTTCCTCCTATATGAAGCACTACACGGGGATTTGCCGCTGGAATAGGAATACGCTTTATGTCCCCAGCTTCGAAACAGTTTGAGGAGCATATTGCTTCTGGGGCGTTCGTCCGTCCGGGGAGAAGGAGGTGGTGGTGGTGGGGGGGGGGGGGGGGGGGGTTGCGGGGGAGGGCTACTTCCTATATGAAGAACTACACTGGGATTTGCCGCTGGAATAGGTATACTTTTTTTTATGCCCACAGCTTCGAAGAAATTGTAGGGGAATATTGCTTATGGGGCGTTCGTCCGTCAGTCCGTTCGTTCGTCCGTTCGTCACACTTTTTTGATGCAAAGCATAACATTAGAGGCGTGCATGCTACTGTTTTGAAAGTTTTTTAATGGATTCATCATGAAAAAAAAATAGCTGACACGTATTTTTTTCTCAACAGGATTATGTCCCTTTCCTGAGTTATGGCCCTTTGAAAAAAATATGGCTGAAATCTTGTCAGCAGAGCAGCTGAAAAACTATTAAAGCTAGAGCCTTGAAACCTGATGAATCGACGTATTGATGAGTAAACAACTTGATTAACTTTTAAATAAATTTTAAAATAATTATTCATGAGTTACGGCCCTTTGTAATTTTGAGCATTTTTCTCTTGTCAGCAAAAACTCAAAAACTGCTGGAGGAATGGATGAATTTTGACCAAACTTACATATAGGTATATTGTGACCTTGAGTTTATTATAGATACAATCTATTTTAACAATATGTCTGTTCAAACTGGTGGGGGGACAAGCCATTTTCTAAAATCATAGCCCTTGTGTAACCTTAAAACTGGGATCAAGGTCACAAAAATCTAATCAGTTCTTGTCTCTGTCTCAACAATATAGCTGTGCAAGTTTGGTCAAAATCCATCTATTTATTCAGCAGATAGCGTGCAGACAAGCCATTATCCAACAATCTGAGCCCTCCTGCGATCTTGAAAATGGGTCAAGGTCACCAAAATAAAATTAGTTATTTTCCATGCCACAACAATTTGGCTTTGCAAGTTAAGTTAAAATCCATCCATTCCTTCAAGAGATACAGTGCAGACAAGCCATTTTCCAACAATCTAAGCCTTAGTGTGACCTTGAAAATGGGGTCAATGTCACCAAAATCTAATCAGTTCTTTTCCATGTCCCAAAAATATAGCTGTGCAAGTCTGGTCGAAATCTGCTCATTCCTTCAGGAGACAAGGTGCAGACAAGCCATTTTCCACCAATTTAAGCCTTAGTGTGACCTTGAAAATTGGGTCAAGGTCGTCAAAATCTAACCAGTTCTTTTCCATGTTTCAACAATTAAGATGTAGAAGTTTGGTCAAAATCCATTCATTCTTTTAGGAGATAGGGTGTAGACAAGCCATTTTCAAACAATCTAAGCCCTCCCGTGACCTTGAAAATGGGGTCAAGGACACCAAAATCTAACCAGTTCTTTTACATGTCCCAGCATTGTAGATGTGCAAGTTTGGTCAAAATCTATTCATTCCTACAAGAGATAGGGTGCGGACAAGCCATTTTCCAACAATCTAAGCCCTCCTATGACCTTGAAAATGCGGTCAAGGTCACCAAAATCTTATCAGTTCTTTTACATGTCGCAGCAATATAGATGTGCAAGTTTAGTTAAAATCTACTCATTCCTTCAAGAGATATGGTGCGGACAAGCCATTTTCCAACAATCTAAGCCCTCCAGTGACTTTGAAAATGGGGTCAAGGTCACCAATATCTAATCAGCATTTTCCCCCCTCCCAATGATATATATGTGTAAGTTTGGCTAAAATATGCACATTCAATAAGGAGATAGAGTGTGGACAAGAGGCTACGCCGACGCAGACGGGATCCGCACTAAAAACAATATGCCTCCCGTCCCCCATCCCCACCCCCCACCACTCTCCCGGACATAATAATCTAAAAGATATTAAGCAAAATCCCTAGACAATGAAATACAGAAATACTGATTTATATTTACTTTGAGGTGAAAGTTTGGGTCACACTGTGTCATTATATGTAAATATGACATTTAGGTATCAAACAGTATATATAAGACAAAATCACAGCGTTATGAAATATAGGTCACATAATCCAAAAATATGATAGTAATACATCAAATTGTCTTCAAGATGTAACATAGTAGATGACCTGAGTAAGCTTTGAATAAATTCTGAAGAAAAAAATCATGAGTTATGGCCTTTATAATTTTGGGCACTTTTACCTTGTCAAAACATCTCAAAAAACTGTCTGAACCAGAGCCTTGAAACTTGGCGAATTGATTGGTAATGATGAGTAGATGACCTGATAAACTTTTGAATAAATTCTGAAAAATATGTATGAGTAATGGCCATTGTAAATTTGGGGATTTTCCCTTGTAAGGAACTATCTCAAAAACAATTGAAGATAGAGCCTTGAAACTTGATTATTAGATTGGTAGTGATGAGTAGATGACCTGATCAGCATTTGAATAAATTCTGAGGAAAAAAAATACTTCATGAGTTTAGCCCTTTGTAATTTTGAGCATTTTACCTTGTCAGCAAAATGTCTCAAACTTTTGGAGCTAGAGCCTTAAAACTTGATGAATTGATTGGAAATGGCAAGTAGATGACCTAATTAACTTCAGAATAAATTACGAAAGTATTTGAAGAGTGATGGCCCTCTGTAAATTTGGGCATTTTTCCCTTGTCAGCAAAATATCTCAAATACTGTTGAAGCTAGAACATCATAACACGTTGAATATATTGGTAGTGCTGACAAGGAAGTTAGAGGGTCTGTTGCTTCTGGGCATGAGTAATGTCCCTTTGCAAATTTGGGCATTTTCCCTTGTCAGAAAAATATCTCAAGAACTGTTGGAGCTAGAGAGATTGGAAGTGATGAGAAAGTGACCTGGTTAACTTTTGAATAAATTGCACATTGTTTCATGGAACGTAACATCATGTTAAATTTATCAAACTATCTCAACTGTTTTTTTTTTTTTTTTTTTTTTTTTTTTTTTTTTTTTTTTTTGGGGGGGGGGGGGGGGGAAGGTTTGCGATAAGAAATAAGACGGACAGACACGGGGACACGGGGAACTCAATATATCTAACCACCTACCGACACGGCAGTATTTTTCCTGTTTTATCATAATATGTAACCAAGACATGCGTATACAATTTGTAAGACTTCGAATTCCAACCAGATAAAATCATAATTTAGTAGTTACTGCATTTGACTTGGTCAGTGACTGGTAGTACTTTTGTTTTTAATCGGATATTTGACATAACGTTTGTGACATATACGTGCATGAAATAAGTGAACTTCTTTCGGAAGGGGGTGGGGGAGGATGGAGGTTAAGAAATGTGACAAATACGCATCAATACGGTTTGTATGCAATATGTAAAATTGTTACCGAATGTTACATGTGACATATGTGACATATCATGCGTTCGAAAGCTGTTCAAACTCGTTCGAATTCATGTATGTCACACATGTGGCATATCCGTTTCGTGATATAAACGGTCCAACAGAGTTTTTAATTTGCATATTTCTGTCTTCTTGAGCAAAAACAAATGTGAATCTAAGCAACAGAAAGCAGTTTTAAAGGTTTATACGTAGACGTGTTCCTCGCAGAAACACACGGCGGAGCTCTGAGAAAGAAAAAAAAAAAAAAAAAGCATCAACAACAAAGGCTTCCCAGCAAGTGATGATTGAATGTAATGGGGTTTTAAAAAAAGTCTGATGTGCGAGATAAATGATCAAAAATGATGTTGAGGCATCAATAAGTAAATCTCAGACTCATTTTCAGAGCGTCGTTTTAGTCATAAATAACCAACTGTGCTTTCAAAATCTTTCAGAAAGTCGTTTTCTGCTTGGCGCTTTACACAGATGAAGTAAATTAACAAAGTTTTGCCACGATTTAATGCAAAACCATTTGTCTTAACTACCTATACACAAAAAAGTTTTATTCTAGTCACTGGATTTAAAAAAAAAATCAAATATTTTCACTTTTCCCATTTTAAAACTGAAAACAAATTATGCAAAGGTCTGTAGGGTAGGTAACTTTGAAGGCAGGTTTTCAACAAGTTCCGCTTGTTCAATTTTTCTGAAATTTTCACAATATTATTGTGAAACATTAAGAATATATAAATTCAGCAAAGAAAAGTAAAAAAAAAAAATATTTTCTAAGACAAAAATTGAAAAAAAAAAAAAAAAAAAAAAATCTCTTCACTATAGAAATTGCATAGGTCAGACCAGTTTATGGCCATACATTTAATTTTAGAATAAATATTTGAGAACAAAACACAGAAACAGAAAAGACAAAGGATTTCTGATCAGATATGGTAAACCAGAACAAACTATTTTCATTTAAAATAAAACAAAGCAAAGAACGTCTTTCCGAATGATGTCGAAAGAACAGTAAAAACTTGCCTGAAATGTCCTTATCTGGGTTCAACACCACCATAGCATAGTTTCTATGATTACAACACGGTAGCATTACATCACTGGCGTTGAAAGGTCTCCATTAAATGGTGGTTGGTGGTGGGAAGGTGGGGGTGTAGGGGTCGGAATTTAAGGGACCAGTGTGGGCCCTAACATACTTTTAAAATTATCTTCCCCGCCTCCCACTTACTCCTGATGTAACGTCTAGGTATATATAAAAAACTGAATTGGTAGATCTATATAAATTGTTATAAACTGTGCACAGCGAAACTCATGAACAGTGGTATTGAATTACTGATGCGCTACCTTTGATTGTTCAACACCAATTTGACAGCTGTGTATTGACGTCACAGGGCAGAAAATACAAATTGCTGCAGTCTTAGTGGATATGAAAAAAAAACAAAAAAAAAAACGAAAACAAAACAGGATGATCCCAGAAGAAAGATTAGAGTTGATTAAACACACGGAGTTATATTCTAGAAGAATAGATGTTTATTATTGTGATAATACCATAAGAAAGTAGGAATTTTAGTTTTTCTTTTAGATCTATATCTATATTTCGTGTGTTTTATACATTAATCTAATTTCCAAACGTGTGTGTGTGTGTGTGTGTGTGTGTGTGTGTGTGTGTGTGTGTGTGTGTGTGTAAGGGGGGGCGGGGGGATGGGGTAGGGACCTGTTTCTTCATTTTCTCAATCTAATAATAAATTTTAGACCGTACATGTGTTAGGTTAGTCTTAGAGCATTTGCTTTATCTTGGGGCATTTGACTTACTTTCAGATTAGCATAGAGCTGTAGGACTTTTTTTTTCTGTTTCAATTCTATCTATCTATATTTATTTATTAATTTATTCATTGTCATGGCTTCATTAATTTTTTGATGTTGCTCTTATTTTACTATTTTTTTTTTTTTTTTTTTTTTTTTTTTTTTTGAATGTACAATGATTTGAAGTTTTAACAATTTTGATCCATGTTTTCATGGATTTCTCATAACATCCTTCAATTGTTTTGGGATTTTATTATTCAGTTTGGACTGTACGATAAATTTGTGCTTTATTGCTAGGTCAATGAGCAAATCTTTTTCTTCTGGTTCAAACTTAGGACCCCTTCACGCGGCTTTATTTCATCAGACATGATTTTTTTTTTCTCTTTTATTTCCGGGTTTTTCTGTTGGTAAACAGACGATGAGATCACGTGTTTATTTGTTGACCGAGAGGAATTCTGGGAGACTGGTTTCATAATTTTGATCAAAAGTTCGTCATTAAACTAATTCCAAATTAAAATTCGTTTCGTGCAACCGGCGCTAAAGTCGTCATTAAAAAGTTTGTCATTAGGACTTTAATGATGAACTAGCGGCTAATTTGAAATTAATTTTAATTGCGTTTCGTACACTCGGATCCTGGTGATCAATTTTTTTCACTCACTTTCAGAAATTCAACCTCAGTATTCTTAAACACTCATTTATGGAGTAAAACTGCCATTGTTAAGCTAAATAACACATAAATTCATTCTAAATTTTTGTTATAAATCACTAAATATCTTTGAGTCCCAGACTTCCTGGCATCGATTTTTGGAAGTCCCAGGGCAATTTTTGGGAGTCTCAGACTCCCTTAATGCAAGCACTGCCGGGATCAAGTGATCTGATTGGCTGAAAATTATAAGTGGGCATGGCATGTTAATTTATTCAGCATGGCAAGGTTAAAGTGTTCAGGTAGAAAGGCCCAAGCAAACAGTGTATCAGGGATAATTTTGACTCAAAATATTGTGGGAGAAAATATCATCTTCAGCCAAAACTGGTGAGAAATTATGAAGTTTTAGTGAGAAATTTAAGCAAAATCCTTGGCTAAATTACATTTTGCTAAGAAATTTACCTCCCATTTAGCAAAGTTCAATGAGATTTTTGGCCAAAAAAAAAAAAAAAAAAAAAAAGAGCAACTCTATCTAAATCACACCTGAAAACAATCTCTGGTGATGCTGAGAATTCATAACAGATGCTGTAGAATGTGGAGTTGGAATATTGTTTCCTTTTCCTTCACAAAACATGCTGTTGGTTCTCATTGGAATCACATTTGTGGGTGTGGTTGGGTGAGGCAAAGGTGTGGTGTATTTTGCCTCACTGGGGCATCCATCTGATAATTGGCTTACAGTTGGGCATTAGGCCTGCTATCCTTGCAGCAGGTAAGGGTAGAGGGGGAATGCTCTTTATTTCTTCTGTTTCTTCCCCTTCATTCATTTTTGTCTTTCTCTCTTCTCCCTTTCTCTGGGAGATGACACAAAATAACCCACAAGGGCTGAAATTTGGTTAAACCGCAACACAATTAATTTTAACACTTTGCATGCTGGATAAAATTTCAGTAGATGACCTGTTGAAATATTTTTCTTATTTTCCCCAGAAAATAGGCTTTGACATTTCCAGCGGAAACTCTGAAAGCGCCAAGCAAAATTTGTAGCAGACGACATTCTAATTTTTTTTTGTTATTTTTATTTTTCAGAGAAAACAAGTCTTGACATTTCATAATTTTATGATCGTCTGCCAAGCAGACGATTCACATGAAATTTCAAGACTTGTTTTCTCTGAAAAATAGAAAAAAAAAAAAAAAAAATTGTCGTCTACTGCAGTAATGATTGGCGTCTACTGCAGTTATGATTGGCACTTTAAGGGTTAAGGAGAAATGTTTTACTCCAGTTATCGAGAGCTATAGGTCACTCATATATCAGATAGGTATTGATTGCCTTTGTTCTTCCAGCTATTGTATTGACAGCATCACAAGAAAAAATACCTTATTCCTAACGCCAGGCTCCGTAACACAATCGGTAGTGCATCTTCTGCAGATCCTGGGGTCTTGTTTGACAGATCCAGGGGTCACAAGTTCGAATCCCAGCTCTGTCACATAACTTGCATGGAGGATGATGAAATTATGTTGGCATTCTTCCCCGTCCCCTGATTCAAGAATGTCAGTTGTCAGTTACTGACAATAGTATTTGCACAAGTAAAACTCCAGATCAAACCTAAAGTAAGATCATGATTCATTATGACACAAAAGGGGGTTGTGGTTGGGTGTGGTGAAGATGTTGTGAATCTTACGTCACTGGGGCGTCCAACTGGTATTGCCTTACATTTGGGCAAGGCCTGCTATCCTTGTAGAAGGAAAGGGTAGAGAGGGAATGTTTTTATTTCTTCTGTTTCTTCACTTTCATTCTTATTTCTCTTTCTTCCCTCTCTCTTTGGATCATCTCCTCTACCATCTCTTCTATCTCTTTTTATCCCTTTCTTTGGGAGACAACATAAAATGACCCACATTAGAGTTGACGTGTTGTTAAACCCCAGTACAATCAATTAACAGATCCAGGGGTCACAAGTTCGAATCCCAGCTCTGTCACATTTCTATGGAGATTGATGAAATTATTTCTAGGACTTCTTCCCCTTCCCCTGATTCAAGGATGTCATTTGTCAGTTACTGGCGATATTATGTGCACAAGTACTGGTTAACTGCTTAAAGAACTAAAACTCTAGATCAAACCTGAAGTAAGGTGAGGGATCATGAGGGATGATGATTCATTATGACACAAAAGGCTGAAGACAGCTAAATACTAGGGTTTCTCTTTTCTCCATTATTTCTGTATGAATTCGCATAATTATTTGTACCTTACTACTATATCCCAGAGCTTGCATGCTATGTCCTTCTTGTTCAATACCACACTCGGCCTTTACAAAAATTGCATTGAGGATTTTACAAAAATGCATAAACCTGAAGCCCAATGGATATACCTTCAGGGTGGACAACCCTGTCATTTTGTTTTGTTCCCATGGGGGCAAATTTTTCCCTTATAGTGTAGAACTTTTCAGAAGAGCTTTCGTGTGCAGGAAACAAACAGGAAGTCACAAAAGTTGTCTCCCATGTAAAGAGTGATGGAAAATCAGACCCTTATTAACCCTTAAAGCACCAATCACAACTACAGCAGAAGACATTTTGATTTTTTTTTTTTTTTTTTTTTTCATTTTTCAAAGAAATTAAGTCTTAAAATTGCATGTGAATCGTCTGCTAAGCAGACGATTCACATGAAATGTCAAGACTTATTTTCTCTACAGAACTTTGTAGATTTGTATACTGTTTTTCGCAAGTTTTGTCATGTTTACTGTTTGTGTTTGGCAAGCTTCCCAGCGAGGCAGATTGTATTATTGACAGTCTGAGGATGTGCTGAGGAAAACAATGAAATTAATTGCAGTAGAGGGGAATATGTGAACTTAAATATGAACTCACAACAGCTGTATATCAGTTCCAATCATCTTATTGATTTGATACTCACATATACACTCAGAATAATATACAAACTGATAAAATAAATTGTTACGCTCCAACCAATCAGATCATCTGTATGTCCATTTAAATGTTATTAACCCTTGTCCTGCTGAACCCGGATATACCCTATCTTTGCAAACAGTGTAGATCCAGATCAGTTGGCTTCTGAAGAAGCCAACTGATCTGGATCTGCACTGTTTGTCATTAAGTATTTGAATTTGTTGGAACAACTTGGATCAAGTAATCTGATTGGCTGAAAATTAGAAGTAGGCGTGGCATCTTAATTTATTCAGCAGGACAAGGGTTAAGGATAGAAACTGCCATGGATTTTTTAGCTCACCTGAGCCTTCAGGCTCAAAGTTGAACTTATACAAAGGATGATTGATACATTTTGAGCCTTGTATTGCGGGGTGGTTTGGTGAGGCAAAGGTGTCGCGTATCTTTCGACACCAGGGCGTCCAACTGAGATTGGCTTACTGTTGGGCAAGGCCTGCTATCCTTGCAGCAGGTAAGGGTAGAGGGGGAATGTTATAATTTCTTCTGTTTCTTCTCTTTCATTCATTTTCCTCTCTTCCCTGTACCTCGCTTTCATCTCTGCTATTATCTCTTCTAACTCTCTTCTCCCTTTCTCTGGGAGATGACACAAAATGCACCATAAGGATTGACGTGTCGTTAAACCCAAACACAGTCAAATGAGCCTTGTATTGAAGGATTACAGCAGAGCTGCTAATTTGCAGCCCTGTTATGCCTTGACTATTCATGGTTTTGTAACCAACAGCCGGTATCATTTGGTCAGTTATGACAAAGTGATAACACATCAAGTAAACAGGGTAAGTAGCTTTTGCAAAATGGACAAAATTGATGAAAGATCCATGATTTAATATTTGCATTAAAAGGGTCTAGCACCTATTGCTATTCATGCTGATATGGTAGCAACCAGGAGAAGGATGCCCCTTCATATGCTGCTGTAAAAAGATGGGTGGCAGAATTTAAGTATGGCAGGGAGAGCCTTGAGGACAACTCCCGTTCTGGAAGGCATGTCTCTGTGGCAACTCCTGAAATAGTTACTTAAGTCCATGATATGGTTATGAGTGACAGAAGAGTTATAGAGAGATACATACCATATTTGACCTAACTACCCCTATAAACTCACAGTCAAGCAGTTACATAGTCTTCAGATTACAGCCAGTGCAATTCTGTCTACTTCTTTATAAAGGCATATGTTGTGGGTACCCATTTGAATTGCATCAACTTGTTGATGGGATTCAAATGAGTACTCACAACATATGCTTTTAGAAAGAAAATTGGATAAATATCATCAAATAGGTTCTTTGCTGATCTTTTTTTTTTGGAAGTGTAACCTTGGTTGGCAGATAGATATTTTACCACAAGATTTCCCAGTAATTTTGAAAAACCTAAGCACACAGTGTGGTAATTAGGTCAAATACAGTAGCTAATGCTGTTGGGAAACCCCTTTGAGATAGATCCTGACAAGTGTCTGCTGAGGTTTGTGACTAAGATGAAACGTGGGGCCATCATTTCACCTCAGAATCCATACAATATAGTCTAAACAATGGAAGCACTCTGGCTTACTCGCCCCAGAAAAGGCAAAGACTTTCCAGTCAGCTGGGAAGGTTATGGTTTCAGTTTGTTTTTTTGGATGCTGATGGTGTTTTTATAGAAGATTATCTCTAAAGGGAGCAGACAATCAATGGAACATACTATGCTTCACTTCTTAGGCAGTTAAGAGAAAATAATTAAGGTCAAGAGCCATGGGAAACTTGATATAAGTGTGTTGTTTAACCAGGACAATGCTCTGGTTCACACTTCTTTCATTGCTATGGCTGCCATCAATGATTATGGCTTTGAATTGATTCATCATCCCCATTACTCACCTGATCTCGCTTCATCAGACTTCCATTTATTCCCAAAGTTGAAAAAGGCCATTTCCGATACCCATTTTTAGTCAGATGATGACGTCATACATGCAGTGGAGGACTTTCTGGACAGTCAAGAAAAGGGTTTCTTACTGGTGGCATTGAGGCCCTGCAACATCACTGGCAAAGGTGTATAGACGTTGATGGGGATTATGTTGAAAAATGCAATGTCAAGCACTGTTTGCATTAAATTAATGAATTTCTACAAAACATGGTACAGACAACCCTCTTTATATCGACTCTCAATACAACGACAAAATTCATTATAATGACAATTTGAATGTCGCGAAACATTCGCTCAAGAGGTGAAGATTAATGAGAAATTATGTAAAAAAAAAACAACATTGCACAAAATCTTCAAGCAATATATGTTTTGGCTATTTGTTAGAATTGCCTCAGAGAGGCAATTCTAACAAAGATCCAAAACATATGTTGTATGAAATAAGAATAAAATAAGGCCTTTCTTAAATATCATGTTGTCCATTGAGGATTCTTTTCAACAGCAAATTCATTATAATGGCAACATTTTTGGGAACAAATGCTGTCTTTGTAATGAAGGTTCACTGAAATAATAAAAAGTAACCAGACACCCCTTCTGCTGGAAATGGACCTGTCTAAAGAGTTGAGGTAGAAGAGTCCACTCAGCCTGTGCCTCCTTACCAGACATCCTATGAATTTTGATTTTTTTTTTTTCTTTAGAAGACTAGGGTTGACATGTCAGTCAATTCGATTTTGAATTTGCCCATAGAGTGCTAGAGGATAAAATTGCTTGTGTTCCTACAATCTGTCGCAGCAGTTGTGCACTGCACAATATCAAGTCATTGGTGTGTATTACATGCAAAATTAGCTTCCGACTATGAAATATGATTATTCAAGGTTATGTTTTTGCAGGAAATTATTGTAGGTAGTACATCACTAGGGAAAGGACCTGTGTGTTTTGAAAGTCGAGACCAGCATAGTGTACCGTAATCAGCCTAAGTATTGGGACAGATAGGCCTATGCAAACAGTGTAGACCAGATCAGATGATGCAGAATGTGGTGACTGATCAGGGTCTACACTGTTTGCCATATATATAAAGCAATATTTTAGACACATCAAGAGGGAGTAGAATGGACAAATGGACAAATTTTAGGACTAGTATGGTAAATAGATAGGGTGTCCCAATACATAAATAGGCAAAATACTGTAGCTCTAAACCCTAGTTTTTCTGAACAGGGATATGCCCTGCCTTTGCAAACAGTGTAGATCCAGATCAGTTGGCTTCTGAAGAAGCCAACTGATCTGGATCTACACTGTTTGTCATTAATGTGAATTTGCATCAACAACATTGATCAAGTAATCTGACTGGCTGAAAATTAGAAGTAGGCATGGCATCTAAATTTGTTAGCATGACACGGGTTAAATTCATAAGAAGGGTTCTCATTACTCCAGATAAGGCATTTTTTTTTTCCAACCAAAATTTGTTGATATTTCTTATTTCTCTGCAAAAACATATGTTGTGGATACTCATTAGAAGCGTTGCCAAAGGTTATGTGGATACCTCCTCTTGTCTGAAGCTATGGGTTGTGTATCAGCAAAGGAATTCTTAAGGAGGATTATTTGGTGATAATTATGGGATAAATTTCTCCAGTTCTCCATAAAAACATATGTTGTGGGTACTCATTAGAAGCGTTGCCAACGATTATGTGGATACCTCCTCTTGTCTGAAGCTATGGGTTGCGTATCAGCAAAGGAATTCTTAAGGAGGATTATTTGGTGATAATTATGGGATAAATTTCTCCAGTTCTCCATAAAAACATATGTTGTGGGTACTCATTAGAAGTGCCTTGGTGAGGTGCTTCTAATGAGTACCCACAACATATGTTTTTATGGAGAAATAAAAAAAATTATCCTAGAATTATCACCAAGTACTCCTCCTTAACAGGAGGTATCAGCATAGCAGCCTCGATGGCTCAGTCGGATGCATATCTGACTGGTGATCAGGAGGTCACAGGTTTCATCCCTGCCGGGTCCAGCAACATTCTTTGGTGGAGATGGATTATGAAATATTTTCTACTGTCAGATTCTCTCCCTTCCGCTGTATTCCAAAAGGGCAGTTGTCAGTTTCGGCAAGAGAATGTGCACAAATACTATGTAGAGAACTAAGCCTGCCCGGGAAAAGTGTGGTTACATAAACTGACAGCGCTGGACATAACCCTTTGCTGGGCCGTAAAACTCAACACAAAAAAAAACAACAACAAAAAACCCCCAAAAAACAGCATTATAAGCAAGGCTCCCTGTAAGAGGGGTGTCAAGACATATATCCACTATTTCTGCATAAAAACATATATCTCAGGTAATCATTAGAAGCACAATGTGTCTTTTCATTAGTATTTGGACGTGGCCAGAGTTACATTGTCGATCATTGGTGATAAGACTTGTTTTCATGGACAACTAAGACAAATATATGGATACTCCCTCTTATCTGGATGAAGCGTCTGAGTGCCCAAGTGGTTAGCACTTCTGACAGGATCGCAAAGTCCATGGTTTGAATCTGGCTGGAGATGGAATTCAGCTCATGATCGTAAGGCACTTCTTTTCACAGAGCCGCTTCCATTATGGCCATACAATCATCTTGATATAACTTCAGTAAATTTCAACCCAAAAACTGCCAATCACAACAACTGTCGTCTGCTTTGTCATCTGCTTGTGATTTTAAAAGTCATTTTTGCAAACAGTGTGGACCCAGATCAGACTGCTCCTCTAGGAGCAGTCTGATCAGGGTCCACACTGTTTGCCTGTAAGCAAAAAAATAGGTTTGAAAAGTTTGCAAGAATATTCAGCAGACAACAATAAACAGATGACATTTTCAGATGCAGGTTTACTTGGCATTTTAAAGGTTAAAGGGATGTAAAACACCAAATTATCAGTCTCTGATCTGGAACTGTGCAATAGCAAACAGTGTAGACCCAATCAGAGTTTTGTCAGAGACTTTTTAACATTTTGCATCATGGGTAAATCAAAGTGCTGATAGTACTGGTGGGTTGATTGTCTCTGAGTGTAGGCTGAATAAATGGTGCTGAACGGGGACTTTAGACTTTCATTTCACCTTACTTCCTGTAATTTAAGCAAACAACGCAGACCCTGATCAGATTTCACATTCTGCAGCATTTGATCTGGGTCTGGCTCTGCACTGTTTGCCAATGTCCAAGTCCAGGTTTTACTGATAACCCTCTATTCACTGCACTGTGACATCACAGTGACAAGAATAAGGCAACTATTAATAACCGTTACCTTGATTTTTTACAAACATATCTTTGAATTTCATTGGTGAAAATTGATCCTGTGGATAACAACCTGAAGGAAATTTTGGTGAATGTCTACTATGGCTAGACTGTAATCAGTCGACCCAAAAAATCAGCAAACAATACTTTGAAATATTTCTAATATTTTTCCCATAAATAGGGTTTGAAATTCATGCGAATTGCTTCCTTAGAGACATTTTGCATGCAGTATGAAATCTTATTTTCTGGGGAAAACAAAACAATGCCCCCCCCCACCCCCCCTCCCCCCTCCTACAAAAAAAACAACAAAAAAAACCTAATTGCCATCTGCAGAATTTGCCCAGAAAGTGTGAAGATTAAGTGGAGATGGTGATATAACCATATTTACCCTAAGTATTAGGACACCTCCTTAACATTCTTCCCCTAAATTTTGAAAAAGGTCAGTTCTACAACCCTACAACCCGCTGATGTGTTTCAAATTTTTGGTGGACAAGTGGCAAACAGTGTAGACCCTGATCAGATGCTGCATTATGTGGCATCTGATCAGGGTCTACACTGTTTGCTCAGGCCTATCTGTTCCATTACTAGGGGTTATTAAAGTATCAACAATTACATTCTGGGAGTCTCAAATGCTTTAATAGGCTTGGAGAAAGCAGTCAATATTTATGGCCCTCTTGGGCAAAGATTCTTTTTGGTATAATTGTATTTACTTAAGTATTCAGAGAGCCGAACACCTAAATGCACTTATACTAATGCTTGTCCTGCCGAACCCGGATATACCCTGCTTTTGCAAACAGTGTAGATCCAGATCAGTTGGCTTCTGAAGAAGCCAACTGATCTGGATCTGCACCATTTGCCATTAAGTATGTGAATTTATATCAACTATCTGGATCAAGTAATCTGATTGGCTGAAAATAAGAAGTGGGCGTGGCATCTTAATTTATTCAGCATGACAAAGGCTAAAATCTGAAAAAGCCCATTTGACCATAAACAGAATAATATTAATAACCATTACATCACAAGGGGAATACTGAAATTACTAAAAAAAAATTGGAACAACCCTCATTGACCCAGCAGCACTGTAGTCTTTACCATTCCCTGGGCAGAAGACAATCTGACGATATTTCTTCATATTTTTCCCAGAAAATAGGCTTTGATATTTCATGCCAATTGTCTCCAAAGGAGACAGTTGGCATGAAATCTCAAAGCCTGTTTTCTGGGAAAAGTAAGAAAAAATATTTCAAAATGTCTGCTGAAATTTTTGCTCAGCAAGCTATGGGAGGCAAATATTCTCTTGTTAGAGTTATTTCTCTTTGAGATGTGTACATTCCCCTGAATATGAACAATTTGCTTAAAATGCCAGTCCATGTGTTCTGGGAAACAGAAGAAAAATACTGCATGTAGAATCACAACTGCAGTAGACGACAGATCGATTTGTTTTGGCATTTTTCAGAAAAAATAAAGCATGACATTTCATGTGAATCATTTGCTAAGCATCTTCGACCATTTGTCTGCTACAGATGTGGTAATCTCGGCATTACATAATCCTGTAAAATAGGCAGCAGGCAATTCACATGAAATGCCAAGTCTTACACCACAACCTGTATAAGACTGTTGCTTAGACCCAAAGCAAAACCATGTTAGCCAAATAACAGGGTTGTAATCAAACAAAAATGTATAAAGTATATAGAAAAATGAGATATAGAGTATATAGAAGAATGACCATTTATGGTCATTTCTCTATATAATCTATACCATTTTATTTGGATTGAACATTTTTAGGGTCCACCTTATATCTGAACCTATCTTAATATAAACCATCTTATATCTGAACCCATCTTTTTATAAACCATCTTATATCTGAACCCTTCTTATTATTAACCATCTTATATCTGAACTTATCATATTATAAAGCATCTTATATCTGAACCTATCTTATTATAAACCATCTTATATCTGAACCCATCTTATTATAAACCATCTTATTATAAACCATCTTATATCTGAACCCATCTTTTTATAAACCATCTTATATCTGAATTCATCTTATTATAAAGCTTCTTATATCTGAACCCATCTTATTATAAACCATTTTATATCTGAACCCATCTTATTATAAAACAACTTATATCTGAACCCAACTTATTATAAAACATTTTATATCTAAACCCAACTTATTATAAACCGTCTTATATCTAAACTCATCTAGGAATGGTAGGATGGTGCGAAGGTGTTGTGTATATTACGTCACCAGGGCGACCAACTGATATTGGCTTACAGTTGGACAAGGCCTGCTATCCTTGTAGCAGGTAAGGGTAGAGGGGGAATGATCTTATTTCTTCTGTTTCTACACTTTCATTCCTGTTCCTCTTTCTTCCCTGTCCCTTTCTTTCATCACTTCTTCGATCTCTTCTCTTTTCTCCATTTCTCTGGGAAATGACACAAAATGACCACCAAGGCTGACGTGTCATTAAACCCCAAAACAATATCTGAACCCAACTTATTTCAAACTGTCTTATATATGAACTCATCTTATTATAAACCATCTTATATCTGAACCCATCTTATTATAAACCATCTTATTATAAACCATCTTATATCTGAACCCAACTTATTATAAAGCATCTTATATCTGAACTCATCTTATTATAAACCATCTTACATCTGAACCCATCTTATTCCCATCTTATTATAAACCATTCTTATATCTGAACTCATCTTATTATAAACTGTTTTACATCTGAACCCATCTTATTATAAACCATTTTACATCTGAACCCATCTTATTCCCATCTTATTATAAACCATCTTATACCTGAACTCATTTTATTATAAACCATCTTATTTCTGAACCCATATTATTATAAACCATCTTATATCTGAACCCAACTTATTATAATTATAAAGCATCTTATATCTGAACTCATCTTATTATTAACCATCTTATATTTGAACCCATCTTATTCCCATCTTATTATAAACCATCTTATATCTGAACTCATCTTATTATAAACCATCTTATATCTGAACTCATCTTATTATAAACCATTTTACATCTGAACCCATCTTCTTATAAACTATTTTACATCTGAACCCATCTTATTCTTATCTTATTATAAACCATCTTATATCTGAACCCATCTTATTATAAACCATCTTATATTTGAACCCATCTTATTATAAACTGTCTTATAAAGAGGTTCCAGTGTGTTTTCTCAGGAAAAAAAAAATTAGAATGCCTTCTGCTATAATTTTGCGCTTAAAGGGTTAAGGTTAATGATTTTGTTGAGTATGCATTTTTGACCACTTGTCTGCTACAGGTATGGAAATCACGGTATTACCTTATCATGTAAAATAGGCAGAAGACGATTCACATGAAATGCCATCTTACACCAGTACCTCTATATATCACCATTGCTGGTATCCAAAGCAAAAACAGTGTTAGCTAAACAACGGTGTTGTATCCAAAAAAATATATAGATTTTATATATGGCAAAACAAAAAACAAAAAAAAAAATGGTCATTTTTATCGCACCTGCTTGTAGCAGGGTGCGATATAGGCGTCCGATTTTCCGTCCGTCCGTCCGTCCGTCCGTCTGTCCGTCCGTCCGTCCGTCTGTCAACATTTATGTCGACGTTCGACTTTTATGTCAAAGTTAGTATTCTAATCAACTACAAGACTAAACAACCATCAAACTTTGCACGAAACATCTCCCTGACCTCCTGACTTTGCGACATAGGCGTCTGCTTGTCCGTATGTCTGTCCATTCGTCCGTCCGTCTGTCAACATTTATGTCGACGTTCGACATTTATGTCAAAGTTAGTATTGTAATCAACTACAAGACTAAACAACCATCAAACCTTGCATGAAACATCTCCCTGACCTCCCGACTTTGTGACGTAGGTGCCCACTTTTCCATTCGTCTGTCTGTTCGTCCGTCCGTCTGTCTGTTAACAGTTCTGTTATGTCGAAGTTCGACATTTATGTCAAAGTTAGTATTCTAATCAACTACAAGACTAAACAACCATCAAACCTTGTATGAAACATCTCCTTGACCTCCTGACTTTGCAACATAGGTGCCCGCTTTTCCATTCGTCTGTCCGTTCGTCCGTCCGTCTGTCTGTTAACAGTTCTGTTATGTCAAAGTTCGACATTTATGTCAAAGTTTGTATTCTTATCAACTACAATTCTACAACAACCATCATACCTTGCATGACACATCTCCCTGACCTCCTGACTTGGCAGGTATGTTGACCCAGTGACCTTGACCTATATTTTGCGCTCCATTGGCTTTGACACAATTTACGTTGACGTTCCAGATCTTCTCAACTATAAGGTGTACAACTACCAAACCTTGCATAGTGCTTCTCCTAGATGTACTGACTTGCCAGTTACCTTGACCCGGTGACCTTGACCTATATTTTGCGCTCCAGTGATTTTGACATATTTTGTGTCGACGTTCGATATCTCCTCAACTATAAAGCCTACAACCATCAAACCTTGCAAAGTGCTTCTTCTCAGTGTACTGACTTGGCAGATACCTTGACCTGGTGACCTTGACCTATATTTTGGCTGCAGTGACTTTGACATAATTTACGTCAACATTCCAGATCTCCGCAAGTGTAAGACCTCTAGCCACCAAACCTTGCATAGTGCTTCTCCTAGATGTACTGACTCGGCAGGTATCTTGACCCGGTGACCTTGACCTATATTTTGCGCTCCAGTGCCTTTTACACATTTTATGTCAATGTTCAATATCTCCTCAACTATAAGGCCTACAACCATCAAACCTTGCATAGTGCTTCTCCTCAATGTACGAACTCTGCAGGTACCTTGACTGGTGACCTTGACCTATATTTCGCACTCCATTGACTTTTACACCTTTTACATCACCCTTCCTTATGTCCTCAACTGTAAGGCCTTCAACCACCAAACCTTATATAGCACTTCTTCTCGATGTACTGACTCAGCAGGTACCTTGACCTGGTGACCTTGACCTATATTGTGCACTCCAGTGACTTTGACACATTTTATGTTGATGTTCGGTATCTCCTTAAATATAAGACCTACAACCACTAAACCTTGCATAGTGCTTCACCTCATTGCACTGGCTTGGCAGGTATATTGACCCAGTGACCTTGACCTATATTTGACACATTTTACCTTGATGTTTGATAACTCCTCAACTATAAGGCCTACAACCACTATACCTTGCATTGTGCTTCTCCTTGATGTACTGAATTAGCAGGTATCTTTACCCGTGACCTTGACCTATATTTCATGCTCCAGTGACTTTTACACATTTTACGTCAACGTTCCATTATCATTGGGCTGTATGATACGAAAAGTCAGTGCTGAAGATATAGCCATTAGAGGGAATGGGACTGGCCTGGAATATATGTGCCCCACTAGGCACTTTGTCTACATTTTTTTCAACCCAGTTTTCCAAGTAAGCACTGCTAAGAATGAAATAAACTTATTTAATAACCACATTCTGATTTTGGCTCCTGTGACTTTTGCCCCAGCAGGTGCGATGACGCCTTCCGCGGAATTCTTGTTCTATATAATCAAGACATTTTTATTTGGATGCCCCTTCTTTCAGCTGTGTCAAGAAAGGCATGTGTCACTTTCTGGCAAAAGAATGTGCACAAATACACAACAGCTTAGAAGACCTAAGCCTGCCCAGGAAAATTTTGGTCAGGTAAACTGCCTGATTCAACATGACCTTAACATTGTTGACTGGGCCATTAAACTCCAAACCAATCAAGCCAATCAATTATTTGGCTGCACCACTTTAAGGGTCCACCTTATATCTGGTCTTTAATACAGTAGACCATCTTATAGAGGTTTTAGCATATATTCTCAGAAAAAAAAAGTTTGCTGCAATTTGTTTAGCGTAAAAGGTTAGTAATTTTTCCAAGTATGCATCTTTTGACCAGTTGTCTGATTCAGATATTATGGTAATTTCGGTATTACCTAATCACGTAAAATCAGTGCTACAAAGGCTGCTATGGCACATTGCTAGATCTAGCTAGTTTCTTTTCATTCCGTTTATGGATAAAATTAAAAATATTGATTTCCTTTCTTCCCGATACAATGTAGCCAAGATCCATTGAAATATTAGTCTCCGTTTGTAATGTAATAAATTCACTTCCAGACCTGTTTATGTGCCATGATAAGTGTTGAAATGCTGTTGTACCCATTTGGTTAACAAGTCTATGTAATTATGCATACCGTTATGTTTCCCAATAATAGATAGTGAAAACAGAACTATGGGAGGATCTGTATTATTTGAGGGGATTTCATGATTTTGACAGCTTTACTGTTGGTTTATCACGTGTAACTTTTTACCATAGAACTCTGTCTTGACTCTTGTCCTGATGAACCTGGATACCTCCTGCCTTTGCAAACAGTCTATATCCAGATCAGTTGGTGCTGATCTGGATCTGTACTGTTTGTCATTCAGTATGTGAATTGATATGAACAATCTGATTGGCTGACAATTGGAAATGGGCATGGCATCTTAATTTTTTCAGCATGACAAGGGTTAATATGCTCAGTAACCAAATCTTCCTCATTTCTCATATTATATGGTGAAAATGTCATGGCTGATATAGCTTTAGATAAGAAGGGTATCAAGGTACGTATTTTTCTTAACCCTTGTCATGCTGAATAAATTAAGATGCCACGCCCACTTCTAATTTCCAGCCAATCAAATTACTTGATCCGGGTTTTTGATAGAAATACACATGTTGAATGACTAACAGTGCAGATCCAGATCAGTTGGCTTCTTCAGATCCTCACTGTTTGCAAAGGCAGGGTTTATCCGGGTTCAGCAGGACTAGGGTTAAGATGCCACTCCCTTTTCTAATTTTCAGCCAATCAGATTACTTTATCCAGATTGTTGCTATAAATTCACATACTTATAATGGCAAACAGTGCAGATCCAAATCAGTTGGCTTCTTCAGAAGTCAACAGATCTGGATTTACACTGTTTGCAAAGGCAGGACATATCTGGGTTCAGCAGGACTTGGGTTAATTCTCCACAAAAATAAATGTGTGGGAGGAACTTCTAATGAGTGCCTATAAATCACAGTCTTGTGGTGAAATGGAGATAAAAATTTTAGGTTTAAAGAATGGCTTTCATAGAGTGGCTAAGAGCTATACATGTATGTTTAACACAGATGTATTAAGATATGACTTGCAGTCCAACTTCAATGGCTCGAACATCTTTGGGACCATGGAAATTTGTTTGAGATATGGGTAGTTTGAGCCTCTGAGAGTTAATCATGACACCAGATCAGGAAGCAGATAGCAATTAATAATTTAGGGAAATCTTTTTAATCTTAATTCTACACAATAATGGTATATTGAATGTACTCATTAGAATTGCCTCAGTGAGACAATTCTAATGTACTCATTAAAATTGCATCAATGTGTTGATTCTAATGAGTACACACAACATACACTTTCATGATAAAATTTCCTTAAATATTCATTTTCTTGAGCTATTGCTGGGAAGAATTTTGTAGGGACTCAAAATTAACCTTGGTAAACACGCGTTCGGTAATTGAGCTATTGAGGTTCCATTGTATGTAGAATTTAGTCTAATCAAATAAGTCTGGACATCACTGTTTAACCAAGGGAGGCATAATTAACATCAGATACATGTACTAAAACATATAACTTACACATAGGGTCAACTTGAACCCTCAGGACCTCTGGCTCAGACCACAACCATTATAGCATGGTTTGTTTGGGTCTGCACTGGACCAGGACCTGCTATAAGGAGGTTGGGGTGTACAAAAAAAAAAAAGGGCAAACTAGTTTGAAAGCTAACACTTTTATGTATCAATTTTTTACCCATTTACATTATTAGGCAGATATTCTGGATTAATGTTCAGTTCTGCCAGATTTGCTTTCTTTCTATTAACATTCACCACTCTCTGGGCTTTATCAGCAGGCGACATACTGATTATTTTCATATTTTACCCAGAAAATAGGCTTTGACATTTCATGCAAATTGTCTCCTGAGTAGACAATTTGCATAAAATCTCAAAGCCTATTTTTTGGGGGAAAAATATTTCAGAATGTCATCTGCTGAAAATTTTACCCAGCAAGGTAAGCTAGTAGTGCCAAGAAGCTGACATTTACTTTCATGTTTTCCCAAAATGGATGCTGTATGGATGCTTTATTGCATTGGAACTGTGGGCTTTCATAGCAAATAAAGATGTACGTTTTATCACTTGATTAAATCAGCTTTCCTGTATAAGCAATTCATGTCTGATGTGAACCTATAATAAAGTCATATTTATGCACAATAAAGATGATACCATATTTAACCTTAGTATTGGGACAGAGAGTCTAATAGTGTAGCAAACCATGTAGACCAAGATCAGTGTTCTCAAAGGCTCCATATCCTTCAAAAACAGACATTGTATTATCCATTAGACACATCAGCAGGTGATAATATAAATGGACTTGTCCAAACTTTAACCCTTAAAGTGCCAGTCACAACTATTGTCGTCTCCTTTGTCATCTGCTTGTGATTTTAAAAGTCATTTTTGCAAACAGTGTGGACCCAGATCAGACTGCTCCTTTAGGAGCAGTCTGATCAGGGTCCACACTGTTTGCCTGTATGCAAAACTAGGTTTGAAATGTCTGCAAGAATATTCAGCAGACGACATAAACAGACGACATTTTCAGATGCAGTTTTTCTTGGCGCTTTAAGGGTTAATTAACACAGGTTTGGTAATGAGTGGAGAAGTCCTTATACTGTAATAACCCTAAGTATTGGGACAGATAGGCCTTTGCAAACAGTGTAGACCCTGATCAGATGCTGCAGTATGCAGCATCTGATCAGGGTCTACACTGTCTGCCATACATACAGCAATATTGTGGACACATCAAGAGGTAGTAGAATGGACTATTTCAAATGTTAGGACAAATATGGTAAGAGGATGAGGTGTCCCAATACTTAAGGTAAACACGGTATTTAGGATAAATGCCAGGCTTTATAACATGGTCAGTGGCATGTCTGACAGCAGATCCAGGGGTCGCAAGTCCGAATCCTAGCTTGGCCACATAACTTTAGTGGAATTTGCTATGGTAATTCTCCTGTTTTGGCTGATACAAGGAGGGAGTTTGTCAGTTACTAGCAAAAATATGTGCACAAGTACTGGTTAACTACGTAGAGTACTAAGCCTGCCCAGGAAAAGTGTGAGTAGGTTAAAGAGTGGCTCAACATGACTCTAACATTGTTGACTGTGCTGTAAAATTCCAACTCGGACAAATGAACACAATAATATTTATACCCAATAAACATAGCTCCAGATAAGATCGGAGTATCAGGAAAGCATTTTTCTTATTTCGCCATAGAAACATATGTTGCGGTACTCATTAGAAGTGCCTCACTGAGGTGCTTCTAATGAGTACCAGAGGACTTGTTAAGGAGGAGTATTTGGTGATAATTCTAGGATAATTTTCTCCATTTCTCCATAAAAACATATGTTGTGGGTACTCATTAGAAGTGCCTCGCCGAGGCGCTTCAAATGAGTACCCACAACATATGTTTTTATGGAGAAATAAGAAAAATTATCCCATAATTATCACAAAATACTCCTTAACAAGTCCTCTGAGTACCCACAAATTATATTTATGTGTAGAAATAAGGAAAATATCAACAATTTTGGGTTGAAAAAAGTGTCTTATCTGGAGCTATATATGAATAAAGCTGTTGGTTTGAGTTTTTGATGCTTTGGCATAGACTGGCTCCAGTCTCCAAGGACTATATATTTATTCTTATAAGTCAGTATGATAATCCACTAAGATAAAACCAAAATAATATCATGACCATGAAGGCTGGTCACTAGACCAGCCTTTATAGTCATGATATTATTTTGGTTTTCTTTTAGTGGATTGTCAAACATGATTAGAAGAATAAATATTTAGTCTCTGGAGACTGGAGCCAGTCTGGCTTTGGCATTGCATAGAGATGACTGCTGTGCTTTCGACATCTTTCAGGTCGTTTTTTTTGCTTGACACTTTACACAGAAGAAGTGAATTTGCAAACTTTTGTCATGATTTAATGCAAAACCATTTGTCGTAACTTCCTATGTACGAAAAGTTTCATTCTAGTCATTGGTTTTTTAAAAAATCAAGTATTTTCACTTTTTCCTGTAGTAAAAATGAAGCCAAATCATGCAGAAATCTGTAGGGTAGGTAACTTGGAGGCAGATTTTCAACTAGTTCCGCTTGTTTAATTTTTCTGAAATTTTCACAATATTTTTTGTGAAACATCAATAATTCGAATTCAGCAAAGGAAAGTAAAAAATATTTTCTTAGACAAAAATTCCAAAAAATCACTTTACTATAGAAATGGCATAGGTCAGACCAACTTTTAGCCGTAAATTTAATTTTAGTGTAAATATTTGAGAACAAAACACAGAAATAGAAAAGACAAATGGTTTCTGATAAGATATAGTCAGTAAGATCAAAAGATTTTCATTTAAAAAAAAACGCCAAGCAAAAAACATCTTTCCAAGAGATGTCGAAAGGACAGTAGGTATAGGTAATTCATAGCTCCAGAAAAGTAGTAATTTATTACGAGGGTGAGTCAATAAGTAACCAGCCTAACTTATTTCTGGTTGAGATCCACCTCTTCTTTTTCGATGTAATTGCCCTCTAGTGTGATGCACTTAGACCAATGGTGTTCAAGTGCCATCAGCCCAGAACTGATAAAGTCAGGGTCCTTTCCATTGACCCACTCCTCAACTGCGGTCACGACTTCTTCATCAGACCGGAAATGAAGTTCACGGATATCCTTTTTCAAGTTTGGGAATAGGAAGAAGTCGCTAGGAGCTAGGTCAGGCAAATAGGCAGGATGTGGTATTAATTCATACCCGTTTCGCTCTACAGCATCCATTGCAACTTTGCAAGTGTGGACTCTCGCGTTGTCCTGTTGCAGCAAAACACCTTTAGAGCGTTTACCTTGGCATTTTTCATGGATGGCGGTTCTCAGCTGGTCTAACAAGTTTGCATAGTACACTCCAGTTATTGTACTTCTCTTGGGTAAAAAGTCCAATATAATAACGCCTTTTGCGTCCCAAAATACTGTGGCCATCACCTTCCCAGCAGATGGTTGCGTCTTGAACTTCTTTGGCCTCGGGGACCCAGGCCTTACCCACTGACAACTCTGAGCTTTATTCTCTGGCTCATAATAATGAACCGAAGTCTCATCTACAGTCACCAGACGCAAAAGAAAATCATCTTTTGACCTAAAACGCTTCAACAAGGCGCTGCATACTGATGCTCTGGTTGCCATTTGCTCATCGCTAAGGGATTTGGGGACCCAACGGGCTGTTAGCTTGCGCATACCTAAACGGTCATGTAAGATTGTTGAAACGCTACCATGTGAAATGCCTAATGCCTGCGCTATTTCTTCACCTGAATTTGCCTATCAGAGTATACCAGATCCCGAACTTTCTTACACATTTCTTTGTCGGTGGCATCCAGTGGGCGTCCAGACCTGGCTTCAATTTCTAAAGACGTTCTACCACGTTTGAATTCTCCTACCCAGAATTTAACCTGAGCAAGATGGTGCAGAAGACCCATAAACATCGGCTAACTCGCCATGTATTTCCTTGCCTGTTGTACCTTTTAAATACAAGTACCAAATTACAGCACGGTACTCAGCTTTAAATGAAAAGCATGCCTTTGCCTAGCCTAGCCATGTTTGACATTCAATATCTTATTAAAGAATGACTCGATACACGTGCAATTTTGTACCCATGTATAAAACATATATTGAAACAAAGCATGAAAATCGTGACCGTCTCTGTCTATCGGAAATGGGATGGGCTGGTTATTTATTGACACGCCCTCATAGAACTGGGTGAAAGTATACTAATCAAAAGTTGTAACCCTCCACTTGTTGGCTTACCATATTAATCCTGAATATTGGGACACCTTAACTCCAAACCATACTTACTCTAAACTTTAAAGTCCATTTGGCTTAGTAACCTACGGATGTGTATAAAAACTGTTAAAATGAGTGGTAAACACTGAAGACCCAGATCAGATGCCACATTCTGTGGCATCTGATCTGGGTCTACACTGTTTGCTCAGGCCTATCAGCCCCAATATTTAGGGCTATTACGGCAATCAAACGTTGTAACCGGCCACCTGTTGGCTTAAATATCCATGAAAAGTATTTGATGATTTCTGTTTTAAAAATCAAATGATAAACTGTTCTGATTTTTCTCTGAAAACATCGATATCACCACTTATATCAACTGCTCAAATTAATATCTGTTTATATGCCTAAAAATAGATGAATGAGTACCCTGATCAGAGCCTATTGTGTAACCTGTGATCTGGGTCTATACTTATTGCTCAGATCTGTCTCTCTGACTATGGTAAATATGGTAGTCTCCTTAACTTCTTACCGTACAAGTCCAAAAATTTGAACTAGTCCATATTATTACTTGTTGGTGTGTCTAAAAATTGCTAATTGCAAACAGTGTAGACCCTGATCAGATGCCGCATTCTGCGGCATCTGATCGGGGCCTACACAGATTGCTCAAGCCTGTCTGTCTGAATACGTAGGGTAAACATCCTAAATAGTGCTGTTAGAACCATTTTATTTCGACTTGGCCTAATGTTTATAATATCATGGCTTTAAACATGCAAATGTGGTATTAAACAAACATTTTGCCCGGAAAATGGAACTAAAATTACAGTAATTTATAAAAGAAAACATGATTAGTCGCTATTTCTGTGTTTCCTCTGTTGAATACAGATCATTGCTGCTGTAAGCTGTGTCTCTGTATGGCATGAGAAAAAAAGTGCCATTATGCCATATGCAGAGGGACATTTTATAATAGGCCAGTACTGTCATTCAAAGAAACTATTAAAGGCTCCATATTCCTCAAAAATAGACATGTTTTATCCAAAAAAAGGTTTAATAAATATTGGAACAGTCGAACCTCGTTATCTGGAACTCACTTATTTCGAAGTACCGCTTATCTCGAAGTGAAAATCTGGTCCCTGTTTTAACATGAAACTATGACAACAGGTAACAAAATAATGTGGAAAAGAGGAGAAATTGCTCCTAAGGAGCAATTTCTCCTCTTTTCAACATTATTTTATATATATATTTCTAACTTCAGGAGTCAAATTACATATTCATTTGTTAAATGTGGTTGTTCAATTCATTGTTTTCCTCACTCTCTCAACCCTGATATTTCGAGGTACGGATATCTCGAAGTGTTTCAGTGAGTCCCTTGGAATTCGAGATAACGAGAATCGACTGTATTTGGTATTAATACGATCATAAAATGTGGCATCTTACAGCCTGTAAAATTTCAGTTAGTCTCGTTTTTGAACTGAATAAAAAATGAAATGATTTTTATTGTTTCTCTGAATTAATGTTGGCAACATTATTTCAGAGATAAGACAAAAAAATCAGTTAATTTTTTATCCAGTTCAAGAATGAGAGACAAGCTGATATTTTACAGGATGTCAGGTGCCACATTTTACATACATGCCATACCTCACACTGTGAGACAAAATCTCACAGAATTTGGCTATTTTGCAACCCATTTCCCATAAGAATTTCAAATCTCACAGAATTTTGAGACCCTCTAAAAGAATATTTTATGAAGAACTAATCATAAATTACACAACATTATACTTTTGATATGCTTAATTCATCAAAATAAAGGCTTTAAACTTATTTCTGTG
This sequence comes from Anodontia alba, assembly GCA_964016985.1. Lineage (NCBI taxonomy): Eukaryota > Metazoa > Mollusca > Bivalvia > Lucinida > Lucinidae > Anodontia > Anodontia alba. The sequence goes on from OZ024835.1 coordinate 52,550,109, forward strand.
AGCTTGAAAGTGACTTTTATGAAAATCTCACAGAATTTTGTCAAATCTCCCCTAAAAATTAGCCTGATCTCACAGAATTCTGCCAAGAGCTTATGGCATGTATGATTTTATGATCATATATCAGTTTATCAAATCTTTCTTGGACAATAAAGTGTCAATTTTTGAGGAATATGGAGCCTTTAAACAAGTAATAGCTTTAAAAAAACACAACAGCTACACGGTATAGAAACAAAGTATATTCACATACTTATAACAATGAAAAAAAAGGGAACAGTACTGATTCATAAACCAAAAAAAAAAAAAAAAAAATGTCCTGGGTTTTGAACCTGCAACCTTTCAAAGTATAATTTACAATGAATGAGATGGTCTGCCCTTTTACAGTAATAGCAGAAAAGGTGGTTTGTAGATTCCTTTCGTTTGTTTGACATATTCATAATTTCATACAGCTGCTGACATCGTTAGCTCAAAATGTTGATCTTATACATTTACATCGAAAAAATGTATTCACTGCTCTAGATAAGAGGAGGTACCGCTAAATATCTTTTTTTATTTCTCAACAAAGTCCTATGTTGTAGGTACTTATTAAAAATACCTCGCAGAGGTGCTTCTAATAATCAATCATAACATAGGTTTATGTCATTTAACCCGGGTCTTGCTGAACTCCAGTATGCCCCACCTTTGAAAACTGTGTAGATCCAGATCTGGATCTGCACTGTTTGTCATTCAGTATGTGAATTTGTATGAACAACATGGATTAAGTAATCTGATTGGTGGACAATTAGAAGTGGGTGTGGTATCATGATTTATTCAGCATGGCAAAGGTTAATGGAAAAAATACACTTTCAGGAGAGGCAACTGTCCAAATTGTTTTGGGTCCCTCCCTTCTGAAAAAAAGGGGTCTGCTCAAAAAAGGAAAGAATTTGCTCCCCTTGGGAGCAAATTCTTTCCTTTTTGAGTAGACCTCTTTTCAGAAGGGATTTGGTGAACAGTAAAACAAATGCAAACAGGAAATCACAAAAGTTGTCTTCCCTGTATAAAGTGGCAGAAAAACTACCGGATGACCCAGTTGGGTTGACTGGGCCGTAAAACCTCAACACAAACAAAAACTACAGGAGGAAAAATTGTCTCTTTGGGAACTAAATGTTAGAGCTGTCATGAAAATTATTGTTGTGTGCATTATAAGCAATCATTGTTGACTCAGTCTGCAATTGTCTTCTGTATTTTCAGATTGAGAAGTAATTCTCAACCTACTCCACCCACTCAGCCAATACAGACGTCAGATCTAGAGAAAGATCGAGCTGATGACAGTAATTTCGAAAGGAGACACAGTAACTTACTAGAGTCACACACTGGTCTTCCTAATGGTATGAATTTGTTTATTCTTAACACATAGCTCCAGACAAAAAAAAAAGATATTTCTCGTATTTCTTTATAAAAAACAAATGCTGTTGATACTCATTAGAAGTGTCTCTGGAGAAAACATATGTTGTGGTAGTCATTAGAAGCACCTGACAGAGGTGCTTCTAATGAGTACCCTCAACATGTTTTCATGGAGAAATAAGAAAACCCTCTCATTTCCCCCTGGAGGTGGTTGGGTGGGGCAAACGTGTCGTGTATCTTACGTCACCAGGGCCTCCAGTTGATGTTGGCTTGCAGTTGGGCAAGGCCTGCTATCCTTGCAGCAGGTAAGGGTAGAGAGGAAATATTTTTATTTCTTCTGGTTCTTCACTTTCATTCACATTCCTCTTTCTCCCCTGTCCTTCTCTTTCATCTCCTCTACTATCTCTTCTCTCTGTCTTCTTCCTTTCTCTGGGAGATGACACAAAATGACCCACAAAGGTTGATGCGTCGTTAAACCCCAACACAATCAAACCTGAAAACATAATGTGAAACTAATCATAGGCACCTGTGAGAGCACTTCTAATGAGTTCCTACAACATATGTTTTTATGGAGAAATAAGATCCCTTGACCTGCTGAACTTGGATATACCCTGCCTTTGCAAACACTGTAAATCCGGATCAGTTGGCTTCTGAAGAAGCCAACTGATCTGGATCTGCACTATTTGCCATTAAGTTTGTGAATCTATATCAACAACCTTGATCAAGTAATCTGATTGGCTGATAATTAGAAATGGGTGTGGCTTCTTAATTTATTCAGCAGGACAAGAGATAATTATTTACATGATATCCCCTCTTATCTGGATTAACCCTTGTCATGCTGAATAAATTAAGATGCCACGCCTACTTCTAAATTCGAGCCAATCAGATTACTTGGTCCGGGTTTTTTGATAAAAATTCACATATTTAATGTCAAACAATGCAGACCCAGATCAGTTGGCTTTTTCAGAAGCCAACTGATCTGGATCTGCACTGTTTGCTAAGACAGGGCATGTCGTGTTCAGCAAGAGAAGGTTTAATGATTTTTGTCAAAAGGAGTTCACATGGTTCACATAGTAGGGATATGAAGCGTCCAGGTGGCCTAGTGGTTGGCGCTCACGACTTAGGATCACGAGATTCTGGGTTTGAATCCAGCTGAAAGTGAAATTAAGCTTTTGACTGTACTTCATGCAAAGTCTTTCATTATCACCATATTCCGTCATCTCAATATGACTTAAGTAATGTTAAAAGGGATGTAAAACACCAACTTATCATCATCATAGTAGGGATATGGGTGATGGTTATTTATACAGTAAGGATGTGAATGATATTTATTAGTTTAAACCTATTTTATTTGTAAATACAGATACAATATACGTCATCATGATTATATTTCAACTGGGATTCAGAAAAAAGTCAAGGATTTATATGTATGAATCTGTCTCCCATGATATTTATTCATATGGTTAATATTTTTTCATGCTTTAAGTTTATGGGTTTTTCGTATGTGGATTTTTTCATGCATGCTATAAGTAATTAGGTTTATTCATGCAGTAAGCATGTATTATTAATTGATTCTGTTTATACATTAAGAATAGGAATAATAAATGTATTTATTCATATACATAACGTAAGAGGAATAATGCTTCTTTTTGGGGAGGTTGTTCATTTTTTTTTTTTTTTTTTTAAGTCCTGCATGTATATTTTGTAGGTATGGTGTTATATACATAATTTTAATTAAAACATTTGGCTTATTTATACCAGTTCTTATACATTATAAATGATCAACTAAGAGAGACAGATAGACAGAGATAGAGACACAAAGAGAGATGGATGGATGGATGGATGGATGGATGGATGGATGGATGGATGGATGGATGGATGGATGGATGGATGGATGGATGGATGGATGGATGGATGGATGGATTGAGAGAGAGAGAGAGATCATTCAACCAACATGATTATTGGTGATGTGACTTATACTACCAGTTAGAAAATATTGGAGATAACCTTTTAACCCAAAGTATGCAGACAGATTGACTGTAGTGAACATCACAGACCTAGATCAGATGCCACAGAATACTGCATCTGATCAGGATCTGTACAGTTTGTCACTGATCCAGCAATTTTTAAACACATTAAAAGGTAGTAAAATAAACTTGTTCAAAACTTAGGACAAGTATGCTAAGAAGGTAAGTGTCCGAAGAGGGTTTCTTTCTTTCCAAGATTTTGTTAACCCTGGTCATGCTGGTCCCGGATATGACCTGTCTTTGCAAACAGTGCAGATCCAGATCAGTTGGCTTCTTCAGAAGCCAACTGATCTGGATCTGCACTGTTTGCCATTCAGTATGTGAATTTATATCAACAATCTGGATCAAGTAATCTGATTGGCTGAAAATTAGAAGTGGGCATGACATCTTAATTTATTCAGCATGGCAAGGGTTAACTGTAGCAGTGTAGCTGAGTATAGTCAGATCCTCTGACAGTCTTAGTTTATATGAAAACTCATAAGGCAATTCAGATGAGTACCCACATGTTTTTATGGATAGATAAGGAAAATATTTCCCTGATATCTAGAACAATGCATGTTTTAAGGATAATCATTAGCATCACCTCATTGAGGCAATTTAAATAAGTTACCACAAAGAAAAGCACTCCTAACTAGTCTCTTTGTCTGACCCTTAACCCTTGTCCTGCTGAACCTGGATATACCCTGCCTTGGCAAACAGTGTAGATCCAGATCAGTTGGCTTCTGAAGAAGCCAACTGATCTGAATCTGCACTGTTTGCCATTAGGTGTGTGAATTTATAGCAACAATCCAGATCAAGTAATCTGATTGGCTGAAAATTAGCAGTGGGCTTGGCATCTTAATTTGTTCAGCAGGACAAGGGTAAGGTGACTGGCTACACTTGGAGATTTTCTACCATTTCTGCCAAGGTAGGCAACAATTTTTAACTACCTGTTACTGCATGCCAAGCCTCTTCTGAAAATAGGTCTACTCTAAAAGTAAAGAATTAAATTAGGGCTGTTTTTAATGCTGCCACACACATAGAGAAAGTTTACCTATACTAATTGTTTCATGAAACTACCATTGTCAAATTTCAAAGAATAACTCCAAAAATATATAGACAAGAGTCTGCATGTCGTCTTTTGATATTTTATATTCTATGAAGTTTCATGAAAATACCCAGACTGGTTTTCTATTTATAGAGCAGACACGCAACTACTATTGTCAAACTTCTAAGGGGAATAAAAATATATTAACAAGAGTTATGGTTCTTGTGGTCTGCACAATGTCTGATAATCTTTTATATTTCCATGAAGTTTCATTTAAATATCTTTAATGGTTTTCAAGATATATAGTGGACACGGTTTTGTGACCGGCCACGGATGGACAAAGGACAGACAAGAGTTATGATTCTTGTCATCTGCACATTGTCTGATGATGCTTTATATTTCTATAGTTTCATGAAAATGTTTGAATGGTTATCAGGTTACAGAGTGAACATGAAATGACCCTTGTCAAATTTCAAAGGGGAATAACTCCAAAAATGTGTAGACAAAAATTACTGTTCTTGAGGGCTGCATTTTGTCAGATGATACTTTATATTTCTATGAAGTTTCATGATACTATCTTCAATGGTTTTCAAGTTATAGAGCTGACACGAAATTAACATTGTCAAATTTCAAAAGGGAATAACTCCAAAAATGTATAGACAAGAGTTATGGTTCTTGTGATCTGCACGTCGTCTGATGAAGCTTTATATTTCTATATAATTTCATGAAAATGTCTCGAATGGTTTTCAAATTATAAAGCGGACACGAAATGACCATTGTAAAATTTCAAAGGGGAATAACTCCAAAAATGTATTGACAAAAGTTATGGTTCTTGTGGCCTGCACGTGGTCTGATGATGCTTTATATTTCTATGAAGTTATATGAAAATATCTTGAACGGTTTTCAAGTTATATAGTGGACACAGTTTTGTGACAGACAGCTGGACAAACTGACAGACAACCAAGGCAAAAACAATGTCTCCTCCCTTTCACGGGGTGGGGGATGGGGGGAAGACATAATTCTTCCCTTTTAGAGTGGGCCCCTTTTCAGAAGGGAGGCAAAATCCATTTTGACAGAGTTGCCACTCCTGAATGTGTATCTTATAGGTCTAGATATGATGGGGTATCCAGATAATATTTTTCTTATTTCTCCATCAAAACATATGTTGTGGGTACTTATTGGCAGGATGATACCCACAGGATATGCTTCAAATAGGCACTTTTCAGTTGAAAAAATGGGCCTTTCTGGAACTATGCCTAAATATGGTTGACCTAGTGTAAATAGTATATCTTAACCCTTGTCATACTTAATAAATTAAGATGCCACTCCCACTTCTAATTCCAAGCCAATCAGATTACTTGATCCTGGTTTTTGATAGATATTCACATGTTTGATGACAAACAGTGCAGATCCAGATCAGTTGGCTTCTTCAGAAGCCAACTGATCTGGATCTACACTGTTTGCTAAGACAGGGCATGTTGTGTTCAGCAAGAGAAAGGTTAAGATGAATCAAGTATTTAATTGAAATGGTTATTAAATTGCCTGTGGGTTGCTGATATGCACTATCTAAATTCTGTTGGACAGAGGTCAGTTTCTTAAGAAAATTTCTTTTACCATTTTGGATATTTCAGCTCCAGGTAACCAAATTATGATATCCAAGTCATTGTTTTTTATTTCTCCACAGAAACATGTTGTAGGTATTCATTAGAATCACCTCATTGAGGTAATTTTATAATGAGTACAAACATGTTATGTCTAATCAGACTGTGTGGATGTCTTTGTTGACCTGGGTTTACGCTACCATAGAAGACAATTTGCATGAGATGTCAAAATCTGTTTCCTCAGTAAAGTAAGAAAAATCCTCAGAATGGTCATGGTTAGAATTACTGACAGACTGGCTGTCAAAATCTGTTTTCTGGGGAAAAGGCTGGCTGTTGAAATCAGTTTTCTTGGAAAAATAAGAAAAAATATAACTTATTTGTCATCAGATGAATTTGCCGAGAGTAAAGGTTAAAAGCACTGACAGACTCACATAGGTCTAGATAAGAATGGGTATCAGGTAAATAGTTTTCTTATTTCTAATGAAAACATATGTTGTGGGTACTCATTAGAAGCACCTCGGTGAGGCATTTCTAATGAGTACTCACAACATATATTTTCATCGAGACATAAGAAAAATATAGATACTTTTTGGTTGAAAAAAAAAGCGCCTTATCAAGAGCTACTGACTGGCAAACAGTGAAGTCCCTGATCAGACTGATTTGATCCGGTTCTGCAGATTCACATGGTACGGTAAATGTTCTAAAGTTTCAAACACTAGAGTGTCTAACAAAATGACATATGCAAACAGTGTAGACCCAGGAGGAGTAGTCTGATCAGGGTCTACACTGTTTGCCATTCCATTAAGTATTTAAACAGCTGCATAAAATGCAAAATTTAGGCCAAAATAGTATGGAATAAGGTGTTCAAAATTTTAGGACATTTACCATACAGTATTAACTTTAAATATTGGGACACCATAGCTCCTTGTGATACCATATTTACCCTAAGCATTGAGACACCTTATCTACTTACCATACTTGTCCTAAAGTTTGAAATAGTCCATTCTACTACCCGTTGATATGTCTTAAATGCTGCTGAATGTTTGTCAAACAGTGTAGACCCTGATCAGAGGTCCCATTCTGCCATGTCTGATATAGGTCTACACTCACTTTGCAAAGGCCTATCTGTCCCGACACTAAGGGTTATTAACCCTTGTCCTGCTGAATAAATTAAGATGCTACTCCCACTTCTAATTTTCTGCCAATCAGATTACTCGATCCTAATTGTTGCTATAAATTCACATACTTAATAACAAACAGTGCAGATCCAGATCAGTTGGCTTCTTCAGAAGCCAACTGATCTGGATCTACACTGTTTGCTAAGGCAGGGTATATCCGGGTTCAGCAGGACAAGGGTTAAGCTACTTGCCCTAAATTTTAAACAACTCCACTGGAGTGCCTATTAGTGTGTATAAAACTGCTGGATGAGTGGCAAACAGTGAAAACCCTGATCAGATGCCACATTCTGCAATGTCTGATCTGGATTTGCACTGTTTACTCAGGCTCGTCTCTCCCAGTGCTTAGGGTTATCAGGGTACTTAGTGTAAATAGGGAGGGTTGTCTCATATGGGTCAGGGTCTGATTTTTTATTTTGAAAGGTACATAGTTTGGTTTATAGCCAAGACCTTGACCAACCCATCGATATTTCGATGTTTCGCTGTTTACGTCTGCAATTATTGTAGGAGTAGCATTCTATGGGCAATTTCATCAGTAAACCCTCAAAGTGCTAAAGGATATTGTAGCAGACAGCAGTCTTTTTTTTTTTCCAAAATTCCTTTTTTTATCATTTTTCAGAGAAAATATGGCTCGGAATTTCATGTGAATTGTCTGCTACACAGGAAGCAATGCACATGAATTTCAAGCCTTATTTTCTCTGAAAAAAAAAAAAATAATAATAATAATAAAAATATCGTCTGCTGCAGTTTTCAAGTTCATTATGCTAAGGATTAATATTGATCATATTTTATCCTTATTTTCCTTAGAAAATTGTCTTTGGCATTTCATGCAAGTTGTCTCTTCAGGAGACAATTTGCATGAAATGTCTAACACAATTTTCTGCAAGAATTTAGAATTAGATTTCAAAATGTTGTCTGCGAAAATTTTACCCAGCATGCTAAGTGTGTTTTGACACCCTGCAAATGATCTATGGACTAATTAGTCACATGCAAAAGTCAGACAAATGGTGCTTGCTCAAGGACGTCTGTTAATATTGAGGACATAAACTTTCCCTAACCCATTGTAGTCGGTAGACCCGTAAACGGGTAATTGGCAAATAGTGCAGACCCAGATCAGACGCCGCAGAACGCGGCCTCCACTGTTTGCAAATAGTTTAGACATTTTTCTCTAGGAATATGTCTCATAGCCAGACGTACCTAAAATTGAAATTGGACTCATCCAATATTTAGTGTGGGAGAGTCTATTCAGTCTACAATGGGCTGATTCAGCAGATTTGCTGAGGTTGAAAAATGTGACTGCTTCTCTTTGTTTGGTACTCAGGGCCTTCACTTTCCACAAACAGAATCATTATGCTACACAATGCATCACGAAAACATGCCTACAGTAAAAACCTGTGTAAGACAGCCATCTTTGAAATTGCTGTGGAAAGGTGGTTGTCTTATAAAGGTACATGTCATGTAATTTTGCTTGCAAAATTACATGACATGTACCTTTATAAGACAGACAACTTTTTCCACATCAACCACTATTTAAAGTCTCAAAGGTGGCTCTCTTACACAGGTTTTACTGTATATAATTTTGATCCCCTTAAACCACACTTTTATATAGTAAAACTGGGGTTTACAGGGGTATACATAATTTTTCTTATTTTTGCTCGAAAACATAGATTGTGGGTCCTTGTTAGAACTGTCTGTTTTGAGCAGAAATTTAAAAAAATACCATAGTGTTTTATCTGAAAACTTTCAGTTTTTGGAGGTGAAATTTTCTATATATTTGAATAGGCTTGTTTTCATAATGGTATGAATGAAAAGCAAAGGCTTGAATGATACTTTGCACATGCGCAAGAACATCTGAATCTGCCCAAAATGCGCGTGTTCAAGGCACTTTTTTGCTTGACGTGGCCCATTTGACTTCTGAATATGTCTGAAAGGTGCTGAGTGTATGATAAACAGTAAAGACCCTGATCAGATAGCTTCTATAGGAAGAGTGTAATCTGGATCAAGATTTTAACCCTTGTTCTGCTGAACCCAGATATACCCTGCCTTTGCAAACAGTGTAGATCCAGATCAGTTGGCTTCTGAAGAAGCCAACTGATCTGGATCTGCACTGTTTGACATTAAGTATGTGAATTTATAGCAACAATCTGGACCAAGTAATCTGATTGGCTGTAAATTGGAAGTGGGCGTGGCATCTTAATTTATTCAGCATGACAAGGGTTAATAAGTATGTTTATCCACATACTTAGGGTATTGTTGTATTTGTTTTTCGTGCAGATGTTTTGTGGAAGTGGCAGTGAGGATTTTTGACTTGTTTTATTTCTTAATTTTGTAATGATTTGTGTTCCCTCCTTAATTTCACTTTGCTCTTTTTGTCATGAGGGAAATTTTTTGTTTATCCAAAATTTCTAGTAACTTTGAAGGACTGCTGTTTGAACTGTCAATTTGACTTGACACATTATCTCAAAGACTATTGTCTGGAATTGTCTGCTTACAGCAAAGTAAAATTTACTGTATAATATCTGCGAATTTTGGTTTATATTCTTATATATTGATCTCATGTTAACCCATTGTATACAGAATAGACTCTCCCACACTACGTATTGGAAGAGTCCAATTTCAATTTTAGGTACACCCAGCTATGAGATTTACATATTCTTAGAGAAAAATGGCTAAACTATTTGCAAACAGTGGAGACCCTGATCAGATGCTGTGTTCTGTGGCATCTGATCTAGGTCTGCACTGTTTGCCAGTTACCCTTTTACGGTCTCCCGAGTACATTGGGTTAAAGTTGTGATGCCATGGGATGACATTTACTGTGATATCATATTTGATTTGGTAAAAAATTTTAAATAGGTCTTAACCCTGAAAGCAAATCTGAACTGGAGCAGAATTATTTTATTATTTTTATTATTACTATTTTTTTTTTACTTCCTGTTTGCTTTTCTGCAACCAGTCCCATTCTGGAAGGGGTCTACTCTGAGAGAAAAGTAGAATAGACCCCTTTTCAGAAGGGAGGCTAGATAATTGTGACAGTTGCCTCCCTGAAAGTGTATTTGTTTCCCTTACGGTGTCTGAATTTTTTGGGTACTATGGTAATTGGTATGAATTAATTTTCCTCAGGATATGTAAGCATAGGTCTGCATAAGAGACATACTGTATTTGACCTAATTACCACACTGTGTATTTCAGTTTTTCAAAATTACTCAAAACAAAAAAAAAAAAATGCAGTAAAATTTCTTCCTAATATGGGCGCACTGTAAAGTATTATGAACAGAGGACTTCTTGAGGGGCCTATTTAATGATGCCCATATTATTTGTTCTGATTTTCTTTGTAAAAGCAAATAGTGTTGGTACTCATTTGAATTACCTCACTAAGTCTATGAAAGCATATGCTGTGGGTACTCATTTGAATTGCCTTGACTTGTTGAGGCAGTTTAGATGAGTACCCACAACATATGCTATTATAAAAAAAAGTTGATAATATAACACAGTCTGCAATTTGAAGCCTATGGAGTTGCTTGACTGCACTTATAGGAGTATGTGTAGTAATTAGGTCGAATACGGTATACAGCTTATCCCTTGTCCTGCTGAATAAATTAAGATGCCACACCCACTTCTAATTTTTAGCCAGTCAGATTTCTTGATCTGGATTGTTGTTATAAATTCACATACTACATGGCAAACAGTGAAGATCAAGATCAGTTGGCTTCTTCAGAAGCCAACTGATCTGGGTCTACATTGTTTGCAAAGGCAGGGTATATCCGGATTCAGTAGTACAAGGGTTATTTATTTGTTAATTTATGAATGTTGTAGGTGCACATTAGAATTACAAAAATAGAATATCAGTAATTTTTGTTGAAAATGCACGTCTTATCTAGACCGTTGCTAAGTTTTACAATATATGTGGATCACGTCAAGCAAGACGGTGTCTTCAGGCTTCAGGCATAAACAGCAAAGGCCCAATTTGATCTAACAAAATGTAAAAAATTTGCTTTGCATCCCAACAAGGAGATTTTAACCCTTGTCCTACTGAACCCTGATATACCCTGCCTTTGCGAACAGTGTAGATCCAGATCAGTTGGCTTCTGAAGAAGCCAACTGATCTGAGTCTGCACTGTTTGCCATTAAGTATGTGAATTATTATCAGCAACCTGGATCAAGTAATCTGATTGGCTGAAAATTAGAAGTGGGCGTGGCATCTTAATTTATTCAGCAGGTCAAGGGTTAAACAAAGTTTTGTACATTTTGTATGCACTCATAATCAGTCAAACTTCAATGGCTCAAACATCTTGGGACCATGGAAGTTTGTTGGAGATATGGGTAGTTGGAGCCACTGAGGGTTAATCATCGTGCTAGGACAGGAAGCAGATGGTGATAATTTAGGGAAATCTCTTTGATCTTCTATGCAGTAATGATATGTTGAGTGTATCGAGGCAATTCTAATGAGTGCAACATACAATTTCATGATACTATAAGAAAACTTCCCTAAATATTTTTCTTGAGCTATTGGAAAAATGTCCTAGGGACTCAAAAACGAGTTAGAATTAGCCATAGTAAAGGAGCCATCGGTGTTTGAGCTATTGAGGTTTGGCTGTACCATTTTGCTTAACCCTTGTCATGCTGAATAAATTGCCACACTCAGTTCTAATTTTTAGCCAGTCAAATTGCTTGATCCAGATTGTTGCTATAAATTCACATACTTAAGAGACAAACAGTGAAGATCCAGATCAGTTGGCTTCTTCAGAAGCCAACTGATCTGGATCTACACTGTTTGCAAAAGCAGGGTATAATCGGGTTCAGCAGGACAAGAGTTAAATTAATAACACAACCCCTAAGTGTTTGTATGGTGTTAATGTTGTATGGTTACAGATGAGAGACAGAATCAGGAACAAAAGAGATCTCTTAAAGAAAGACTGTGGAATTACTACCACAGAAATGAAGGTAAAAAATATCCTCTGCCTAAGGGAGGAGGCGCATGCCCGCCGATATACTCAAGAGTAACTTACTAATATTTATCAAGAATAACTTACTAACATGCCTAGCTGCAGTAGCATTGTAATCTAAGTATCTATGTATGTCTATTGTCACTGATGAAATAAAATATCACATTTCTCAATGTCTTATTCTGCGCTCCCCAAAAAAGTCTCCCCTTTATGGACACATCCTTTAAAATAGCGATGGTTTACCTTTGGTTAACTTTTTTGAAAAACCTGTCCATAATATCTTTAGGTGTTTTTCTTGTATATTTTACCAGTTTGATATTCATGCATATCTTTAACCCCTTACTACCCATTATACACTGAATGAATTCCCCCACACTATATATTGGAAGATTCTACTTTTGATTTTAGGTATGTCAGGCTGCGTGATTTAGATATTCCTAGAAAAAACGATTAAACTATTTGCAAACAGTGGAGACCCCCTGATCAGATGCCAAATTCTGTGGCCTTTTAGGGGTCTCCAGACTACAATGGGTTAGCATGCCCACTGGGCCCAGTTGGTCAAACTAGCTTGTTTATGACAAACTCGTTAACTGTTGTGGCTAAGGTGTTTTCAAATACATTGATGTTTTTGCTGCAAAATTGTGAGTAGTTTTTGCAGTGCAAAAGCTGCTCACATTTTTTTATGCCCCTGCCATTCGAAGAATGGTAGAAAGGGCATAGTGTTACCCATGTCCATCAGTCTGTCCCTCTGCATCCCCGTGTTAGCAATTTACTTTTAAGTTTTTCAGGTGAGGGCATCTATGTCCTTTGGACACATTTCTAGTTCTGCAAAAAATCAGTGTATTCCCCATAATTCAAAATAGAAATTTGAACACCACTTTAGCCAACAACTTATTAAGTTTTGAACAATTGGGCCCTGATGGTTAAATTGTACCCTGCTGGTGTTCAGTTACAAAACAATTCCTCTAAATTCGATTTTACAATTTGGTCTGTAAACCTGTAATATTGTGATGAAAATAAGAGGTCACCAGGAGTTGATTTACGTAAGTTTATTTTACTATTTTATGGATTTTTGAAACAAAAAACTTAAATTAGAGAATATTATGCAGAGATTGTTGCTTATTTTTGTTTATTGATTGGGGCTGGTCATTGCTTGCAAAAACAACGAAAAAGTGAGGCAAGTGTGATTTGCATGCATGGTTGTTAAAACTTATGATTGATAACTTTGCTTCCTTCTTTACTTGCATGACGGTGAGAGTCTTCAGACTAAATGGCGACTGTTTCAGATGGGTGGTGCCTATCAATATTTGCGGTCAGGCCTGTGGTGGTCCTGTTTGTGGTTTTCTTGTGTTCTGGCTTCAGATCACCATTGAGCCCCTTTGCTTTGATTCATCACAGTGTTTTTGGTTATAATAATGTGTTTCACAGAGGAGGTAGAGGACTAGAGGACCCCTATTTGGACCAAATAGCCATGGAGATATTGTGAATGCTTTCCTGTCCATTTAATATACTTCTGACATAAGAAGTATGTGGGGGTACATAGTTTTCACTTTTCCATTCATCCGTTCATTCATTAGTTCCTAATGATTCCTTCATGTGTTCGTACTTTAGTTTGCTTGTAGGGTCAAAGTTTTTGCATTAAAGTTTATAAATAAGACCTCATATTTTATTCATATTTAGCCTGGTGGTAGATATAGGTCAAAAGTTTTTATCAGCACCATCCCCACCCCATGGGGTGACCTTGGGGTCAAGGTCACAGAATTTTCATAAAAAAGTCAAAATTTTTGTGTTTAAGTTCACATAGCTATATCATCAAGACCCTTTGAGGAATTTCATTTATATTTGACATGATGCTAGAGTTTTACTCAGCACAATCCCCACCCCTGGGTATGATCTTGAGGTCAAGGTCACAAACTTAGAATTTTTAATATAAAAGTCAAAATTTAGCGTTTAAGTTTATATAGCTATATCATGAAGACCTTTTGTTAAATTTCTTTACTCCCCATGTGGGAATATAGCAATAAGCATGGCACCCATCCATCTGTCTGTTAGTCTGTCTGTCTGGAGACGCATTACTGTGCAACCCGTAACTCCGATACCCTTTGAGCTATTTTCATGAAACTTTGTCAGGTTGTAGAGGGCATTTGGTAGAAGTGTTGCTTACAAGAATGACAGCTCTGACTTGGTTCATGAGTTGTCTCCGTTAGTCTCTCAAAATTGTTAAATTTAGTGTGGACCATAACTTTAAAACCCTTAAAAATATTTTCATGATACTTCACCAATATTTAGAGGACACTGAGTAGGCTTGTTGCATACAAGAATGACAACTCTAACTGACAGTTATTTCCCTTAGTTGTTAAATCTTGTGCAGGCCATATCTCTAAAACCCTTTCAGATATTTTCATGATACTTTACCAATATGTAGAAGACATTGAGTAGGCATGTCATGTACAAGAATGACAAATTTGAGTCCCTTCAGGAGTTATCAACTCTAACTGACTCCATTCTGGAGTTATCTCTTAGTTGTTTAATCATGTGCAGGCTATAACTCTAACCCTTGTCCTGCTGAACCCCGGATATACCCTGCTTTTTCTAAGAAGCCAACTGATCTGGATCTGCACTGTTTGCCATTCAGTATGTGAATTTATATCAACAATCTGGATCAAGTAATCTGATTGGCTGAAAATTTGAAAAGGGTGTGGCATCTTAATTTATTCAGCAGGACAAGGGTTAAGATATTTCCATGATACCTCACCAATATACATTGAGTACAACTGTCATCTCCAGCGTCAAAGCTACATACTTTGTGATTTTTAAAAAGTGGCAGTAGCTTTGGTCAGGAGTATACCTGCCCCACTGGGCACTTTGTCTAGTCTATCTGTAAATAAATAATAATGAAATCTTGTGAGTAAGCTACCTCAAAAAGTATTTGAGGTAGGGCCTTGAAACTTTATGTGCTTATTGTAAAAATCCAAATTTCTTTTCCGTAGTATTAATTTTGTGAGAGAGGCTTTCTTGGTTTCAGTTTAAGAAATACTTACAGGAAAAAGTAACAACAAAAAAGAGAGAAAGAAGAAATTAAGTCTTGATGAAACTCGAAGATTTGAGAAAGGTACACACTCATGTGTGGCGTTTATTTCTTGATAGTCACCTCACCTGCTAAAACAGATGTTATGTTTGCCGAGTATTAGTCCCTAGTTACAATTTAATATTAGGAATTTCCCTATTCCAGTGTTACACATGTGTTTGTGTGGCTAAAGCTTATATATCAACCTTTTATTGCAGTAAAAACCATATTTACCTTGACCTTCATCCTGCTGAACCTGGATATATCCTGCCTTTGTAAACGGTGTAGATCCAGATCAGTTGGCTTCTTCAGAAGCCAACTGATCTGAATCTGCACAGGTTGTCATTCAGTATGTTAATTGTATATAAAAAAAAAAACTGGATCAAGCAATCTGATTGGCTTACAGTTAGAAGTAGGCGTGGCATCTTAATTTATTCAGCATGGCAAGGGTTAAGTAAGTAAGTTAGTTAGTTAAGACATGTCTTAGCAAACAGTGTAGGCCCAGATCAGAAGCTGCAAAATGTTTCCCACTCATGCAGCAACTTTTTGAAAAATCAACAGATCATATAAAATGGATGTTAAAATTCAAATTTTAGGATAGGTATGGTAAGGAGTTAACCCTTGTCCTTCTGAATAAATTAAGATGCCACACCCACTTCTAATTTTCTGCCAATCAGTTTACTTGATCCGGATTTTTGCTATAAATTCACATAATGGTAAACAGTGCAGATCCAGATAAGTTGGCTTGAAGCCAACTGATCTGGATCTACACTATTTTCAAAGACAGGGTATATCCGGGTTCAGCAGGACAAGGGTTGATCTATTTATTCCTAGCATCCCATAAAAAGGACATTAGCGAACAGTGTAGACCCAAGTCAGATACTGCAGATTGCGGCATCTGATCTGGGTCTACACTGTGTTGCATTAAATACATACTATAAACATGAAGATAATAAAAAATAACTTGACACCCCTTCTCTTTGAAATGGGGCATTCCAAACAATAGAAACGAAAGATTCCACCTGGCATAAATGAGTAAAGGTATCCAAATATTTAAGTTATGTACTGTAATTTTGCAGCCACTTGATAGAGATATGATATGATCCAATTCATGAAAGCTTTTTTTATGAGCCGTCAAGGTCACAAACTTAGAATTTTCATGTTAAAATTTCTGCAAAGTTTTTAGGACCTCATTATTTTTATGGGCTTGTTCACATTTTATGAAAAGTATGGTAAAAAGTTAAGTATCTGAATATTAACCCTTGTCCGGCTGAACCTGGATATACCCTGTCTTTGCAAACAGTGTAGATCCAGATCAGTTGGCTTCTTCAGAAGCCAACTGATCTGGATTTGCACTGTTTGTCATTCAGTATATAAATATATATAACAACCTGGATCAAGTAATCTGATTGGCTGAAAAAAGGTAGTGGCCAGGGCTTCTTAATTTATTCAGCATGACAAGCATACGAGGGATGTTCGAAATGAATTGCTTATTGTCCTCTAGCTCGATATCCACGTGGGGCACGATAGAAACCAATACATACCTGTATAGGGTTATTCAATATCTACACAATGGTGTATAAATGTACATGTTAGACTAAGTGTAAGACATAAAATTTGCCATTTGAATACACGCAGTCATTGACCACTGCAGTAAAAATGGTTGGTAGAAGCGTCGACAAAAAAAATGAAATACGGGCTTACATCAAAGCTCGCTCAAAACTTGTTTGTTCTTTGAAGAAGCTGATGACTGAAATTTCTACTGCTTTTGGACCTTCTTGTGTGTCTTATGACACAGTTCGGCGGTGGAAAAAGAAATTTGAGTCTGGTGTAGAGTCCATCAAAAATGCACCGAAATCAGGTAGGCCAAAATCTGCATCTCGTAAAGAAATCGTTTCCAAAATAAAGGAAATCATTAAAGGAGATGCCAGATTTACAGTTTGTGATATTGTACGAAAGGTAGGCATATCACTTTCAACGGTTCACCTTATTTTGAAGAAGCATTTGAAAGTCAGAAAGATTTCTGCTAGATGGGTGCCACATCTGTTGACTGACGAGCAAAAGAGGCAACCGGTTAAAGTGGCCAAAAAGCTGCTTCAAATGTTTCCAAAATATGACAAAAAGCAGTTTGCCAATGTCGTCACAGGTGATGAAACCTGGGTCCATTATTTTGAGCCCGTCAGAAAGGTTAGCAATAAGATCTGGGCCACTAAACACAGCAAACGCCCAATAATTGCCAAACGTTCTTTGAGTACAAAGAAGGTTTTGTATGCAATCTTCTTCTCTGGTGAAGGAGTCGCAATAAAAGTGCCAGTGACAAAGGGCAAAAGCATCACCGGAAAGTACTACAAAGACGTAGTACTGAAGAAACTGAAAAAGTATTATGCCCCAGCTCATACTTCCGCAATAGCTACGGCATTTTTGAAGAAAGAAAAAGTAACTGTTTTGCCTCACCCCCCATATTCCCCAGACCTTGCCCCATGTTTTTTTTTGTTTTGTTTTTTTTTTTTTGTTTCCGAAATTGAAAGCATTCCTTGCTGGGCGGAAATACAGCGTCCCGACAGGCACTTGGATCTGCCATTCATCAGTACCTTATTACTGTGCCCAAATCAGCGTACCGTGACGCCTTCAAGAAGTGGATACATCGGCTGAAACTTTGCATTTCTAGCCACGGGGAGTACTTCGAGGGCATGAAATGAGTACTTTTGGGCTAACTTGAAATTTGAAGTCTCCAGATAGAAATAAGCAATTCATTTCGAACATCCCTCGTACATACCACACCTCACACAGAATTTGGCCCATCTGGAAAAAATACAAATCTCACAGAATTTTTAGACCGTTTTACAACAGATTTTATGAAGAAATAAACAGAAATCACAAGCTTCTTACATGTTAAAAAAAGACTTTAGACTATTATATTTGGGGAGCTCCAAAGTGAGGTGTAGGAAACTCTCACAGAATTTTGTCAGATCTCTCTTAAAATTTTGTCTTCTTTCACAGATTTTAGTCCACAGCTTATGACATGTATGGACAAGGGTTAAATGTTAATGGTAATAATGGTAGTTAACAGGTCAAGCTCTTCTATATTTACCTTAAATTTTGGGACAAACAGGTCTAAGCAAACAGTGTAGACCAAGATCAGATACCACATTCTGCCTTTTCATCCAGCAGGTTTTAGACACTTCAAGAGGTAATAAAACTGGACTAGTTAAAATTTAAGGAGAAGTAAGGTAAGGAGTTAACCCTTGTCATGCTGAATAAATTAAGCTGCCACACCACATCTAATTTTCAGCCAATCAGATTACTTGATCCAAGTTGTTCATAGTAATTCAAATACTTAATTACAAACAGTGCAGATCCAGATCAGTTGGCTTCTTCAGAAGCCAACTGATCTGGCTCTACACTACTTGCAAAGGCAGGGTATATCCGGGTTCAGCAGGACAAGGGTTAAGAGTCTGAATATTTAGGGTAAATATGGTGATTTTAATTTCAGTAAATGGCCCTTCTAGAAACTGAGAGATGTGAAGGACTTAGGACATTCTTATCTAGGCTATTATAATGTGGTAGACATCTAAAGCAGGATTATCTACCCCGTTTGATAAAGTTGATTAAACAAATAATTGCTTAACAGCTTAAAGATTAACCCTTAAAAGGCCAAGAAAACCTGCATCTGAAAATGTCGTCTGTTTATGTCGTCTGCTGAATATTCTTGGAAACTTTTCAAACCTACTTTTGCATACAGGCAAACAGATCTGGGTCCACACTGTTTGCAGAAATGACTTTTAAAATCACAAGCAGATGACAAAGCAGACGACAGTTGTTGTGATTGGCAGCTTAAGGGTTAACAAAGAGCAAATTAGATATGTGAGTTTTTAACTCTCCAGGCATGTTGGGTAATAATTATAGCAGACAACATTTCAAAATATGTTTCTTATTTTTCCCACAAAACAGAACAGGATTTGACATCTCATGTAAATTGTCTCAAAGCCAGTGCTCTGGACCCCAGGAGACAATTTGCATGAAATGTCAAAGTATATTTTCGGAGAAAAATAAGAAAAGTAGGTCTAAATTTCATCTGCTGAACTTTTTACATGGGATTCTAATTTAAAACTGACCAACATGACCAACTATGAATTACCTTATTTATCTTATATATTCAGATAGACAATCCTGAACAAACAGTGTAGACTTATACCATATGCCTCATGATGCAAGATCTGATCAGGGTCTACATTGTGTGCCACTCTAGCCGTTTTCAACATATCATGGGGTTGTAAAATCAAATTTTTGGACAAATATCGTTGGGTGTTAACCTTTTCCACTCTCTAGGCTAATTCAGTAGACAACAAACTGATGATATTTTTCTTATTTTTCCCAGAAAACAGGGTTTGACATTTCATGCAAATTGTCTCCATTGGAGAAATGTCAGAACCTGTTGTCTGGGCAAAATAAGAAAAATATTTCGGTATGTTGTCTACTGAAAATTTTACCCAGAGTGCCAAGCGTTAAGGTGTCTGATATTTAGGGTAAATACGGTATTTTATTCTGTAGAAATTAAACCAGTTCATTTTACAGGCATATAATATGATTCTTGTTTGTGCTTGCCATGTTTGCCCTGAATATTCAGACTTCTTACCATAATTCTCCTAAAATTTGAAAAGGCTATTTGACTATCACTTGATGTAAAGCTGATGGATTGGTGGCAAATAGCGTACTCTCTGATCAGATGCTGTTGTCTTCAGTGTCTGACCTGGTTATATCCTGTTCAGGCCTGTCTGCCTGAATAGTGAGGGTAAACCTAGAAGATGGCTTCAGACATTTTAATCTTTTCTTTTCTGAATGTATTAAATTCTGCTTTGTTCTCCTGTTACCTAATGAAAAAAAAACAAAAAACAAGAATTTCATTAATTTTTAAAAAAATTAGCCTTTTTATGATATAAAATGTAATAACATATCCGTTTCAATAATTTTAAAGTTATAAAATTGGAGAAACACAAGAAAAGAAAAAGAACACCATCTTTACTCATATCATAACAACAAACTATCAGTTTTACCTCCGAGAAATTGCAGGAAGTAATCAAAGTATATCGTTTGACCTTGTGATGATTGGAATTGTCCACCATATTCACTTAAGAGGTCGGACAGATAGGCCATAGCAAACAGTGTAGATCCTGATCAGATTGTCCTTTCTGAGCCATCTGATCAGGGACAACACTGTTTGCATGTTATCCTAGCGGATTTTAGACATATGAACAGGTAGTAAAATGCCACACCCACTTTTAATTTTCAGCCAATCAGATTACTTGATCCAGACTGTTGATATAAATTCACATACTTCATGGCAAACAGTGCAGATCCAGATCAGTTGGCTTCTTCAGAAGCCAACTGATCTGGATCTACACTGTTTGTAATGGAAGGGTATCTCTGGGTTCAGCAGGACAGGGGTTAACAGTGGCTTTATGCACTGCAAACAAGGTAATTCTGCAGACATGTCCAATATAGAACTTTGATAGTTCTAAGTCCTCTGGAGAAAGTATTTAGTTTGAGTTACCAGGAATATGACTCCTCTAGAATAACACATGTACCCCACACCTCTTTATAATACTATTGCTGGGAGTCAAAGCAAAAACCATGTTAGCTTAACGATATTGCTGTATCCAAGCAAAAATGTGTAGGTTATTTAGATAAATGGTTATTTTTCTATATAATCTATACATTTTCTTTTGGATATGAAGCCTTTTGTTGTCCACCTTTAAACCGTCTTGTAAAAAGGTGCCAGTGTACATGAATATGGATAGAGATTTCAAAATAACTGAGATATCTATGATTTTGAATTATCAGAGTTTGACGTTTTGAAGTTCTACACTGCCAGGCTTTGCAGTTGCAGATACATATATATTTAGTGATGCTGACCGCTAGTTCCTAAACATTATGGCCAATGGACTCTCCTAGAAATACAAACAATATTTTTGCCAGAATTAAAGGCAACATTTTTAGCAGAAAAAAAATGCAGAAATTCTCATATGTGCTAGTTTGTGCTCTTTATGCTATAGGAATTGCTTATCAAGTATTTTTTTATTTTATTATTTTTTTTTATTAATTTATTTTTGTTTTAGCTCAGTACAAATTTTCACTTGTGCTTTCTACCCAACTTGAAGTTTATCAGACTACACATATGTGAATACTAAGTGGGCTCGTTACCAGATAGTTTATGAAAGGGACATCTTCTTGTGATGTAGTTTAACCATTTCATTACGAAAACATGCCCATTCAAATATAATGAAAATTTTACCACCAAAAAATGAAAATTTTCAGATAAAAAATTCTGATATTTTTCATGTTTCTGCTCAAAAACATAGATTGTGGGTACTTTTTAGAACTGCCTCGATGAGGCAGTTCTAATGAGTACCCACAATCTATGTTTATGAGCAGAAATAAGAAAAATAATGCATACCCCTGTAAACCCCAATTTTACTATATAAAAGTGGGGTTTAAAGGGGTCAGAATTATATAGGCGTGTTTTCGTGATGTGCATGCTGACAGGTGAAATTAACAGACAATAAACAAGTGATTTTTTTTCTTTATTTTCCCTAGAAAACAGGACTTGACATTTCATGAATCACATTAAATGTCAAGCCTTTTTTTCTGGAAGAAATTACAAAAAAAGAAGAAAAAAAAAATTTTAACCCTTTTCCTGCTGAATAAATTAAGATGCCATGCCCATTTTCTGTTTTCAGCCTATCAGATTGCTTGATCCAGGCTGTTGATATAAATTTAAATACTGAATGGCAAACAGTGCAGATCCAGATCAGTTGGCTTCTTGAGAAGCCAACTGATCTGGATCTACACTGTTTGCAAAGGCAGGGTATATCAGGGTTCAGCAGGACAAGGGTTAAAATCTGCTATGTTCAGATTTAGCATGTAAAGAGTTATATACATGATGCAAACATAAACAAATATTTACTTACTGTAATACAGATTATGTGTACAGTTGGTGCACAGCCATTGCGCAGGTAATTGGTGACTGTATTATTAGTGACTTTTATGGGGAACTACTAAAAATAGAATTACTGCAGAATGACAGTTTGGTCATCTAGAGATAAAGTTGGATATCAGTTGTAATTAATTTAACTGCAGTTTTATGCATGGGGACTAGATATAGAGATGACAATTTGCAAAATAAAGCAGTGATTGTAAAAACAGCTGATTTTTCGCATAAAATAAGCTTTGACATTTCATGCAAAATGTCTCCTTAGGAGACAATTTGCATGAAATGTCAAATCTATTTTCTGGGAAAAATAAGAAAAATATTGTCATTTTGTCATCTGCTGAATTTGCTCAGAGCTACAGCAGATGACATTTTAAAATATATTTCTTATTTTTCCCAGAAAATAAGCTTTGATATTTCATGCAATTTTGTCTTCAAAGCATGAAATATCAAAGCCTATTTATGGGAAAAAAAAATAAAAAAATGTTATCACTTTGTTGTCTGCTGAATTTGCATAGTGCATGATCAGTGTTAATACAATCAGCAGCTGAATATGTGCAAGTTATAAAAAATGGTTGATATTATGACACTAAAATAAGTTTTCCTCTAAAATATTGGAAAATGGCTGTTGTGTTATTCATGAATAGGAGAACGGATATAAAGAAGTTCAATTCCGTGTGCAAAATTAAGCTTGCCAAAATATGTAAGTTATCTCCCCTTTACTATCATATAGAGCTTGTAATCTTAACCCTTGTCCTGCTGAACCCGGATATATCATACATTTGCAAACAGTGTAGATCCAGATCAGTTGGCTTCTGAAGAAGCCAACTGATCTGGATCTGCACTGTTTGCCATTAAGTATGCGAATTTATAGCAACAATCTGGATTTAGTAATCTGATTGGCTGAAAATTAAAAGTGGGTGTGGCATCTTAATTTATTCAGCAGGACAAGGGTTAAGCAGTCTTATACTAACTAAAAAGAAGCATTTTATGTAAGATTTTTTCTTATAAAAAAGTTGCCACTGAACATGAATATTACCACCGACATTGAAGTGATAGCAACTGAATTAAAATATTGAATTGATTTTAATGTTACTTGTTTATTTTATTTTATTTATTTATTTTATTTTTTTTTTTTTTTTCTCAAAAAGTGGTTTAAATTTTAAGAATTAACATGTGATAACTTCAGGGAAGGTTGGATTTATCCAGCTGAGCTTCCTATATAAAAAGTCATTATTATAATTTGAGCCAGCGCATGACAAAACCCACAATAAGACTTGTGCGACCAGCAAAGACTCAGATCAGCCTGCGCATCTGCACAGTCTGATCAGAGTCTTTGCTGATCATAAGTGCCTTCTATATCCTGGAGACTGTCCAAAGAAGGATAAACAAGAACCCTTGCCATACTGGGTGGATGTACAGTCTGATCTGAGTCTTTGCTGATCACTCAGATTTTATTGTAGGTTTTGTCCTTGGCTGTCTCATTTACAGCATATAATGTACCATAATAATCCTATTGGTACAAACAGGCTAAAGTAGACAGTATCAACCCAAATAAGATGACACAGAACTTCATGTCTGAGATGGCACAGATTTGATGGTTAATCAGGGTCTACTCTGTTTGCCACTCGTCTAGCTAATTTGTAGACAAATCATTAACCCTTATCCCGCTGAATACTTTAATTAGCCACACCCATTTCTGACTATCAGCCAATCAGATTACATCATATAATGTTTTCATTCAAATTCACAAACTGAATGACAAACAGTGTAGATCCTGATCAGATGGCTTCTTTAGAAGCCATCTGATCTGGATCTACACAGTTTGCAAAGGTAGGGGCTGTCGTGAACAGCAGGATAAGGTTTAAGTAGTAAAATGATGTTCAAATATTAGGATAAGTATGGTAAAGAGTTAAGGTGATCAGGAGGTCACGGGGTTGATCCCAATTGAGTCCATCAACATTCTGTCATGGCAATTAATCATGACATATTTTCTAAGGTCATTCTGTCCCATTCCTTTGATTCAAGAAGGGCAGTTGTCAGTTTCTGGTGAAAGAATGTGCACAATACTGGTTAACAGCTTAGAGGACTGAGTCTGCCCAGTTGAAGTGTGGTTGGGTAAACTGACCATGCTCAACATGACTCCATTAAGTGGGTTGACTGGGCGTTAAACCTCAACACAAACTAAATTTCAATAAGTTCATTTGATTTTAGGCGATGTGTGTCTAAATAATGCTGGCTGAATGATAAACAGTACAGACTGATCAAACTGCTCCTTTAGGAGCTTTAATAACAGTTTGATCTGGGTCTGTACTGTTTGCTTGTGTGAGTCTGTCCAAATACACTACAACCTCTTTATAACATGGTTCATTATAACACGGTTTTGGATATAACACGGTTCAAAGATGGATCCCAAAAATGTTTAGATTATATTGAAAAATGACCATAAATGGTCATTTTTCAATATAATCAATACATTTTTTGTTTGGATATAACATCCTTGTTTAACTAACATGGTTTATGCTATGGACCCCAACAATAGTGTTATAAAGGGGTAGTGGTGTATATAGGGTATAGAGTATGCCGTAATAACCCTAAGTATCAGAACAAACAAGCCTGGGCAAACAGTTTAGACCCAGACCAGATATCTCATAATGCCACTCATCCAGCAATATTTTAGACACATAAACAGGTAATAGAATAGACTGTTTATAATATTTGGACAAGTAGAATAAGGAGTTAACCCCATTAATTAGACTGAATAAACTCCCCCACACTATATATTGGAAGAGTCCAATTTCAATTTTAGGTATGTCCGGCTTTGAGATTTAGATATCCTTATGGAAAAATGGCTAAACTGTTTGCAAACAGTGGAGACCTTGATCAGATGCCGCAGAATGCGGCATCTGATCTGGGTCTGCACTGCCAATTATCCTTTTAGGGGCCTCCAGATCACAATGGTTAAGGTGTCCCAGAACTTAGAGTAAAAATGGTACAGAACTTGTTAAATGTTTGCTAAAACAGACAT
Source organism: Anodontia alba (assembly GCA_964016985.1). Classification (NCBI taxonomy): domain Eukaryota; kingdom Metazoa; phylum Mollusca; class Bivalvia; order Lucinida; family Lucinidae; genus Anodontia; species Anodontia alba. The sequence goes on from OZ024835.1 coordinate 52,575,345, forward strand.
GTAGTATTGTAGAAGACAAATTGCCTCAACATAATTGGTATTTTGTCTATATCTGCAAACACTAGCACCAGAAGAATATTAGGAAGAAACTTGTAAGCCATTGACACTCCTTATAGAAAATGAACAGACAAAAACATTTGTCATTTTCTTATTTTTCACAGAAAATAAGGCTAGACCTTTCATCTAGAATGACTTTAAAGGATTGATGCCATATTTTGGAAGAATGGCAGGCCCCATTTCTGTGAAAAGTACTAAAGGAAAAAAAGTTAAATGTTGACCACTAATATTTACAGGCATGAGACTTTTCAGATTTTTGGAGGATTTCAGATTTTTTTAGTTTCAAAACATGTTCTGCAGAATTACTTGATTTTGTCTGAAAGCTGCAAAAATGATATTTTTGGAAAGGGTGACAGGGGTTTTCAGATTTTTTACCCAGAATTCAGATTTTTTCACCAGTCCTCCAGTCTCATGCCTGTGTTTAAATAAATTTAAAGTAATAGCCTAACAATGCTGAATAAATTAAGATGCCATGCTCCCTTTAAATTTTCAGCCAGTCAGATCACTTGATCCAGATTGTTGATATAAATTCACATACTGAATGGCAAACATTGTTGGCTTCTGAAGAAACCAACTGATTTAGAGCTGCACTGTTTGCAAAGGCAGGGCATATACAGGGTCATTAGTCTGAAACTAGTCAATAGTGTGAAAACTGTAGGAAACGACATTCTCAGGTGTTGTTGTTGTTGTTTTTTTTGTTTTTTTTCTATTTTTCAGAGAAAATAAGACGATACTTTCTGAAATGCTGCTTGATGTGAAAACTGTAGCAAACAGTATAGATCTTGATCAGATGCCATGATCTGTGGTGTCTGTCTGAACACTTAACCCTGGTCCTGCTGAACCAGGATCTGCCCTGCCTTTGCAAACAGTGTAGCTCCAGATCAGTTGGCTTTTGCAAACAGTGTAGATCCAGATCATTTGGCTTCTGCACTGTTTATCATTAAGTATGTGACTTTGCATCAACAACCTGGATCAAGTAATCTAATTGACTGAAAATTCGAAGTGGGTGGGGCATCTTAATCTAATCAAGCATGACAAGGGTTAAAGTTATTATAGTACTGAATAGACAGAGCCATTTGGGACTTTTCGGAATGCACCTGCTCAGATAGTCTTTTGCACTCTGGGCAAATTTAGCAGACATCTGATTAGTTATTTTTTTCTTTACTTTTTTTCCAGAAAATGGGATTTGACATTTCATGCAAAATGTCTCTTTATGAGATAATTTGCATGTAATGTCAAACTATTTTCCAGGTAAAAATCAGAAAAACGTTTCAAGTCATGATCTGCTGCTGGGAGCATTTGCATATTCTGTTTTTGGATGGAGTAGGGTATTGAGACAGATGGGCCTTAGCAAGCAGGGTAGTCTCAGATCAGATAGTACAGAAAGGATCCTCTGTTCTGACGCTGTCTGCTGGTTGTCACTCATTCATTCAAGAACTTTTTCACACATTTTACAAGTAGTAAAATAGACTTGTTCAAAGTTTCAAACAAGTATGGTAAGATGTCTGAACAATTTAAGTAAATTTGGAGAAATAAGAAAAAAGTCTACTTTTTGGATGAAAAAAAAAAAAAGCCTCATCTGGAGCTAAGTATGTGCAAAAATTGTTGTTCATCTGTTTGTAACATACCGTATTTGATCTAATTACTGCACTGTGTGCTTAGATTTTTCAAAATTACTGGGAATACTTGTGTTAAAATAAGGGTACACTTTAGAAAAAAGAAATCAGCAATGGACTTCATGATAGGAATATTTAATGATACTTATGTGATTTTTGTTCCTGAATTTCTTTACAAAAACATATATTGTGGGTACTCATTTGACTTACCTCAACAAGTTTATGAAAGCATATGTTGTTGGTACTCATTTGAATTGCCTCAACTTGTCGAGGCAATTCAAATGAGTACCCACAACATATACTATTATAAAAGAGTAAATGATATTACATGTACTGCAATCTGAAGCCTATGCAATTGCTTGATGGTGCGCTTATAGGGGTACGTGCGGTAGTAAGGTCAAATACGCTAAGTGAAACAGGGAAGTGTAGTTATTAGGCCATGGACAATGGAGCAGTAAAGTTTATTCATACATAAATTTCAGATGATGAAAAGAAGCCATCTTCAACTTTCTATGTAGATCATAGCAAGAACATTATGGTTACGACCGAAAAAAGCGGCGACAAGAATGCCAATGAAGAGCGACGAAGCAGTGAAGTTAGTCAAGAGAAAAAGAAGAAGACGGCACCTGTCGGTACAGTTGAATATACAGTAAGTATAAACGAACATTGCCTTGATCTAAAAACAGTTATACTAAGGGATTACGAAAACATGCCTTTTCAAATATAATGAAAATTTCACCTCCAAAAAATGAAAATTTTCAGATAAAAAATTCTGATATTTTCCATATTTCTGCTCAAAACATAGATTGTGGGTACTTGTTAGAACTGCCTAGCCGAGGAGGTTCTAACGAGTACCCACAATCTATGTTTTTGAGCAGAAATAAGAAAAATAATGTATACCCCCTGTAAACCCCAGTTTTACTATATAAAAGTGGGGTTTAAGAGGGTCAGCATTATATAGGTATGTTTTTGTGATGATTATGTGTAAATCGAAAAAATTATTGTTCCAGTTTAGCTGATCAGATTCTTTGGATTTTCATTTAAATCTTATAAGTGATCTTTTAACGCTTAGCACTCTGGGTAAGATTTTCAGCAGTTAATAGTCACTTTGGTAATAGTTTTATTATTTTCCCCAGAAAACAGGATTTGACATTTCATTCAAATTGTCTGCATTGGAAATTTGAAATGTTAGAGCCTGTTTTCTAGGGAAAAATAAGAAAAATACCATTAATCTGTCATCTGCTTAATAAGTCCAGAGAATGGTAAAGGTTAAACTAGCATGGCCTTGACCTAATACTGGGGATAATGTATAAATAAAGAAAATAATTGTTCCAGTTCTATCCTTAACTCTTGTCATGCTAAATAAATTAAGATGCCACGCCCACTTCTAATTTCCAGCCAATCAGATTACTTGATCGGGGTTTTTGATAGAAATTCACATATTTAATGACAAACAGTGCAGATCCAGATCAGTTGGCTTCTTAAGAAGCCAGCTGATCTGGATCTACACTGTTTGCTAAGACAGGGCATGTCGTGCTTAGCAAGAGAAGGGTTAACCTTTGTCATGCTGAATAAATTATTATGTCACACCCTCTCCTAAGTGTCAGCCAATCTGAGTTGTTGATACAAATTCACATACTTAATGCCAAACACTGTCGATCGAGATCAGTGGTCTTCTTATCTATACTGTATGCAAAGGCAAAGCATATCCAGGTTTCATTACGAAAACACGCCTATTCAAATACATAGAAAATTTCACCTCCAGAATCTGAAAATTTTCAGATAAAAAACTCTGATATTTTTCATATTTCTGCTCAAAACATAGATTGTGGGTACTTGTTAGAACTGCATCGGTGAGGCAGTTCTAATGAGTACCCACAATATATGTTTTCGAGCAGAAATAAGAAGAGTAATGTATACCCCTGTAAACCCTAGTTTTATTAGCTCACCTGAGCTGAAAGCTCAAGGTAAGCTTTTGTGATCACTCACCGTCCGTCGTCGTCGTCGTCCGTATGTCCGTTCGTCCGTCCGTCCTTCCACAATCTTTAAACAACATCTCCTCCTAAACCACTGATTGGATTTTGACCAAACTTCACAGGAATGATCCTTGGTTGGTCCTCTTTCAAAGTTGTTCAAATGGTTCCGGTCCGTTGCATATCTAGGTCACAGGAGCTAAAAATAGATTTTTTAACTAAAAACTTAAAAACTCTTCTTGTCAGAAACCACTGGACCTATTTCAATATAATTTTGCACAAATGTTCCTTTGGTGATCCTCTACCAAGATTGTTCAAGCCATTCGCATTCGTCAAAAAACATGGCCGCCAGAGGGCGGGGCTTATTTTCCCTATATATCTGTATAGAAAACTTTAAAAATCTTCTTGTCAGAAACCACTGGACAGATTTCAATATAATTTTGCAGAAATGTTCCTTTGGTGATCCTGTACCAAGATTGTTCAAGCCATTTGGATTCGTCAAAAAACATGGCCGCCAGGGGGCGGGGCTTATTTTCCCCATATATCTATATAGAAAACTTTAAAAATCTTTTTGTCCGAAACCACTGGACCGATTTCAATATAATTTTGCAGAAATGTTCCTTTGGTGATCCTCTACTTAGATTATTCAAGCCATTTGGATTCGTCAAAAAACATGGCCGCCAGGGGGCGGGGCTTATTTTCCCTATATATCTATATAGAAAACTTTAAAAATCTTCTTGTCAGAAACCACTGGACCGATTTCAATATAATTTTGCAGAAATGTTCCTTTGGTGATCCTGTACCAAGATTGTTCAAGACATTTGGATTCGTCAAAAAACATGGCCGCCAGGGGGCAGGGCTTATTTTCCCTATATAATCTATATAGAAAACTTTTAAAAATCTTCTTGTCATAAATGACTGGACCGATTTCAATATAATTTTGCAGAAATGTTCCTTTGGTGATCCTCTACCAAGATTGTTCAAGCCATTTGGATTTGTCAAAAAACATGGCCACCAGGGGGCGGGGCTTATTTTCCCTATATATCTAAAAAGAAAACTTTTAAAAATCTTCTTGTCCGAAACCACTGGACCAATTTCAATATAATTTTGCAGAAATGTTCCTTTGGTGATCCTGTACCAAGATTGTTCAAGACATATGGATTCATCAGAAAACATGGCCGCCAGGGGGCAAGGCTTATTTTCCCTATATAATCTATATAGAAAACTTTTAAAAATCTTCTTGTCATAAATGACTGAACCGATTTCAATATAATTTTGCAGAAATGTTCCTTTGGTGATCCTCTACCAAGATTGTTCAAGCCATTTGGATTTGTCAAAAAACATGGCCACCAGGGGGCGGGGCTTATTTTCCCTATATATCTATATAGAAAACTTTTAAAAATCTTCTTGTCCGAAACCACAGGACCAATTTCAATATAATTTTGCAGAAATGTTCCTTTGGTGATCCTGTACCAAGCTTGTTCAAGACATATGGATTCATCAAAAAACATGGCCGCCTAGGGGCAAGGCTTATTTTCCCTATATAATCTATATAGAAAACTTTTAAAAATCTTCTTGTCATAAATGACTGAACCGATTTCAATATAATTTTGCAGAAATGTTCCTTTGGTGATCCTCTACCAAGAGTGTACAAGCCATTTGGATTTGTCAAAAAACATGGCCACCAGGGGGCGGGGCTTATTTTCCCTATATATCTATATAGAAAATTTTTAAAAATCTTCTTGTCCGAAACCACTGGACCAATTTCAATATAATTTTGCAGAAATGTTCCTTTGGTGATCCTGTACCAAGATTGTTCAAGACATATGGATTCATCAAAAAACATGGCCGCCAGGGGGCAAGGCTTATTTTCCCTATATAATCTATATAGAAAACTTTTAAAAATCTTCTTGTCATAAATGACTGGACCGATTTCAATATAATTTTGCAAAAATGTTCCTTTGGTGATCCTCTACCAAGATTGTTCAAGCCATTTGGATTCGTCAAAAACATGGCCACCAGGGGGCGGGGCTTATTTTTCCTATATATCTATATAAAAACCTTTAAAAATCGTCTTGTCTGAAACCACTGGACCAATTTCCATATAATTTTGCAGAAATGTTCCTTTTGTGATCCTGTACCAAGATTGTTCAGGCCATTTGGATTTGTCAAAAAACATGGTCGCCAGGGGGCGGGGCTTATTTTCACTGTATATCTGTATAGAAAACTTTAAAAATCTTCTAGTCAGAAACCACTGGACCGATTTCCATATGATTTTGCAGAAATGTTCCTTTGGTGATCCTGTTGCAAGATTGTTCAAGCCATTTGGATTTGTCAAAAAATATGGCCGCCAGGGGGGCGGGGCTTATTTTCCTTATATATCTTTCTGGAAAACTTTAAAAATCTTCTTGTCAGAAACCACTGGACCGATTTCCATATGATTTTGCAGAAATATTCCTTTGGTGATCCTGTTGCAAGATTGTTCAAGCCGCCATGATTCGTTAAAAAACATGGCCGCTAGGGGGCGGGGTTAATTTTCCCTATACATGTATATCTATATAGAAAACTTTAAAAATCTTCTTGTCATAAAATGACTGGACCGATTTCAATATAACTTGGCAGAAATGTTTCCTTAGTGACCCTCTATCAAGATTGTTCAAGCCGACATGATTTGTCAAAAAATATGGCCGCTAGGGGGTGTGGGGCTTATTTTCGATATAATTCTATATAGAAAACTTGAAAAAATCTTGTCGTCAGAAACCACAGGACAGATTTCAATATAACTTCGCAGAAATGTTTCCTTGGTGACCCTTTACCAAGATTGTTCAAGCCGTTATGATTTGTCAAAAAACATGGCCGCTAGGGGGCGGGGCTTATTTTCCTATATAATTTATCTATATAGAAAATTTTAATAGTCTTTTCAGAAAGCACTTGACCGATTTCAATGTAACTTTGCAGGAATGTTTCTTATGTAACCCTCAATCAAGATTGTTCATGCCGTCACGATTTGTCAAAAAACATGGCCGCCAGGAGTCGGGGCTTATTTTCCTTATATATCTATATAGAAAACTTTAAAACTCTTCTTGTTAGAAACCACTGAACCGATTTCATTATAACTGCAGAAATTTTTCCTTGGTGACCCTCTACTAAGATTGTTTAAGTAATCATGATTCGTCAAAAAACATGGCTGCCTGGGGCAGGGCTTATTTTCCCTATATATCTATATATAAAACTTTAAAAATCTTCTTTTCAGAAACCAATGGACCGATTTCAATACAACTTGGCAGGAATGTTTCTTTGGTGACCCTCTACAAAGATTGTTCAGGCCGTCATGATTCATCAAAAATCATGGCCGCTAGGGGGCGGGGCTTATTTTCCCTATATATCTATATAGAAAACTTTAAAAATCTTCTCGTAAGAAACAGTTGGACCGAGTTCAATGTAACTTGGCAGGAATGTTGCTTTGGTGACCTTCTACCAAGATTGTTCAAGCCTTCATGATACGTCAAAAACCATGGCCCACAGTGGGGTGGGGCTTATTTTTCATATATATCTGCATAGAAAATTTTAAAATTCTTCTTGTCACATACCCCATGACTGATTTCAATATTACTTGGCTGTAATGTTGCTTTGGTGAACCTCTATCAAGATTGTACAAGCAATCATGATTCGTCAAAAAACATGGCTGCCATGGGGTTGGGCTTGTTTTCCCTATATATCTAAATAGAAAACTTTAAAAATCTTCTTGTCAGAAACCACTCAACAGATTTCAATATAACTTGGTAGGAATGTTCCTTTGGTGACCCTCTACCAAGTTTGTTCAAGCTGTCATGATTCGTCAAAAAACATGGCCGTTAGGGCGTAGGGCTTTATAGCTATATAAAACTTTTTAAACCACTGGACCAATTTCAATATAACTTGGCAGAAATGTTCCTTTGGTGACCCTCTTTTAAGATTCAGTTCAGGTCGTCAAGATTTATAAAAAAACATGGCCAGGGGTGTGGTGGAGGGGGGTGGGGGTGGTTAGTGCTATAAAGTTTATACAAAAATCCTAGAGCAGTGAACTTGGCTGAATCTTCAACAGTAAATATGCAAATCTGTTTGGTCAGGTGAGCGATATAGGACCATCATGGTCCTCTTGTTATATAAAAGTGGGGTTTATGGGGGTCAATATTATATAGGTATGTTTTCGTGATGAGAAGGACCAGGGTTAAACACTTAGTAGACTGGCTGCAGTCTCCAGTGACTAAATATTTTTCTCATAATCCTGTTTGATAATCCACTAAAATAAAACCAAAAACATATCATAACTATAAAGGCTGGTCACTAGTGACCAGCCTTTATAGTCATGATATTACTTTGGTTTTATTTTAGTGGATTTTTAAACAGATTATAAGAAAATATTTTGTCACTAGAGACTGGAGCCAGTCTAAACACTTAGTTGCCAGCCTCGGTAGTTCAGTTGGATGCACAGTTCAGTTGGATGCACGTCTGACTGGTGATCAGGAGGATGCTGGTTCGACCCTCACCAGATCGGCAACATTCTTTGTGGAGATTTGATTATGAAATATTTCCTACGGTCATTCTCTCCCTTCTGCTCATTCAAGAAGGGCAGTTGTCAGTTTCTGGCAAAAGACAGTGCACAGTACTAGTTAACCACTTAGAGGACTAAGCCTGCCCAGTAAAAGTGTAGTTAGGTAAACTGACCACACTCCACATGACCGGGCCGTAAAATCTCAACACAAACAAACATAAGCACTTAGCATGCTCTGGGCAAAGTCAGCAGACAAAAAAAAAATCTGAAGGTATTTTTCTCAGAAAATGAGATTAGATATTTCATGCAAACTGTCTCCAAATAGCATGAAATGTCTAAGCTTATTTTCTGGGAAAAATAAGACAAATATTTAAAAATGTCTTCTGCCGTTTTTTTTTACCCTGCTTTTGAAGAATTAATAGAAAATCTGTTCATTTGATAAGTTGAACAACAGAAATCATTTTGTTGATTTGCATGTTATTACCACTCCTAGCAGTCACCAGTATGTTTTGTTCAAATAATTAGATGATTAATACTAAATCTTGTTTACTATTAACTTCTTAACCCTTGTCCTGCTGATCCCTGATAAGCCCTGTCTTTGCAAACAGTTTAGAGCCAGATCAGTTGGCTTCTGAAGAAGCCAACTGATCTGGATCTGCACTGTTTGTTAAGTATGTGAATTTGTATTAACAGCCGGGATTAACTAATCTGATTGGCTGAAAATTAGAAGTGGGTGTGGCATCTTAATTCAGCATGACAAGGGTTAACATATCTGTATGTAGCTGGTGCCCATTACAAGGTGATACTGGCATAGTTTTATAGTCTGATTCAGTGTCATTATTTAACTACTATAGGTGCTGTAGCAACATTTAAAAAATAATTGTTTTCTGTATTTGCGTCTGAATTATTATACCAATCAACTATATCTGAGTAATAAATAACATCACTGTCCACTTATAACGTCATCAAGGTTAGACTTACGTGATGTTTGAAAATAACAAAATAGCCAACAATACTACAGTGTTATAATGCCACACAAAAATAATTTGGTGGTTTCATGACTGTCACCAGATAAGTTTGAACAAATAATTGTAAGAATGTAAAAATATTTATTTACATGGGTAAAATTTGTTTCTGAGAACAGTACATACCGTATTCGACCTAATTACCACACTGTGCACTTAATGTTTTTCATAAGTACTGGGAAAGCCTGTTGTAAAATATGTACCGATAGGATATGAAGGGTGCACTTTAAAAAAAGATCAGCAAAGGACTTATCAAATTATGCGTATGCGATGTTATTTTTCTGGGTTTTTTTTTTTTTTTTTTTGTAATTTCCTTTATAAAAGCATATGTTGTGGGTACTCATTTGAACTGCATTGACCTCGTCGATGCAGTTCAAATGGGTACACACAACATGCCAACAAAAGGTACACTGGCTGTAATCTGAAGACTATGGAATTGCTTGACTGTGCACTTGTAGGGGTATGTGCGGTAATTAGGTTGAATACGGTACTTTTTGCACAAGAAGCTGAAATGCCCGTCCACAAAAAATGAGGAATCAGATTGTAGGTTGTTATTTTTTCAACTAATATGTATCAATATCTTTTCTTCTTTCTCCTTGAAAACATGTGGATACTCATTGCAATTGCCTAGATATACTTCTGTTTAAGTCGACCTCGGTGGCTCAGTTTGATGCGCATCTGACTGGTGATCAGAAGGTTGTGGGTTTGAGCCCCCCTGGATCGGCAAATATTCTTTCATGAAGATTGATCATCATGAAATATTTCCTACAGTCATTCTCTCCCTCCTGCTGATTCAAAAAGGGCAGTTGTCAGTTTCTGACAAAAGAATGTGCACAATACTGGTTAACTGCTTAGAGGACTAAACCTGCCCAGTAAAAGTATACAGGTAAACTTAAGTTACTCGACATGAGCCCATTTGGTTGACTGGGCTGTAAATCCTCAACACAACCAAACAAAATTTCTGTTTAACTATATAACAGCTAATCTGGAGCTATGTTAATTGGTATCTTAATTCAATTAAAATTTTTGTTATTTTAAGGTGAAGGACAGAGAGACAATTGAGAGTATTGCTGCTCATTTCGACACCACACCTTCGGAGCTGAAGAAAGTGAACAGACTTATTTCTTCCATGATCTTTGCTGGACAGGTACTAATTTAGCTGTAAATCAATAATCCAGGAGATTTTGTTATCATTTTGCAAACGGAGATAACTTTTGCAGATAGGAATTTGCTCCCCTAGTATTCAAAAATACTTTCTGAAATGGGGGCTACTCTTAAAGGAAAGAATTTGCTCCCAAAGGGAGCAAATGTTTTCATCAAAGAGTTGCCCCAAAGTGAGAAGGGAGGCAATATTTCTATGGCAAGAGTTGTTTTTCACCTGAACATGTCCCCATTTCCCTTTAAATGTCATCTGCAGAAGAGTCAAGTTTAAATTTCATTGCTGTTCTGTATTCCACAATATGTTTCAATGAATAAGCCATGTTATTAGACTGGCTCCAGTCTCCAATGACTTTTTTTTTTTTTTATAAAATCCTGTCTGACCAGCCTTTATAGTCATGAAATTATTTTGGTTTTATTTTAATGGACTATCAAACAGGATTATAAGAAAAATATTTAGTCGCTGGAGACTGGAGCCAGTCTGCCGTGTTGTCAGCAGTCGTATTCACCATTTTGTCAGAACCTGAATTGGTGAGATCCAGTGCACCGGCGAACATTGAAAGGAGATAGAATAAAATTAAGGATACACTCGGAAGGTTTTCTGCCATTTTTGACAAGGGAGACAACTTTTGTGACTTTCTTTTTGTTTTCCTTCTGAAAAGTGGTCTATTCTAAAAGATAAGAATTTGCTCCCAAAGGGAGCAGATTCTTTCCTTTTTGGAATAGACCCCTTTTCAGAATGGAGTAAAACCATTTTGACAGTGTTGTCTCCCATGACGTGTATCAGTTCCTATTAAGACTTCTTGAAATTCTGTCCCAAACATATTGAAATACATTTCAAACAATAATTTTGATTTCAGTTATGCAAGAAACAAACATAGGAGGTAATGTGGAAAATTGGTTTAGGTTTAAATCCCATTGTTGAGGCATCTGCATTGTTGTGACAATTAGTTGTCTGCACAATGTTCCTTTAGAACCAATAGACACATTAATTAGCACATCTTTGTAAAATGTATACAGCTTAGCCATAGCCCTAGATAACTAAAGTATTGACATTTTTATGTTCCTCCCCCCTCCTACCCCTTTCCCTTATAGGAAGGGGACATATTGTTTTTGTTGCGGATCCTGTTGCTTTGGTGTTGGTGTTGGAGTTGGCATCATACTTTCTTCTCTGCACAATATCTTGTGAACCAGTGGTAGGATTCTTACCAAATTTTCATGGTTATATAATTGGGACATTTTTGAAATGATAAGGTTTGGGTGACCTTGATCTAATTTTTAGTGTCACAGAAAAACTGAAAGTTCACGTTGGGGACAAAAAAACTGAAAATTCACATTAGGTGTGGGGGGAGGGGGGGAATGCTGTTACTATCTCCTTATTTTATTGAGTATCAACAGCATATGTTTTTTTTTTGTTGTTTTTTCTTTTTGTTGTTTTGTTTTGTTTTGTTTTTTTGAGAAATAAGAAAATATGTGTAGCTTGATATCCCCCTTATCTAGAGTTTTGTAAGCCATTGGATGTTCACCATATAATATGTGAAATGAGGGTCTTGGTTATAAGCACATTAAGACAGATTCATGTAGTAGAAAGGTTGCTAGAAGTGAAAACATATTGAAAAAAAAAAACATGTTTAAAAACTATAAATTCTGAAAAATCCCACAAATAATGTAAACTTTTAACTACAGATAGTAATATGGGGGTACACATTATATACTTACCTTAATCTTTACTACTCTCTGATTGATGTTATAGTTGATTTAGTTGATTCCCCAACCCCCCACCCCCCCCCCCCCCCCCAAAAAAAAAAAAAAAAAAAAATTGGCATGAAACATCAAATTCTGTTTTCTGGCAAACATTCAAGTTCGATACTGGGTTACTTGGGGTCAAAAACTAGGTCACCAGGTCAAATCAAAGGAAAAACTTGTTAACACTCTAGAGGTCATATTTTTGACCCAATCTTGGCTAAGCATTAACATAATGACCTTCATGGACATGACATTATGTGTGCCTAAGATTAAGATTCTGTTGACCTTGACTTCATATTCAAGGTCAGTAGAGACTTCCATTTTTTAGCTTGCCTGAACCTCTCGATGGAAGTAGTTCATACTTGCCCTGATGTTAGATACTGATCTGAAGTTCTGCAGCATAATGCTGTACCATCCAGGTCCACATGAGTGACCTTAAGGTCAAGGTCACAGATTAGAAAAAAAGTTTTTGTCATAGTTTTTGGTTTTTCGCAACAGCTCTTATACTATAAACCTGTTATGTTCTACAGCTCTTATTTTTCAAATCTAGTTGTGTCATAAATTATGTGAAGTAAAACTTGGGAATCTCCCAAGTTAACATTTTAAAAAGGCAAAATTTTGTAACATTTCAGTTTGACCTGTATATTACAAGGACTGGGATAATTTTTCTTATTATTCCGCAAACCATATATTGTGGGTACTCATTAGAAGTGCCTCATTGAGGCACTTCTGATGAGTACCAACAATATATGGTTCTATGAAGAACTGGAGAAAATGATCACCAAAGTAATCACCAAATACTTCTTAACCTCTGCCACTCTCTTGGTGAATTCAGCAGATGACAAATTGGTGATTTTTTTTTTTTTTTTTTTTTTTTTTTTTTTTTCCAGAAAACAGAATTTGACATTTCATGCAAGTTGTCTCCACTGAAATGTCAAATCCTGTTGTTTTTTTAGGAAAAAATAGAAAAATAATTCAATATGTCATCTGTTGAAAATTTTACTCAAAGTGCTAAGCATTAACAGGATGTTCATTTTCAGTGTACAGTCAAACCTGTCTTAAGCAGCCACCCATGGGAAGCTTAAAATGTGACTGCTGAAGGCATGTGGCTGCTTAATACAGTTCAAATATATGTCTATGAATTTTTGGGCAACTTTCCTCTGGCTGCTTAATACAGGTTGGCTGCTTAGTAGAGGTGACCACTAACACAAGTTTGACTGTATTTGTTTTCTTCTAGGTAATTTACATACCAGACAAGAACTATGTGCCTACTCCTGCTGCAAGATCTTCAACATCACCGGTACCCATGGATACCGTCAACAAATCACCACTTGTCTCCCCTGTTGGTAGTCCAAGACCAACAATGGTAAATTCTCTTGTTTTATTTTTGTATAAAATATCAGAACCACTTCTTCTTCTAAACTGTAAGCCACCCTCGGTGGCTCAGTAGGATGTGTGTTTGACTGGTGATCCCTGCCAGGTCCAGCAACATTCTTTCATTGAGATTGATCATGCAATGTTTTCTGCAGTCATTCTTTTCGTTCCTCTAATTCAAGAAGGGTGTTTGTCAGTTTCTCTCGAAAGAATGTGCACAAGTACTGGTTAACTGCTTAGAGAACTAAGACTGCCCAGGAAAAGGTGTGGTTAGGTAAAATGACTGGCTCAACATGACCCTAATTGGTTGACTGGCCGTAAATTCTCAACTCAGTCAAATCAAATGTTAGGAAAAATATGGCAAGGAGAAAAGGTGTCACAATACTTAGGATAGATACAGTATATGGTGAAATTCTAATACTTCAAATGTATTTCAGGATGTACCAATGGTGAAAGCTGCAAACAAACCCCCAGAAGTCATCCCCGGTCATGCGGAACGAAGTCCTACTGAAGAGGTGGAGTTTGAGATGGTACCACCCACAAAACTTTCAGAAGATGAAGTGCAGCAGCTCGACCAGGACTGTATGGAGAGGTTTATCAAGTTAAAGGTCAAACACATTACAGATGGACAGGTAGGTTTTAAGAGATGTCTTCTTCCATTGAGAGAAGAAAATTTCTAAAGGGAATGGATGCACTTTCAGGGGAAGTAACTCTGTAAAAATTGATTTTGACCCTTTCTGAAAAGGGGTAAACTCTAGAAGGAAAGAATTTGCACTTTCAGGGGAGGCAACTGTAAAAATTGATTTGGACCCTTTCTGAAAAGGGGGTTACTCTAGAAGGAAAGAATTTGCTGCCCGTGGAAGCAAATTCTTTCCTTTTAGAGTAGACTCCCTTTTAAAAGAGACTTGATGTCCAGAAAAGCAAACAGAAAGTCACCATAGTTGTCTCCCTTGTGAAAATTCCCCCTGAAGAAAAATTCTTAGGGGCAGCTTTCTGAATTACATTGTGTTATAAGAAAAATATAGTACCCTTACAAACATACTTTTTTTTTTTTTTTTTTCTTGGTCTTGCTGTGGACCAGTTTTATACTGTAATACTCACACATTGTGGATTTTTAACCTATATAGGTCATGAACAAAATTAACAACCGAAAGCTGAATTTTTTAGATTTCATATGAAGCATTTCTTACGAGGGCATAACTTACTTGAAATGATGACAAGATATATAAAACAAGTATATTGTCCAAACATATGACTACATTTAAATTCAAAGTACTGAAGGTTAGTGCTAAGAGGTACCATATTTTACCTAACTATAGGGACATGTTAACTCCTTACCATTCTTTTCCTAAAGTTTACCCTAAAAATGCTAATAAATTTCGGGCAGAACCATTATCTTTCACAAAGAGGGAGTTGGTCATTTGTTAAAGCCTACAGTGTTTGATAACATTTGGAAAAACTTCTAAATATTCAAGTTTTCCTCTGAAGACCGCCATATGGATATTGGAAACGGAAGTATATTCTAGCGTTACAATGGATGTGTTAAGTATAGACTAGCATTACAATAGACATGTCAGTCTCTCTAGGACAGTCGTAGTACCTGGTGGAAGACTAAAAATCCCATGTTCATATCTTTTATTTGGACCAAGAGAGATGGGCGTTTTATTAGAGGCTGGTATTTCCTTGAAAAATAATTAAAAATCAGCGATTTTCAAGCCCAGATTGGGGGATGAGCATTTATTAGAGCAAGGGCATTTATTAGAATTTTTATAGTAAATGTCAGTTTCAGTCCCTGTTGATGAGTCTAAAAACTGCTGTCTGGGTGGCAAACAGTCTGGGCCCAGTTGTTCAAAGCTAACGACGTTGTTAGTTAACGATTCGTTAAAATTTACATCGAGTGATACGCAAATATTCTGAAATTTTTTGCTGAAAAAATGTGAGTAGCTTTTGCAGTGCAAAAGCTACTCACATCTTTTCAGCAAAAAATTTCAGAAAATTGTATACTGAATCCGCTAAAATAGTTAACGAAATGGCCCTTAACAAGCTCGTTAAGCTAACGACGCTTTGAACAACTGGGCCCTGGTCTATATGCTCAGGCTTGTCTAGGGTTATTATGGTAAGTTTATTTTTAGCTGAAATAATGCAGTTTATATTTTCAGCCTGATAGAGGAAAGAAGGTATTGTAAAGAAAACAAAATACATATACAGTCAAAAATATATATACAGTCAAACCGCAATGACTCGAACATCTTTTGGACCGCGGAAATTTGCTCTAGATATGGGTAATACGAGCCACTGTGGGTTAATCATAGCGACAGGTTAGGAGATAAATGGGAATAATGTATGGATGTCTTTTCGGTCTTCTATAAAATAATGGTATGTTGAGGGTACTCATTAGAATCACCTTGATGAGGTGATTCTAATGAGTTCACACAACATACAATTTCATGATAAAATCGGAAAAATTCCTAAAATATCTTTTTTATAAATTTTTGTTTTCTTGAACTGTCGGAAGAATATCCTAGGGACTGAAAAACTAGTTAGAATTAACCGTGGTAAACAAGTCACAGGTGTTCGAGTCATTGAGCTTTTACTGTACTCTGTTTGCTATTCTATTCGGACAATATCATTCTGTATTTACCCTAAATATTCAGATAGACAGGCCTGAGAAAACTGTGTAGATCCAGGTCAGATGTCGCATTCATCTTGTGGCATCTACTCAGTGATTACATTGTTTGCTTTTCAGCCATCAGCTTTTAGACATGAAGTAAAATGGACACTTAGAATGCCGGATAATTTTTGTATTTTTCCCAGAAAATAGGCTTTTATAGTTCATGCAAATTGTCTCCCTAGGAGACAATTTGCATGGAATGTCAAAGCCTGTTTTCTTGAAAAAGTAAGAAAAAAAAACAACAGTTTGTCATCTGCTAATTTAGCCGAGAGAGTGATAAAGGTTAAATTTAAAGACATGTATGGTAAAAGGTGTCTGAATATTTAAGGTAAACAAGGCAACTCCTATGAATATTGCACATCAGGTTTGGGAGCAATCTAGTACCAATTTTTGGAGATTTGATTGGCTAGACATTGTAATAAATATATAAATATAGTGTTATTTCTTCTAATCTTATGCTAGTCATATGCTACTGCTAGTATTGTATTACATTTAGTATATCTGCCCGAAAAGTTTTCTTGTTAAAACCCCTGCAAAGTGAAATTGTGTTTGTGGTGTGTATACCATTTTTGTCGCACCTGCGTTAGCACACAGGTGCAATATAGGCGTGCCGTGACCCGTCCGTTTGTCCGTTCGTCAACAATTGACTTGTGAGCGCAACTCCTCCTACAGATTTTGGCCAATCATTTTGAAAATTCACAGATGTTTTGGCCATGGCTTGTAGATGTGCATATTGTTTGCTCATAATTCTCAGATTTTTTTTTTTTCAACTTTTTCCGCTTTCTTAACTTAGTCGTTTTTACCTAAAACCCTTATATTCAGTGGGTGTCTCGTGAGCGCAACTCCTCCTACAGTTTTTGGCCAATCATTTTGGAACTTCACATGTTTTGGCCATGGTGTGTAGATGTGCATATTGTTTGTTCATAATTCTCAGATTTTTTTTTTTCAACTTTTTCCGCTTTGTTAACTTAGTCAGTTTTTACCTAAAACCCTTATAGTCAGTGGGTGTCTCGTGAGCGCAACTCCTCCTACAGTTTTTGGCCAATCATTTTGAAACTTCAGAGATGTTTTGGCCATGGTGTTTAGATGTGCATATTATTTGCTCATAAATCTCAGATTTTTTTTTTCAACTTTTTCCGCTTTGTTAACTTAGTCAGTTTTTACCTAAAACCCTTATAGTCAGTGGGTGTTTCGTGAGCACAACTCCTCCTGCAGTTTTAGGCCAATAGTTTTGAAACTTCACAGATGATTAGGTCATGGTCTGAAGATGTGCATATTATTTGCACATAAATCTCAGATTCATTTCAGCAGAGTTTGGGGCCCTTGATTTATGCCCAAAATTGGTTTCCGCTCAATATCTTGTGAAAGAATTGATGGATTAGGATCATATTTTGCATACATATTGTTGTTAACAATACCTAGCTTGGGATTGTCACATGACATTTTTCTTCAATTTTTAGCTGAGTTACTGGCCTTGATTAATGGGCAAAAATGATATCCGCTCAATATCAATATCTTGTGAAATAATGGACAGGTTTAGATCAAATTTTGCAAGCCAATATTCCAAATTTTCTACTTTGTCCATTTTTCTTACAAACTAACTGCACAATACTGCAAAATAGATTTTTTTCAATACAAATAGGAACTTGTATGACCTAATCCCCGCAGGTGCGACATCGTTTTCCGCGGATTTCTTGTTCACATTGTCAGTCCGCATGTAGATCCCTCCATATGTTTGTTAGGCTTCGGTTTCTGCTTCTTATCTTGCTAAATAATTTATCAGAATGCAGCCATTACCTTGTGGGGGTATTTAATAAGCACTGCTTGTTGATACTTCTTGTTCATATTGAATTATTATTGCATAAAGAGTGTGCAGTATAAAAAAAAAAAAACAACCCTCAAAATTAAGAGCACTCCTTTTTTTTAAGAGCAATTTTTGCCTGTCCAGAATGTTTTTTTTCTTGTTATCCATATTCAGTATTAACCCTTGTCCTGCTGGGCCCGGATATAATACCCTGCCTTTGCAAACGGTGTAGATCCAGATCAGTTGGCTTCTGAAGAAGCCAACTGATCTGGATCTGCACTGTTTGTCATTTAGAACGTGAATTTGTATCAACAACCTGGATCAAGTAATCTGATTGGCTGAAAATTAGGAGTGAGCATGGCATCTTAATTTATTCAGCATGAGAAGGTTTAAAACTGCTCCATGAATGACCTCTTTTATGCAGTCCCAATGATGATTTTAATAGTGAATTTTATAGTAATGTATATGAAAACATGCATGTATATAAGGAAATCCTAGGAAGTGCCAGCTGCCTCATGTGGGGGATATTATTTATACAGTCAAACTTGTCTTAAGCAAGCACTTAAGGGAAAGCCAAAAAAATGTGAAGTGCTTGCTTAATACAGGTAGATTTACATTTATTTGACTTTAAATGGATTTGAAAATATGGCCGCTTAATAGGGGGGATTTAAGAAATTATTCTTCTCTACTGTGAATTATTGTCAAAGAAACATAGTGTTGGAGGGCAGATTGTGAAGTATTAATTCATGACGGCGAAGCCGGAGTGAATTAATACCCACATCTGCCCAACAACACCATGTGTTATTTGACCAGAAAAATTGTGTTGATTCTAACATGAAACATAAAGGAAAATATAAGCCTGTTCAGTAAATGCGTGGTTAGGTAAACTGACCGTGCTCGACATGACCCCATTGGGTTGACTGGGCCGTAAAACCTCAACAGAGACAAACAATTGCAATATTTTCCTAAGAGCTGTTTTGCAGCGGACATCAACAGAAGTAAATGTTTACGTGCGACATCATCAAACGTGCCGTTTTGCATGCATTATGTTGATGATGTGAATTATTGCAGTTTGATCACAGTAACATTTCCATAAGGCATTATGCTAAAATGTTAACATCATGTTAGAATGTTTAATACAGGTGACTTTTAAGACAGGTTTGACTGTATACTTAAGAAAATATCCTTTTTAATGCCCTTTGACAAAGTTGAGGGATTGTATTGCTTTTATTTCATTCATCTGTTTGTTCATTTTATTGGTAGATCAGAACTCATGAAGAGTTATGCTAGGGTCTTGCAGTTTCATATGTAGGTTCTTTATGGAGTCTTATATGGAGTTTTACCCCCTTTATGAAAAAATAAATAAATAAATAAATAAACAAGATCTTGTGTACAAAATATCTCAAAAAAGTATTGGTGCTAGGTCTTTGATACTTGGCGTACTTACTGGAGTTGAGGACTAGACCATCTGATTAACTTTTTGAAAAAAAAAAAATTATGATAAATTTTATGAGGGTTATCATATTTATCCTAAGTAATGAGACACCTTATCTACTTACCATACTTGTGCTAAAATTTGAAATAGTCCATTCTACTACCCTTTGATGTGTCTAAAATATTGCTGTATGTATGGCAAACAGTGTAGACCCTGATCATACACCACATTTTGTGCTGTCTGATCTGGGTCTATACTGTTTGCAAAGGCCTATCTGTCCCAGTAGGGTTATTATGGTATACTGTTTTCAGTTCTGCATTTTGGCAAAATTTTAGGGAGCTTGGTGCCATAAAACAAAGTTAATCCCCCTTTCAAATAAACTTGAACTTTGTTTCACAACCTCTATTACTAAAAAGGGATATAATTATAGAAACAAATAATCTTCAAAAACAAATTTTAGAACATTCTTTAGAAGTGCTTCATTGAGACACTCGTAATGAAACATATATATACACAACATATATTCTGTGACCCATTTCAGTCTGGAGACCTCCAAAAGGGTAATTGGCAAACAGTGCTGACCCAGATCAGATGCTGCAGAATGCAATAGTTCAACCATTTTTATTTAGGAATATCCAAATCACATAGCCTGACATACCACAAACTGAAATTGGATTCTTCTAATATATGGTGTGGGGGAGTTTATTTGCTCTAAAATGGGTTTAAGAAATGGGAACTGCCAATATATTTGGTGACAACAGCATCTAACTAGCTTGTTGGGTCCTAATATTAACCTAAAAGCCTAATTCAGATCTTTTGCAGGCCAGCCTCAGTGGCTGGATGCACATCCAATTGGTGATTAGGAAGTCACAGGTTCAATCCCCATCGGGTCCGCCAACATTCTGTCGTGGTGATTGATCATGAAATATTTCTGGGGCCATTCTCTTCATTCTGTTGATTCAAGAAGTAGTCAGTTGCTGGCAAAAGAATGTGCACAAGTACTGGTTAACCGCCTAGAGGACTAAGCCTGTCCAGGAAAAGGTTTGGTAAACTGGCCACGCTCAACATGATCCTAATGTGTTGACTGGGCCGTAAAACTTCAACTTAATCAATCAAAAAAATCTTTCGCAGACATCATAATAGGAATGAATTTTATTTTTGTGGATTTCATTAACCCATTTAAGTCTGGCATCCCATAAAAGGGACATTGGCAAACCAGATCAGAATGTGGTGTCTGATCAGGGTCTACACTGTTTGCATTAAGTTCAGGAATTTCTGTTAAACATAGTCATAATAAAAAACTAATCACACACCCTGTTATTGGAAATAGACTGGTCCAAAGAGTTATGATAGAATAGTCCACCAGGCGTAAATGGGTTAATGCAGCCCAAAGGGCTTTATGATAAGTTTGTGAGTGATCCCTGGTGTTTACACATCGATAAAATATGCAAAAGCAGTAATTATTTCATTATAATTCCGACTTTGTCATCAAAATGTTTCAAATGTTGCCAGAAATGTCAATCTTTGAGATGGCGGAAGGAAAAAATATCTGATGGATTCCTGCTCTGGACTAAATTAACCCTTAAACAAGTCACAACAATTGTCGTCTGCTTTGTCATCTGCTTGTGATTTAAAAAGTCATTTTTGCAAACAGTGTGGACCCAGATCAGACTGCTCCTCTAGGACATAAACATACAATATTTTCAAATGCAGGTTTTCTTGGCATTTTAAGGATTAAAGTGTCAAACTTTTGTCTTAAACCAATGATGAAATGTTTATAAAGATAGGAAGTTGGAATTATTCTAAAATATTTTTTTTTTTTTATTTATCAGAGAAAATGAGGTTTGATATTTCATGTGAATTTTTCATGTGAATTGTCTGCCAGCAGACAATTTACATGGAATGTCAAGCCTTATTTTATCTGAAAAGTAACAAAATATATACATTTTGGAATGTTGTCTGCTACTTTTGTGACCGGTGCTTTAAGAAATAAAGCGTAGGCTGGCCTCCATTTGCATTGAGCTTTTATACCTCTCATGGTTGTTTGATTTGGAGTTTAAAGGCACAGTCAACACTTTTAAGGTCATGTTGAGCTGGTCAGTTTTTAACTAATCACATTTTTAGTGGACAGGCTTAGTCCTCTTTATAAACTCACAACTGCCTTTCTTGAATTAGCGGAAGGGAGAGAATGGCCATAGAAAACATATTATGATTAATCTCCATGAGAATGTTGCCAGACTAGGCTGGGATCGAACCTCCTGATCACCTCCTGATCACCTGTCGGACACATAACCGACTAAGCCACCAAGGCCAGCTATACCTCTTTTAATGCCTGGAATACTGAAATGGTATTTTAAGATAAATGGATTCCCTTCATTTCCTTTTCTCAAGAGCTGCATACATCATTATGGTTTGTTTCTATTTGCTCACCATTATGGGCTCTATAACTTTATATTAATTGGCTTATGTCCTCTCAGATTAGGCTTTAATCATCACCACTCTCTGGCCTAATTTAGCAGACAGCAAATTGATAATATTTTTCTTATTTTTTCCAGAAAACAGTTTTCCAGAAAACAGGACATCACGAAAACATACCTATATATTTTTGACCTCCTTAAACCCCACTTTTATATAGTAAAACTGGGGTTTACAGGGGTATACATTATTTTTCTTATTCTTGCTCAAAAGCATAGATTGTGGGTACTCATTAGAACTGCCTCAGTGAGGCAGTTCTAATGAGTACCCACAATCTATGTTTTGAGCAGGAATATGAAAAATATCAGAATTTTTTATCTGAAAATTTTCCTTCTTTGGTTGGAAAATTTTCAATATATTTGAATAGGCGTGTTTTCATAATGTTAACATTTCCACTGGAGACAATTTGCTTGAAATGTCAAAACCAGTTTTCTGGGAAAAATAAGAAAAAATAATTTAAAACCTTTTCTGCTCAAAATTTTACCCAGATCTAACCATTAAAAGACAACGATAAATTCTTTGAGTTTTATGTCAGTATTTAGACTTTAATGAGGCATTTGTATATGAATTGTGGTACGAGGGTGAGTCGATAAGTATCCAGCCTAACTTTTTTCCGGTTGAGATCCACCTCTTCTTTTTCGATGTAATTGCCCTCTAGTGTGATGCACTTAGACCAACTGTGTTCAAGTGCCATCAGCCCAGAACTTGAAAAGTCAGGGTCCTTTCCATTGACCCACTCCTCAACTGCCGGCACGACTTCTTCATCAGACCGGAAATGAAGTCCATGGATATCCTTTTTCAAGTTTGGGAATAGGAAGAAGTCGCTAGGAGCTAGATCAGGCAAATAGGCAGGATGTGGTATTAATTCATACCCGTTGCGCTCTACAGCATCCATTGCAACTTTGCAAGTGTGGACTCTCGCGTTGTCCTGTTGCAGCAAAACACCTTTAGAGAGTTTACCTCGGCGTTTTTCATGGATGGCGGTTCTCAACTGGTCTAACAAGTTTGCATAGTACACTCCAGTTATTGTACTTCTCTTGGGTAAAAAGTCCAACATAATAACACCTTTTGCATCCCAAAATACTGTGCCATCATCTTGCCAGCAGATGGTTGGGTCTTGGAAATTCTTTGGCCTCAGGGACCAAGACCCTACCCACTGACGACTCTGAGCTTTATTCTCTGGCTCATAATAATGAACCCAAGTCTCATCAACAGTCACCAGATGCAAAAGAAAATCATCTTTTGACCTAAAACGCTTCAACAAGGCGCTGCATACTGATACTCTGGTTGCCATTTGCTCATCGCTAAGGGATTTGGGGACCCAATGGGCTGTTAGCTTGCGCATACCTAAACGATCATGTAAGATTGTTGAAACCCTACCATGTGAAATGCCTAATGCCTGCGCTGTTTCTTCCACCAGAATTAGCCTATCAGAGTATACCAGATCCCAAACTTTCTTACACATTCCTTTGTCGGAGGCATCCAGTGGGCTTACAGACCTGGCTTCATCTTCTAAAGACGTTCTACCGCGTTTGAATTCCCCTACCCAGAATTTAACCTGAGCATAAGATGGTGCAGAAGACCCATAAACATTGGCTAACTCGGCGTGTATTTCCTTGCCTGTTTTACCTTTCAAATACAAGTACCGAATTACAGCACGGTACTCAACTTTAGATGAAAAGCATGCCTTTGCTTCACTAGCCATGTTTGACATTCAATATCTTATTAAAGAATGACTCGCGTGCAATTTTATACCCATGTATAAAACATATATTGAAACAAAGCATGAAAATTGTGACCGTCTTGGTCCATCGGAAATGGGATAGGCAGGTTACTTATTGGCACGCCCTCATAGTTTTGCAATGTGCGCATATTATTATAGAAATCGAATCAAATTTTTTATTGGTAATCATGTTCCGTGGCTCCAGATAAGAGGGGTTATCTACATAATCTCTTTCTTGTTTCTCCAGGAAAATGTATGTTGTGGGTACTCATCAGAAGTGCCTCAGTGAGGCACTTCTGATGAGTACCCACAATATGTTTCCATGGATAAATAAGAAAAAAAAATCAGTACTTTTCGGTTCAAAAAAAAGGACTATCTGGAGCTATGTGTTTTTTTCTTGAAAATTCTGAGCGGAAATTGCTGTATCACAGGCCAATCTGTCCTAATACTAAGGATTATTATGATACTCTTAACGGAAAAAAAAATTGCCTCCTTTCAAATGTAACCTGCAGTGAGAAGGCATAGGTTCATGGCAGATTAGAATGAGCTTGCTTGAAGTTTTATCCATATCTATAAATGCCTAGATCAGAGGTTTAGTTTCTATGAATAATAAAAAAAAATTAGAATGTCATCTGCTACTAATTTTGAGTGGTAGTATAATCCTGGTCCTGCTGAACCTAGATATGCTCTACCTTGGCTCTAACCTTGGCAAACAGTGTAGATCCAGATCAGTTGGCTTCTGAAGAAGCCAACTGATCTGAATCTGCACTGTTTGCTATTCTGAAGAAGCCTAATGATCTGGATCTACACTGATTGGCTTTAGGTATGTGAATTTGTATCAACAACCTGGATCAGGTTATCTGATTGGCTGAAAATTAGAAGTGGGCATGGCATCTTAATTAATTCAGCATAGCAAGGCTCAAGGATTAACAAGGTTTCTGGTGTTTGTGTATTTCAGGGAGTAGTGAAAGGAACTTTACTGGTCACTCCAAATGCCGTTATGTTTGATCCCGATGTCTTGGATCCGCTTGTGGAGGAACATGGCACAGAGAAGTACGGTATGATTGCGCCAATGGACATGATCATTAGCGCAGCCATGTACCATGATATTGCTGTGATGAAATTACGAGGAAAAGTTCAGTAAGTCTTAGTCTGATTTATTTCTTCGATAAATGTTTTGGGATTTTAGTACCTGTTCATTAGTACGGTAAATGTCCTAAAATTTTTAACACTTTACTTCATACCATTTTTGCCTAAATTTTGTTATTTATGCAGCTGTTTCTTAAAATAGTGGAATGGCAAACAGTGTAGACCCTGATCAGACTGCTCCTGAGGAGCAGTCTGATCTGGGTCTGCACTGTTTAAGGAGCAGTGTGATCTAGGTTTGTACTGTTTGCATATGCCATTTTGTCTGAAACTTTGGTGTTTGAAATTTTAGGGCATTTACCGTATTTGTTCAAAATTTACGTGTATGGTAAGGAGTTGACAGTCTACTTCTACAAGAAGTTTGATCAGTGCATTCTCAATGTGGGATTTATGATTAGCCCTGAGCTTTTGCTGTTGCATAGTCTTTGTGCAGACTGCACTTAGGGACAGCCTGATTTTTGCCTGTATGGGTCACCTTTGTCACGGCGGGCCCCCGTAGCCTAGTGGATAAGAGAGTTGACTCTTAATCCATTAGGTTTCTCACCGCTGTGGTTCGAGCCTAGCTCGGGTCATATGTGGGAAAGCCAAGTTCTGCTTACGGATGGTCAGGTGGTTTTTCTCCGGGTACTCCGGTTTTCGCCCACCTTCGATGAACGATCGGCTCGATATAAGTGAAATATTCTTGAAAGGGCCGTAAAACCCAAATCAAAAAAAAAAAAAAAAAAAAAAAAAAATCACCTTTGTCACTGAATGATTTTTGACATGATCTGGCTATGAACACATTGAACAGAGTCAATGGCAGTAACAATGACAATTGTTTCTGGCCATGCTTTTTAAGGTATAAATCTGGTATGATTCAATATGGGTTTTTCTGTTTTTTTAATGGTTAATTGCTGGGATAGTGTGCATTTCATCTCAAGTTTCATTTTACTGAAAAAAAACACTTTTTACAATATATTATTTGTTTATACTTCAGACCTGATGGAACAATGTTTCCTAAGCCCGAGGTTTATCATGACAAAACATGTCCACTATACATTGCTAGACAGAACAGTAAAGAACAAGAGACAGATGATAGTGAGGACAAGGTTGGAGATCTAACAGACCTCGCAGATACTAAGAGAAAAACATTTAGCAAAGCAAAGTCAGAAAGTGTGTGTTCATGTGGTGGTATAGATCTTAAGGAAAAAGATACATTGCTAACATTAGAGACAGACAAACAGCTGGACTCCGAGCATTTAAGTGGTGAAGTCAATCAAGGACGAAATGCGGACGATGTAGATGACACGGATATTAAATCAGGAGAAGTGACTGCCTCAAAAGAAGGTCCTTTGGTTGACTTCAGTGAATCTGATGCAAGAACAACAGAATGTGATAAAAGTGAAACAGCAGAATTTTCAGATGTTTTTGAAAAATCTTTAAAACCAACACATAGTCCTAAAAGCCCCAAAAGTCCAAGAAGCCCCAGGAGCCCACGTTTACATGTTGACTTCTCCATTAGTGATGAATGCTCAAATAAAGCAGATTCTGAGACTTCCAGTAAAGATGTTTTGAAAGGAGATAACATTAGTGAGAAAACTTTGAGTGATACTTTAAACAGAATATCAGATTCAGCAGCAGCTTCTACCATGGAAGGCACAGATAAAGACACAGAAATTTCAGATAAAGATGAAAAGACAGTACAGATTGGAAATATTGTGTACCTTCCTGTTGAAGAGGACAGTGAGGGTCATGTATCTCTTAAATCCCTCGAAGAAACTCAAAATGCTTTGTCTAAGTTAAGCACAGAAGCCTTTGAGCAGACATCTAAGACAGAAACCAGTCTTACTGGAACTGAGTCAAGGAGTGAAAATCAGGATATCGAAAAGAAACGTTCCTCGTCGACCAGCTCACTGGGGCCTTTCAGCCCTTCACCACACCTGAGTGCTTTCGTAAATTACGCAACGGGATTCTTTTCACGGACAGAATCCCAGAAAGACATCAAGGACATTAAAGAAGCAGTGCCTGATTCTAAGGTGGAGGAACCTAAGAAAACTTCAGACATTCCAATGATTGCTGCAGCACCTATGGCAGGGAGAAGACGGGGAAAAATCAGTCGACATAGCAACACTAATCAGGAAGTAGAGGTGGAAAGCGCGGTGAAAATGAACGAGAAATTGGAGGATTTGTTTTCATTGGATTATGACAGTAAGTTACGTCTAATTCACAAGGCAGACCAAGTATGATATTTACCCTAAGTATTCAGACAGACTGGTTTGAGCAAACAGTGTAGATCCAGATCAGTATCTGATGAGTTCTATACTGTTTGCCATTCAATCACCACTTTTTTAGATATGGTTAATGTCCTAAATGCCCTAGAATTTCTTACACCAAAGTTTTTGACAGTGGCATGTGCAAACAGTGCAGAAGTGGATCAGGCTGCTCCTGCAGGAGCAGCCTGATCAGGGTCTACACTGTTTGCCATTTCACTTGGTATTTTAAGATATAGCTGCATAAAAAGCAAACTTTAGGCTAAAAAAGGTGTGGAATGAAATGTTCAAAATTTTAGGACATTTACCCTATACACTTCAACCTCATTATAACACGGTTCGTTTTAAGACGGTTTTGGTTGCAACACATTTCAAATATGGATCCCAAAAATACATAGATTATATTGAAAAATGACCATAAATGGTCATTTTTCAATATAATCTATACATTTTTGTTTGGATATAACACGGTTGTTTAACTAACACGGTTTATATTTTTGACCCCAATAATAGTGCTATAAAGAGGTTGTGGTGTATCACCAGGTGGCCAAATGGATGTGTTCAAATTTTAGTAGAAGTATGATAAGGAGTTAACCCATTAAAGACTGAATAAACTCTCCCACCTTATATATATGAAGAATCCATTTTTGATTTTAGGTATATCTGGCTATCTGATATAGATATTCCTAAAGAAAAAACTATTTGCAAACAGTGGGGACCCTGATAGATGCTGCATTCTTCAGCATCTGATCTGCGTCTGCATTTTTTGCCAGTTACCCATTTAGGGGTCTCCAGTCTTCAATGGGTTAAGGTGTCTTAATGTTTAGGGTAAATAATGTGAAATAACAGTTCTCATATCTAACATGCTACAGACCAAAAAATGTTACAGTTTGTCTTTGCTGTGTTAATTTGCACTTTTGACTGATCTTATTGTATAATTACAGAATGGATTAAAATACTGTCAAAGAGATATTTAATAATGATAATTTGACTTGCACATAACCATAGCTCACGGTGTTACAGTAATCTGAATTATGGGAGAATGTTGTTTTGAAACCAAGACTGGATATTTGTTAGAGTACCTCAGTGAGGCGATTCTTACAAATATCCAAAACATGCTTTCTGTTAGGAAATAAGAATCATTTTGCTGCGTTTAAAGATTATTTACAACAGCATATTATGTCCCCCATCTACGTTCAGGAGGACTGGTGACCTTGACCTAATTTTCAAGGATACAGCAGTAGAAAAACTAAAAGTTCATGGGGGGGGTGGGGGGGGACATCTGTTATTTCTGGAAATACTTTGGGAATAAATGTTTTTATTGTAACAAGTATCCACTGTCTTTAACCCTTGCCTTGCTGAGTATATTAAGATGCCACGCCCACTTCTAATTTCCAGCCAATCAGATTACTTCATCCGAGTTTTTGATAGAAATTCACATACTTAATGACAAACAGTGGAGATCCAGATCAGTTGGCTTCTTCAGAAGCCAACTGATCTGAATCTGCACTGTTTGCTAAGACAGAGCATGACGTGATTAGCAAGAGAAGGGTTAAATTCAGCATATTATGGGTTAAATGGTGCAAGCATGGAATTAATTCAGCTTTTTAATTTCATTATTTGCTTTTTTTTAGTTGCAGGTACCGTAGTCACTAGATGGTGTATGGATATTGTAAGAAAACGGCTTTCAGTCAAGAAAATACAAAAAATCTCTGCCATGATTTTGAATCCATGCTAATCTAGCATATAATACCAGGATGTAGGCATTAACACCTGGTTCTACAGAATCATTTCATGCTAACAGTTTTTGTAAACATGGAATGTAGGTTCTGATAAAGGGAGATTTCAGAAGATAAATTTTGTTATGATTATTTTTATTATTATTATTATCATCAGTACAGTTATCACCTGCTGTGCTTTTGACATTCTTCCGAAAGAGGTTTTTTCACTTGGTGTTTTATTCTAAATGGAAAAATTGATTTGCAATTGACAATATCATATTGGGAACCGTTTGCCTTTTCTGTTTCTGGGATTTGTTCTCAAATATTTACTCTAAAAATATATTTATAGCTATAAATTAGTCCGTCCTATGCAATTTCTATAGTAAAGGGATTTCTTTGGAAGTGTTTCATCTAAGTAAATATTTTTAGCTCACCTGAGCTCTGCTCAGGATGAGCTATTGTGATCACTTTTCGTCCGTCGTCCGTCCGTCCGTCCGTCCGTCCGTCCGTGCGTCCGTCCGTCCGTGCGTCCGTCCGTTAACATTTTCAAACGACTTCTCCTCTGAAACCGCTGAGCCAATTTTGCTCAAATTTCATATGGAGCCTCCTTAGGGTGGGGGAACGAAAAATTGCTAAAATGGTTGCGGTCCGTTGACCAAGATGGCCGCCACGCCCATATATGGTAAAAACCTTTAAAAATCTTCTTCTCCAGAACCGAGAATGCCTTGGGGCTGAACCTTTGCAGGAATCATCGGGGACGGGAGGTCTACCAAAATTGCTAAAAGAATTGTCGTACGTTGACGTTTGACCTTTTTACGGCAAGGTCAAGTTTGCTTCCCTATGCATTTGTATGGGAAAAACCTTTAAAAATCTTCTTCTCCAAAACCGAGCATGCCTTATGGCTGAATCTTTGCATATATCTTTGGGAACAGGAGAGCTACCAAAATTGCTAAAATAATGGTCGTACATTGACATTTGACCTTTTTACGTTAAGGTCAATTTTGCTTCCTTATGCATTTGTATGGGAAAAATGACCAGAATTTCAAACAACTTCTCCTCTGGAGCCTCTGGGCCAATTTCGCTCAAATTTCATATGGAGCCTCCTTAGGGTGGGGGAACAAAAAATTGCTAAAATGGTCACGGTCCGTTGACCAAGATGGCCGCCACGCCCATATATGGTAAAAACCTTTAAAAATCTTCTCCTTCAGAACCGAGAATGCCTTTGGGCTGAACCTTGGCAGGAATCATCGAGGACGGGAGGTCTACCAACGTTGCTAAAAGAATTGTCGTACATTGACGTTTGACCTTTTTACGGCAAGGTCAAGTTTGCTTCCCTGTGCATTTGTATGGGAAAAACCTTTAAAAATCTTCTTCTCCAAAACTGAGCATGCCTTATGGCTGAATCTTTGCATATATCTTCGGGAACAAGAGAGCTACCAAAATTGCTAAAATAATGGTTGTACATTGACATTTGACCTTTTTACGTTAAGGTCAATTTTGCTTCCTTATGCATTTGTATGGGAAAAATGTTCAGAATTTCAAACAACTTCTTCTCTGGAGCCTCTGGGCCAATTTTGCTAAAATTTCATATGGAGCCTCCTTAGGTAGGGGGAACAAAAGATTGCTAAAATGGTCACGGTTCATTGACCAAGATGGGCGCCATGCCCATATATGGTAAACACCTTTATAAATCTTCTTCTCTAGAACAGAGGATGCTTTGGGGCTGAATATTTGCATAAATCATCGGGGACAGGGGGTCTACCAAAGTTGCTAAAATAATGGTCATACATTGACATTTGACCTTTTTACGGCAAGGTCAAGTTGCTTCCTTATGCATTTGCATGGGAAAAAACATTTAAAAATCTTATTCTCCAAAACAGAGGATGGCTTGTGGCTGAATCTTTGCATATATCATCTGGAACAGGCGGTCTACCAAAGTTGCTAAAATAATTGTCATACATTGACATTTAACCTTTTTACGGCGAGGTCAAGTTTGCTTCTGTATGCATTTGTATGGGCGCCATACATTTGTATGGAAAAAATGTTGATAATTTCAAATGGCTTTTCCTCTGAAGCCTCCGGGCCAGTGTTGCTCAAATTTCATGCGGAGCCTCCGTGGGCAGGAGAATGAAAGATTGCTAAAATGGGTATGGTCCATTGATCAAAATGGCTGCCATGCCAATATATGGTAAAAACCTTTAAAAATCTTCTTCTCCATAACCAAATAAGCCCTGGGTCCTAATCTTTGCACAAATTATAGGGGACAGGAGATCTACCAAAATTGCTCAAATGATGGTTTATGTTGACATTTGACCTTTTTACCTCCAAGGTCAAATTTGCTTCCCTATTTGTGTGGGCCATATACATTTATATTGAAAGTATCGAAGTGACTTGTAGATCAACAGTAGTTAAAATTGTTCTGATTGGAAATCTAAGATGGCCATCATCTGGTTTATATTTATAATATGTCCCTGCCACTGTGCTGTTTACATGTATAAAATCACGATTCTTCAGAAACCACTTAGCCAATTTCCACCAAATTTCACATTGATCCTTCTGTTGAAGTCTGATTGATAGTTTATTAATGATCATGCTCCATTGACTGTCAGGCCCATATATTCTT
The DNA here is from genome assembly GCA_964016985.1 of Anodontia alba. Taxonomy (NCBI): domain Eukaryota; kingdom Metazoa; phylum Mollusca; class Bivalvia; order Lucinida; family Lucinidae; genus Anodontia; species Anodontia alba. The sequence continues at coordinate 52,606,675 of OZ024835.1, forward strand.
CTTCAAAACTAAGAACTGCTCAAATGATGATATTTTCATTAGTTGCGATGATAGGATTGGATAAATGTTGCATAACATCTGCATGTCTGCAGTGGCTATGTCACTCAGGTGAGCGAATCGTGGCCCGTGGGCCTCTTGTTTAATTACTGATGTTTCACAACAATACTGTAAAAATTTCAGAAAATTTAAACGAACTTGTTGAAAACCTGCCTACAATTTACCTACCCTACAGATTTCTGTATAATTTGCTGCCATTTTTACTATGGGAAAAATTTAAAATATTTGTTTTTTTTAAAACTAATGTCTAGAATAGACTTTGTGTGCATAGGTACTTGCAACAAATGGTTTTGCATTAATCATGACAAAAGTTTGCAAATTTATTTCTTCTGTGTAAAGCACCTGGCAAAAAACAATTTTCCAAAAGGTGTCGCAAGGAGAGTAATCAGAACCCATTCTAACAGCTACACATAATAAGCTCGACAATGTACTTGATTGTCTGAGCTGAAAAATGGAATAAAAAATTTCTTGACTGAAAGTTACACCATTGTGAGTCTGCTTTTGTGAATTTTAACCCTTTCATCCCTAAACTTCTGATATGGACTATTCTGTCTTTAGATTTGGACTGGTCCATTGTTGCAAATAAGGATATGTCAGAAATCAAAAACAGAATGACAAACAGTGAAGATCCAGATGAAACGGCTTGTTACAAGCCATCTCATCTGGATCTACAATGTTTGCAAAGGTTAAGAGAATGGCAGCTGGAGATTATGATGAGATCGCTCATTACGAGCCATCATGTCAGGATCTGCACTATTTGTAAAGGTGACTGGATTAGTTTAAAGGGCTGAAAAGGTTACGTTACATGCACATTGCTTTCAAAGTCAGCTTTAAGATTATGAAGCTGTGATAAGTGTAAAGAAATGTGTTGTCCTGTAGTTACCCAGAACTAAAAAACTGACTGACTGGAAAACAGTGTAGAACGAAATAACTCCTCTGTTTTCTGTCCAAAAAAATTCTATATTTTTATGCGTCACCGGGGTGTCCAACTGATCTTGGTTTACAGTTGGGCAAGGCCTGCTATTCTTGTAGCAGGTAAGGGTAGAGGGGGAATGTTTTTATTTCTTCTGTTTCTTAACTTTAACTCCTATTCCTCTTTTTTCCCTGTCCCTCTCTTTCATCTCCTCTACCATCTCTTCTATCTCTTTTCTCCCTTTCTCTGGGAGACGACACAAAATGACCTACATGGGTTGACGTGTCGTTAAACCCCAACACAATCAAAAAGTCCATATTTTTACCTTAAGTGTTTGGACAGACAGACCAGAGTAAACAGTATAGACCCAGGTCAGATACTGCATTCCAAATATCAGACTTCCTAGAATGTAGTGGGATAATCAAGGAAAAAATAAAAAGCAAAATTTAGGCAGAAAAATGTACGGATTAGGACATAGATATACTGGTCAGGCTGTACACTGTATCACAAAGCTCTGAACACTTATCACAGCTTAGGTCCAGAGGAGTTGTTAAGGAGGAATATTTGATGATAATTTTGGGATAATTTTTCTTATTTCTCCATAAAAACATATGTTGTGGGTACTCATTAGAAGCGCCTTGGCGAGGCGCTTCTAATGAGTACCCATAACATATGTTTTTATTGAGTACTGGAGAAAATTATCCCAGAATTATCATCAAATACTCCCCCTTATCAACAACTCTGTTATCTCCTTATTCTAGATAACAGGAGTAGCCAGATAAATAGTTTTCTTATTTCTCCATGAAAACATGTTATGGGCACTCATTTTAATCGCCTTGCAAAAGCAATTCCGATTAGTCCATCAAGTGTTGCGGAGAAGTAAGAAAAGGAGTGAGATTTGGTGAAAAAAATGCCATGTCTAGAACTATGTCATATAAACGCTAAAAGTGCAATGCAAAATGGTAGTAGATGACAATCTTTTTTTTTTTTTCAGAGAACATTAAGGCTTTGCATTGTCTATTTGAAAAATAAAGCTTGACATTAAATGAAATGTCTGTTGTTGTTGTTTTTTTATATAGAAAAATAAGGCTGGACATTTAATGTGAATTATCATGCAACAATTCATGTTTTAATGTTAAGCCTTATTTTTTCATGCTGACAACTTATATTAAATGTCAAGCCTGATTTTATCCAGGCAGACAATTAGCATTAATTGTCAAGCCTTATTTTTTCTGAAAAATAAAATCAGAATGTCATCTGACTGGTACTTTTAAAGTTAACACTTGTCATGCTGAATGAATTAAGATGCCACACCCACTTCTAAATGTCAGCCAATCGGACGTCTTGATCAAGATTGTTGATTCAACAGATCTGGATCTACACTGTTTGCTTAGGCAGAGTATATCTGGGTTCAACAGGACAAAGGTTAAAAGTTTTCTCCCTTTTTGTTTCCTTCCAGGTTATAGCATGCCTTCAATTGTTGTGAGCTTCTGCCATACTTTGTTATTTCAGTTTGGGGAATCCAGATACATTGTTCTGGGAACTTGTTGGATTTGTTCAATGAGATCCCAGACCATATATATAAGGGGTGGAAAAAAAAGTTTTCATCAAAATGATCTGGATCCCAGGTTTTTCTTGGTTTTTGTTTCAGAATCCTGCCTTGCTTTTACTATACCTCAGGGTGAATATTTAGACTGGCTCCAGTCTCCACTGATTAAATATTTACTCTTATAAGCTTGTTTGAGCCACTAAAATAAAACCAAAATAATATTATGACTATAAAGTGACCAGCCTTTATAGTCATGATATTGTTTGGGTTTTATTCTAGTGGACTATCAAACCGGATTATAAAAATAAATGTTTAGTCACTGGAGAGTGGAGCTAGTCTAGGTGAATATTATGTTCTAAAACATAATTTGACTTCTCAATTGCAGAAATTCCAAATTTGCTTGCTTAACACACATACCCCTTTAATCCTTAAAGTGCTAATCACAACAACAACATCCAGTGATTTGAAATATATATTTTTTATTTTTCAGAGAAAATAGGGCTAGGCACATGATTCATGTGAAATGTCAGGTCTCACTTTCCAAAAAAATAAAATCAGTTTTAGAATGTCATCTTCTACAAATTTGCTTAGTTCTTTAAGGATTAATGGTTAATATGTTTGGTATAAAAACTGATAACATTTTGAAATAAGGTTTGACATTTCCATGAAATGTCTCCTGAGGACAAAAACCCTATTTAGTAGTAAAAAAAAAAAGTATCCTCAATCTGTGATCTGATCTTGTCCAGAGTGTACTTAAGGTTTATTTTATTGATAAGAATTGGAATGATAAATTTGACTGTAAAGTTTATATCAGAGAAGTAATTAATTTAATTGAACATACAGGTAATAATATGCATACAATTAAATAAAACATAAAATATTGGGGCATTTCAGCTCCCTACCACATTTATCTCAAATTTCAAAGAGTCCATTCTACTACCCATCGACATGCCCTGCTGGATGAGGTGAAAACAGTATAGACCCTGATCAGATGCCACATTTTGTGGCATCTGATCTGGGTCTACACTGTTTGCACAGACCTGTCTCTCCCAATACTTAAGGTTATTACAGTGTCTCATATTTTTGGCTCAACCTGTAAATCTATGCAGTCTGATCAAGATTTTTCCATTCTATTCCATTGATAAATTGTATTTGACCTAGCACACTGTACGCTTGGGCTTTCAGATTTAGTGGAAAAACTTGTAGTAAGATATGTATCCACCTACTAAAAGTATACTTTAAAATTAGATCAGCAAATGACTTATTTAATGTTTACACGATGTTTTGTGGTTTTTTTGTTGTTTTTTTTTCTGATTTTCTGTATAAAAGCATATGTTGTGGGTACTCATTTGAATTGCATCGACAAGTCGATGCAATTCAAATGGGTACCCACAACATATACCTTTAAGTAGTAGACGAAGAGTGCACTGGCTGTAACCTGAGATTACTTGACTATGTACTTATAGGGGTATGTGTTGTAATATTAGGTTGAATACGGTATTCTCTCCTATGAGAAACTATTGAGATGCCCTTCTAATCAGGAGATCTGTATTCTTTCATTTTGTGCGATTTCTGTATATTTTAACAATGTATTTTCTTTTCATAATGATTTTCCTTGTCTTATTATAGCTGGGGCAATAGCATCAATGCATTGATATGTCACTATATTTTTGTGATGATACTGTATCGTAGTACTGATGGTCAGAATCGATACTTCTTGATACCTGCATAAAACACTTTTTATATATATACAAAGGCTTTCAACCTTTACCTTACTCTGGGCTATTCAGCAGATGACAGGTTTATGAAATGCCAAAGCCAATTTTCTGGGAAAAGTAAAAAAAAAAATTTCAAATTTTCATCCGCTGAAATTTTTTTTATCCAGCATGCTAAGTATTATCCCTTAAACTGCCAGTCACAACAATTGTCGTCTGCTTTGTCATCTTGTGATTTGAAGTCATTTTTGCAAACAGTGTGGACCCAGATCAGACTGCTCCTAAAGGAGTACTGTTTGTCTGTATGCAAAAATAGGTTTGAAAATTTTGCAATATTCAGCAGACAACATAAACAGACGACATTTTCAGATGCAGGTTTTCTTGGCAGTTTAAGGGTTAACACAACACTCATATATTGTGTGACAAATATAGAAAAACCAACAGAGTTAAAGTATCATGATACAGTATGGTATCAGACACTTGATAAGGTGATAATCATCAGGAAAACAAGTCTGTATAATTTTGACCCCCTTAAACCCCACTTTTATATAGTAAAACAGGGGTTTACAGGGGTATACATTATTTTCTTATTTCTGCTCTAAAACATAGATTGTGGGTACTCGTTAGAACCACCTCGTTGAGGCGGTTCTAATGAGTACCCACAATCTATGTTTTGAGCAGAAATATGAAAAATATCATAATTTTTCATCTGACAATTTTCATTTTTTGGTGAAAAAGTTTCCAGTATATTTAAATAGGCGTGTTTTCATAATGATCGTGATACTTTTTTCTGGTGATACCCAGCTTCTATCAGTTTTGGTTTCTCATAACTCTTTTCTTATGCCATGACATATTTGTAGCATGGGTTTTAAATGTCAGCAGAAGAACTGGTTAGTCTAGGAGATATTTGAGATTTTAAAATTAATCGTAGCCGAGCTTAAATTAATTTAACAAGAACTGCTGCCATTCTTTAAAACAAATTTATTTCTTTACTTTTTGAACGGGATTTTAATAAATTTTTTAGCTGTTTCTACCATTTATAAACGTTTTTCTGAAATTAAGTTTCTTTAAATGAATTTTCCGTTTTGGTTGAATTTAAATAGACAGATTTTAGAGGAAAAGACATATTTATGATACAAAACATTGGATGATAGAAAGAGGTGATTTTTATAATACAAAAAAAATGGTCAGATTGAGGTATTTTTTTATAATACAATTATTTGTCAGAGTAAGTGAATTTTATGATACAAAAATATGTCAAAAAGAAGTGACTTTTATCAAAAGAAAAAAAAAAAAAAAAAAGAATGTCAAAGAGAGGTGATTTTTATGCTAAATGGTTATAACTCAACAAAAGACAACCCCAACTGAAGCTATGTCCCCATTAAAGGGGAGTCCACTAGCAGAAATGAATTTACTGCCCCTACCGAAAGGAGATTACGGAAAATGTCCTAAAATTTTGTACACCAAAGTGACTGACAAAATGGCATGTACAAACAGTGCAAAATGGCATGTACAAACATGGCATGTACAAACAGTCTACACTGTTTGCCATTCCACTGCTTCTAGAAACAACTGCATTAAAAGCAAGAATTTGGCCAAAAAAGTGTGGAATGAAGTGTTCGAAATTTTAGGATATTTAACATACTTTTAAAGAAAGTGAGGGTGTGGAGGCACATTCTTTCAAGAACAGCCTGCTTTTAGAAGGGGAGCAAATACTTTGTGTTCAGATTATCTCCCTTTGAAGTGCAGCCATTCACTTGACACGTAGCCTTCTGGGTAAAGATTACAGCAGACATTTTAAAAATATTTTTTTATTTTATCCAGAAAATAGGCATTGATATTTCATGAAATGTCAAAGCCTACTTTATAGGAAATAAAACTGCAAACCATGCACCATGCCCCTCCACACAGGGTCATATTCTCTTTGCACTTCTGTAGTATAAGGGCTGAAAACAATCTAAGTTAAACATAAAGAGAAGCAATAAACAGTTATTTCAGAACTAAAAAAAAAAAAAAAAAAAAAACACAAAAAAGTCTAAGTTAAAAATGCAATAAAAAGTGATAAAAAATAATTTCAGGATTCTGAAAAAAACAATATGCATATCTTCAGACCATCCTAAAAGCGTGTGTAAAGTTTCAAAAGGATCGGCCTGGAACTGTAGGAGTTGCGCATACAAGGTACATACTCCCTATACATTTCTGTAGTATTAGGGCTCGAAAAAAGTCTAAGTTAAAAATGCAAAAAATGTAATAAAAAATAATTTCAGGATTCTGAAAAAACAATATGCATATCTTCAGACCATACTAAAAGCTCCTGTAAAGTTTGAAAAGGATTGGCCTAAAACTGTAGGAGGAGTTGAGGGCAAACGAATGGTGGGGGTGCTGACGGACGGACGGACACTCAAAATTTCAGAGGGTATAACATAATTTACCGCCACTTTTTTGGTGGTGGGGCATAAAAATGAGAAAAATCTAATCAGTTTGTCGTCTGCTAAATTTGCCCAGAGAGTGGGTAAAAGTTAATTGTCTGTTGGCTTTTTCAAGTTGTTTTCTGAAGAAAAAAAAATCATACAAAATAATGGTTCAGTCTTGTTACCGTGATCACACATTATCCAGTTTATCTGACAAGCTTTAGAAGCACAGAAGAAACACGACCTATTACATGACAATTTAATAATCTCGGACTATAATGGTCATTTCCATTTGAATAGATACATAGGTTCAGATGAGGCCCTTCATGCAACGGAAAACTATTGATATTTTTCTTATTTCTCCATGAAAACATATGTTGTGGTACTCATTAGAAGTGCCTCATTGAGGCACTTCTAATGAGTACCCACAACATATGTTTTCATGGAGAAGTAAGAAAAATATTTACCAGATTCTGTCTCTTACCTGACGCTATGTAGACAAAGATGGTAACAACCCATACCATACAAGAGGGTTTTGAAATGAGGTACCAAAAATCGCTAATCATGAAAATTTTAGCCCTTTAATCAGTAATAGATAAAGCTGTTTTCACAAAAATCAGTATATGTTGGATTTTTGGGCTTAATTATTAAATCATAAGCCTCAAAAATCGCTAATCACTAAAATATAAGGCCTTTGATCACTAATCATTTAAAAAAAAGCCAATTAATCACTAAACGATAAACCCCATGCAGACCCTCCTACTACAATTGATCCTTTTTAGAAGATATATGAGCTGGGAAACAGCATTTCCTACAAGATTGCGTGTGTCCTCAGTCGACTCAGATCAGCCTGGGCATCTGTGCAGTCTGATCAGTCTTTGCAGGATACTCTGTGGGTAGCCATGGATCCACAGTGTCTTTAGGAGGACAGTAAAAACTGATCAGCCTGAGTTTTCGCTGGGCGCACATGCAGTCTTGTAGGAAATGTTGTGCCCTAATTCGTATATTAGCAGTTTAGTTTGACTGGACTTCGAAGGATGCTGCTAGCACAAGCTGGTCATATACAGTTAAACTTCAATGGCTCAAACATCTTTGGGGCAATGGAGATAGTAGGGTCCCAGCTAGCATTCTACGTAAATCTACATCGGACTGTCATCGGCCCGTCAGCTACCCTGACGGGCCGATGACGGCCCAATATAGATTTACGTAGAATGCTGACTGGGGTTAATCATAGCGCCAGGTCAGGAGGCAAATGGAGATACGTAATTTAGGGATGTCTTTTTAATCTTCAATAAAATAATGGTATATTGAGTGTAATTCACTGAGTACACACAACATACATTTTTATAAAACTTGAAATAATTACTAGCTCTTATAATTTTCCAAAGTTTTGGAGGGATTCCCTCCTTCGTCAGGGTAAACAGAAAAAATATTTCTACTTCATTTTATGTGATCAACAACATGGCTTACAATGTTGTCGATCACATGTTGTTAATCACATAAACTTAATGAAGTAGAAATATTTTTCCGTTTACCCTGATGAAGGAAAGAATCCCTCCAAAAATTTGGAAAATTATAATTAAGAGCTAGTAATTATGTCAAGTTTTAATTATCTGTTGTTATCCCTTTGGATATAGAACCACAAGTGAAATATATTTTTACGATAAGAAAATTTCCCTAAAATATCCTTATTTATTTGTTTTGTGCTATTGTAAGAATTTCCTTGGGACTCAAAAACGAGTTTGAATCAGCCATGCTAAAGAGCCATTGGTGTTCGAGTCATCAAATACCACAATTATACAGTTCCCAGCTAACATTCTACATAAATCTACAGCGGGCCGTTAGCGGCCCATCAGCTACCCTGACGGGCCGCTAACAGCCCGCTATAGATTTATGTAGAATGCTTACTGGGTTACAGGTCATTTGCTCCTACTATATCATTCCTGGTATTTCAGAGTTCAAGCCTCGGAAGTCGGTAGCGTACAGCGATCCTCCACTCTACCTGTGTCTACGACTCGGAATGCCACAAAACAAAGTCTTCCATAACTATAGCATCGAGTCCTATGGCAGGCGAAGGAAGAAAGCAGAATATTGGTTCTCAATACCCCGAGAAAAGTATGTAGCATTGTTCTTGACCTTTGTCTAGCCGGTTAACTTTGAGTGGACTCCATTACAAAACCAAGTTAATACACATTTTCACACAAATGACTTTCATGGGTTGGTGCGTCATTAAACCTGAACTCATCGTCATCATCTTTGAGTGGACTCATTTACCACAACTCTTTGTTGTGGTCTATTTCCAATAGCAGAATGTATGATTAGTTTTCATTATTACTATCTTTTAGAGAAATTCCTGTATTTAATGCAAGCAGTGTAGAGCCTGAGCAGACCCCACAATCTGTGTGGCATCTGATCTGGGTCTGTACTGTTTGCCAATTACCCTTGGGGTATATTACCCAGGCTAAAATGGGCTATTTGTTTTCCATTAAGAAAACATGCCTATTCAAATATATTAAAAATTTCACCACCAAAAACTGAAAGTTTTCAGATAAAAATTCTGATATATTTCATATTTCTGCTGAAACCATAGATTGTGGGTACTTGTTAGAACAGCCTCACTGAGGCAATTCTAATGACTACTCACAATCTATGTTTTTTGAGCAGAAATAAGAAAAATAATGTCTACTCCTGTAAACCCCAGTTTTACTATATGAAAATGGGGTTTAAGGGGGTCGAAATTATAGGTATGTTTTAATGATGACTGCTTGCACAGACCTGTCTGTCGAAACATTTTGGGTAAAGACAGCACTGTTCAAACATAAACCTGTGCTAAGCAAGCACCTAAGGGAAAGCAAAAAGTAGTTGTATCCTGCTGAACTTGGATATGCCCTGCCTTTATGAACAGTGTAGATCCAGATCAGATAGCTTCTGCAGAATATTTTTAAGTAGATGGGATACATTAGTAGATTTTCCACGTTTTTTGAACTGGTTTTTCAAAACATCTTTCATTTAAAATAGCGATATCCGGGCGGGCACTGGGCAGACAATGGGCGTCATCCCAGGTTAACCTTTTTTCAAAGTTATATGTTACCTTTATTCTTCAGTGGATTGCCTTCATATTTGGTAGGAATGAAGAGGAGGAAGGACCAGTAGGTGTTTCACATGCAAGAGAGACACTCACACTTTCTACGTTATTTAAAAACCTGTCCATATTGCAGTTAGGGGTTTTCTTGTTAGCTCACCTGAGCCGAAGGCTCAAGGGCCGTCCGTCCGTTCACAATCTTTAAACAACATCTCCTCCTAAACCACTGATTGGATTTTGACCAAATTTCACAAGAATGATCCTTGGTTGATCCTCTTTCAAAGTTGTTCAAATGGTTCCGGTCCATTGCATATCTAGGTCACAGGAGCTAAAAATAGATTTTTTAACTAAAAACTCAAAAAATCTTCTTGTCAGAAACCACTGGACTTGAATTTCAATATAATTTTAGAGAAATGTTCCTTTGGTGATCCTCTACCAAGATTGTTCAAGCCTTTTGGATTCGTCAAAAAACATGGCCGCCAGGGGGCAGGGCTTATTTTCCCTATATATCTGTATAGAAAACTTTAAAAATCTTCTTGTCAGAAACCACTGGACCGATTTCAATATAATTTTGCAGAAATGTTTCTTTGGTGATCCTCTACCAAGATTGTTTGAGACATTTGGATTCGTCAAAAAACATGGCCGCCAGGGGGCGGGGCTTATTTTCCCTATATATCTATATAGAAAACTTTAAAAATCTTCTTGTCAGAAACCACTGGACCAGTTTCAATATAATTTTGCAGAAATGTTCCTTTGGTGATCCTCTACCAAGATTGTTCAAGCCTTTTGGATTCGTCAAAAAACAGGGCCGCCAGGGGGCGGGGCTTATTTTCCCTATATATCTGTATAGAAAACTTTAAAAATCTTCTCGTCAGAAACCGCTAGACCGATTTCAATATAATTTTGCAGAAATGTTTCTTTGGTGATCCTCTACCAAGATTGTTCGAGACATTTGGATTCGTCAAAAAACATGGCCCCCAGGGGGCGGGGCTTATTTTCCCTATATATCTATGTAGAAAACTTTAAAAATCTTCTCGTCAGAAACCACTGGACCAGTTTCAATATAACTTTGCAGAAATGTTCCTTTGGTGATCCTCTTCCAAGATTGTTCAAGCCTTTTGGATTCGTCAAAAAACATGGCCGCCAGGGGGCGGGGCATATTTTCCCTATATATCTGTATAGAAAACTTTAAAAATCTTCTTGTCAGAAACCACTGGACCGATTTCAATATAATTTTGCAGAAAGGTTTCTTTGGTAATCCTCTACCAAGATTGTTCAAGACATTTGGATTGGTCAAAAAACATGTCCGCCAGGGGGCGGGGCTTATTTTCCCTTTATATCTGTATAGAAAACTTTAAAAATCTTCTTGTCAGAAACCACTGGATCGATTTCAATATAATTTTGCAGAAATGTTCCTTTGGTAATCCTCTACCAAGATTGTTCAAGCCATTTGGATTCATCAAAAAACATGGCCGCCAGGGGGTGGGGCTTATTTTCCCTATATATCTATATAGAAAACTTAAAAAATCTTCGTCAGAAACCACTGGACCGATTTCCATATACTTTTGCAGAAATGTTCCTTTGGTGACTCTCTACCAAGATTGTTCAAGCCATTTGGATTTGTCAAAAAACATGGCTGCCAGGGGGCGGGGCTCATTTTTCCTATATATCTATATAAAAAACTTAATAATTCGTCTTGTCAGAAACCACTGGACCAATTGCTATATAATTATGCAGAATTATTCCTTTGTGATTCTGTACCAAGATTGTTCAAGCCATTTGGATTGTGAAAAAAACATGGCCGCCAGGGGATGGGGCTTATTTTCCCTATATATATATATATATCTTTATAGAAAACTTGAAAAATCTTCTTGTCAGAAACCACTGGACCAATTTCATTATAACTTGGCAAAAATGTTTCCATGGTGACCCTGTACCAAGATTGTTCAAGTAATTGTGATTTGTCAAAAAACATGGCCGCTAGGGGGCGGGGCTTATTTTCCCTATGTATCTATATAAAAAACTTTAAAAATTTTCTTTTAAGAAACCGTTGGACCGAGTTAAATGTAACTTGGCAGGAATGTTGCTTTGGTGACCCTCTACCAAGATTGTTCAAGCCTTCATGATACATCAAAAAACATGGCCCCCGGGGGGGTGGGGCTTATTTTCCATATATATCTGTATATCCTGCTGAACCCGGATATGCCCTGCCTTTGCAAACAGTGTAGATCCAGATCAGTTGGCTTCTGAAGAAGCCAACTGATCTGGATCTGCACTGTTTGCCATTAAGTATGTGAATTTATAGCAACAATCCGAATCAAAAAAATAAAACTTTAAAATTCTTCTTGTCAAATACCTCCTGACTGATTTCAATAATGCTTTAGTAACCCTCTACCAAGAATGTTCAAGCAATCCTGATTTGTCAAAAAAACATGGCTGCTAGGGGGTGGGGCTTATTTTCCCTATAGATCTAAATAGAAAACTTTAAAAATCTTCTGGTCAGAAACCACTGAACTGGTTTTAATTTAACTTGGCAGGAATGTTCCTTTGGTTACCCTCTGCCAAGTTTCTTCAAACTGTCATGATTCATCAAAAAAAAAAAAAAAAAATGTCCCACTGGGGTTGGGCTTTATAGCGATATAAAACACTTTAAAAATCTTTTTGTCAGAAACCACTGGACCAATTTCAAAATAACTTGGCAAAAATGTTATCTTTTAAGATTAAGTCAAGTCATGATGTGTTAAAAAGAAAAAACATGGCCTTGTGTGTTGGGGGGGGGAGGGGGGGTGGGGAGTGGGGGCAGGGCTGTAAAATTTATACATAAATCTTAGAGCAGTGAACTTGGCTGAATCTTCAACAGTAAGTATGCAAATCTGATCAGGTGAGCGATATAGGATCATCATGGTCCTCTTGTTTACAAAAGAAACAACTTTTGTGACTTCCAGTTTGCTTCCCTGCACACCTCTTCTGAAAAGGGGACTACTCTAAAAAGAAAGGTGAGCAAACTCTTTCCTTTTAGAGTAGACCCATTTTCTTCCATTTTAGAAGGGAAACCCTTTTCAGAAGGGAAGCAAAACCATTTTGACAGTTTTCTCCCTTAAAGAGTATCCTTTTATCTTTATAAAAAGGACAATGACCTGGTGATGTACATTTCATCACTCTCTTGTCAATTATATTGTCAGTTTGTTTATTTACAATAAGTTAATAAACAAAAAGAGAGAGAGAGAGAGAGAGAGAGAGAGAGAGAGAGAGAGAGAGAGAGAGAGAGAGAGAGAGAGAGAGAGAGAGAGAGAAGAGAGAGAGAGAGAGAGAGAGAGAGAGAGAGAGAGAGAGAGAGAGAGAGAGAGATGGCCAATGCCGACATGCAGATTGTAATAATGCTATCTCTGCAGCATCTGATCTGGGTCTGCACTGTTTGCCAATTACCATTTTTGGGGTCTCCAGACTACAATGGGTAAAGGGATCTTTTTGCCTTCATACATGCATTATCAGTTTAAATAAAAAAGATAGATTTCCTGGTCATTGACTGGGTATAGTATTTACTCTAGATATTTGGACAGACCGGTTTGAACAAACAATTTAGACCCAGATCAGATGCTGCAGAATGCTGATCTGGATCTAAAATGTTTGCAACTTGTCAAACAGCTTTTAGACATCAAAAAGTAGTAAAATATGGAGTTGTTTAAACATTAATTAAGACAGGTGAAGAGATAAGATAAATGTCAAAAAGATTTCCATTGGAAACAATGGTTTTATTGAGACTCTTCATAAGCAGTGATGAAGTTGGCAACACTGCTTACGCCCTCTAGGCTCTAGCGTATACATTCGCAGAACTGATTTTTCAAAGATACCACAATGGGCTCAATAATCCCAAAGGAAATGAAATATAATCTGCACTATGGTGAAGTATGGGGAGATGTATGGATATTTATAGAAAATATGGCATCTACGAAACTCATTTTGAAAAAAGGGAGATTTTGTGGCCTTTGTCTTCTGACCAGTGCATACTTGTTTATTCTGAGTGAGTTGATTTGTGGAGTTGCTAAAATTTGAGAGGCAGATTCCAAATGAAAAAGCAATGACATCTGATTTTTCTGATTGTGTAATGCATAGGAGATGGATTGTTTTTCATCAGTTTCATACCATACAAGGAAAATGTAATGTATTTTTATTCACCTACAATTTTTCTCAGGTCAAATCTTTATTATACCCCCGACATACGAATTATGTGGGGGTATATAGTTTTCGCTTTTCCGTTCATCCGTTCATACGTACTTTCGTTCGTTCGTATGTTCATTCGTTTGTTTGTTCGTTTGTTCGTCTTTCCATCACAGGGTCAAAGTTTTTGCGTTAAAGTTTATAAAACGTCATATTTTGAAGACCCTTTGATGGATTTAGTTCATATTTGGCATGATGGTAGATATAGGTCTAAAATTTTTATAAGAACCATCCCCACCCCGGGGGTGGCCTTGGGGTCAAGGTCACGGACTTAGAAGTTTTGTAAAAAAGTTACAGGGTCAAAGTTTTTGTGTTAAAGTTTATAAGACCTCATATTTTGAAGACCCTTTGATGCATTTAGTTCATATTTGGCATGATGGTAGATATAGGTCTAAAATATTTATTAGCACCATCCCCACCCCGGGGGTGACCTTGGGGTCAAGGTCACGGACTTAGAAGTTTTGTAAAAAAGTCTCAGGGTCAAAGTTTTTGTGTTAAAGTTTATAAGACCTCATATTTTGAAGACCCTTTGATGGATTTTGTTCATATTTGGCGTGATGGTAGATATAGGTCTGAAATTTTTATTAGCACCATCCCCATCCCGGGGGTGACCGTGGGGTCAAGGTCTCGGACTTAGAAGTTTTGTAAAAAAGTCACAGGGTCAAAGTTTTTGTGTTAAAGTTTATAAGACCTCATTTTTTGAAGACCCTTTGATGGATTTTGTTCATATTTGGCATGATGGTAGATATAGGTCTTAAGTTTTTATCAGCACCATCCCCACCCCGGGTGTGACCTTGGGTCAAGATCACGGACTTAGAATTTTCATTAAAAAAGTCAAAGTTTTTTGTGTTTAAATTTAAATAGCTATATCATCAAGACCCTTGAGGAATTCCATTTATATTTGACATGTTGGTAGATATCGGCCTAGCATCTTACTCCACATGATCCCCACTCTAGATGTGACCGAGGTCAAGGTCACGAACTTAGAATTTTCATATATAAGTAAAAATTTTTGCGTTTAAGTTTATATAGCCATATCATCAAGACCTTTTATTAAATTTCATTATCCCCTAACTGAAAGGTTGAGCTGATATAGCTATCAGCAAGGAATCTGTTCATCTGTCCATCAGTCCGTTGAAGTATTATTCGTTCATACTTTATTTTTGTCTTAGGGTCAAAGTTTTTGCGTTAAAGTTTGTAAGACCTCATATTTTGAAGACCCTTTGATGGTTTTCATTCATTTTTGGCATGATGGTATATATAGGTCTTAAGTTTTTATCAGCACCATCCCCTCCCCGGGGGTGACCTTGGGTCAAGGTCACAGACTTAGAATTTTCATAAAAAAGTCAAAGTTTTTTGTGTTTAAGTTTATATAGCTATATCATCAAGACCTTGAGGAATTTCATTTATATTTTACATGTTGGTAGATATCGGCCTAGTGTCTTACTCCGCATGATCCCCATCCCCGGGTGTGACCGAGGTCAAGATCACGAGCTTAGAATTTTCATATAAAAGTAAAACATTTTGCGTTTAAGTTTATATAGCCATATCATCAAGACCTTTTATTAAATTTCATTATCCCTTAACTGAAAGGTTGAGCGGATATAGCTATCAGCAAGAAATCTTTTTGTCTGTCCGTCCATCCTTTGAAGCATTATTTGTTCATACTTTGTTCATATTTTGAAGACCTTTTGAAGGTTTCATTCATATTTGGCATGATGGTAGATATAGGTCTAAAGTTTTATTAGCACCATCCCCACCCAAGGGGTGACCTTGGGGTCAAGGTCATAGACTTAGAATTTTCATAAAAAAGTCAAAGTTTTTTATGTTTAAGTTTATACAGCTATACCATCAAGAACCTTTGAGGAATTTCATTTATATTTGACATGTTGGTAGATATAGGGTATGACCTTCAGGTCAAGGTCACAGACTTAGAAATTTCATATAAAAGTAAAAAAAAAATTGCATCTAAGTTTATATAGCTATACCATCAAGACCTTTTGTTGAATTTCGTTATCCTCCTACAGAGAGGTTTAGGGGATATAGCTATCAGCATGGAATTCATCCGTCCTGCCATCTCCAGAGTCAAAGCTACATATTTTGTGCTCGTTAAAAACTGGCGGTAGCGCTGGTCGGGGGTATACGTGCCCCACTGGGCACTTTGTCTAGTTTTTTTTTTTTTTTTTCTGAGAAGGTAATACAAATTGTCTGCTGAATTAAGGTTAAATATCTATTTTACTACCTGTAACAGTTGATATGTCTAAAAAGTGCTGACTTTAGGCATGTTAAGTCTCACTATTTTTAGTGAGACTCACTAATTTTTTTGGCTCCAAAAACCCTATTTTATGTGCTGCCACACTATTTTTTTTTTTTTTTCAGAAGTTTCCATATAAATTTAATGTAAAATTAGAGATCTCACTTATTTTTTTCCAGAATCTCACTATTTTTTTTCAGATCTCACTGATTTTTATTTTCAGAACTTAAAATGTCTGTGATTGATTGGCAAACAGCACAGGTCCTGATCAAACTGGTTCAAGAGAATTTTGATATGCCTATCTGTCCACATATTAGGCTAAATATGATAAATAGCCAAGCCCTGTGATGATGCAAGATTTTTTCACTATCAGTTTGGACAAAAACTTGGTTGACCATATTTACTCTAATTGGACAGACAGGCCTTAGCAAACAGTGTAGACCCAGATCAGATGCTGCATCATGCTGCATCTGATCAGAGTCTACACTGTTTGCCACTCATCCAGCAGTTTTTAAGCACATCAACAAATATCAAAGAGACATACCGTATTAAAATATTCAATTCATTGCTGCTAAAATGACAGTATTGAGTCCGAATTTAGGCCAAAAATAAGATATTTTGATGGCCTTCACTCAATTTTGCATGTGTTTAGTAACGCTTTTCTCCTAGAAAAGTAGGTTGGGGGTATTTATTAGTGAGGGGGCTTATATTAGAATAAATATGGTATTCAAATTTTAGGGTAAGTATGATAAGGAGGAGGTGTCCAAATATTTAGGGTAAAGATAGTATTTTATCAGTAATGATGCATAGATATAATAGATAAAAATAAATTAACCACACCATAGCTTACATTCTTTCATTAACCAAAATCTATTGATATTTTTGTATTTTGTCACCAGAATTGATGCTTTGGTACCCATTAGCATTGTCACCCTGAGATATTTCAAATTATGGTAGTATCCAAAACATATACATCCCAGAGGTATGACCAGATACTCCCTAAACAATTCTGAGGCAGGTGTCCAAATGAGTATTTTCCCCATTACTCTACATAAACATATGTTGTAGGTACTCATTAGAAGTGCCTCACTGAGGCACTTCTAAGGAGTACCACAACATATGTTTATGTGGAGAAATAAGAAAAATATCAATACATGTCGTTCTTTGGTGAAAAAAGAGCTTATCTAGAGATATGAGACTGGTCCAAGTTTCTTTTTTAATTTGTCCTGGAAAACCCAGTTTCTCTATCAAATTAAATCACCAGACTGTGTAATTAGCATGTGATCTTTAGTATTTACAAAATGGTTGTTTATGTGTTAATATGGAGAACATTTTGTTTTTAACTGGTTTCATGAAGAAACGTGAATCGGATGTACCTTATTTCGAAAAGTAATTCTGAGGAAATTAAAAACACATTATTTATTGGATTTGGGATTTACCGTAAATATTGGGACACTTTTAATCCTTACCATATTCATCCTAAATTTTAAACAGGTCAATTGTACTATTTGTTGATGAGCCTAAAACTTCTGGGTTCATGGCAAAGTGTAGATCCTGATCAGATACTGTGTCCTGTGGCATGTGATCTGTGTCTACTGTGTTTGATCGGGCCTGCCTTTTCCAATACTTAGGGATATTAGGGTATATGTATTTATACCTACAGTCAAACCTTGATGGCTTGAGCATCTTTAGGACCATGGAAATTTGTTTGAACTGGGTACTTCGAGCCAATGAGGGTTAGTCATAACGCCCGGTCAGGATATAATTTAGGGATGTCTTTTTTATCTTCTTTATAAGAATGGTATGTTGTGTGTACTCATTAGCCAACTGATCTGGATCTACACTTTGCAAAGGCAGGGCATATCCGGGTTCAGCAGGACAAGGGTTAACCTTTAAAGCACCAATCACAATTGCAGCAGGCGACACTTTTGAATATATTTTTTTTTCTTAGAAAATAAGTCTTTACATTTCATGTGAATCATCTGCCAAGCGGACGATTCACATGAAATTTCAAGGCTTATTTTCTGAGAAAAATATTTTTTTTTAGAATGTCTTATGCTACAAATTTTGCTTGGTGCTTTAAGGGTTAAAATGTTTCTGATAAGAATTCTATTTGTGTTTAATTCAGGGTTGACCACTTGTATGCATTCTTTGTACAATGGACACCTGAGATATATGGAGACCAAGAGGACATCGACCCGGAAAAGAGGGGATTTGTTGTCATTCCTGATAATGAAGAAGGTGAAGACGATGATCTGGAAGTTCTTGATGAGTATTTCGGACAGAATTCAGTCTTGTATAAAGATTGGGAGGTAGGTGTCTGAATTAATTTAAACAAAATCAAGAACTGAAAAAAGTATCCTTGCATTGAAAAGAAAGACTTTGATATCGGTTCTTATGAGCATCCACCCACCAAGACTAGAGAAATTGATGACCTGCCTGGTGCGTCTGTAGCAGAGCTGCTCGTAACTTAGCCAATGTTGTCCTTAGATGACCCTCGTTTACTTTCTAATGGTGTCAGAAAAAATGTACAGGAACTGTTTACAAGGACTAGAGAAATTATATCTATCCAATTAACCCAGAATTAGTTCAATTAGTTGCTGGCCTCGGTGGCTCAGTTGGATGCGCCGTCCGACTAGAGACCAGGAGGTCGCGGGTTCAACCCCCGCCGAGGTCAGCAACATTCTTTCGTGGAGATTGATCATGAAATATTTTCTACGGTTGTTCTCACCCTTCCACTGATTCAAGAAGGGCAGTTGTCAGTTTCTGGCGAAAGAATGTGCACAATACTGGTTAACCGCTTAGAGGACTAAGCCTGCCCAGTAAACGTGTGGTTAGGTAAACTGACCGCGCTTGACATGACCCCACTGGGTTGACTGGGCTGTAAAACCTCAACACAAACAAACAAATTCCAATTAGTCGTGAGACCCATAAAAGGGTAATTGGCAAACAGTGCAGACCCAGATCAGACACCGCAGAATGCAGTGTCTGATCAGGGTCTCCACTGTTTTCAAATAGTTCAGCCATTTTTCTCTAGGAATATGAAAATCTCATAGCCGGACATACCTAAAATTGAAATTGGACACTTCCAATATATAAAGTGGGAGAGTCTATTCAGTATACAAGGGTTAAGTGAAGAATACTTAAAACTGCAAAGTTTTAATTTCTCAGATAACTCATTAACCTTCAGATGCTATGTTGATACTAATCATTGACCCCTGTAATAAAGCATGATAAAGTTATGGCCATAAAAATATGAACAGCTGGAGTTAGTAACAGCAGACAACATTTTAACCCTTGTCCTGCTAAACCCGGATATACCCTGCCTTTGCAAACAGTGTAGATCCAGATCAGTTGGCTTCTGAAGAAGCCAACTGATCTGGATCTGCACTGTTAGCCATTTAGTATGTGAATTTATATCAACTATCTGGATCAAGTAATCTGATTGGCTGAAAATTAGAAATGGGCGTGGCATAATTTATTCAGCATGACAAGGGTTAAAATACTTTTTTCTTATTTTGTTTGGAGATAATTTCAATGAAATAGCAAGCCATAATTTTAGTAAAAAATCAATAAAAAAAAAATCACCAAATCACTGATTTAGCCACAGTGGCAGACCATTCTTGGTGGCCAGAACCTTTCTGTTCACACGAAGGAGCCTTTTCTCCCACCACTGCACCACATTAGTTTGCCTAAGCCAGATGCACAAACTCCAGATCTGTTTACAGAAGTTGGTTTATTGTGTATAATGCTCTTCATCCAGCCAGCTCTGACACTTTAATTCTTAAAAGGCTCAATTTACTTTTACCACTCTCTGGGTAAATCCAGCAGATGACAAACTGATAATATTTTTCTTATTTTTCCCCAGAAAATAGACTTACATGTAATGCTTAGCATGATGTGGTGTGTTGGGGGGTGGGGGTGTAGGTATACTGTTTTCACGTACTTCTTCCATCTGTCCATCCATCCATTAGTTACATTCTGATCCTTTGTGTTTGTGTGTGTGTGGGGGGGAGTGGGTGGGTGCTTGACATTTCATGTTAACTGTATCCATAGGAGACAATTCTTCACATGAAACAAACCTTTTTTTTTTCTTGGAAAATAAATTTTAAATAAAAGAACTCATTTAATGTCTGCTAAATTTATCTCCATCTTGCTAAGAATTAATTTTAGCCGCACCATGCCAAAACGTGTTTTAGGGCATAATTATGCGGACAGCAAAGGCCCAGATCAGCCTGCACATTCACGCAGTCTGATCAGGACCTTGACTATCTGCTAACCATTACGAAAACACCCCTATTCAAATATATAGAAAATTTCACCTCCAAAAACTGAAAAGTTTTAGATAAAAAACTCCGGTATTTTTCATATTTATGCTCAAAACATAGATTGTGGGTACTCGTTAGAACCGCCTCAGTGAGGCAGTTCTAACGAGTACCAACAATCTGTATTTTTGAGCAGAAATAAGAAAAATTATGTATACCCCTGTAAACCCCAGTTTTACTATATAAAAGTGGGGTTTAAGGGGTTAAAATAATATAGGCATGGTTTCGTTATGAGAATCATTGGATACTACAGAATGTATGAATGGCAAGCAGAGGCCCAGATGATACTTTGGGCATGCGCGGGATGATCTGATTCTCCTCATTTTGCACATTTTTGAAGGCACTTTTTCATTTGGCGGGGCCCAGTTGAGACATTTCATCAGAAATAGTCCCTTGTGTTATGTGGAGCTCCAGATAATGTGACAGTTGTGATGATAATGTTTTTGTAATTTTTGTTTTCAAACATACAATTCTAATGACTACCCTCAAGGTACAGTTTGTATGTTTTGAAATATTTTCTAAATACATTGTAGTTCCATTACCGTAAATGTCCAAAAATTTTGAACACTATTCCATACTTTATTGGCCTAAATTCTGAGTTTGAGTTTTATGCAGTCGTTTCTTAAAATACTGAGTAGATTAGCAAACAGTGTAGACCTTGATCAGACTGCTCCTTTAGGAGCAGTCTGATCTGGGTCAACACTGTTTGCAATATGCCATTTTATCAGAAACTTTGTTGTACAAGATTTTAGGACATTATGATATTATAAAATGACCCACAAGAATGCCACCAAATATTTCTGTCAGTCAAGAAATTAAAAATTTCACAAGTGTGACAACTGATCAAGGCCTTGCATCTTAGATATTTCTGAAAGCTCGTTCTTTCTTGACACAGTTGACTTGATTAGCTGCTCTCTGAATCCTCTTGAAAGAACATTATTTGCCACTATCTGATAAGCCGTGTTCGCAGTTATTGTTTTCCCAATAACAGACAGATCTTTGAAATTTGGTTGCTTGACAGACTAAAATGTAAATTTAGTTGTCTGTGAGAGGACAAAAATTAAATTTGGATTAATCAGAATCCTGGAATACGCAGGTCTAAATTTCATTTTTATGCCACTTACTTTGAAAAGAATAAGGGGCATATTGCTTCATCTTTGTTTGTCTCTTCAGCTGTTCATTCATTGATCACACTTTACCTTGTGTAAATATCTCAGAAAACAGTCGAGTTAGGGCTTTGATATTTGGCAAACTTGTTGGGGCTGAGGAGTATATCACCAGATTAACATAAGAAAAAATGCATAAATTTTATGAGAGTTATGCCCTTTTTCAACTTTGGCATTGTGTAGGATAAACATATAGTTTCGGGTCTTAAGTGATGTACAAATACATATTTCTAGTTAGTGCTATCACGAAAACACTCCTATATAGTTTTGATCCCCTTAAACCCCACTTCATACAGTAAAACTGGGGTTTACAGGGGTATACATTAATTTTCTTATTTCTGTTCAAAACCATAGATTGTGGGTATAGATTGTGAGTACTCATAAGAGCCACCTCACTGAGACAGTTCTAACAATTACCCAAAATCCATGTTTTGAGCAGAAATAACATAAAATTACCAGAAATTTTTCATCCGAGTGATTTCATTTTTTGGTGGTAAAATTCTCGATATATTCGAAAAGGCGTGTTTTCATAATGCATATAAGCATATGGACAGACAGGCCTGAGCAAATAGTGTAGACCCAGATCAGATGCCACAGAATGTGGCATCTGATCTGGGTCTACACTATTTGCCGTTCATCCAGCAGCTTTTACACGCATCAACAGGCAATAAAATAAGAGTTGTTGAAAATATAGGACAAATAAGGTAAAGCATTCAGATGTCATAATATTTACAGTAAATATGGTTCATCCTCTCATTGTGGCAATTCTAATGAGTACCCACATACATGTTTGAGTGCAAAAATAGCATCACTTTGATTATCCCCTTATCTGGAGCTGCAGATTTTAACAATTTGAGCCACCTCGTGACAAAACCAACAAAATGGCATGTGCGCCCAGCGAAGACTCAGATCAGCCTGGGCAGATCTTTGCTGTCTGCATGAAGAAAGCTTTGGTCTTTAGATACCCACTGAGTG
Source organism: Anodontia alba (assembly GCA_964016985.1). Classification (NCBI taxonomy): domain Eukaryota; kingdom Metazoa; phylum Mollusca; class Bivalvia; order Lucinida; family Lucinidae; genus Anodontia; species Anodontia alba. The sequence continues at coordinate 52,629,340 of OZ024835.1, forward strand.
CACAGCAAAGACTCTGATAAGACTGGGTGGATGCCCAGGCTGATCTTAGCTGTCCCCATGAAGAAAGCTTAGGTACTTAGCTACCCACTGAGCCTACAGCAAAGACAGAGCAAATTGGGTGGATGCCCAGGCTGATCTGAGTCTTTGCTGGACGCATATTCCATTTTGTTGGTTTTATCATGAGGTGGCTCAAATTTAGCCCTTCATGTGCTAAGATTGTAGAAGACAACTTTCTAAATTGTATTATTTTCAGAGAAAATAAGGCTTGACATTTCATGATTCAAATCACAGTATTTACCTTAAGTATTTGGACACCTCACCTTCTCATCATACTTGTTCTGAAATTTGAACAAGTACAATTTACTACCCAAAGTTTTGTCCTAAAATTGCTGAATGAGCCGATAAGATATCATATTTACAGGGAATGTCACGTTGTTCAAAATTTTCCAGTATTCCACCAATGAGATAACAAACAAGGAACAACATCACACAATATTTATATATAATAGATGCATTCTATTGTGGGTAACATCAAGATTTGTCAACCCGAGAAAGTGATGTTTACCAAGGTGAGGCAAAGCCGAGGCGAACATCACTTTGGACAGTTGAAAAATCCTGATATTAGCCTCAATAGAATGCATCAATTGTCTTGTTATATGACTATTTTCAGCTGTCTGGCATGAGTGACAAAATTGATGTTAACCAGTTCTTAACCTTAACCAGGCTAATAAAATTTTGTTACATGACTATTTTTAGGTGTCTGGCAGCAGTGACAAAATTTATGTTGACCAGTCCTTGACCTTAGCCAGGCTATTTTTTAACAAGTAGCAGCTAATTTTAGCAAACAGCAGGATTTGTAAAAAAAAAAAAAAAAAAAAAAAATGTTACAGCCAGTTTCAGCCAATCAGAGAAGGCCTTTGCTGGCAGAAATGTAACAAAATGCAATGACATCTGAAGAGTTTATTATTCTCTTTATTAACCCTAAAAGCACCGAGCAAACTTTGTAGCAGACAGCATTCCAAATGTTTTTATTATTATTTTTCAGAGAAAATGGGTCGATGTTTCATATGAATCATCAGCTAGATGGTTCATATGAAATGACAAGACTAATTTTCTCTGAAAAAAAAACAAAAACATCTACGTTGTGAGTACTCACTAGAGGTGTCTGAATAAGGTGCTTCTAATGAGCTTCCACAACATTTGTTTTGATGGAGAAATAAAAAAAAATCAATACTTTCTGATTGAAAAATATACCTTATGGGTTGACTGCCAGCAGAAAAGACTTTTTTTCCCCAGTACAGGGATCCTTCTCTAAGGGGAAATTATTTGCTCCCAGGTTGGACCCTTCTCAGAGGGGAAAGAACTAGCTCCCAGGTTGACACCTTCTCAAAGGAGAAAGAATTTGCTGCCAGAGGGAGCTAATTCTTCCTTTTAAGAGTGTCCTGCTTTGAATAGGGTATATGAAGCCTTCCTGTTTTGTTTTTTTTGTTGTTTTTCTTATTGCTTTTTGTTATTTTTTTGTGGTGGCAGGGTGAGGAGGGCGGGGGGGGGGGGGGGGGGGGGGGTGCAGATTCTTTCTGTTAAGAGTAGCATTAGGTGGGGACAGATTCTTTCTTTTTAAGAATTGAGCATGGTACACGAACCCTTTTCAAAAAAGTATCATATTTGAGCTAATTACTGCACTGTACGGTTAGGTTTTTCAAAATAACTAGAAAAAAAAAACCTTTTAAAATATTCACCTATAAGGACACACTTTAGAAAAAGATAAGGGTGGACTTCATGATAGAACCATCTAATGATGCTTATGTGATTTTTTTTTCTGATTTTCTTTATAAAAGCATATATTGTGGGTACTCAATATAATTGCCTCAATAAATCTATAAAAGCATATGTTTTTGGTACTCATTTGAATTGCCTGAACTTGTTGAGGCAATTCAAATGAGTACAAACAACATAATGCCTTTATAAAGAAGAAGATAAATATTCATGGCTGTAATCTGAAGACAACAAAAAGCTTGACTGTGCACATACAGGGGTATGTGCAGTAATTAGATCAATTAAGGTAATTAGATATTTTTTCCTGGGATAAAGGGACAAGTTCTTTTATTTAAGAGTAGCGCACTATAAGAAAGGAGACAAATGCTACCTGGTCAGGGTGAGCTCCCCTGTCTATTTACCTAAAAATAGAAAACAAAAATATTTCAAAGTGTCATTACTTATTATCTACAGCCTCCTTAAGATTAAACTTTTTGAGATAAATTCGGCTATGTCACGCAAAAAGCTATATTTCAGCTTGTGCCCAGGTTATGGTTGCACTCTGCATCCTCACAGTCTTATCAAGGTTACAAGATACACTCTGCAATATCTAATGATTATGTAACCGGACAACAAAACCCATGTTCAGACTGAGTATATGTGCAAGCTGATCTAGACCTTCACTCTCTGCATGTGTCCTAAATGTGTTTTCATTTGGCAGGGTCCATTTGTCCCTAATTACCCTAAATATTACAATATTGTACCATGCTTACTCTAAGTTTTCAGACTCCTTAACTTCTTACCGTACTTTTCCTAAAATTTGAACATGTCTGTTGAAGTACCAGTTGATGTGTCTGAACAATTGCTGAAGGAATGGCAAACAGTGTAGACCCAGATCAGATGCCGCAGAATGCGGCATCTGATCTGGGTCGACACTGTTTGCTCAGGCATGCCTGTCTCTATACTTAGGATTATTATGGTAACCTTAATACATTAACCCATTTAAGTTGGGAAATTCCAGATGGGTAATTGCAAACAGGCCAGACCCTGATCAGATGATGCAGAATGTGTCGTCTGGGCATGGTCGACTCTGTTTGCGTTAGGTAGAGGAATTTCTATGAAACATAATAGTAATAAAAACTAACCACACATCCTGCTTATGGAAATAGACCAGTCCAAAGAGCTGTAGTAGAAGAGTCTACTCAACATAAATAGGTTGATATTGTAAGTCCTTGTGATAAGAACATGATTTAAGGATTTGACTTGGGTATCTGTGACTGCCTGTAGGTGTGTTTAAAACTGCTGGCTTTGAGACTGAAAAATGCAGGCTGTGATCAGACTTCACATTTTGGGACAGTTTGAACTTGCCCAGGTGTATCTGTGCAGGATGGTACGGGTAAGTATGATATTTTTAGGGTACTGGTTAAAGAAGACTTGCTAAGGAGGAGAATTTAGTGATAATTCTGGGATATGTTTTTCTCATTTCTCGTTATAAACATATGTTGTGGGTACTTATTAGAAGTGCCTCACTGTGGCACTTCTAATTAGTACCCACAACATATGTTTTTGTGGAGAACTGGAGAAAATTATCCCAGAATTAGCATAATGTTAACAACTCTTCAGACTTGTTATGGAGGATTACTTGATTATATTTTAAGACAATTTTGTCTGTAACAATGTTATGTTGTGAGTACTGTTCAGAATTGTCTTGGTTAGGTAGTTCTATGTTTTTGTTGTAGATAATCAGTAAGATTGAAGCTATCAAGCGACGGTCAATAGTACTGGAAGAACCACTTCCTCTGCCGGATCTTGTCGGACAATCAACAATCCTTGATGACAGCCACATACTTCAGGTAGTGTAGGGTTTCAGATACTCTAAAATTTCAATTACACTACAACCTCTTTATAATACAATTCATTATAACACAGTTTTGGATATAATACAGTTCAAAGATGGATCCCAAAAATGAATAGATTATATTGAAAAATGGTCATTTTTCAATATAATCTATACACTTTTGTTTTGATATAACACGGTTGTTTAACTAATACGGTTTATGCTATGGACCCCAACAATAGTGGTTGTGGTGTACTTAAATGTACATGTATATACCTGATATCGCCAGCATTTTGCAAAGGGAGACAACTTTTGTGGGGTAGGAAGTAACCCCACCCACCCCCCCCCCCACCCCCACCCCCCAAGTATTTGAATCTTGTCAGAAATGGGGCTTCTCTTAAAGGAAAGAGTGTCAGATCATATTTTCTGTGAAAAACATGAATAAAATATTTCAAAATGTCTGCTTCTGAAATTTTTACCCATCATACAAAGTGTTAAGGTATCCCAATATTATGCCAAATACAGTAATCATAATGTTAATACCGACACAGTGGCTCAGTGGTAGAGCATCCGCTTTGTGACTGGGAGGTTGCGGGTTCGATCCCCCGCCAGGTCATCCCAAAGATTTTAAAAATGTTTACTAGCTGCTCTTTCGCTTGTCGCTCAGCATTAAGAAAGTAGAGCTAGAACTGGTCAGCTCAGTGTCAGTATAATGTGACTGGGTGAAATATCTTGTCAAAGTGTCTAGGGCATGATATTTCACTGAGGCAGCACTCTAAAAGTGAGCATTTAGCTCCCTGTCACATCTAGACACCATTGCGATATGACTGAAAGATTGTTGAAAGCGACGGTAAGCCCAAATCAAACAAACAAAATAATGTTAACAGTTTGCCTGTAGTAGTTACTGTAATTATCCTACACCCTTGCCATGCTGAATAAATTAAGATGCCACACCCACTTTTAATTTTCAGCCAGTTAGATTACTTGATCCAGGTTGTTGATGCAAATTCACATACTTAATGACAAACAGTGCAGATCCAGGTCAGTTGGCTTCTGAAGAAGCCAACTGATCTGGATCAACACTGTTTGCAATGACGGCATATTTCGGTTCAGTAGGATCAGGGTTTATTATGTCCCCCCACCATGGGGTCGGGGGGACATATTGTTTTTAGTGTGGATCCTGTCGGCGTCAGCGGCAGCATCGGCACTCTATCTCCTTATTGAATGGACAGATTTTGGCCAAACTTACACAAATATATCATTAGGAGGGGTAAAAAATGCTGATTAGATTTTGGTGACCTTGACCCCATTTTCAAGGTCACAGGAGGGCTTAGATTGTTGGAAAATGGGGCGTAGCCTCTTGTCCGCACTCTGTCTCCTTATTGATTGGACAGATTTTAGCCAAACTTACACAAATATATCATTGGGAGGGAGAAAAGTACTGATTAGATTTTGGTGACCTTGACCCCATTTTCAAGGTCACAGGAGGGCTTAGATTGTTGGAAAATGGCTTGTCCGCATCCTATCTCTTGAAGGAATGAATAGATTTTAACCAAACTTGCACATCTATATTGCTGGGACATATAAAAGAACTGATTAGATTTTGGTGATCTTGACCCCATTTTCAAGGTCACAGGAGGGCTTAGATTGTTGGAAAATGGCTTCTCCGTCCCTTGTAGGAATGAATAGATTTTGAACAAACTTGCACAGCTACAATGCTGGGACATGTAAAAGAACTGATTAGAGTTTGGTGACCTTGACCCCATTTTCAAGGTCACGGGAGAGCTTAGATTTGTTTGAAAATGGTTTGTATGCACCCTATCTCCTGAATGAATAAATGGATTTGATCAAATTTGTACAACTATATTGTTGAGACATGGAAAAGAACTGATTAGAATTTGGTGACCTTGACCCCATTTTCAAGGTCACGGTAAGGCTTAAATTGTTGGAAAATTGCTTGTCTGCACCCTATCTCCTAAAGGAATGAATGGATTTTGACCAAACTTCTACATCTTAATTGTTGAGACATGGAAAAGAACTGATTAGATTTTGACGACCTTGACCCCATTTTCAAGGTCACCCTAAGGCTTGGTCGGAAATGGCTTGTCTGCACCTTGTCTCCTGAAGGAATGAGTAGATTTCGACCAGACTTGCACAGCTATACTTTTGGGACATGCATCAGTACTGATTATATTTTGGTGACCTTCACCCCATTTTCAAGGTCAGACTAGGGTTTAGATTGTTGGTAAATGGCTTGTGTGCACCCTGTCTCCTAAAGGAATGGATTGATTTTGACCTAACTTGTACATCTATATTGTTGTGACATGATAAAGAACTGATTAGATTTTGGTGACCTTGACCCCATTTTCAAGGTCACAATAGGGCTTAGATTGTTGGAAAATGGCTTGTCTGCACTGTATCTCTTGAACGAATGGATGGATTTTAACTAAACTTGCACAGCCAAATTGTTGTGGCATGGAAAATAACTGATTTTATTTTGGTGATCTTGACCCCATTTTCAAGGTCGCAGGAGGGCTCAGATTGTTGGATAATGGCTTGTCTGCATGCTATCTGCTGAATGAATGGATGGATTTTGACCAAACTTGCACAGCTATATTGTTGAGACAGAGACAAGAACTGATTAGATTTTTTATGACCTTGATCCCATTTTCAAGGTTACACAATGGCTATGATTTTAGAAAATGGCTTATCAGCACCCTATCTCATTGAGGAATGGATGAATTTTGACCAAACTTACATATAGGTATATTGTGACCTTGAGTTTATTATAGATACAATCTATTTTAACAATATGTCTGTTCAAACTGGTGCGGGGAAATATGTTTTCCTCTGAAAACACTGTTCTAGTTTTACACAAGTTCTGTGATGTGTCAAAAAGGTTCAGCTTGAGTGGCAGATAGTGCAGACTTGGATCAGACTACTTCTGATTTCAATCTACTATTTTTACTCTCTCACTTCTGTTCCATTACTTAGGAGACTTTGTCACATCGTCCCATTACTTAGGAGAATTATGTTTGGCCCTGTAAGACATATTTTGCTTAATGCAGCTCAGTTGTTAACCCTTGTCATATGAATAAATTAAGATGTCACACTCACTTCTAATTGTCAGCCAATCAGATTACTTCATCCAGATTTTTGATACAAATTCACATACTGAATGACAAACAGTGCAGATGCAAATCAGTTGGCTTCTAAAGCCATCTGCTCTGGATCTACACTGTTTGCAGAGGGGTTAACCCTTATCATGTGAATAAATTAAGATGTCAAGCCCACTTCTAATTGTCAGCCAATCAGATTACTTGATCCAGATTTTTGATACAAATTCACATACTGAATGACAAACAGTGCAGATGCAAATCAGTTGGCTTCTAAAGCCATCTGCTCTGGATCTACACTGTTTGCAGAGGCAGGGCATATCCTGGACCAAGAAAACCAGGGTTAAAAATCTTCTCATACATGTATTTTTCAGTTGAGCCAGGTTATCCCTCCCCGCACTGTGGGCTACCCATGGTCACTAATTTACAGCACAGACAAACATGGCTTCAGTCTGAAGACACTGTACAGAGACATGCAGGGACTTGATTCACCAATTCTGCTTGTTGTCAAGGACACACAAGATAATGTAAGTTGTAATTAATATTTTCTCCTTTAAATTTCTTTTCTGTTTTTGAGTTATCTGCCCTTGCTTGAAATATGTGTCAGGGATGTAATCTCAAAACCGTATGAGATACAGTCATGAAAATTCACAGATGGATATATCTCATCAGGAGGATGTGTCAGCTTGATGAGACAATATGTTTTGATCAAGACAGACAACCCTTGCCCACTTGATTCTTGAGTTAACTACCCTTAATGAAATTTCATGCAGCCATTTTGTGGTCATAAATAGGATTGACAATTTAGATAAATACCAATGTCCCTGTATATTTCAGGTGTTTGGTGCGTTAACATCCTGTGAGCTCAAGATCAGCGATCACTTCTATGGTACCGGAGAAACCTTCCTCTATACATTCTTCCCAAAATTCCAGGTATGTTCCTGCTGAAGGTGGAATTCATCTCATGACCGTATGGCACTTAATTGCACAGAGCCTTTCATTGTTATTCTTCCATCATTTTGATATGATTTAAATAATGTTGAAAGGGACATAAAACATCAAATCATCATTTTCTTCATTCAGGTATGTCTTGTACTGGTTTAACCCTTGTCATGCTGAATAAATTAAGAAGCCACGCCCACTTCTAATTTCCAGCCAATCAGATTACTTGATCCGGGTTTGGATAGAAATGTACATAGTTAGTGACAACCAGTGCAGATCCAGATCAGTTGGCTTCTTCAGAAGCCAACTGATCTGGATCTACGCTGTTTGCTAAGACAGGGCTTGTCGTGTTCAGCAAGAGAAGGGTTAAGAATTATGCCACTCACCCACTGATATAACATTGTGTTATCAGGTTTTTCAAAATTACCAAATAAGCATACACTTAACCAGTTGTAATCGGGAGACCCCTAAAAGGGTAATTGGTAAACAGTGGAGACCCAGATCAGACACTGCAGAAGCCGTGCCTGATCAGGGTCACCACTGTTTGCAAATAGATTAGCCATTTTTATACCCTGCCACACAATAGTGGTAGGGTATTATGGTTTCACGTTGGTCGTCCGTGAGTCCGTCAGTCCGTCCGTTTTTTGTTTCCAGATGATAACTTCTTGAGTAAACATCAATGTATTTTCACCGAACTTGATATGTGCATTGTTATTGTGGAGATCTGGTTTGGGATTGCTAATGGGTGAATTTCGTCAATTTTTGACAGAGTTATCTGCCAGAGACATGCCCATTTTTTCGTTTCCGGACTATAACTTGAGTAAATAACAAGGGATTTTCACCAAACTTGCTATATGCATTGAAATTCGAAAAAGGGGTCTACTCTATAGGGAAAGAATTTTCTCCCTCTGGGAGAAAATTCTTTGCTTACAGAGAAGACCTAGGAAGTCATAAAAGTTGCTCCCTTTTAAAACATAGGGCAGTATATCAAGTCTCCCTCAAGGAATGAGCAGATTTATTTAGGCTGGCACAATTAATCGAATAATTGATTAACTGATCAATAAATTCCACAAAAATGCTTATCATTACAGATTTTGCTAATAATCGATCATTTGATTTCTGTGTCTGTTCCTTTACGGTATTTACCCTTAGTATCCAGACACCTCAACTCCTTACCATACTTTATCTGAAATTTAAACAAGTACAATTTACTATCCAGAGTTGTGTCTAAAAATAGCTGGATGAGTGGCAAACTGCGTAGACTCTGATGTGATGCTGCATTTTGCGGTGTCTCATCTGGGTCTACAGTGTTTGCTCACACCTGTCTGACCAAATACATACAGTAAAAAGTGTAACATATGGTAAGAGTCATGCTCAGACAGACAGGTAAAATTATGACCAAAGCTTAACCCTTGTCATTCATGCTGAATAAATTCAGATGCACCCACCCACTTCTAATTTCCTGCCAGATTACTTGATCTGGGTTTTTGATAGAAATTCATATATTTGATGACAAACAGTGCAGATCCAGATCAGTTGGCTTCTTCAGAAGTCAAATGATCTGGATCTGCACTTTTTGCTAAGACAGGGCATGTCGTGTTCAGCAAGAGAAGGGTTAAGTGATTACTAATCGATTATTGATCACAGTGGCAGGACTGGTAATCGATTATCTTTTCAGCTCTGATTAGCCAGCCTTAAGATTCAGTAACAAGCATTGCCCATTTGCTATTTACTGGATCCCAGTGTCATCATTAAAATGCAGGGCCCAGTTGTTCAAAGGATCATTAGCTTAACTAGCTTGTTAGTGGTCAAAATGTTAACTATTCTAGTAAGTACAATATCTACTTCATAGGTATTTTTTCAGCAAAAATATTAGCATACATGCCATATTTAATGGTCAAAGTTTTAACGATACGTTAACTAACAACATCGTTAGTTTTGATTAACTGGGCCCAGATTTAGAGAAGGATAAGGAAAATTCATACCTTCAGAGAAGATAATTATCCAAATGAATATTTTTATGGCCTCAACTTCAAAGAAGATGGGAGGGCATATTGCTTTGGGCTTGTCATTTCTTCCGTCCGTTCGTCCATTCGAACATCACACTTTTGAGATCTCTCATAGCCTTGGAACCATGGCTGCTAGGATTTTTGATATTTCATACATGCATTGGTTATGAAAAAATAGCTGACCTGTACTTGTTATTTTCTTTTCTGTCAGATTCTTCATGGTGGAGTTAGGCCCCTTTTCAGACTTAGGCATTTTTGCAAATGAAAATCTTGTAAGCTGATTATCTTTTCAGACTTAGGCATTTTAGCAAATGAAAATATTGTAAGCAAAATACCTAAGGAACCACTAGAGTTTAGCTCATGAAATTTTGCAAAAGCAGTTTGGAACCAGTGTGTAAATGACCGGATCAGATGTTGACCTGATTAAACTAACAGATTAATTTGGTCAGAGTTATGCCCCTTTCTAACTAAGGCATTTTGTAGGAACAAGCATATAGTTGAGTGCACAGTGGTTTACAAACACATTTCTAGTTTTTTCCCCCCTCCTCAGTATATCAGTATAAGAACTAATAAAGAAACATCAAGTGTACTGCCTCATGATTTTTTAACTAACTTGGTTCAAGCACATTAGAAAGGTTTTAAATTAGAATACCTGACCCTTAAACTGCTGATTATAAGTAAAGGCAGACAGCATTTAAAAAGTATTTTGCTCATTTTTTTTTTTCACAGAAAATAAGATGACATATAATTGAAAATAAGATGACATATAATTGAATTTGTTTTCATTAGGGAGATAGTTTGCATGAAATCTCACACCCTTTTTTTCCAAGAAAAAAAAAATAAGAAAAATATAAATTTGTCCTGCTGATTTGTCCAGAGAATGCTAAAATTTAACCCTCTGCCTTTGCAAACAGTATAGATCCAGATCAGTTGGCTTCTGAAAAAGCCAACTGATCTGGATCTGCACTGTTTGCCATTAAGTATGCAAATTTATATCAACAATCTGGATCGAGTAATCTGATTGGCTGAAAATTAGAAATGGGTGTGGCATCTTAATTTATTCTGCAGGACAAGGGTTGAAATTTAATATAATATTTTCTGTGTGCAGGTGTTCAACTGGAGCGGAGACAACAATTTCTTCATGAAGGGAAATAAAGAAAGTCTCAGTATAGGTGCTGGACAGTAAGTATATTATAGTGATCAAACATGGTTTTTCATGCATTAACATTCGCCTGGTCCCGAGGGAGGTGTTGAAAACCGAGGCTGGAGGCTGCGATTTTCAACACCTCCTAGGGACCTGGCAAATGTTAATGCATTAAAAAACCATGTTCGATCGCTATTATTGCATAAAAACTGAAAACATTTGCTACATTTGGCGTTATTTCTTGCACTGTTTTGTTTCGCCTTTTCACTGATGTCTCGCGAAGGCAATTTGCACGGACTATGCTCGTTCTAGGGCCGGGCTGTACACATCTTGTAATGCAGCAAATCCGTGGCCCCAGTACAAACATATTGAAAGTTGCCTAGACATGCATTAACAGTGCGTTAATTGTCTTCTTAATACACAATTTCTCATCGGTAAATGCACAGCTGTTAAAAACGTGCGATACTTTTTATGCAATAATATGACTTTATGATCTTTGTTTTTTTCTTTTTCTTTCAAAGATCATACACCACAACCTCTTTATAACACTTTTGTTGGGGTCCATAGCATAAACCATGTTAGTTAAACAACTGTGTTATATCCAAACAAAAATGTATAGATTATATTGAAAAATGACCATTTATGGTCATTTTTCAATATAATCTATACATTTTTGGGATCCATCTGTGAACCGTGTTATATCCAAAACCATGTTATAAAGAGGTTGTAGTGTACTTTGTGACAAACAGACACAAATTGATAGCCCACAGAGCTACCATCAGATAAATTCGTGACAGCATCATTTGATCAGAGGAGTTATTATGGAGAAATATTGATAATAATACTGGGATAATTTTCTCTTAAATCTTCATAAAAACATGTTGTGTGTATTCATTAGAAGTGCCTTAGGACATGTCCAGTGGTTTTCATTCAGTAATTTGAGGGAGAACACAGGTTAAAGATGCATTCAGAAATTCCTAGGGAGAACACTGACTAATAATGCATTCAGAAATTCCAAGGCAGCATACTGGTTAAAAATACATTCAGAAATTCCAAGGGAGCACACTGGTTAATAATGCATTAAGAAATTCCAAGGGAGCACACTGGTTAAAAATGCATTCAGAAATTTCTAAGAATAACACTGGTTGAAAATGCATTCAGTGCCGAGGTCGGCAACATTCTTTCGTAGAGATTGATCATGGAATATTTTCTACGGTCATTCTCTCCCTTTTGCTGATTCAAGAAGGACAGTTGTCAGTTTCTGGCGGAAGAATGTGCACAATACTGGTTAACCGCTTAGAGGACTAAGCCTGCCCAGTAAACGTGTGGTTAGGTAAACTGACTGCGCTCAACATGACCCCATTGGGTTGACTGGGCCGTAAAACCTCAACACAAACAAACAAACAAATGCATTCAGAAATTCCAAGGAAGCAGACTGGTTAAAAATGCATTCAGAAATTTCTAAGGAGCACACTGGTTAAAAATGCATTCAGACACACCAAGGGAGCAAATTGTTTAAAAATTGTAATGCAGATTTTTATTTTCTACTTTTTTCATTGTTCTTTCTTTCTTTCCAGAGGTGTGTTTGGTATTTGGTTTGATGGTGACCTGTACCATGGCCGTACTCATAAGTGTGATACATTCAACAATGAAATGTTGACTTCCTCAGAGGACTTCGTTGTGAAAGCATTAGAGGCTTGGGCATTTGTGCAAGATTAAGGGGGCTGGGATACTCTTTCAAGGGAGGCAACTAAGCAAAAATTGTTTTTTTTGGCCTCTCTTCTGAAAAGGGGTGTACTTTAAAAGGAAAGAATTTGCTCCCCTTGGGAGCAAATTCTTTCCTTTTAGAGTGCACTCCTTTCCAGAAGGAGCCTTGTGTGAAAGCAAACAGGAAGTGACAGAAGATGTCTCCCTTGGAAATAATGGTGAAAAATCTTCCAATTGTATCCAGTTCCATTAAGTTATAGCAATCTGGGCAAATTCAACAGATGACAAATTGATGATATTTTATTTGTAGTTTTCCCTGAAAGTCTTAGGAGACAATTTGCATGAAATGTCAAAGCTCATTTTCATACATGCCATAAGCTGTGGACAAAAATCTGTGAGATAAGTCAAAGTTTTAAGGGAGATTTAACAGAATTCTGTGAGATTGTCTTAAACATCACTTTAAAGCTCCCCCAATATAGTCTAAAGTCTTTGTTTTTCACATAAGAAGCTTGTGAAGATCACAACAGAGTGTGATTTATGTTTATTTCTTTATAAAATCTGTTGTAAAATGATCTGAAAATGATGTGAGATTTGAATTTTTTATGGGAATTGCCTTCCAGATGGGCCAAATTCTGTGAGATTTTATATCACAGTGTGCATTAGGAAAACACGCCTATTCAACTATATCGACAATTTTACCACCAAAATATGAAAATTTTCAGATAAAATATTCTGATATTTTTCATATTTCTGCACAAAACATAAATTGTGGGTACTCGTTAGAACCGCTTCGACGATCTATGTTTTGAGCAGAAATAAGAAAAATAATGCATACTCCTGTAAACCCCAGTTTTACTATATAAAAGTGGGGTTTATGCAGGTCAAAATTATATAGGCATGTTTTCGTGATGGAGATATGGCATGTATGCATTTTCTGGGAAAATTAACAAAAATATTTCAAAATGTTGTTTCTTGTCCGGAAATTGAGGCTAACAGTCCTTGCAACTTATCTCCATAGGATAGAAAGGATACAACTTGCATGAAATCTCAAACCCTTTTTTTCTGGAAAAATTAACAACAAAAAAAATATTTCAAAATGACATCTGCTGAAATTTTTACCCAGCATGCTAAGTGCTGGATTTGTTCTGTGATTATGTTTGTTACATTTATGTATCTTAGCCAACTATATTTGCGTAGGCCAAGATAAATTGAGTATTAGAAAGATAATCTTTGTTATTTTTGTCAGAAGATATCTTGTAAGTACACATTGGAATCATCTCACTAAGGCAATTCCAGCAAGTATTCACAAGGCATGTTTTAGTGTAAAAATAACAAAAGTTGTCACCTGTTATAACATTATCTGGAGTTACCATATTTGTTCTTATAAACACCCAGGGGCATTGCATTTTCTGAAAGTGGATCATGACTCCAGATAAAGAGTGGGTATCGGGTAAATATTTGTGTTATTTCTCCATGAAAACATATGTTGTGGGTACTCATTAGAAGTGCCTCATTGAGGGGCTTCTAATGAGTACCAACAATATATGTTTTCATTGAGAAGTAAGAAAAATATCAGATGAAAACAGTAGCATATCTGGAACTGTGGGGTGTTTGTTTTGATATGATATTAAATTTCCTTCAAAAACTGCCAAAATGAAATTCAAATGAGCCGAAACATGGGAAACTGGTCCTTATGTCACATGTTCAAAGAACAAAGGCCCAGATGCCGACTAGACTACAGATTGGCTGACAGACCTGGACCTTAAGGGTATTGAAGAAACCTGATCAGTTTTACGCCATTTTTTTAAAAAGGGGACAACTTTTGAATCCCTGTTTGCTTTTTTGCATGTCAATCCCGTCTGAAAAGGGGTCTACTCTAAAAGGAAAGAATTTGCTCCCACAGGGAGCAAATTCTTTCCTATTAGGGTAGACCACTTTTTTAAAGGGAAGTAAAGTCAGTTTGTCAGAGTTGCCTCCCCTAAAAGTGTAGCCATTCCCTTTAATTCTTTGCATTTGCTGTAATGGCCCTTTTCTCTTGACATAGCTTGGCAAAGATGTTTATATGTGTATATTTTGTTTCAATGCTACGAAACATCTTGATGGCTGAGTGGTTAGCACTCCATAGTTCAGAACATGAGGTCCTGGGTTTGAATCCTGCTTTAGATGGGAATTCAGCTCATGCCTGAATAGCACTTCCTTGCACAGAGCATTTTATTTTAACCATTCCATCGTCTGGTTATGACTTAAATGATGTGGAAAAGAATGTAAAACACAATCAGCATCATCATTCAATATTTTACTGTAATTACCATAAGCAATCAGATTTACCTTAAGTATTCAGACACATAAGCTTTACCAGACAGTATAGAATTAGATCAGATGTGCAGAATCAGGATCTACACTGTTTTCCACTCATGCAGCAGTTTTTTGACACATCGGTATGAAGTAATTTCTGGATGAAGTTCTAGGACAAGTAAAGCAAGGCGTTTACGAAGTATAGCAAGGATTAAAGTATAGCAAGGAGTTAAGTATAGCTAGGAGTTCAGTATAGCAAGGAGTAAATATAGCTAGGAGTATAGCTAGGAGTTAAGTATCGCAAGGAGTAAGTTTAGCAAGGAGTTAAGTGTAGCTAGGTTTTTGATTGTGTTGGGGTTTAACGACACGTCAACCCTTGTGGGTCATTTTGTGTCGTCTCCCAGAGAAAGGGAGAAAAGTGATAGAAGAGATAGAAGAAGAGATTAAAGAGAGGGACAGGGAAGAAAGGAACAGGAATGAAAGTGAAGAAACAGAAGAAATAAAGATATTCCCCATCTACCCTTACCTGCTACAAGGATAGCAGGCCTTGCCCAACTGTAAGCCAATATCAGTTGGACGCCCCAGTGACGTAATATACACGACACCTTCGCTCCACCCAACCACTGTAGCTAGGAGTTACGTATAACTAAGTATAGCAAGGAGAAATATAGCAAGGAGTTCAGTACAGCTAGGAGTTAAGTATAACTAGGTATAGCAAGGAGAAGTATAGCAAGGAGTTAAGTGTAGCTAGGAGTTAAGTATAACTAAGTATAGCAGGGAGTTAAGTACAGCTAGGAGTTAAGTATAACTAGGAGTTAAGTATATCAAGGAGTTAAGTATAGCAAGAAGTTAACATGTCTGAATATTTAGGGTTAATACAGTAGTCTGTGTATTCCACAAATGGGCTGACACACGAAAAAAGGGACCTCATGGTTTTCTGGTTTGTGGTTCTTCAAATTCCTCAACACAAACTAGTTACAAATGTCCATGCATAGTTGCCTATTTGGGCTACAGACATGGGGATTTTGGCTGAACATTCTTCAATGGCTCTCATCACGAAAACATACCTATATAATTTTGTCCCCTTAAACCCCACTTTTATGTAGTAAAACTGGGGTTAACAGGGGTATGCATTATTTTTCTTATTTCTGCTCAAGAACAGAAATTGTGGGTACTCATTAGAACTGCCTCGATGAGGCGGTTCTAATGAGTGCCCACAATCTATGTTTTGAGCAAAAGTATGAATAATATCAGAATTTTTTATTTGAAAATTTGTCATTTTTTGGTGGTAGAATTTTCAACGTATTTGAATAGGCGTGTTTTCGTAATGACTACGTCTGCAAACAGCATAGGCTCTGGTGAGACGCGCAGTCTTGCCTGAGCCTTTGCTGGTCACCTGTGTGATAAGTACCTTTTTCTCATGTGCTGGCTCAAATATGTTATAAATATCATTGTTCATGAAGGTCTCATATCTGCCATACAGGGCCAAGTTGTTCAAAACTAACCATGTTGTTAGTTAACCTATCGATAAAACTTTGATCATTAAATATGGCTAATATTTTTTGCTGAAGCTACTCACATTTTTTCAGCAAAAATACATATGAGTTAGATATTGTACTTACTAGAACAGTTAACATTTTGACCACTAACTAGCTTATTAAGGTAATGATGCTTTGAACAACTGGGCCGAGAGTGCTGTAAAAATTTATATATTACACGATGTTTTATATTCGGGGCAGAAATGTGGTTGGATGTGTCTGTATTGTTATTGTTTTGTTTGATTTAAAAACATTTTGTTGGGGCTGCTTCAGCAAGCAGGAGTGATATAGGGATCACTTTCTGGTCGGCATCAACAATGTTATGTCTGTGTGTTTAGCTCCATTTCTCAGTCAATAAGGCTTCCAGGCTGATAAAACTCCATACACATATCTGCCATGATGCACCCTGTCCACTGCTATCAACTGTTACTGACCTTGACCTACTTTTCACGCATGGATGAACAATGTTTAAGTCTGTGTGTTAAGGCAACACAAATCACCCTCATGGGTTAATGTGCCATTAAACATGAAATCACCATCATCCTAATTAACACTTTCCATGCTATGGGCAAATTCATCAGAGGACAAATTGATATTTTTCTTATTTTTCCTAGAATAAAGGATCTGACACTACATGCAAATCGTCTACTTAGGAGTGTCCTATTTTCTAGGTAAAATAAGAATATTTCAAAATGTTGTGCTCTGAAATTTTTACCCAGCATGCAAAGTGTTAAGACAATTACAGTAATTGGCCAAATTACTGCACTATATCTCTGTCATAGGCGTAGCGATCATTACCCACATGGCGCATGTGCGTAACATGCGTACGCAAAATATTTATAATAAAGTGGCATAACATAAAATGGTTTGTTTCTTTACCATAGGGGCTGCTCTTAAAGGCAAAAAACATTTGCTCCCTCTGGGAGCAAATTCTTTCCTTTAAGATTAGCCCCTATTTTGGAAATGATTCTAGGCATAGTTTTCAAGATTTTTCCTTTGGTTTGCATAAAAATGATTCCATTTTGGCTACGCCTCTGTCTGTCTCCTTCCCTTTCAATATCTGTCAGTGTCTGGAACAAATATACATCTGCCGAATGTCTTCATTTTTGTTATACTAGTCATGAAATTTGTTAACACTTTGTTTTCTCATGCACTGTTAAACATGTTACAAAAAATAGTAGTCTGGTTCCTATGTAGTACACTGGACTTGTACAAGATATAGGACACAATGGAGTTATGATGTCCAAGTATTTACTTAAAGAAATATTCTGTTACTAAAAAAAGTACTCTGGTTCCTATGTAGTAAACTAGACTTAACAAGACAAAGGACACATGAATGGAGTTATGGTATCAAGTGTTTAGGATATCCCTGGTAAGAGTCCATTTAGCATGAAGCTTTACTGCTCAATGGGCAAATTCAGCAGACGACAAATTGGTGATAATTTACTTTTTTCCCCCAGAAAATAGGCTTTGACATTTCATGCAAATTATCTCCTTCCGTTTATAAATATTGACTTATTTACAAAATAAATGAAAGCCTATTTTCTGCAAAAGAAATTTTTTTTTTTTCTCTCAGAATGTCGTCAGCTGAAATTTTTACCCAGCCTGCAAAATGATATGTTGGTACAGTTAATATATTGTGAACCATGTCATAACAATACCTCTTCTTGAGTGTGAATCTAGACCCAGACATACACAGTTTGCCCAGGCAGGCGTAGACTGTAAAATATGATTCCTGCATACTACATTTACCGTATTTACCCTGAGTATTAAGACACCTTATCTACTTTACCATACTTGTCCTAAAATTTGAAATAGTCCATTCTGCTACCTCTTGATCTGTCTAAAATATCACTTTTCATATGGCAAACAGTGTAGACCCAGAATGCGGCGTCTGATCTGGGTCTACACTGTTTGCAAAGGCCTATCTGTCCCAATATTTAGGGTTATTTCGGTACTATAAATACATGTATTTGGACACTGTAGCTCTTTTGAACAAAATTCTGTTTCACTATTCAACTGCTTTGGCAAACAGTGTAGACCAGGATCAGATGTGGCATCGGATCTGTATCTACAGTGTTTGCTCAGGACTGTCTGTCCAAACACTTTGGGTTAATATGGTAATTTTTTTTGTACAGTCTGTTCTCAAATCTGAGTTTGTAAAGAGAGAGCTTTGTAATGATATGGCTTAAAATTGTTTCTTATGTACAAGTTAATAAATATACTAAATACCAAATTTAGTTGTTTATCTTCTGTTTTCACCTTGGTTTTTTCCACTCCCTGCTTATTTAAAGGGGAATGCCCACTAAGTGCAATATATGCCTGAAAATTTTCAACTTAAGATAATGAGCATCTTGGCACAAATTTGATCAAAATCAGTCATGACATAAGAATATTGTAGTTTATTTAAAATTTTCTTTTTTTTTCTTTTGTAACTGGGAAATTTTGAATATTTAACTAGACGTGTCCAAAGCACACACAAGCCCCTGCCATTTGCTCTGCCCATATTACAACAACTTTTTAACAAATGCTCAATCTGACCTGTTATACTTCATGACCCCTAGCCTTACCCCAGGGCATGATATAGAGGCAACTCTACCACAGTTGAAGGTTTAGATGTGGGTAAGTAGTATACAAAATTTCTTCCTAGCATATAGCAACAGATAAGGCGCTTTTTTCATCCGAAAAGTGCTGATATCTTTCTTATTTCTCCATGAAAACGTGGGTACTCATTAGAAGTGCCTCAGCGAGGCACTTCTAATGAGTACCCACAACACATGTTTTTGTAGAGAAATAAGAAAATATTATGTGGATACCCCCTCTTATCTGTAGCTATGTTAGCATAAAAGCTACCCAAGTTACGACCTCCAAAAGAAATGGGGACATAAATGTGAATGAAATTTAAATGTAAACATTTGTTAGACTCTGGTTACAAATGTGACAACATATGCATGTACGGACGTAACATTATGATGAAAGACTATTTACCCTACTGCTGCCTTCAGCAGGCCAGGGCATAAAATTGTAACAAAAAAAAAATACTGTTGCAGGACAGCATAGTGCACCTGGATTGCTTTTTGCCAATAAAATGAAGCAAGAATTCTGTGCGAGTCAGTTACTTCTGCATTGGGCAGTCATATATGCATAATACAAAGGAAAGTAAGTAATATACTTCAAACTTTGGGTCAAACTGATCCATAATCGGAAAGTATGATGTGTGTACATGAAATACTTTTCAAAATGTAAGGCAAATCATTGGACCATGAAATATAGGTCACGCAACCTACATTTATTTTGAAGTCAAACCAGGTCAAACTGACTCGTAATCAGGCAGTATGATGTTTATACACCAAATACTCTTTAAGATATATTGTAAAAGTACTGGACTGTGAAATATAGGTAACTGTGACCTACATTTATTTTGAGATCAAACTTCAGCTCATACTGACGCATAAACGGAAAGTATGAATACTCTTCAAGATAAAAGGCAAAAACAGTGGACTGAAATATATGGATGGATTTCATTCATATTTGGCATGATGGTAGATATAGGTCTAAAGTCTTTATCAGCACCATCCCCACCCCGGGGGTGACCTTTGGGTCAAGGTCATGGACTTAGAATTTTCATAAAAAAGTCAAATTTTTTTGTGTTTAAGTTTATATAGCTATATCATCAAGACCCTTGAGGAATTTCATTTATATTTGACATGTTGCTAGATATCGGCCTAGTGTCTTACTCTGCATGATCCCCACCCAGGGTGTGACCGAGGTCAAGGTCACAAACTTAGAATTTTCATATAAAAGAAAAAAAATTTGCCTTTAAGTTTATATAGCCATATCATCAAGACATTTTGTTAAATTTCATTATCCCCTAATTGAAAGGTCGAGCAGATATAGCTATCAGCAATGAATCTGTTAGTCTGTCCGTCCATCCATTGAAGCATTATTCGTTCATACTTTAGTCTTAGGGTCAAAGTTTTTGCGTTAAAGTTTATAAGACCTCATATTTTGAAGACCCTTTGATGGATTTCATTCATATTTGGCATGATGGTAGATATAGGTCTAAAGTTTTTATCTGCACCATCCCCACGTCGGGGGTGACCTTTGGGTCAAGGTCACAGAATTTTCATAAAAAAGTCAAAATTTTTGTGTTTAAGTTTATATAGCTATATCATCAAGACCCTTGAAGAATTTCATTTATATTTGACATGTTGCTAGATATTGGCCTAGTGTCTTACTCTGCATGATCCCCACCCAGGGTGTGACTGAGGTCAAGGTCACAAACTTAGAATTTTCATATAAAAGAAAAAAATTTGCCTTTAAGTTTATATAGCCATATCATCAAGACCTTTTGTTAAATTTCATTATCCCCTATTGAAAGGTCGAGCAGATATAGCTATCAGCAAGGAATCTGTTCATCTGTCCATCCATCCATTGAAGCATTATTCGTTCATACTTTATTTTTGTCTTAGGGTCAAAGTTTTTACGTTAAAGTTTATAAGACCGCATATTTTGAAGACCCTTAGATGGATTTCATTCATATTTGGCATGATGGTAGATATAGGTCTAATGTTTTCATCGGCAACATCCCCACCAGGGGGGTGACCTTTGGGTCAAGGTCATGGACTTAGAATTTTCATAAAAATGTCAAAATTTTTGAGTTTAAGTTTATATAGCTATATCATCAAGACCCTTGAGGAATTTTATTTATATTTGACATGTTGCTAGATATCGACCTAGAGTCTTACTCTGCATGAACCCCACCCAGGGTTTGACTGAGGTCAAGGTCACAAACTTAGAATTTTCATATAAAAGTAAAATTTTTGCGTTTAAGTTTATATAGCCATATCATCAAGACATTTTGTTAAATTTCATTATCCCCTAATTGAAAGGTTGAGCGGATATAGCTATCAGCAAGGAATCTGTTAGTCTGTCCATCCATCCATTGAAGCATTATTCATTCATACTTTAGTCTTAGGGTCAAAGTTTTTGCGTTAAAGTTTATAAGACCTCATATTTTGAAGACCCTTTGATGGATTTCGTTCATATTTGGCATGATGGTAGATATAGGTCTAAAGTTTTTATCTGCACCATCCCCACCTCGGGGGTGACCTTTGAGTCAAGGTCACGGACTTAGAATTTTCATTAAAAAGTCAAAGTTTTTTGTGTTTAAGTTTATATAGCTGTATCATCAACGACATCAAGACCCTTGCGGAATTTCATTTATATTTGACATGTTGGTAGATATCGGCCTAGAGTCTTACTCAGCATGATTCCCACCCCGGGTGTGACTGAGGTCATCATCACGAACTTAGAAGTTTCATATAAAAGTAAAAGCTGGGGCAAGGCTTTAAAGTCAAGGTCACAGACTTTTCATACAAATGTCATTTTTGCTTATATTATAAAGACTGATTTATTTCACTGGTATATGGTGATAGTTATAGGGCTAAAGTTTTATTTAGCTCAATCCCTGCACCTGTGCCTGAGGTCAAGGGCTTCATATTATGTGTGATTGAATTTTTTCAATGTTATAACATAGCATACAACTGCCATCTCAAGAGTCAAAGCTACATACTTTGTGCTCTTTAAAAAGTGGCGGTAATGCTGGTCGGGGGTATACGTGCCCCACTGGGCACTTTGTCTAGTTTGAAAGTATGGTTTTTATATATGAAATAATGTTCAAGATATAAGGTAAAATCACGTGACTTTGAACTGTAGGTCACTGTGACCTACTTTATTTTGAGGTTGAACTTCCAACACATTCTGACTCATAATTGGAAAGTCTGGTGTTAATACATAGAATTATCTTAAGTAGAAAAGGCGAAAATCATTGAACCATGAAATATAGGTAATACTGACCAATAATCCATTAGTTTGATGTTTGCACATCAAATACTCTTCAAGATATAAGGCAAAATTTCTGGACCACGAAATTAGGTCACTGTGACCTACATTTATTTTGAAGTGAAACCAGGTCATCCTGACTCACATGTAATGTTTATACATCAAATATTCTTGAAGATATAAGGCGCAATTACTGAACCGTGAAATGTAGGTCACTATGATCTACATTATTTTATGTCAAACTTCGGGTCATGCTGACTCAGAATCCGAAAGTATGTTGTTTATACCTCAAATACTTTTCAAGATATAAGGCAAAATCACTGGACCATGAAATGTAGATCACTGTGACCTACATTTATTTTAGGTCCAAACTTCGGGTCATGCTGACTCAAAATCCGAAAATATGATGTTTATATATCAAATATTCTTCAAGATACAAGGCAAAATTACTGGACCATGAAATGTAGGTCACTGTGACCTACACTTATTTTGAATTCAAACTTTAAGTCATGCCGACTCATAATCAGAAAGTATGGAGTTGATATATGAAATACTCTCCAAGATATAAGGCAAAATCATTGGACCGTGATCATGACCTACCATGCTGACCTTCACTTAATGACCTACAAATTAATGTCACAAGGTTGACTGATGTTTGACCAAGCTTCGATCTAAGTTGTTTTCATAATAGAAAAAAATAGAGAAAAAAAAAAAGAAAAAAAAAACTTTTTACAGGTCCTATACCGCGGGGTCTATGTCATGGAATGAAAGCCAACACTCCAGGGTACCTGTGTTCCAAATATGAATGCTTTCTGGCGTTCCTCAAGGAGACATACTTTAATACTTCCAATCACTTTATTCAACGTGAAATTAAACAATATTATAAATTGTCTGGATTTCAAGATTACAAGACAGATGGTTCTTTGCACGCTGATGATTTCTATATATGTTTTCGCTCGAAAATTATGCGCACAATAGAAAGACGTCTACAACAATGTCTGAATAGAATTGAAGACTGGGCAAACAGAAATAGTTTCAAATTTTCCAAGTCGATAGAACGACTCTTCTTCACCTTTACCGCTCTTTAATTTGATCAAAACTTGATACTGGGTCCACCGTATTTTGATCTGCTAGAAAATCTTATCTACAGATGTTAAACACTGTACATCATCACGGACTTCGTTTGGCAATGGGAGCTCTTCTTACATCTCCAGTATCGGGTCTTAACATAGGGGCAGATGAGCCATCGTTATGGCTATGCAGAGAAAAACTGTCCCTTCATTATGCCATCAGACTTGCTGCTAATCCTTCTAACTCTGCTTTTGAAGTCACAGTTCCACCACTGTTTTCGGAATATTATGAAAGAAAACCTAACGCAATTGAATCCTTTAGCCGTCGTATAGCGCCACTCTTAGACTCTTCCAATATTAACACTAAAACATTCAAAAACACTCTTTTCCTGATATTCAATCCTGATGGATTACTAAACCAACAATCCTTTTCAGTTTACGCAACACCAAAAAGTCACTTTCTGACTCGCATCTCATAAAACAAAACTTCCAAGAAATACAATGGCGACTTTTAGATTATCAACACATCTACACTGATGACTCTAAAGTTGAAGATAAGATTGGCTGTGCGTATATATCGGGCAGCCACCATGAAAAGATCCGTCTTCCTGATGGCTCATCTATTTTCACTGTTGAATCCAAGGCTATTGATATGGCACTGGATTACGTCAGGAATAATTCTTTAGACAACAAATTCGTTATTTTCTCAGACCCCCTTTCTGTTTTGAAATCACTAAACTACACATTTTCAAAAAGCCCCAAAATTCAGAACCTGATAGAAAATCATCATGAGTTAACAAAAACTAAGGAAATTTGTTCTGTTGGCATAACAGATAACGAGGCTGCTGATGTAAAACAAATCTTTCAAATATCAAACTTGCATGTACGGAATTTAAACTTTTTATTAACAGGTACATCTTATCCAAATGGCAGATGTCATGGTACAGAGCGACATTAAATAAACTACATGAAATAAAACCGGTTCTTGGTAAAAAAAATACCATTTATCGATCATTAAAACAAGAAGAAGTGGTTCTTACTCTTCTTTGTATAGGTCATACTAGACTCGCACATTCTTATCTACTCAAAAGAGAAGATCAGCCACTTGGTATAAGCTGTAATGAACCTTTTACGATGAAGCGCTTTCTGATGGACTGCATTGACTTCTCTCATGTCCGACGTCAATTTTTTCAAGCAAATGACCTGAGATACTTATTTGAAGGTGTACCAGCTGACAATACACTTATGTTTTTAATCTTTTTAACAAAATATAACTATTTTAATTTTTAAATTCGTTTAAGTTTTACACTTTTATGCGTATATGACATCATTATAGCCGTTACATTACAAAACCAAGTTAGTGCAGCATTGTAACACAAATGACCCTCATGGGTTGATGCGTCGTTAAACCTGAACTCATCATCATGAATGCTTTCTGATGAGTGGTGTTGAGGCATGAACTTTGAAAAACTCGTCAACATACTAGACATGTGTCCACAGTACGAGCACAATAAGCACGCCCAAAAGTTTAGATCTGAGTAAATAGCTTATCAAGTTTCAACTTCCTAATATAAAAGATATCCAAGATATATACAAAAAAAACGATGGCGTTAATATCAATGTAACTTTGAATGTAAAATCTGACCTGTTACATATTTTCATCACGAAAACATGCCTATATAATTTTGACCCCCTTAAACCCCACTTTTATATAGTAAAACTGGGGTTTACAGTGGTATACATTATTTTTCTTATTTCTGCTCAAAACATAGATTGTGGGTACTCGTTAGAACCGCCTCGACGAGGCGGTTCTAACGAGTACCTACAATCTATGTTTTGAGCAGAAATATGAAAAATATCAAAAAATTTTATCTGAAAATTATCATTTTTTGGTGGTAAAATTTTCAATATATTTGAATAGGCGTGTTTTCGTAATGTGACCCTTAGCCCAACCGTAGGGCATGACCCAGAATCAATTTTAGCACAGAACTGAAGATTTAGGTCTGGGTAAGTAGCATTCTAAATTTCAACTTCATATCGTAACGGTACCCAGGTTATAACCTAAGTAGCATACCAGATTTTAACGTTCTCGCATAAAAGGTACCCAAGGTTGACCTCTTATACATTTGGACCTCTAGCCCCACCACATGGCATGGGCCAGGGGCAACTGAAGCACAGAGTTGAACGTTAGGTCTGGATGAAGTGCACTCAGGAACTGATACCATCATGATATCCATAGAAAAACATTAGAAAATGAAACACTACATAACAATCAACAAAAAGTACTACATAGAAAGTTAATCTAGCTTTACGGAATCACAACCCTCGCCGTCAGCTTCCATAGTGGTAAAACATATATTTATAGGTCTTCCTACCCATCCATGGATCATTACGGGCAACAAATAAATCTCAGATAAAGACGAAGCAAACAGAAACATTGTGTTGAGACATTTGGAGATCCCTGGGTTGTCCGACAACGCCACTGGAATACTGGAGCAAAGGAAAACCAACAGCTGAGCCCCGTTGAGCTGAGAAACAGACATAAAATGTCTCGGTCCAAACAATCTAATGAATAGTTTTATTTTTTTAAGTCGGGCCATCAAAGAGGCTGAACCCCGATCCACCGGCGTGCAATTAAAGAGGTAAGGAAAGTGGTCAACCGTCACTGGATTAACCTCTAAGCAAGCAGACTGTTTCATGACATCAATATTATACCCCTTTCTTTGATAACATGACATTTTTTTTTCTGAAATGGTCAGAAAAATCAGGTCTTCCTACAATTTTTCTAAACTTATATACTAAGTCACCTTAAAACACGGGTTCCGATAGGCCTTGCAGCAGGTGTTTTTAGTCCGGCATCGTATTAAGAGACCAATTTGTATAGTCGACGACAGAAATTAAACAAAGCTTTCCTAATTTTATGGCACCGATACCCCTATTGGAGATGTTTGGCAGTCAAAGTTTTGTTACGAGGATTGAAGTTAGCCATATGACTAGACACACTTGCAAACCGAATAAGCAAAGAAATGTTAACACCATAACAGGGGGACACGTGGAACGTTGCCATTCCACAACGGGAAATGAACAGTGTCAAAATAAAATTCATCGGGTTTGTCGTAAATTTTAGATGAAGCATAACCGTTAGAAATTAATAAATGCAAATCTAAATCAATGCGCTGTAGGCGATGGTAGCCTGGGCATCAGAAGGCCCAGGGGCTTCAAAGTTCACCAGATTTCAAATAAACACAAAATCTGTACAGGCTAATATGATGAATATTTCAATAGAACGTCAATGTGGGGGCATCTGCGTACTTTGGACACATTTCTTGTTAATAAATAATCCCCCCCCCCCCCCCCCCCCACACACACACAAATGAGAAATATAAGGCCATGTGCTTGCAAGGCCTGTAACTCTTAAACCATAAGACTAAGAAACTCAGTTTTGTGTTCCCTAGCAAGTGATTTTCAACAAAAAATGCAAAAATCATGAAACAATAAGGCGTGCATCCAGAGTAATAGTAAGGGAGATAACCCCAGACGAACAGATGGCCGGACAGACGGACGCTCAGGCACCTCTGCCTGCAAGACCTGAAACTCTAAAACTGTAAGTCTGAGAAATTCAATTTTGTGTTCTCTAGTAAGTGATTTTCAATGAAGATGAAGAATCCAAAAATCATGAAAAAGAAATTAGGCGTGTATCCAGAGTATAGGTACCAGTCTGTCTTTCTTTGTTAATATTTAATTATTTTTTAATAGTAAATATAGCTGAAAGTTATCAAAAGATTTATGGCATAATATGGTTTCAAACATCAAAATCGGTTGACTTTTTTTTCTGCGTTTCAGATACGCAAATATTCGTAACAGTAAGGATTGTCGCTTTTCAAAAGGTCGTCCAAATATCAGGAAATGAGTTAAAAGCTTCAATACTATCAGCTTGTGTATCATCAGAATGAGACAGCATAACATCTCTTTCATAACAGAAAGTAGCATGCCAAATTTCAACTTCCTAGATAGTTATGACTCCAAGAGAAACGCGGACGTAAATGTCAATGTAAGCTTGAATGTAAACTTATACATTTGTATACATTGTAATCTTAGTTCCACCCAAAAGGCATGAACCAGGGACAACTCAAGCAAAGAGCTGAAGGTTTAGGTCTGGGTAAGTATCATACCAAATTTCAACTTCCCGGCATAAAAGATATTTAAGGTATGTCCTCCAAGAGAAACGTGACATACACACGTACGGACGTAACATCACGGCGAAACGCTATATATACACCACTGCTGCCTTCGACAGGTGGGCATAATAAGATATCTGATTTTTATGCCCTGTCACAAAAAGTGGCGAGGGTATTATGTTATACCCTCCGAAATTTTGAGTGTCCGTCCGTCCGTCAGTGCTTCTATTATGCGTGTCCGCTCCATGTCTGATACCGTGATAAATGTAAAGCACTATGGGACGACGTACAGAACACATGAATCGTAACTTTGGTTTCCCTACTTTTGGAGCTATTGCCCTTTGAACATTGAACATAGTCATTATTTCTACCTTGTACTCGTGTCCGCTCTGAAAGTTGAAAACCGTGCGAGATATTATTATGAAATTTTTTCACAAATGTAAAACACCATAAGATAACGTGCAGAACACAAACAAGAACGTACGTAACTCTGGTCAACCTACTTTTGGAGTTGCGGTCTTTTGAACATATTAGATATTGAAAATAGCCATTTCTACTATGTGTCCGCTCGATATTATTATGAAGTTTCTCACAGATGTAAAGTATCATGAGATAACATGCAGAAAAAAAAAACATAACTCCGGATAACCTATTTTTGGAGTGGTCCTTTGAACATAGTAGATACTGAAAATAGCCATTTCTACTATGTACTCGTGTCCGTTCTGCAGGTTGAAAACCATTCCAGACATTTGATGAAACTTCACACAAATGTAAAGCATTATAAATTAAGGTGCAGAATACAAGAACCGTAACTCTGATCAACCTACTTTTGGAGTTATGTCCCTTTGAACTTTGAAAATAGTAATTTCTGTAATATATTTGTGTCCCCTCTGTAACTTGAAAATGTTCGGTGTTCGAGATATTTTCTTGAACCTTTATGCAAATGTATGTAACCATGATACAATGTGCAAAACACAAGAATTACCTGCTTTTGGAGTTACTGCCCTTTAGGCATTGTTAATAGCGATCCAAGCCATATACCTGTGACCTTTCTGTAACCTGAAAACGGTTTTAGAGATTTTCTTGAAGTCTTGCAAAAATGTAAAACACGAGATTCATAACCCTGGCATAACTACATTTTGTGTTATGGCTCTTTGAACATTGAAAATAACAGTTCCTGCGATATACATGTACTTGTGTTTACTCTGTAAATTGAAAACAGTTTTGAGATATTTTTCAACAAACTTTACACGAATGTGAAACACCATGAAAGAATCTGTAGAAAACTAGAACAGAAATTCTGGTTTACCTACTTTTGGAGTTATGACCCTTTAAACATTGAAAATAGTCATCTCAGGCATATATTCATGCCAACTCTGTATCTTGAAAACTGTTTCAGATATTTTCTCTCTCATAAACAGTAACTTTAGTCTAAGAACTAAATTTCTAGCCTCGTTCAGGGGCCGAGCATGCGAACTGGAACATTGATGGCACAGACTGCCCTTTTCCTGTGTCACGACTCATATGAGCCAACCCATGAGTAAGCGGTACTTAATGCATATCTGCCCAGCAAAGGCTCAGAGCCTGCCCATCTGTGCAGTGTCACCATAGTCTTTCACTGTTCAGATCCATAATCTAGAGAAGTAGACGAACTTTAGTATGTTTTTACCAATTTTCTTTCAACTTTGCATAAACATTGCTTTCGGGTAGTATCGGACTGCAAGTGTGCTGATGTTGTTCAGAAACAAGAGTTATGGCCCTTGATTTATGTATAAGTGAATGTTTATTTCATTTCTGTGCTCTAACTTGATTTTGCATTGTTATCAGGAATCTTGGTTTGGGCCATTTGTATTTTTTTTTTTTCTTTAAAATTTACTTTTCGTTATTTTCAACACAATCATGAACCTTGAGTAACGTCAGGAGTTCATTAAGCTTTACATCGTATGATTTAATGGTTTCCAAGGGACATTATGGTGCTCATTAACACAACATCAGTGAGACGGATAGACGAAGCACGTAGAATATATATTTGGATAATAAACAGGCTAATTTTCATGAAAGTATAGAGCCACAAAAGACAGCATTATCTCGCATGACCAGATCTTTAGAGTAGAAAAAAAATGCACACCTCTTGTAAACTTCTCTTTACACTATATAATCTCTCTTCGTAAAGTAGTGTTTGTAAAGGCGTATTCATTTCACGGGCGTGTTAATGTTTTCAATGAAAAAAGGAAACAGTTGCGTTGAACATTTTACTCAAAATGAACACATGCACATGCACCAATGTTGATAATATTTAGGAAAAATTCAATGCACCTTTCCTTTGATTTTATTTTTATCAGAATTATGACACTTGCTTGACGTAAGTGTAGTGGCTGGGTATAGTACAGTGCTTGCAGCGCTTTTATTGTTAGATGCTGATAAAAGCTGCTTGTTCACAGGTCCGTGTAGCTTAAATGAGCTAGTTGATAGTAGAGTGAACCCTCGTCATACCGATACTAGATACAATGGCAAGGTTTGTTACTGGCACGAAACGGAGAGTTAATCAGAAGAAAGTGTCTAGCGGTCCAGTATCGCAGCCATCTTGGTGAGCGAAGCATGACCATTTGAACAAAATGTTGCTCTTCAATTGAATCAAACGTCATAGGAAATTTGGTGAAAACATGCCAAGTGGTTTCAGAGGTGAAGTAATTTAAAGATTCCATGATTCCATGAGTTTATACATGCATATAGCCCGGGGGATGGGACAACCAGGGGATGAAATTTTGTAACTGAAAGGCTTTGCTACTTTAATCACACAATGTAAGATTCAACCATCACTGTTCAAAACATTTTTTTGAAAACCTTTTTCTTTCAACATTGTACCCATACAGATGTATGGGGAAACAAATTTGATCTTGCACTGTAAAAAGGTCAAATGTCAAACTGAGACATCATAGAAATCGGCTATATAGATCACCAGTCCGTGATGCTATATGCCAATAGTCACCCTGAAAGCTTTCTTGGGCCTGGAGGACAAATTTTAATTAGTTTTTACCATATATGGGCATGGTGGACATATTATGCAATGATGCGGAACCATTTGAACAAATTGTCAACATCCCTTCAACAGAACACCCAAAGGGGATTTTGGTGAAATCAGTCAAGAGCTTTCAAGTCGTTTGGATATCATATAATTCTACAGAGCATTGTAAGTTTCAACAATAAATCTTTAATACAATTTGAGAAAATGATTGTTAAACGTTTTCCTTTTACAAATTAATAGGGATGCAAATTTGACCCTGCCGTAAAAGAAAGGTCGAAGGTCAAACCAGGATCCGTGATTATTTGAACAAACTTGGCAGACCTTGTGTCCCCGAGGCTTTATACCAAGAGTTGACCTCAAAGGTTTCTTGGTTCTGTAAAGGATTTTTTTAAGTATTTTAACCATATATTGGCATGTCAGTTTTTTCAATGGTGCAGAACCATTTGAACAATTGTCAGTACCCTTTCGACAGACGGTGCCATATGCACTTTGGTGAACATTGATTAAGCGGTTTCAGAGGAGAAGACGTTTAAAGATTACACGATTTTATACATGTACATAGCCCTGGAGCAAGGACAGATAACCCCTGAGATACAAAATTTTGATTATGACAAAGCACTTTTACTACTTTGATTATACATTGTAAAATTTAAAATGTAAGTCTATAATACATTTTGAGAAAATGATTTTACAACATATTCCCTATACAAATGTATAGAAACGCAAATTTGACTATGCCGCAAATAGCCGAAGGTCAATCTATGACCATCATTTGAATAAACTTGGTAGACCTTGAGTCCTGATGACGAATCTAAGGCAAAATTTTATGGGAAACGGCGTAGATTTACCGACAAAAGATTAATGGCTGCCAAGAGATTATTTTATGGTGACAAATAATTTTCTTGTGTTCATATTCAGACTACATAAATGTTTTCACAGAGATTTAACAACACTGAGATTTTTTTTATGCTGGTAAGAAGCTTCAAAAGTAATATTCACTCCTTTCAATTTTAGCATATCATCTTCGAGGTTAAAAGAAACCTATATCTGAGATTAAAAGAAAACTATTTCGACTTCTCGTCAAGTCTCATCAGGATGTGGATCATGTTATCAAAACATTGATAAAATAGTCAGATTTCCCTGCAATACATGTAGGTTTGTTTTATTTAATCCAATGTGTCTAAGATATTTGATTTTAATTTTTGTTGGCATTGCGATTTTCGATAAGATCCAAACGTGTCCGTCCGGGTATATCAGACGATAGAGATTGATTCCCACAAATTCCGACCGAAAGAGAATTATAAATACAGTTACCGTCACCAGACACATAAACCAGAGTTCTGCCACCGATCGAAATGTTCAGTTTTTCCAACATTTGTTTCAAACTCGATCCAGGGTTAGTTTTGCTTTTAGTTATAATATTTTATTTTATATCATGAACGTGTTACATTTCTTGTTTGTTTGTTTTGAGGTTTTACGGCCCAGTCAACCCAATGGGGTCATGTCGAGCGCGGTCAGTTTACCTAACCACACGTTTACTGGGCAGACTTAGTCGTCTAAGCGGTTAACCAGTATTGTGCACATTCTTTCGCCAAAACCTGACAACTGCCTTCTTGAATCAACGGAAGGGAGAGAATAACCGTAGAAAATATTTCATGAGCAATCTCCACGAAAGAATGTTGCCGACCTCGGCGGGGGTTGAACCCGCGACCTCCTGGTCTCCAGTCGGATGGTGCATACAACTGATCCACCGCGGCCGGCGTGTCACATTTCTACTATTTAATAAAGGATACCTATAGTATAAATCACACCATGCTTAAACGTTGCGAAAACATGTCTATTCAAATATATATTGAAAATTTTACCACCAAAAAATGAAAATTTTCGGATAAAAAATCTGATGTTTTTCATATTTCTGCTCAAAATACATATTGTGGTACTCATTAGAACCGCCTCGCCGAGGCGGTTCTAACGAGTATCCACAATCTATATTTTGAGCAGAAAGAAGAAAAACAACATATACCTCTGTAAACCCCAGTTTT
The DNA here is from genome assembly GCA_964016985.1 of Anodontia alba. Taxonomy (NCBI): domain Eukaryota; kingdom Metazoa; phylum Mollusca; class Bivalvia; order Lucinida; family Lucinidae; genus Anodontia; species Anodontia alba. The sequence goes on from OZ024835.1 coordinate 52,661,842, forward strand.
ACTATATAAAAGTGGGGTTTGAGGATGTCAAAATTATATAGGTATGTTTTCGTGATGTTTCCTAGAAAATGTGCTTTAGATCTGACCAAAATGGACATATGCGAAGAATGACCGGGAAATTCGTGGACTGTCGCTAGAAAAAAAAATGCAACTCTATATCCGTGAGAATTGTATATATTTTTGAAAGTTGATATATTTTGTCCACGATGTATAAATATTAGGTAAATATATTCAACAATAAAAAAAGTTACAGCAAATAACAATAACACAGTAAGACGTCAGCGTACACCAAATGATGTCATAACAACGTTAAAGATTCGGTCACTCTTTTGCAACAAAATCACCGCGGATTCGAATGCATTTTCTATGTCTCTTTAACCATTTAGCGTATGTATCGCTGAACCAGTAATTGTCGCCTGACGAAACAACATATATACATACGAAGCTCACTGGCGTCCTCAAACCGCACGCCTCGTAGCGCTGCCTTTATCTCTGGGAAACTCTAAAGTGCAAAAGGGCAAGATCTCTGGGGTCAAGATCTGGACGGTAGGGTGGATACTGAAGAATTTCAAAACTAAGCTACTAGATTTCAAGGAGGGCTGGGTTAGCCTTGTGTCCTATCTCAGAGCGTTATCTTGGTGGAATATTATGCGCTAGGGTCGAGATTGGCCGGAGCGTTTCTTCTTTAAATCCCAATTCAAATCACGCCTGAGAACCTGAAGTGATAAACTTGTCAAACTTAGAACTATGACAGTACCGCTAAAACAATGTATTTTAATATATTAATAATTTTTATTAACATTAAATTTAAATATTTTTTAATATCTAAAGAACAGATCTAGTTAGAATAATGTTTAAAATGTATTCTGCTTACCTTCGAATAATAACTCCTAAAAACAGGCAACACACGTTGAAGTTTAGCTTCTGAAACAAGATAAACGTTTCCACTTCTACGTGCATGGCATTTAGACATGTCTAAGTACGCGCGCACTGGTTGCCGCGACTTCTTAAGGATCACGAGCGGGAAACCAGGGTTCGCTCGACCGCCGGTATGAGCGCGAAGACGAAGAATTCCTCCGCCGCATATATATATAGTTACAACCGACGAGACTTGATTATGGCACTTCGACCCAGAAACGAAATCCCAGTCCTGTATATACTCCGGGGACCCCTCCCGCAAAGAAGGCAATGGCACAGAAAAGCGGTGGGAACACATGTTCATGATGTTCATGGACAGGAAGGGCATGAAGACTAAGCTTCCATTCAGATTTGCATTTAAACAGCGAAATATATATTAAAACATGGCAGCAGTACGGATACATATAAAGGAACTCATCGTGTTTGTACTGCACTGTGTAAATATTTTCAAATTAAAACCAATGACGTCATTGTTTCTAAAATATTAATGAAGCAGTTACCTATCTATCTTTCACTGTGCTTTCGATATCTTTCAGAAAGTCGTGTTTGCTTGGCGCTTTACACAGCAGTAAATTTGCAAACTTTTGTCATGATTTAATGCAAAACTTTTTGTCGTAACTACCTATGCATAAATGGTTTATTTTAGTCTTTTTTTTTTTTTTTTTTTTTTTTTTTTTTTGATAAAATATTTTCACTTTTTTTCCCATAGTAAAAGTGAATGCAAATTATGCAGAAATCTGTAGGGTAGGAAATTTGGTGTCAGATTTTCAATAAGTCACGCTTTTTTCTGAAATTTTCACATAATAATTCAAATTCGGCAAAGACATGTAAAAAATATTTTCTTAGACAAAATTTCCAAAAAATCACTATGCTATAGAAATTGCCAGTTTAGGAAATTGCCAGCTCATGTCGAAATATATCTTGCGGTTTGGTGAAGGGAATAAAGCGTGTCATATCCATAAAATAAGCCAAATTCTTGCTTGCAGTTATTTCACCATTGACCACCGTGAGATTATCGATAAGATTACCTTCCGCAGATGCGTTTACCTGTTTTTCTCGAGTCCCATCTGAATGCGCACGTGATAAAGATAAAGCGTTAATAGGAGAAAGCAGTCAGTTAACTCCCTTGATTACTTTTTGTAAATAACCAGGTCCAATTAATTGGATTCCTCTGCTTTTATCATTAGTGTTTCCATTAAGTATCACTTCCTTTTCCTTAATAAATCTAATTTTGACAAAGTCATATGCCAATACAGCTTCAAAATATTTAAAAGAAACATTTTCTGTGCAATGAAATATATAATATTAATCAATTTTCCATGTGGATATGGAGAAATGTAAAGTTAAGAATTTGTTTAATTCCACTGATGACCTACGATAAAAGTAGAGGATTCCAATTTTTAGAAGGATCTGGTTAGTATTTGATCTACCTTGGACTTTACCTGTCAAGGGAGATAATAGAAATACTGCTGCTATCTCCCATTTACAAAGAATGAATGAACGAATGGACGAAAAGAAAAGGAAGGATGGATGGATGGATGGATGGATGGATATTTTTTTCTTACGCGGACGTACAAGCCCAACAGAATCTATTGAGTAGAAAATGCCATTTTATTGTCTAAAATGGCTGTCGGAATGAAAGTGTGAAGACGGCGTTCGTTAGACGCATCCTCTGATACGCGGCTTATCAAAACAAGTGTCCGATTTGTTTTTCGCATCAAATGTTTAAATAATTTTGCAAAATAATTAAATGCTGTAATTACTGGCGGGTGGAAAATTCACATTCACAATGTCCTAAAGTATAACAACCTTTTGTTTGATTTACTAGATTAAAGAAAATTCAACTTACGGTCATTAAGAATCGAAATAGTACGTTTGGACATAATTAGGACTATATCTTCGAAGTGCCGTTTGTTGAAGTAAAGTAAATAAATAAATAAAAACATAACGATAGTTCTTTTAGAAATATTCATTTTGCCTGCAAAAGTATAATATTGAATTCAAAATTCATGATGACTGTAATAAAACAAACAAACAAACAAAAATGACTTCGATGCCTTTTGACTATTATAATATCATAAAAGGCATATGTGCATTCGGACTTGGGAAAAAAAAAAAAAGCTCTATTTCGTTCACACAGATAAAGATTCCGACCCCGATTCAAGTTCCGGAATCTATCTCTGTCTCTTCATAATCCAAAACCCTCTTGCGAGTATTATTTGGATGTTATATGCACATGGTATGTTAGTAGTATAAGTAGTTAAAAGCAAGGATAGTGTAAACTAAAATAAATAGTAGTGAGAAGAGGAAAGATGAAAGTGTTAGGTGTTGGTAAGATGGAGTTAAAATCACTTTAAAACAGTATATATATATTCTGTTTGGGGTTATGCATGATTGATTTTACTGGCTCCTAATTTAAAGGAGTTAAAACAGGACTGAGGACAAGATCAGCTGGTAACTTATTCCAGAGGACTACGGTAATGCGAAAAAAGCTACAACAACAACAACAACAACAACAACAACAAAAAACGAATACTGATAATAACAGACAGTTGTATGGATTTGTATATACGCCAAGGGATGCATGTGACGAGTGTAAATCTCAGGACGCTCAAACTATGGTGGAAATGGTATGGCAACTTGGCTATAAATGATTTTATAAATCATCGCGAGGCGCGCGTCACAACGACTGTTTTCGAGGAACCGCCATCCAAGCTAAGTTGCCCATTATCTCCGTAACACGACTGTATCTTGAGTAGTCATTTGACACCCAGACACCCATCTGGCTACCCTTCTCTGAACCTTTTCAATCTTATCTTTATTTTCATCCGTTTAATGGCCCCAGACTGCTGACAATCTCGGGAAGCAAAAAGACCGAAATGAATATAAACATATTATGTACAATTGAAAAGTTCAGAAAACGAGGAAGGTATTCACCTAGACCTAATATTACCCGATCTTGTCACTAACGGAACCGTTCCGGGTCGTTTCGGCCCTGAGTCGTTTCGGCCCTGTGTTGTTTTCGGCCTGGTCGTTTCGGCCCTGGGTCGTTTCGGCCAATTTTGGTGGGTCGTTTCGGCCTGATTTTTTAAAGTCCCCCTTGGTTACGGATAATAGGTAGAACAATCATTTGGTTGTTTGATGGATAGTCTAGTGATGTCAAAGGCCTTTTTGTAAGTCCCTCCAGGCTAGGGTTGATAGATAGAACAATCATTTGGTTGTTTAATGAAGGGTCTGTGTGTATCAGTCTGTTGTTATCATAGGTCCTGGTTGATAGGGTATATCCTTTTAATGTTAAGCCTGTTTTGTCTCAGATACCCTTTGTTATTTATCAAGCATTAAAATTATCTTTCAAGAGAAAATAAGGCTTAACATTTCAAGTGAATCGCATGTCTAACAATTCACATGAAATGTCAAGCTTTATAAGTGTTTTTACTCCAGTAAATGTGCAACACAGTCTGATTGTAGTTTGATTACAGTATCTAACAATTCTGTATGCTGGCTATAAAAAAGACCCGACCAGACTGCTTGCATCGCGCAGCAGTTCATTTCGGGGACATAGCGCATACTCAATCAGCAAAGTCACTGATAATCCTGCTCATCTGCAAATGACCATAACATTCTTGTGTGCCATTAAAATTGTTGTACCTTTAAGCTTCGCCGACAAAGTCACTCGTCAAACAAACTATATGTAATAAAATAACTGTCATTTATTAATATGCGGCGATTTCAACTGTCGCACTTCTATAAATCCTGATTGTGTGATGGATGATGAGTCGGCGTATATGGATGTCTTACCAGATGAATATACGCCGGATAATTTTACGCATCGTTATTCGGAAGATCAAGGGCATTAAAATAATAACGGTTTACTATTGTTAGAATTTTGTAAGCAAACTGGGTTAAGAATCATGAATGGGCGCGTGGGAAATGATAGCGGTATAGGGCGATACACTTTTGTGGGAAACAGAGGGTGTAGTGTTGTAGATTATGTTTTAGGATCGCAAGACATGTTTAAGTTTTTTAAATGTTTTGAAGTGCATGAGCCAAATATCATATCGGATCACTTCTTTTGAATTTGGATCTAATATGTACACACAAAATGCGCAGACTGATGATTGCGAATATGTCCGGGAAAAATATGTATGGAATGCCGAATCAAAGGATGAATTTATAAACCGACTAGAACAAGAATCTGTTATAGAAAAATTAAACTTATTAAATGTTAATATTTCAAATAGCTCAAACGAAAATGACCTTCAGTCATGCTTGGCTGATTTTGTTAATTTAATTGATGATGTTGCAGCTCCATTATTTAACCAGTTTACCAGTTTATTCAATAAGTCTCAGGTTTACAATATTTGTAAACAACAAGAGAATAATATAGTACATACTAAACATGTGCAACATTTACAATATTATGGTACAGAGACATTTATAAAAATTCTAACATTAGAGCAATATTTGGGAGATGGACACCAATATAACCGATCATTATTATTATTTTTTTTTATATGTATCAGGCCACTATGGCCAAGAGTATTAGAATACATACGGTATATATAGCACAACAAATTCCGCAGCAGTACCGTCCGTACCGTGATTGCACGGCACGAACAATACTACCGCAAATCCCGTTGTGCTACATATATGCAATCAGCCGTACAAAACAAAATATACTAGCGAAAGTAACATCCATAATTATACATTTTCGACCATTACAATATTTTATCAACAGTCCTTTCTTACGACTTTGATCTTTACTAGTTTCCTTCATTGTTTATTTAAGCTTAATATATATGCAACCGGGTTGTGGGACCTAGGTGACTGGGTCTGTCCCTACCCACCATAGACCCCACAATCCAGTTGTAATCATGTGTTTTACAACATTAAGAAATATTTGGATAACTTCGAAAAGAAATTAAAATATTCAGAGCATTTTTGGTTCCCTATATTTGGTAACTGTATACAGAAGCACCATATGCGACTGGGCCGAGGAGGTCAAGGTGATTAGGCAATCCCTACCTACCAATGCCCTCTCGGCTCAGTTGCCTACCTACTCTCAGTGGAAGCAACGATATTTATCTCACTGTTTTCATTATAATATTTATAAATCTGCATAAGTTTTTCAAGCTATTTTCATCTTTTATATTAATCAACTGTTGAAATTTAATAGTGTTTGGGCGCTTATAATAGTAAGTTTTTACAAATTTCGATCTTTCTTTTTTAAAATTGTTACAGACTAGTAAATAATGATACTCGTCACCTATATCAGACTTGCAATAAGAACACAGTCTTTCATTTAGAGGAATACTTTGCCAGCGGCCGACTTCTACAGGTTATCTGTGATTTCTCGTTCGGTAGGACATTAAACATTTACATAGTGTAGATGAAAGAACGTTAATATAGTTGCTTTGTTCAAATGTAGTTTTAAAAATCTTATAAATGTTACTACTAGAGCTCATATTTAATTGAGACCATTTCTGTATAAAAACGTCTTTGAGTTTTTGGTGTATTGCCTTAACAAGCCATTTTGAATTGCAATAACTTTGACTATACCATATTCCAGCAAACCCTTGATAACAAAAAATATCTTTTATGGACTCAATCCATTGTGACTTAATTCGTTTTTGCATATGCATTTCATAAACTAACTTATAAATTAAAGACGACAGTTTATTGTTTTCGTAAGTGTCGATTAGTTTGCACCAAAACGAAACGATTCTCTTTTGTATTTCAACATTAAGAAAACAGTAAAATATAAAGACGCTACTAAATATGAGTCATGTTTGAGCGAAAACAAAAATCCATGGTTTAATGAAGAGTGTCGCGAGAAAAAGTGTTTCTTTTCACGTATATTAGATAAATATAGGCAGTCAAAAACCGATGTAAATAGGATTAATATGGAGAGAGCTAGGTCCAGTTATAAAACGGTCTTAAGAAAAAGTAAATATGAATACGACAAAGAAAAAACGAATAAATTTGTAAAAGCAAAAAATAAAAATGCAAAACAGTACTGGAATATGTTAAAAGAATTAGCTTATGTTAAGCCCGCAAACATTGCCCTATCGGTTTCTGAAAAATATTTTAGAGCGGTAAACAACCCGTCTGACCCCTTTTATACACCAGACGAAGATATTTTGTATTTTAATGAAAGATATGTGAACAACGAATTTGTTATTATATTCGAAAAACTGAATATTAATTTTTCGCATACCGATATCATGAAATCGGTTAAGCAACTTAAAACAAATAAATCTGGAGGGCCGGATATGCTAATAAATGATTTTTTTTATATATGGCAAGACTATCCTCGCACCAACATTATGTATTCTTTTAATAAAATCTTTGAAAGCGGTGTGTTCCCCGAGGAATGGGCGGAGGGTTATATTATCCCGTTGCATAAAAAAAGGAAATCTAAATAAAGTTTAAAAGTATAGGGGCATAACATTACATAGCACTCATGGGAAGTTATTTACTAGAGTTATTAATAATAGATTGTCAGAATGGTCGGAAAAGTATTTTGTTCTTATAGAAGCACAGGCAGGTTTTAGAGCTAACATGAGCACTGTTGATGATATTTTTGTACTGCATGGCCTAATTTCACATATTTTGAATAATGGTAAAAGGCTTTATTGAGCGTTCGTTGACTTTACTAAAGCATTTGATTACGTTGTACGTGACAATTTATGGTATAAATTAATTAAAATCGGTATAAGGGGAACAATTTTGAACATTATTAAATCAATGTATTCATGTGTTAAATCAAGAGTTAAGTATTGTAATAAATTAGGAAAGGAGTTCGATTGCATACTTGGAGTTAGGCAAGGGGAATGCCTGTCTGCATTATTATCCTTCTTATTTTTAAATGATATAGAGGAGCAGTTTGTTATGTCAGGTATAGAAGGTATAGACCTTAATATGATTAAGATTTTTATGTTATTGTATGCCGATGATATTGTAGTTTTTTTGCAAATAGTGCTGAAGAGTTGCAACAGGGTTTAGATCTTTTGTCGGATTATTGCAAACGATGGAAATTGGAAATTAATGTTTCAAAAACTAAAGTTATGGTATTTAGGAAAGGCAGTATGGTGTCAAGAAATTTGGTGTTTGTTTTTTACGAAGCGTTAGAAATAGTTAATAAATTCAAATATCTCGGTATCGTGTTTACTTCTGGGGAGGGCGGGGGGGGGGGGGTTCTTTTGCTGAAGCTCAAAACACACTTGCTGCAGGCACAAAAAGCAATTTTTAAAATGAATAAATATTTGTATAAGTTTACTTTCTTGACACCAAGATATAAACTAGAGTTATTTGACAAACTAATCTCGCCTATATTGAATTATGGATCTGAAGTTTGGGGCTTTAAACAATCAAATGCTATTGAAAGAGTTCATTTACAGTTTTGCAAGCGTCTTTTAGGGGTTAAGAAAACAACTCAGAATGATTTTGTGTAACTTGGGAGGACAAATTACCAAACTAAACGTTATCTCTTAATAATAAAGGACTGGTTTAAAATTTTACTGTTAGATAGGAAATATATTAAAATCATATATAAAGAAATGTTAAATGATTTTGATATGGTACCAAATACTGTGAATTGGGTTTCTCTTGTACGCCATCTTTTATTATCGTTGGGTATTTATGAGGTATGGATGCACCAAGGTGTCGGAAATATTAAAAGTTTTATATCATTATTAAAACAGCGTTTAACGGATACTTTTATACAAAATTGGAGGGCAAGGTTAGAAGAGTCATCACGTGCTAACTTTTATAAAGTATTTGCAATTTTTCAATTACAACCGCATTTAGATAAATTAAGTGTTAGTAAATTTATTCAAGCTTTAAGTAGATTGCGGATGTCATCGCATCGACTAGAAGTAGAAACAGGTAGATGGGTGAAACCAGTTCCTGTCCCATTAAATGAAAGACAATGTACTGTTTGTCATGTTCTTGAAGACGAATATCATTTTGTTTTAGAATGATCGCTATATCAAGATTTAAGAAAGAAATACATTTCAAAATATTTTTGGAGCAGACCAAACATGTTTAAATTTTTAGAGTTATTGAATTCATCAAATACAAGTTGTATCCGAAAAGTGTGTTGCTACATTTTTCACTCCTTCAAATTACGAACAGAATTCCTATATAGAGGTCAACGCGACCATTCAATATGACGATTCAGTATTCTGGTTAAAAAGAATTATAGAAAATTATAAGATAATATTTGGTAATCAATAGAGCATGATAATTTATCATTTATAGATATATACGGGTAGAACGTGATTATACAGTGTGTGCTGGGTTTAAAAAAATAAAATAAAATAAAATAAATAAATAAATAAATACTACTACTACTCCTACAACTACTACTACTAATAAATATAATAATGATAATAATAACAACAATAATAATAATGAAAATTTATATAATATAGCATGGAACTTTAACATAATGTATTTAAAACGGGTATTGATGTGTATACATGTCGTATATAAGAATCTAGTTCATATAAATATATTTTGGCGAGTATTGGGCAGTATTCTGACGCATACATATGTATATGTGCGTATATGTGTGTGTGTGTGTGTGTGTGTGTGTGTGTGTGTGTGTGTGTGTGTGTGTATACATACGTATTGTATATACATACGTATATGTATGTATGTATATATGTGTATATATATACGTGTGTATATGTGTATGCCTGTTGCATATATGCATTTATTTTGTATGGGTACACTTAGATATGCGTATGTGGATGTATGTTTTACTGGTTTCTGTTATATGCGTCTTGGACTCCACTCTTGCTTTTCGTTTCGGCAAGATGGCGTCCTGGGATGTAGCTATTATCTGTATTACTGGACTGATGCCGGCGTGTGGACTTGTTTGGGAGGCAAGACACGCACCTGTATTGGTGTTAGAAAGATTATTGATGCACACTAACCATACACTTGGTAAATTATATGTTGAAAATGAATATGTATATGCTCTTTTGAAGAGAATCATTTAGTGCTGCCATAATGCAGAAACTGAAATAAGGTTCTTGTTTATACATGTATATACCTGTTACATATGTATCGTCAAAATGTTGATTTGGACATAGAGATATGTGTGACATTTCTATGTTTCCAAGTAAAGTACGATATACATCATTTACATATACATATGCATTTTCAATCGTCAAAATGCTGGGGGGGGTTTTGACATAGAGAATGTATATGGCATTTCTGTCCAAACAGATATTGGCCATTTTGAGATGTGCTTTATACTTTGGGGTAAAGAAACAGGGCTCTAGTTTGATACACTTATGATGTGTACTTTACAGTTCCTTGTTATTGTGAAGAACACTTGAAAGGTGAATAATCTATGATGATGCCCTGTTTGTTTGAATTTTACATTGCTTATTTGCTAAGCATCAGTTTTGCACACCTTCTCCACGAGTGCGCAGTTGACATGTCATCTATTATTATTTCTATTATCTTATTATTGATATGTCATGTTATTCTAAATACTATGATATGAATTTAGTAAATTCATGTAACACTGTCCTTATGCCATCAATATATGTATATGCTATATCCTGATGAGCTTTATAGCCCTTATGGACTTTGTGACTAAATAAACTCTTAACTCTTTAATTAACACGCACGAGTTTTCACACTTCAATTAATCGATTAATACCTGGATTATCACAAAGGATTAAAGACTAACTATAACCGGCCAGAATGTCTCACTTGATAAATCGATTACTGAATATCAAAACAAACATTACAATTAATCAATCATCACGAAAACATTGCTAGGAGGTGAAATGTCTATATATATAATAAATAGGCGTGTTTCGGAATGAATAATTGCCGCTTTTAATTATTACTTTAATCAATTAAACCAAGGATGAAATGCCTGTCTGGCTGGCTACCTGCCTATGTATCTATCTATCTGCCTGTCTGTCTAATTGTATGTCTGTCTGCCTGCCTGCCTGCCTGCCTGCCTGTCTGTCTGACGGTCGGTCGGTCGGTCGGTCTATCTATCTATCTATCTATCTATCTATCTATCTATCTATCTATTGTGTCCATCTGTCTATCCATCTATCTATCTTTCTATCCATCTCAGCTTTTACTTAAGCCAAAATATATATATATATATATATATATAATATATATATATATATATATATATATATATATATATATATATATATATATATATATATATATATATATATATATATATATATATTAACTCATGCTTATATACCCTTCCATATTGAAATTGGGCCGACTTACGGCCAAAACGACCGACCTACCAAGGACGAAACGACCCACCCCAAAAATTAGCCGAAACGACCCGGCCGAAACTACCCAGGGCCGAAACGACATAAATATGAGCATTTAAATTTCATCATACAAAATTATGAAACTCAGCCACCACAACATATTTCCAATAAATACAATACCAGTACCATAGTTACTAGTCCAGTGTATATTGGGTCCAAGGTATTCATAACAGGAAAAAATATAATATTTGAAATGAAAATAGGTTTATATTTGTTTAAAATGTAAAAATTCGCATTTCTGACAGCCATTTGCATACCAGTCTCCTTTTCGAATCTCGGGAAGCATGAAGACATCAAAATATTTTAATAGAATTTATATCATTATAAAGATAATAAGATTGTCTTTCTAATATAACAAGAAAAATATGACATTTGTAAAGAAAAAATATCTGAAATATTATTTTGCGTACCCTATGGTTCCCATAGTAATTAATTGGACAAGTAGGTGCGTTCAAACAATTCTACGGAAACCGATAATCTTCGGCACCCAAACAGAGTCAGAATATTTTACTGGTGATTATGGCAAGCTGTTTTACTATTTATTCTATAAATCAGATATCTGATTTAATATATCAGATATCTTATATAAAATATAAGATATCTGATATATTATATCAGATATCTTATATAAATAAGATATCTTATATGTCAATTAAGATATCTTATATGCTATATAATGATATATAAGATATCTGATATGCTATATAAGATATCTTAATTGGCATATAAGATATCTTAATTGTCATATAAGATATCTGATATTGCTCTATAAGATATCTTATATAGGATATATGATATCTTATTTACTAAAGAAGATATCTCATTTATTCAATAAAATAAGATAATTTAATATATCAGATATCTTATTTAGTATGTCAGATATCTATATTTATATATTAGATATCTTATTTAACAAATAAGATATCTGATTTAGTAAATAAGATATCTGATATGTGGAATTAAATAATATATCTAATATGATAAATCAGATATCTTATATAGGATATAAGATATCTTATATAGGATATAAGATATATACTTATTCAGATATCATATCCTATATTAGGTATCTTATACGCTATATAAGATATCTGATATAGTGCATAATAAATAGTAAAACGGCTTTTTATTCTATAATATTTATTAATAATTATTAATATAGCAGATATCTTATATTATATATAAGATATCTGATATATATATCAGATATCTTATATAAAATAGATATCTTATATGTCAATTAAGATATCTAATATGCTATATAAGATATCTGAATTGACATATAAGATATTTAATATGCTATATAAAATATCTGATATGCTATACAAGATATCTCATATAGAATATAAGATATCTTATTTACTCAAGAAGATATCTCATTTAGTCAATCAAATAAGATATCACATTTAGTATATCAGATATATTATTAAGTATATTAGATATCTATATTAATATATAAGATATCTTATTTAACAAATAAGATATTTTATATGGTAAATTGGTAAATCAGACATCTTATATGCGGAATTAAATAAGATATCTTATATATTATATCAGATAAGATATCTAATATATGATATCAGATATCTGAATAAGTATATCAGATATCTTATATCCTATATAAGATATCTGATATAATATATAAGATATCTATTTTGCTTAATAAATAGTAAAACAGCTTGCCATAGGTGATACATCAATAGACATTCATTCACCAGGGAAATTGGAGGGGGTGGACAGGGGGGGTAGGCTTTCCCCACCTCCCTCCCCCCTTACCCCCACTTCCCTCCCCTTTTCTCCCACTTCCCTCCCCTCTTTCCCCACTTCCCTCTCCCTTACCCCCACTTCCCTCCCCCAAGCAAACTATTTCCTCCCCTAATTCAGAATTTTTAATATCCCCAACGCTATAATTAAATTCAAACATGACTCTGCCATATAAATTCATGCAGATTTTGAACCCAAACTATACCCCAAATTTTTGCCCCAAAATCGGTATTTCCTTAGCATTTGCACCCCCTTTACAGAATTGCTAAAGATTTGCACCCTCCACTTCAAAAGTCTGCATAAGGGCCTGCATATGAGGCTTATGGAAAATAGGTATCACAAGGTGGTGGGCCTTGGTCCGGTCCTAAACTGGTCAAGAAAAAAATGTAGTGGGCTTAGGTCGGGTCTAAACTGATCCACATTGGCAAAAAAAAAAAAAAGAAAAAAAAAAACAACAACAACAACAAAAAAACAGTCGTATTTATTACTGAAATAAAAAAATCAAGAATACCATGTAAATCTGCATCTTCCTTTAATATTTTTGATAAGCATGGTCCCACACTTGAGGGGTCAACGAGAACAATCATCCTTTTTGTGGTTTTCTCAAAAACTGAGAATTAAATATCGAACGTATATGGTGGTTGACAAAAACACGGACCACTTACGGACGCGGACTCGTGGACTTACAGACCTATTGACGATACACGGACTGCATAACAAAATACGGACCAATTATTCACGGATCTCTTGACAAAACACGGACCTGCAATTTACGGACCTGACAAAGCACGGACCTATTATTCATGGACTTGACAAAGCACGGAACGTTATTTAAATTACGGACGCCACCTATGATAAATGAAACTATCAAAATCGGAATAACGTGACCTTATGGATAACGTGACGTTACATTGTCATAGATGCCTATATGTACGTTTAAGTAATCCAATTGTACAGATTTTTGATACCCCTTCTAATGATGTAGGTCTGCACTGGATTTGTTTCTCGAAATTCAACTGCGACGATGATGTTGTCAACTTGTATGATAGTGCAGGCGGTACTTACATTTCAACTGCTGCTGAAATGGCAGTTGCAAACATGATGTTTAGCCCTATGCCGAAAATCTTTGTTAGACACTTTCAATGCTCTGTACAAACGAATACAAATGACTATGGTTTTACACCATTGCAAATATGGTCAGCATCCTCAATGGAATTGATCCTAGTGGCATACCATATACTGTCTCTAAAATGAGAGATCATCTTATCAAAGGACTTGAGAATCAAAACATAACAGTTTTCCCACACAGAAAAATTATCAGTTATGCTTCATAATTACTGTATAGGCTTTATCTGTGACACACAAATACACGCGCGCCTCCCGAGTAATTTATTACTGACCGTTCCGAGGCGGTAATTTCATTGTGGTACTTTTTGTTCAATGTTATGTAGTGTTTCACTTTCCAATGTTATTTTGTAGTTTTCAATTAACTGACCATGTTATTGCTGCCACGGACCATTTACGGACCAATTTTCGGACCATAACTGACCGTTCACGGACAAAGGACTTTTCACAAACGATCTGATTGCTATAACGGACCGATGTACGATGCACCAATTACGGACTAATTACGGACTATTCACGGACCACGGATTCAGACTCACGGACCAATTAGCGGTTAACTTTACTATATTTTGCAGTTAATACGGACTATTCACGGACCACGGACCACGGACACGGAATTTTTATTGGTCCTAAGTCGGTGAATGGTCCGTGTTTTGTCACCGGGCAACATGTGATTGATTTGATTGTTGGGGTTAAACGACACATCAACCCTTGTGGGTCATTTTGTGTCGTCTCTCAGAGAAACGGAGAAGAGAGATAGTAGAGGAGATGGAAGAAAGGGACAGGGGAGAAAGGAAAATGAATGAAATTGAAGAAACAGGAGAAATAAAAACATTCCCCCTCTACCTTTACCTGCTGCAAGGATAGCAGGCCTTGCCCAACTGTAAGAAAATATCAGTTACACGATACCTTTGCCTCACCCAACCACCCCACCGGGCAACGTGTATATTCCGTGTTTGGAACCCTATCAGAAAATTCATGTTGGATCTTGAAGTATTTTTGTTGTTATTTTTTTTTAACAGCGCAAAAGTCCTTATCCAACAATGAGCAAATAAAATGATTGTCTACAGCAGATGGATAATTATTTCTTAAAATGTGGATTGCCACCGACAACGGCTATTTTGTGAACTTTCGGAATCAAAGGGAAGTAATCAACTAGAGATAAACGGAAATCGGACGTAAACGAATTCAATGTAAACCACGGTTGGCGGAACACTCCTCGTCGGTGAAGTGAAATCAACGCCGGATTAATTGTAAATATACCTGACTTTGCTTCAAAACGTCTATTTATATACTTCTGATACCCAGTTATTGCATTGAAGTACTAAAAATAGAGTAAAATCGGGTCGGGTATGAAAGCCACGGCCGAGCTGCCGAGCCGAGCCGAAAAAGCCGAGCCTGCTATAGTGTTTTCTTGTATTTGTTCAAATGCGTCCATGATATTTATTTCTTTTAATCTTATATTACCATATATGTAAAATGCTATATTCACAAATAAAATTTGTATAATTGCTTGCTTACTTATGATTTTGTATCCAATTTTCCATTCAACAGGGGTATGAAAGCCACGGCCGCGAAAGGGATATGTTTTGGCCAGTTTGTGAACAAATGGTGATGTTTTATAATCTGAGCATTTGACAGAGGTTGTAAAAAGATATTTGGAATAACTTTGAATCATTATAACATGCAGAAACTGTTTATATATCCCAATTTTCTTCGTTTTCCTCGAAATAACGACAATCAGCAGAATCTAAAAATAGAATGGACATAAACTAAACGAAAATAACCGAAACGGTTGAAAGGGCCTTAAAAGCTAAGGTGATCTTATAATAAAGTCATTTATGACTCCACATTTATAACAAATTTCATAGTTTTTCGCATTAATGCTGGTCATCATACTGGTATTAGATGTAACTGTTAAGTTTAGGTCCTTTCAATGCTCTTGCTTTCCGTTTCGGTTATTTTCATTTAGTTTTCCCTGTTCTATATTTAGATCCTGCTGATCCTCGTTATTTGGATGAAAAAGAAGAATTATGGGAAAAATAAACAGTTTCTGCATGTTATAATGATTCAAAGTTATTTTGAATATCTTTTTGCAAACTCTGACCAATACTCAGATTATAAAATATCGCCATTTTTTTCACAAAATGGCCAAAATATATATCTTTCGCGGCCATGGCTTTCATATCCCACTTGAATGGAAAATTGGATATTATACGTCATAAATAAGCAAGTAATTATACAAATTTTAAGTGTGAAGACAGCATTTTACATATATGATAATATGAGATTAAAAGAAATAAGTATCTTGAACTTGTTTGAACAAATTAAAGAAAACACTATAGGAGCGCTGTGGTGCAGTGGTAAAGCATCGGACTCGAGATCGAGGGGTACCGGGTTCGATCCCCACTAACTGCAAGTGTTGTTTCCTTGAGCAAGAGACTTTATCCACATTGCTTAGTACTGGTTTCTACCCAGGAAAAAAGAGGGCCACATGGAAGATTAGTACTAGATTACTAAATGTGTTACCCTCTATAAATAAAGTCGATTATTATTATTATTATTATTATTATTATTTATTAGGCTCGGCTTTTTCGGCTCGGCTCGGCAGCTCGGCCATGGCTTTCATACCCGACCGTTAAATCGGTAAAATACAACAAATTTTGGTATAACGCCCGCCCCAAAATTTCCCGCCCCCTTTATCCCCGTCCCCCGCCCCCTTTACCCCCGTCCCCCTTATCCCCGTATCCCCGGTCCCGCGGTCCCCCTCCCCCCCTCCTCTCAAATTGGGTGACTGTATATTTTCGGTAATTGATCAGCCAACTGGTTCATTTTGGTTTACTATGGACCATCTAATTCCGTTGTGGACATATTTTTCAGCCTGGTTTTCCGCATCGCTTTTTCTTTACTGTAGAATGTAGCTAAGCGCGGAGCACCAGTTCTAATGTCAAGGACGATAAGAAGGTCGAGCGGTCTGCATTAACTAACTTTGACAGTTACAGACAGAAAGTAATCACTGCTCCTTCTGTTGATTGCTGTCCAAATATGGATGAAGTGTCACTACACAACTTACGAGATGAACCGTTTCGTCAGCGGCAGGACAGCCTTGCGGGAATCGTTGGTCGAGAAGGCCAAAACGTCGCAGCTATGGCTTACGAGGGAAGGAGTATCGGTGTTTTCACCAGTGGGGGAGATTCACAGGGTAAGTTCATAACTGTCAGTGACAGCTACGGGTTATGGTTTTACACTACTTTGTAGACATTCTATTTCATCAGTGTCTGATCAGTTACCATTTGCATCAGTAGCGTTGTCCCGACGAGCGATCATCAATTTTGTCACTTGTGACTGACGATCCAGGGCTCCAGATAAGCTTCTTAAATTACAAAGTTGTATGGCTAGACTATGCACTTGTACAAAAACATTACATACCAGTTGTAAAAATAAAATGTAATACCCAATTGCCTTTATTTCTAATTGTAACTCCAAAAATAAAATGCTCTGGTGTTTGTTTACATTCTAAAGAGGCTGGATGCAAGGCTCCTGATATAGGGAAAACAGATTATCAATACGAAAATGTGCCTATTCAAATATACTGAAAATTTCACCACCAAAACCTGAAAATTTCCAGATAAAGAATTCTGACATTTTTCATATTTCTGCTCAAAACAATTCTGACTTCATATTTCTGCTCAAAACGTTGATTGTAGATACTCGTTAGAACAGGCTTGTCGAGGCATTTTTAACGTGTACCCGTAATATATGTTTTTGAGCAGAAATAAGAAAAATAATGTATACCCCTGTAGACCCCAGTTTTACTATATAAAAGTGGGGTTTAAAGGGGTCAGAGTTATATAGGTATCTGTCCGTGATGTGACTGGTTCTCTATTTTTCATTTGAATGCTATAGTGCTTTTTTTTTTTTAATCAATATTGCAGAAAATAACATAGAATTTTACAGAAAAAATCATATAGTGACCTAGTTTAAACAATCCAAAGCTCCTGATGTTTACCTTTTTCCATTGCACATCTGTGATTGTTGAATCTAGAGCACTGCTTTTCGAAAATGGAAGTAAAGGACAAAGTGTGGGGTCACAACCAAACCTGAGCCAAGAGCGTGGCAGACCATTACGAAAACATGCCTATTCAAATTTACTGAAAATTTTTACCAACAAAAAATGTAAAATTTTCAGATGAAAAATTCTAATATTTTTCATATTCCTCCTCAAAACATAAGATTGTGAGTACTCATTAGAACTGCCTCGATGAGGCGGTTCTAACGAGTACCACAATCGATGTTTTGAGCAGAAATAAGAAAAATAATGTATACCCCTGTAAACCCCAATTTTACTATATAAAAGTGGGGTTTAGGGGGGTCAAAATTATATAGGCATGTTTACGTGATGCCACCAAAATCAAAAGCAGGGCCAACGACAGGAGATATATTGAGGTTCTTGACCTTCAGAGCATCCGATTTTGCATCGGCATTAATAAAACCATTGATGGAGGACTTGTCCTTTTAACATCTCATAAAGATGTTTTTTGCTTGGCGTTTTATTTCAAATGAAAATATTTTGTTTTGATTGACCATATCTTATCAGAAACCATTTATGTTTTCTGTTTTTGTGTTTTGTTCTCAAATATTTATGATAACATTAAATTTATAACAAAAAAATTGGTCTGACCTGTGCAGTTTCTACATAGTACAATGACTTTTTTTTTTTTTTTTGAATTTTTGTCTAATAAAATAGTTTTTTGTTTTCTTTGCTGAGATGAATTATTGACGTTTCACAACAATATTGTGAAAATTTCAGAAAAATTGAACAAGCAGAACTTGTTGAAAATCTTCCTGTAAGTTACATACCCTACAGATGTGATATTATGATTTGCACTCACTTTTTACCGTGGGAAAAAGTGAAACTATTTGATTTTTTAAAAAAACAATGACTAGAATAAAACTTATTGTGCATATGTAGTTATGACAAATGATTTTGCATTAAATCATGACAATAGTTTGTAAATTTATTTCTTCTGTGTAAAGTGCTAAGCAAAAAAGACTTTATGAAATATGTCAAAAGCACAGTAGACTTTGATAACTGTGGAAGGAAACACGATAGTTCAAAAATAAAGGCAAAACAATATTGCAGGGAAAACGCTGGGAAAAATTCATACTCTCCAATCTTGGTGAGAGGGATTTAAAAGTCACTTGCCAAGCTAAATTTATAGTGACCACATGCTTTAATTAAGTGAATGCTTCAAAAATCAAATAAGTCCATAACTGACTCACCTCATTTATCTGGAAGCTAATGCTTTGTTTCATTTGAGATAGATATGAAAGAAAAGGTGCAGTTTTCATCTTTTAAAAGAAATTTAGCAAAATGACATCGTGGAACTGCTATTTTAAAAGTTCTAATGAGAACCCTTTACATTTGTACAGAACCTGTGAGATTTAGTTGTCTATGACGATAAAGCGCCAGTCACAACAGCAGCAAATTATGTTGTTGTTTTTTTTTGTTGTTTTTTTGTTTTCTTATAGAAAACAAGGCTTGACATTTCATATGATTAGAAGGTCCCGAATTCGAATCCCACTGGAAGCGGAATTCAACTCATGACAGTATAGAATACAGCACTTCACTGTACAGAACATTGCATTATCATCTTCCATCATTGAGATTTGATAAATAATGTTGAGAGGGATGTAAAACACCAAATGATCATATGAGCCATCTGCCAAGCATCCGATTCACATAAAATGTAACAACAACAAAAAAAAAAAACAAACAAAAAAAACATAAAAAAATCTAATGATTTCCCAGGCATTTGATAGAATCATTATCTTCCATAATGAGGGAGGTCTGTGTTTATTAGAGGCTACAGCGTTTGATAATGATGACAGTTGAAATATTCCAGTTTTCCTTCAATGACTGCCATATTGATATCAGAAATGGAAGTATATACTAGCATTACAGCGGACATGTGAAGTATAGACTAGCATTACAAAAGACATGTCAGCCTCTCTAGGAGAATCCTAGTACCTGGCGGAGGACTAGAAATCCCGTGTTCATATCTTTTATTTGGACCAAGAGAAAAAAGGGAATGGTTTGTTCGAATATTAGATAGTAGATTCAAAAAGTAACTGCATGAGGTAGTCGCAATATGTGGGTGTTTATTTGAGGTTGGTATTTCTGAAAAAAATTTCAGGTCCAGATTGCGGAGTTGGCATTTATTAGAGCATGGTCGTTTATTAGAATTTTTATGGTACTTTTTATGCCCCGCCACCAAAAAAGTGGCGGGGTATTATGTTATACCCTCTGAAATTTTGAGTGTCCGTCCGTCTGTCCGTCCGTACGTCAGCGCCCCCACCATTCTTCTGCCCGCAGCTCCTCCTACAGTTTTAGGCCAATCCTTTTCAAACTTTACAGGCGCTTTTAGGATGGTCTGAAGATATGCATATTGTTTTTTTCAGAATCCTGAAATTATTTTTTATCACATTTTTTTGCATTTTTAACTTATTTTTCGAGCCCTAATACTACAGAAATGTATAGGGAGTATGTACCTTCTGCCCACAACTCCTCCTACAGTTTTAGGCCAATCCTTTTCAAACTTTACAGGCACTTTTAGGATGGTCTGAAGATATGCATATTGTTTTTTCAGAATCCTGAAATTATTTTTTATTACATTTTTTGCATTTTTAACTTTTTTCGAGCCCTAATACTACAGAAATGTATAGGGAGTATGTACCTTGTACGCGCAACTCCTCCTACATTTTCAGGTCGATCCTTTTGAAACTTTACACAGGCTTTTAGGATGGTCTGAAGATATGCATATTATTTTTTCAGAATCCTGAAATTATTTTTTATTACTTTTTATTGCATTTTTTTTTTTTTTTTGTTTTTTTTTTTGAGTTATGAAATAACTGGTTATTGCTTCTCTTCTTGTTTAACTTAGATTGTTTTCAGCCCTTATACTACAGAAGTGCATAGGGAATATGTCGCTGTGGTGGGGCATGGTGCATGGCTTGCAGTTTTATTTACAGATGTTGTCTTCTGTAGTTATAATTGTTACTTTAAGAGTTAATGGTTAATTTTCAGGTATGAATGCTGCAGTGAGAGCAGTGGTTAGAATGGGGTTCTATCTTGGTTGTAAAGTTTACTACATCAAGGAGGTAAGAGCCGTATTCATCCAAAATATCTAGCAGCAAGGTGTCTTACATGTAAGTTATTACTATGTTTTATTGAAATTCCTGTGTTTAATGCACACAGTGTAGGCCAGCATCTGATCTGGGTTTTCAGTTTGCCAGTTACCCTTTCGGGAGTATCCCCGAAGAAAATGGGTTAACTCCTTTCCATGCTTGTTTTAAAATTGTAACACATTTTACTACTTGTTGATGTGTCAAAAGCTGTTTGATCATTGGCAGAGACTGTAGACATTGATAGGGGATGGTTGGGCAAGGCAAAGTTATCATGTATTTTGCGTCACCAGGGCGTCCAACTGATACTGGCTTACATTTGGGCAAGGCCTGCTATCCTTGCAGCAGTTAAAAGTAGAGGGGGGGGAATGTTTTAATTTCTTCTGTTTCTTCATTTTCATTCATTTCCTCTTTCTCCCCTGTCCCTTTCTTTCATCTCTACTATCGCTTCTATCTTTCTTCTCCTTTTCTCTGGGAGATGACACAAAATGACCTACATGGGTTGACCTGTCGTTAAACCCAACACAATCATTTATGTAGACATTGATCAGATTCCTGATCTAGGTGAACATTGTTTGCTTAGGCTTACTGCACTTCTGACATCTTTCAGAAAATCAGTTTTTGGCACTTTACACAGAAGTATATTTGCAAACTTTTGTCATGATTTAATGTAAGGCTGGCACGATTAATCAAATAATTGATTAATTGATCCATAAATTCCACAAAATGATTATCATTACTGATTTGCTAATAATCGATCATTTGATTTCTGTGTTTGTTACTTTACTGTATTTACCCTTAATATTCAGACACCTCAACTCCTTAGTATACATAATCTAAAATTTGAACAAGCACAATTTACTTGGATGGGTGGCAAACAGTGTAGACCCTGATGAGACGCTGCATTTGCAGCATCTCATCAGGGTCTACACTGTTTGCTCAGGCCTGTCTGGCCGAATATATGCAATAAAGTATAACATATGGTAAGAGTCATGCTCAGACAGGTAAAATTATGAATCTTCAGTGATTACTATAAATCGATTATCAATCACAATGGCAGGACTAATAATTGATTATCTTTTCAGCTCCGATTAGCCAGCCTTAATTTAATGCAAAACCATTTGTTGTAACTGCATGTAACTGTGCTCAGAAAGTTTTGTTTAGTCACTGATTTTTAAAAAATCAAGTATATTTTCACCTTTTCCCATAAAAAAAAATGAATTCTTTTTACATGTATTCAGAAATCTGCAGGGTAGGTAACTTGGAGGCAGATTTTTGACAAGTTTTACTTGTTCAAATTTTCACGATATTGCTGTGAAACTGTTCAAACATCAATAATTCAAATTCAGCAAAGAAAAGTAAATAATAGTTTCTATTATGAAAATTAAAACACACAAAAAAAATCACTATACTATAGAAATGGCATATGTCCGACCAATTTTTGGCCGTAAATTTTAATTTTTGGTACATACATATTTGAGGACAAAACACAGTTCTGAAACAGAAAAGACAAATGGTTTCTGATAAGATATGGTCAGTCAGAACAAAATATTTTCATTTGAAATAAAATGCCAAGCAAAAAGCGTCTTTCTGAGTGATGTCATAAGGGCAGTACTGGTATATTTTATTACAGGGGTTTATTTTAGCGTTTTTGAGAAGGAGATCTGAGACCATTTGGTTTAGAAATTTTAGAGATGTTATCCTTTGAATTGAGAATGTTTCAGGGAGATTTAGCTTGTGATTCACCCCTCATGTTGTTTGAATTCCAATTTTAAGACTACTTTTGTGACTGTCCAGAAGTGGTCTTTTTAGTTGTGGTCTTAATATTGAATATAGAATATGGTAAATGTCGACCACTTTTTTCCATACTTTTTTGGTCTAAATTTTTCTTATAATTTGCCATCCCCATGAAATACTTTGCAATAATATTATTATTGCAAAGTACTTAACCCTTGTCCTGCTGAACCCGGATATACCCTGTCTTTGCAAACAGTGTAGATCCAGATCAGTTGGCTTCTGAAGAAGCCAACTGATCTGGATCTGCACTGTTTGTTATTCAGTATGTGAATTTATAGCAACAATCTGAATCAAGTAATCTGATTGGCTGCTGGGGGTGGTCGGGTGGTGCGAAGGTGCTGTGTATCTTACATCACTGGGGCGTCCGACTGATATTGGCTTACAGTTGGGCAAGGCCTGCTATCCTTGTAGTGGGTAAGGGTAGAGGGGGAATGTTTTTATTTCTTCTGTTTCTTCACTTTCATTCCTGTTCCTCTTTCTTCCCTGTCCCTCTCTTTCATCTCCTCTACTCTCTCTTCTATCTCTTTTCTCCCTTTCTCTGGGAGACGACACAAAATGACCCTCAAGGGTTGACGTGTCGTTAAACCCCAACACAATCAATCAATCTGATTGGCTGAAAATTAGAAGTGGGTGTGGTATCTAAATTTATTCAGCAGGACAAGGGTTAATGCAGATGGCAAACAGTGCAGGCCCTGATCAGACTGCTCCATTACGAGCCAGACCCTGATAACTTTAGGAACAGTCTGATCTGGGTTTACACTGTTTGCATATGCCATTCTGTCAGAAACTTTTGTGTACATGTACTATTTTGGGACATTTACCATAATAAGAAAACATTTGGTACTGCCAAAAGCTGGTCTTAATAGTAGGGCAGTCTTAATTTTGAATGGTCTTAATAGCAGACTTGTACTGTATTTGGCACTGTTTCAAATACTGGTTATAAAACTTAAAGAAGAGAATCTTTTAATAACTTGGAAAAATAGTAGATTTGTTATCATATGCAATAGCCCCTTAACTCTAGATTGTATGTTGTTGCTTTTTTCTTTGCTTGAAATAATAACTAGCCCTTATAATGTTCCAAATTTTCGGAGGGAATCTCTCCTTCATCAGGGTAAATGGAAAAATATTTCTGCTACAATTTATGAGATCAACAACATGGCTTACAATGTTTACTTCCTTCCTCGTCTGCATGGTGTCTTGACCTCACAACATACTGCACAATACTTGTTAATTGCTTAGAGGACTAAGCCTGTCCAGTAAATGTGTGATTAGGTAAATTGACCTTGCTTGACATGACCCAGTGGGGTTGACTGGGCCGTAAAAAATCAACGCAAACAAACTCACAGCGTGTTCTTTTATGGAGAAATTAGGAAAAAAAAATATTAATTTGGATAGGCCTTCTATATGCGTATGATGTCATCAAAAAGTCATACACACGACGGCGCCAAAATACATTAATCACCTTTGCAACTAGGGCTATATTGCAAAGACTGCACAAATAAATAAATAAATATATTAATAAATACAGAAAAAAAGTTGATAAATAAATAAATACTTAAATGAATACTAAATAAATGAAGAAAGAAATTACGACATAATCTCAAGGATATTTTTGCATATCAATTGATTAAAGAATTGAATTTAACAAAAGTACAGAAGGGCCTGGAAATTAATAAAAACAAAATTTGGAAGATTATAAGAGCTAGTTATTATTTCAAGTTATATCTGTTGTTATCCCTTTGGATAAAGAATCTCAAGTTTCGTTGTTTATTTTTTTCAACAAAAAAGTTAGTAGTTTCCATTTTTTTCCATGTTGATATACTGTTTATACTCATTAGAAGTGCATCAATGAGGTGCTTTTAAAGAGTACTCACAGCGTGAGCCAGCCTTGGTGGCTCAGTTGGATGCATGTCCGACTGGAGACCAGGTTGTGGGTTCGACCCCCGCCGAGGTCGGCAACATTCTTTCGTGGGGATTGATCATGAAATATTTTCTATGGTCATTCTCTCCCTTCCGCTGATTCAAGAAGGGCCCTTGTCAGTTTCTGGTGAAAGAATGTGCACAATACTGGTTAACTGCTTAGAGGACTAAGCCTGCCCAGTAAACGTGTGGTTAGGTAAATTGACCTTGCTTGACATGACCCAATGGGGTTGACTGGGCCGTAAAAAATCAATGCAAACAAACTCACAGCGTGTTCTTTTATGGAGAAATAAGGGAAAAAAAAATTTTGGATAGGCCTTCTATATGCCTATGATGTCACTGAAATATACCTGTAAAAGTGTTGCTTTCAGAATAAATAATTTTACCTGTCTGTCTATATATAGCTCCAGACAAGAGAGGTATCCCAATAAAATTTGTCTAACTTCCCCAAAAAGACATATGTTGTTGGTACTCATTAGAAGCGCCTCAGCGAGGCGCTTCTAATGGGTACCCACAACATATGATTTTATGGAGAAATTAGAAAAATATCAATACTAATATTTTAGGCTGAAAAGAAAATGTCTTTTCTAGAGCTATTTCTGTCCATAGAAATATACAAGAAGCAGATGAGCTATTTGTCATCATCATAGCATATAAATAAAGAGACAACTTGTTAAAATTCAATTCATAATGTTGTAAGATCAAAGCTCGATATCTATCAATTTTACAGCTCCAAATAAGATATAACAATGTTCATGGGGGTATCCAAATAATTTTATTTCTCCATGAAAACATTATGTTTTGGTACTCATTAGAAGCACCTCAGTGAGGTGCTTCTAATGAGTACCATAACATATGTTTCTGTATAGAAATAAGAAAAATTTCAACACTTTTCCATTCAGAAAAGTACCTTATCTGGAGCTATGAATGTTGGTGATAATTTGGGATAAGAGGACTTGTTAAAGAGGAGTGTATTGTGATGATTCTGGGATAATTTTTTCTTATTTCTTCTTAAAAACATATGTTGTGGGTACTCATTAGAAGTTTCTCATCAGTGTCTCGATGAGGCATTTCTAATTGTTACCTACAATGTATGTTTTTGTGGAAGGAGGGAGAAAATTCTCCCAGAATTATCACCAAATACTCCTGCTTAACAAGTCCTCTGATATTTTTTGACATTTCTGCATAAAAAGAAAATGTGGTTACCTATTGTATTTATCCTAAATATTCCAACATGTTGACATCTTACCATACTTGTCCTAAATTTTGAAATAGTTCATTTTAAATTTACTATCTATTAATGTGTCTAAAATTGCTGTATGAGTGTCAAACAGTGTAGTCCCTGATCAGATGCCACATTCTGTGGCATTTAATCTGGGTCTACACTGTTTGCACAGGCCAGCATGTGGGAATACTTTCAAAATACATATTATTATGATTTGGGTACAAAAATAGCAAAACTTTTTTTTTTTTCATATTACGAGCTCTTTTTATCTTGAAACTTGATCTTTATTAGTTTAACTATTCTTTGAAGGCACACAAGTGGAAAGCTTTTGTTGAAAATTGATGTTCTATATAAATTAATTCTTGATTTTTAATGTTAGAAATGTCATCTTCCCTTGTCCTGCTGAATAAATTAAGATGCTACGCCCACTTCTCATTTTCAGCCAATCAGATTACTTGATCCAGATTGTTGTTATAAATTCACATACTGAATGGCAAACAGTGTAGATCCAGATCAGTTGGCTTCTTAGAAGCCAACTGATCTGGATCTACACTGTTTACAAAGGCAGGGTATATCCAGGTTCAGCAGGACAAGGGTTAAGTTACAGTTCAGTCAGTTTTAAAATGAGTTTTAACAAGAAAAAAAAGGTACCTTGTTATCGCATGCAGTTGGTAGACTGATGTCAGTATGACCTTTGTTTGTACGTTTCCCAGTACATCAGTGCCCTAGATAAGGTTTTAAGCTATTGGGTATTTTGGGGTATTTGTACCCATCCATTTCTCATTGCATTGGGTATCAGGATTTTTCCTTTGGGTACCCTGTTATGTTAATGGATGCAAGAATTACGGATAATTGGATATTTACCCCATAGATTTAAATTCTAATTGCTTTTTTCAAGATTTTAATTGGGTAAATAACCTAAAAAGCAGCTTGTCTAAGGCACTGGTACATGTATGTAAAAGATGCTTTTTTTATTGCACCAAAACTTATGTTCTGTGTACCTATTGGAATCTCGTTGATGAGGTGATTCCATTCAGTACCCAAAACATATAATTGCAGCACTTCCGATAAGAGAGATTTCCCATAAATATGTTTTTTATTTCTCCACAGAAACATGTTGTGCGAGGCACTTCTAATGAGTACCCACAAGTTATCATTTTCATGGAGAAAAAAAATTTTCTATACTTTTCAGTTAAAAAAATGCCTTTCCCTTAGAACAAGTACAAGTAAGAAATTTTAGGTTCTTGTCCTGGGACAAGGCATTTTGGTCTGGGTGTACAATGTTTTCCAGGCATGTTAATGAACAACATATATTTCAGTGGTACCAGGGGATTTAGCATAGCGGTGGATAAGAGTGGGTATGAGGTAAATATTTTTCTTATGTCTCCATGAAAACATATGTTGTGGGTACTCATTAGAAGTGCCTCAGTGAGGCACTTCTAACGAGTACCACAACATATGTTTACGTGGAGATGTAAGAAAAATATCAGTACTTTATGGTTGAAAAAAGTTCCTTATCAAGAGCTATGATTTAGAGTAAATATGTTTAACACTTAGCACTCTGGGTAATAATTTCAGCAGACGACATTTTGAAATATTCTTCTTGTTTTTCCCAGGAAACAGGATTTGACATTTCATGCAAATTGTCTCCAATGGAGACAATTTGCATGAAATGTCAAAACCTGTTTTCTGGGAAAAATAAGAAAAATATCGGTACGTCGTCTGCAGAATTTGCCCAGAGAGTGGTAAAGTTTAATACATAACAACTGTTCTATTTCAGGGTTATCAAGGAATGGTGGAAGGAGGAGATAATATCGTGGAAGCCACGTGGGCCAGTTCTTCTAACATTATGCAGCTGGTATGTTCTTTCCAACAAACAGTAGGATACCTGATAAGACATTCTTTTTCGCCAAGTTATTGAATGCGTTATTATTTGTGACTCATCAAGGGAAATAAGTTCTTATTGGTATCAAGTTTATAATTGCTGAACCACTGAAGATACAAACATAAATATGGTATAACCAGAGCTGTGGAAATACCATGCCCGACTTGTCCAACTTGTCCCATTTCCCCCGAGGACAAGTAAGAAATTTCAATTTACTTGTCCTGGGACAAGTACATGTAATTCATAGCATAGAGTGTCAAGATTATGATACATATATTTTTCTTATTTCTCTCAGAAATCATTGTTGTGGGTATTCATTAGAAGTGCCTCAGTGAGGTGCTTCTAATGAGTACCCACAATATATGTTTTCTTAGAGACCCACAAAAATATGTTTTCTCAGACAAATAAGAAAAAAATGACAATTTTCGGGCAAGCAAATTTTGGTTGGACAAGTGGATTTTGACCATTTACTTGACTGTGGACAAGTAATGAAATTTGAATTTTTTGTTGCGACTGCTTTAGCAAGCAGGAGCGATAAAGGGATTACTTTCCAGCATCGTCGTTGGAGTCGTCGTCAACAACGCTAAGTCTGTGTTAAGCTCCATTTCTCATACATCAAGACTTCTGGGCTAATGAAACTTCATACACACGTCGCCTTTATGCACCCTGCCCACTGCCATGGACCATTATTGACCGTCACCTACTTTTCACACTTGGCTGAACAATGTTTAGTCTGTGCATTTTGCTCCATAGCAGATGTGACATAGCCATTCTGCAAATTTCTTGTTACTATTATAATTCTAAGTACAGAATAGATGCAAAATTTCTTTAGCAGAAAGCTGCAAGTGTTTATCATTTAAATATTTTAATTTCAAAGGATATTTACAAAGATGCAGATTGGTCGAGTATTATCTGAATTTTCTAATAAATTTATACCACATTTATTCTAATACATGCTTGGGGTAGGGGGTTGGGGGCAGTGCAATTCATTACTGCTAACACAAAATCCTTAAGGAAAAAAATTGGCCAAAAATAAGACATTTTCATGGTTTAAAGCCTACTTTCATAGTTTTAGATTTACATAACAATGTTTTTCTCTTCGAAAAGTTGGAGGGAGTGTTTATTATAGTAGGGGCTTCTATTAGAATAAATACGGTGTAATATGTGAAAATGGATTGAATGCTTGCCAAGATATTGTGTCTAAAGGATCAATGATTTAAATAAATTAGCATTAATCATGCAAATTAGATTAAATTTAAAATGCAATAACTCACCATTGTCTTGGTCAGTTTTTATAAGCAAGATATTTTTGGAAAACTCAGACTATTCTTATGCAATATGCTATGCCTGCAAATAAAATATTTCAAAATTTGCATGTGTCTTTACATGAGCTCCTTCATATAGAAATTTACCATATGATATAAGCAACTGGCATAGAGCCAGATCAGCCTGTGCATCTGCACAGTTTGATCGTGTCCTATGTTATTCGCTACAAGACTTTTAACTCCACACATTATGGTAGGGTGCAATGTTGACTGATCAGACTACACATGTGCAGGCCACTCTGATCGCACATTTCATAAGAACGTTTCTTTTCTGGAGATTCTTATCACTTGTCATGCTGAATAAATTGAGATGCCGCACCCACTTTTAAATGTCAGCCAATCAGATTACTTGGCCTAAGTTGTTGATACAAATTCACATAGTAAATGACAAACAGTGCAGATCCAGATCAGTTGGCTTCTTCAGAAGCCAACTGATCTGGATCTGCACTGTTTTCAAATGCAGAGCCTATCCAGGTTCAGCAGGGCGAGAGTTAAATGCTGACGTGTGTGTGTGCTTGGTAGACTGTAATAAATAAATATGCCATGCCAAACAAAAATGTGCCCTCAGGGCATGTACAGACAGCCAAGGCCCAGATCAGACTGCGCAGATGCGCAGTCTGATCGGGGCCTTAGCTGTCCACTGCCAGAATAATTAGATCAATGGAGAGCAAAGGCCCAGATGAGACCTTGTGCATGTGGAGGCTAATCTGGGTTTTTGGAGTCCGCATATACCCAAAGACACATTTTCCCAAGGCACAGCCCATATGATGCGTGCCATATCTTGTGAACAGTGCATGCTAGGGTTTTGAATTTTCATGTATGGAAAAATAGCTGATCTGTAATACACAAACTGTGAAAAAGGCCCTCATACTGTATGCAGTTAGCAAAGACCCAAATCACTGTGCACACTTGATCAGTCTGATACATGTAGTAAGATGGACTTGTTTAAATATTCGGATAAGTATGGTTAGTTGTAAAGGTGTCTGACTCTTTAGGGTATATGTCAGTGTTCAAGATTAGGTTTTAGTACGAGTACAATGAGTATTTTACTTCCTGCTTTAAAGCTTAATGCTGAAATGCACGTCGTCAATGCTTAACTCTAAAAGTACTAAGCCATTCTTTTCGCTTTTTTTCAGAGAAAATAAGGCTTGGCATTTCATGTGAATTGTCTGCCAAGCAGACAATTCACATGAAATGCCAAGCCTTATTTTCTCTGAAAAGGTAAAATCAGGCTGTTATCTGCTGCATTTATCATTGTCACTTTAATCATTTCTTTCTCTATAAAGCCATTATGCGAACACTCTACATTAGAATGCAGAATGGCTTTATGGAGAAATCATCTCTGCAGAACAGATATTGGCAGTCGAAAATTCGGGTATACATGTACATAAAGAATCTTCAAAGAGCAAAATAGGCTACTCTGACAGTGATCATATCCCTGATAAATGTAAAGTTCAATGAAAATGTTTAGCCGCTAAATTTTACTTCAGTGCTGAAATCCAAAATTTCATGGAGTACTTTTACCCTTTCAGTTTTAATTCCAATGCTGATTTTCAAAAAAATCAATGCTGAAATACCCTTTACTCCCTCTTATCCATAGCAACAGTTAAGGTGCTTTTTTCATCCGAAAAATGCTGATATCTTTCTTATTCTCCACAAAAACATATGTTGTGAGTACTCATTAGAAGTGCCTAATATGTTTTCATGGAGAAATAAGAAAAATAATATGTGGATACCCCCTCTTATCTGTAGCTATGTTATCTTGAGTCTGATATACAGTATTTATCTGATACCCTTTTGTCAAGACTTCTTTGTGAATGAAACTTTTGCTGTGGATTTCAGGGTGGAACTGTGATAGGGAGTGCAAGATGCAAAGAATTTCGTGCAAGAGAAGGCAGACTGCAAGCCGCACAGAATCTCGTTGACAACAAAATCACAAACTTGGTTGTAATCGGTGGAGATGGAAGTCTGACAGGAGCTAACCTCTTCAGACAGGAGTGGTCTGGCCTCTTGGACGAACTTGCTAGCAATGGTAATACATGCAGCTTTATAGCTTCTTGTTCTAAAAGTATGGGAAGAGTTGTTTGCACTTGGTATTAACCCTTGTCCTGCTGAATAAATTGATATGCCACACCCACTTCTGATTTTCAGCCAATCAGATTACTTGATCCGGATTGTTGCTATAAATTCACATACTTTATGGCAAACAGTGCAGATCCAGATCAGTTGGCTTCTTCAGAAGCCAACTGATCTGGATCTGCACTGTTTGCAAAGGCAGGGTATATCTGGGTTCAGCAGGTCAAGGGTTAACGTTTGACATTAAGGCTTTAAGGGGAATTGATAACTTTAAGGGGAAGTAATCTATCAAAATGATTTTTGTTTCCCTTCTGAAAAGGGATCTACCCTAAAAGGAAAGAAGGTTCTCTCAAGGGGAAGCAAATTATTTACTTTTTACAATAGGTCCCTTTTCAGAAGGGACTTTGCATGCAGGAAAGCTACAGGAAGTTACAAAAAATTGTCTCCCTTTTACAGAATGACGGAAAATTACTGTCCAGTACCCTTAAGAATTCATATTATGCAAACCCTTGTACAGATTTAGTTGGCATGTTGATAGATATTGGTCCAGATTTTATACCTTACCTTTTGCATCCCATCCCAAGAACAATTGGTCATGGTCATGGAATTTTGACTATCATGTTACAGCTTTACATGTAAGTTTTTAAAAGCTCACAATCACCAAACCCTTTTGTAGATTTAGCTAAAGCCTCTCAGCAATTTATTACTGATAGTTCCAATGTTGTTTTAACCCTTGTCATGCTGAATAAATTAAGATGTCACACCCACTTCTAATTTCTATCCAATCAGATTACTTGATCCAGGTTTGATAGAAATTCACATATTCAATGACAAA
Source organism: Anodontia alba (assembly GCA_964016985.1). NCBI lineage: Eukaryota > Metazoa > Mollusca > Bivalvia > Lucinida > Lucinidae > Anodontia > Anodontia alba. The sequence continues at coordinate 52,694,231 of OZ024835.1, forward strand.
CAGTGCAGATCCAGATCAGTTGGTTTCAGAAGAAGCCAACTGATCTGGAGCTACTCTGTTTGCTAAGACAGGGCATGTCATGTTCAGAAAGAGAAGGGTTAAAATATATTCTGTTAAGTTGCATCATTTTGGGAAAGGGCTTCCAGTTCTGCTTGCCATCTGCTCTTTTTGTTGCTGATTAATTATATTTGTCTGTCTTTCCCTTTGATGTTGAGAACTTGATGTGGATCTGATTGTATCAGTTCCTGAGTTGACTTATTTACTTAGAAATTGTCATATATAATTGACAAGCAAAGTTCAGACAAGCTACCTTGTTTTGTCACAGGTCTTGTTTGTTTCTAGGCAAAAACTCATAGTACTGATTATAGTCGACATACTGAGGAAGTTCTAAGGAAGTATGTAACTGTTACAAAAATTTAAACAGAAGCAAGAAAACAACAGCAATTAACCAGTATTGCAATTGAAGCAGTTTAGTTACCTCTCTTTTGAAAAATTAGATACTTCCCACAGAAAATTCTCCATTTTCTTATACCCCCCTTTTCCCCCTTCCCGCCCTGCCTCCCCCACCACACTCCCCCCACCCCCCAACACTGTTGTCTGTCCATTGGTTCATCGGGTTGACCGTTGCTTACATTTTGGTTTCTGCTTCTTGCTAGATAATTAATCATAAGGCAGTCATTACCTTGCGGTATTAAACTTTAACCCTTAAAATGCCAAGAAAACTTGCATCTGAAAATGTTGTCTGTTTTTGTCGTTGGCTGAATATTCTTGCAAACTTTTCAAACCTGTTTTTGCATACAGGCGAATCTGGGGCCACACTGTTTGCAAAAATGATTTTTTAAAATCACAAGCAGATGACAAAGCAGGCGACAATTGTTGTGATTGGCAGTTCAAGGGTTAAGCACTGCTTATTGACACTTCTTGTTCATTTTGGAATACAAGATTTTACTTTTCAAAATTTTAGAATATATAGCATACCTTGTTGTGTTCATTTGAAAAATTTCAATTTTCACTCTTTATCTTTTCTCCACAGGAAGAATTACAAAAGAGCAGAGGGCTGAATGTGAAACCTTGAATATAGTTGGTTTGGTAGGTTCTATTGACAATGATTTCTGTGGGACAGACATGACTATAGGATCAGATACTGCCTTGCATCGAATTGTTGAAGCTGTTGACACTATTGGAACCACAGCATCCAGGTACTACTATAAGGATCTATCATTGGTGTGAGGGATAGATAGAAAAACCTGTCCCGAGGATTAATGTCTGGCATCACGAGGCTTCCGAGTGATGCCAGACTGTGGTCGCGAGGGACAGGTTTTTCTGTCTACCCCACACACCCATGATAGATTCTTTTTCTTGCACACCTTTCATTTCTGAATGTATATTTTTTAATAATGCAGTCACTTCTATTCCTGACGTCTGCCTTATTGTGATGACATTACTGTAGTGCCTAATGACGTCATATGTTCAGTGACGTAAAGCAGCTTGATGGCGTACGTGACATCCATTACAACTAGTGCACATCAAGCATGTGAGAATTCTCTATTTTTATCTTACCCTGGGTAGGATAAGAATTTCTGTCACAGGGTTAAATCCAGGATTTCCTTATCTGATGTGCAAGAAATCTCTTTTCAGGATTAATCCTGATTTCAGAATTGAGAACTTCCATTTTAAGCAAGAAATTTCATTTTTACATATGTTTGCAATACCATCCTTTTGTGTCAGAAGTAGTTATTTGGTTAAATGCATGCTTGAAATACCTTTCAAAACTAATTATTCAAATTAGAGCTCCAGATAAGAGGGAGTAAACACACAATTGTCTTATTTCTCAATAAAAACATATGTTGTGGGTACTCATTAGAAGCACCTTGAGTAGTCACTTGTTTTACATGGAGCAAAAAGCCATTGGCAATGATTAGGTCTAGGACTATCAAATTAACAGGGAGGACCTGAAGAGTAGATGACCTTTAAGACAAAGGTCAAGGTCACCGTTACCTTTAGTACCAAAAAAGCATGTAATTCTACAGTGCTTATGGTTAGGACCCTCAAACTTACATGTAGTTAAGATGTTGGTCCACACCAGTACATGATCCTGAGGGCAAAGGTCAAGGTCACCAGGACCTTTAGTACTTAAAAGCTTGATAACTTGGCAATGCTTGGGGATAGGACCCTCAAACTTAGAAGGGATGTTGGTCCTCACCAGTAGATGACATCAAGGGCAAAGGTCATGGACAAGGTCACCATGACTTTTAGTACTGAAGAGCTTATAATTCGGCAGTGCTTGAGGCTAGAACTCTTAAACTTAGATAGGATGTTGTTCTTGACCTAATGGGAAAGGTTAAGATCACAGGTTAAGGTCTTATCTGGAGCTGTAGTACAAAACAAGCTTATAACTCGATAATGCTTGGGGCTAGGACCCTAAAACATCATAGGGATGTTTCTTCTGACCAGAAGATGACCTTGAGGGCAAAGGTCATGGTCAAGGTCACCATGACTTTTAGAACCGCATCTCTGTTAGCAATGCTATGTATAACATGATTCAGGTGAGCAATGTAGAGCCATCTTGTTTATCAATTACATTAACATTTGTCATTTTATTTCAGCCACCAGAGAGCTTTTGTTTTGGAAGTCATGGGACGGCATTGTGGGTAAGCGTTTATTTTGTTTATCAGATGCATTTTAGCTGGACTGTATGAAATTATAGGAAGAGCTTTTGCATTCCCTCCCCCCATACCACACACACATGCATGCACACACACACACACACACACACACACACACACACACACACACACACACACACACACACACACACACACACACACACACACACACACACACACACACACACACACACACACACACACACACACACACACACACACACACACACACACACAGAGTTACTGTCTGTGTACAAAATATACCATATTAACCCTAAATATTGGGACAAAGAGGCCTGAGCAGAGTAGCCCAGATCAAATGCTGCAATTTGTAGGCGTATCAGTAGATACTGTAATTGACTTACTCCAATTCTAGGATAATTATGGTAATGAGTTGAGGTGTTCCATTATTTATGATAATATAGGATAAAATGTGCTATTCCCTACAATCAGGATGTAATAAAATATATATCGGTCAGTACGGATAGGTAACTCATAACATACTCCATGTCAGGTGAGTTGTTAAGGAGGAGTATTTAAAGATAACTCTTAGATAATTTTCTCCAGTTCTTCATAAAAACATATGTTGTGGGGACACATTAGAAGTGCCTCGCCTCACCGAGGCACTTCTAATGAGTCCCCACAACATATGTTTTAATGGAGAAATACTTATTTGGAAGTTGTCAGTTTCTGGCGGAAAAATGCGCACAATACTGGTTAACCGCTTAGACGACTAAGCCTGTCCAATAAAAGTGTGATTAGGCTGACTGACCATGCTCGACATGACCCCATTGGGTTGAATGGGCTGTAAAACCTATACACAAACAAACAAGAATAATTATCTCAAAATTATCACCAGTTACTCCTTAACAACTCCCCTGCATGGGCTTATTTTAATTTCCTTTTAAGGGTAAAATTTGTATTCCAGCTACCTGGCTTTAGTGGCAGCCTTAGCAACAGAGGCTGACTGGGTGTTTATTCCGGAGTGGCCACCAGAGGTTGACTGGGAAGATCATCTGTGTAGAAAACTACAAGATGTAAGTCATTCCGCTCCATTGTCATAAATATGGTAAATGTCCTGAAATTTTTATCACAATCATCCATATTTTTACAACCTAAATTTTGGTTTTATATAATGTTTATTTCTCAAAATACTTGAAATATGCCATTTTGTCAGAAAAGGTGGTTTTCATCAAATGTTGACAGAGTTATCTTCCTGAGACAAGCCCATATTTTTGTTTCTGGATGATAACTTAAGTAAATGTCAAAGGCTTTTAGCCAAACGGGCAGCCTGGGTGGCTCAGTTGGATGTGCATCCGACAGGTGATAAGGAGGTTGCGGGTTCGACCCCGGCCAGGTCGGCAACATTCTTTCGTGGAGATTTGGTCATGAAATATTTTCTGTGGTCGTTCTCTTCCTTCCGCTAATTCAAGAAGAGCAGTTGTCACTTTCTGGTGAAAGAGTGTGCACAATACTGGTTAACCGCTTAGAGGACTAAGCCTGTCCAGTAAATGCGTGGTTAGGTGAACTGACCGCGCTCGACATGACCCCATTGACTGGGTCTTGAAACCTCAACACAAACATATTAACCAAACCTGGTACATACATTGACATTAAGGAGATCTGGTTTGGGATTGCTGATTGGCAAATTTTGTCACTTTTTGACAGAGTTATCTGCCCACAGCATGATAATTGCGGGGTATTATCATTTTACATTTTTATATTTTTGTTATCTTACCATGGTCATTCATTAGAGTCATCTTAGAGATGATTTGTATGAATTGCCAGACCTATTTTCTGGTTAGAAGAAAAGAAAACGGTTTGAAAATGTCATCTGTAGAATTTTACCCAGCATGCTATAAAGGCAGTACATTTAAATCTTAAAGGCCAATCACAATTGCAGCAGATGACACTTTTAATTTTTTTTTTTTTTTCATAGAAAACTAGTTTTGACATTTCATGTGAATCGATTTACACGAAATGTCAAAACTTGTTTTCTATGAAAAATAATAAAAAAGTTAGAATGTTGTCTGCTGCAAATTTTGCTAGGCACTTTATAAGAGTTAGTTTCAAGTGTAATCCAATGTAAGTCTTTGTTTCAGTAAAAATCAATTGATTGTATTCTTTTCTCATTATAAAAGAGTAGAATTATTTAGATGTCCACTATTTTGATGGTTGCCATGGCAATTATGGAACATTCTTTCATAACTTCTTTTGATAATTACTGGCTGTTCACTGTCAGAAGGAGACATGGCTCATGGATCTCTCATTCTTATTTGTCCCTGAATTGTTATTCTTACAGGGGAGAGCACTAGGCCAAAGACTAAATATCCTGTTAGTAGCTGAAGGTGCTGTAGACAGAGCGGGTAATGCCATCACTGCCACACAAGTTAAAGATGTAAGTCACTAGATTAACTGTTTTTTCTTCTTTTTGTTTTTTGTGTGTTTGTAAAATTGAGCATGTTTTTATTTTAGCATAACAACACATTAAATTACCACAATTTCTTGGGAGAAGTGAGAAAAAAAAACTTCAGGATTATCTTTTTGGTGCACTTTGAAAATAACACCATGAAATTCTGTAAGATGTCTTTCACATCTCAGTCCCATTTTGTGACTTGCTCAATTAATAAAATACAGTCGACTCTCATTATCTTGAAGTCCAAGAGACTCTCTGAAATACTTTGAGATATCCATACCTTGACATATCAGATTTGCAGAAATGAGGAAAAAATAAATCGAGCAGCCACATTTCACAAATGAATATGTAATTTGACTCCTGAAGTTAGAAATATATTAAAAATATTGTGGAAAAGAGGAGACATTGCATCTTCGGAGCAATATCTCCTCTTTTCCACAATATTTTGATACCTGTTGTTAGATTTCCATGTTAAAACAGGGACCAGATTTTCACTTCGAGAGATGTGGTTATTTGAGATACCGTATTTACCCTAAGTATTCGGACACCTCAACTCCTTACCATATATGTTCTAAAATTTGAACCAGTACAATTTACTACCCGATGTTGTGTCTAAAAATTGCTGGATGAGTGGCAAACAGTGTAGACCCAGATGAGACGCCGCGTTCTGCGGCGTCTCATCTGGGTCTATACTGTTTGCTCAGGCCTGTCTGTCCGAATACATACGGTAAGCAGAGTCGAGATAAGTTGACTGTACCACTGTAATATTTTGTCATTCTGACACAGCTCTATCTTATTTTGGGACTTCTTTATTACAAAAAAAAACAAAAAAAAAAAAAACCTGCAAAACTTTTTGTATTGTTCTTTTAAGGTGTCATTAGTATTCTGTAACCTTTTAAGTTCACCTTTTAAGTTCACCACATGAACTTCCATCATAATTTCTTACTCCCATTTTCCTCTTTTATACTATATAAAGTGGTGAATTGGAGGGTGGATATTGCCACAATTCTGAATAACTGAAGCATTTCTTTTTATGGTAGTGTATTAAAAAAAAACAAAAAAACGCAGAAATAATTTTTTTATGAAACTGTTTGAACTTTGGAATCTTTAACTGGAAAGGGATAGAGCTTATTTTTTTGCAAGCATATTAGAGAGGTTCTAAAGTTAACTACTTTAAATTTTAAACTACTGAAAGTAAGTAAAAGAAAAAATTGTTTAAAATATTGTTCTTATTTTCTGTAAACCACCCCCCACCCCCAAAAATATTGTTCTTATTTTCTGTAAACCACCCCCGACCCCCCCACCAAAAAACAAACCAAGAAAGAATATCACCAGTTTTTATGGACGATTTAGCCTACAGATTATTGAAGCTTCAAATGTGTGTAAAGCGGAACACATAATAACAAAAATAGCTCTGTAATATTTTATGATAGCTCAGTAGCATAACATTATTTTTCCATTGCAAAAAAAAAAAAAAAAAAAGAAGAAGAAAAAAATAGTTCCATAACATTATGAAATGGTTAGGTAACATTTTGTAACTTTTATTGTGTAGCACTCATAGCATTAAGTTCAATGTAACTTGTCTGAGAAAAAAATAGTTCTGTTTTCCATTGCTAATTTAATTTTATAATGTGCTATTTTGTTACAGTCCAGTTAAAACTGGGACATGTAAAATAAGGAGATTAGACAGCCAAATATTTGGGGTAGATGATTCCTATGAATTGGTGTTTTTAATACAGGCTGTTTTCAGGAAAAACAAAACTGAGAGGAAAGTATGCATTAGATATTGTATGTTGATCATCACTATATATTTGAGTCCTGTATAATTTACCATAAATATCAGGACACCTAAAATCCTTACCATACTTGTCCTGACATTTCAACAAATCCATTTTACTTCCTATTTAAGTGTTTAATGTGGCAGGATGAGTGGTAAACTGTGTAGCCCCGGATCAGATGCCACATTCTGTGGCATCTGATCCAGGTCTACACTGTTTACTTAGGCCTGTCTGTTCCTGTACATAGTGCAAATACAGTATACATTATTTTCTTTTCTAGATTATAGCAACTAGACTCGGTTATGATACAAGAGTTACTGTTCTTGGACATGTACAAAGAGGAGGGTCTCCATCAGCTTTTGACCGAATTTTGGTAAGATCTTGCATGCATGATAAGTGTCGCTGAGTCAGATAAATTCTTACAGATTTAGATTCAATTCTATGAGATGTTCAAGAATCACCTATTTTTCTTTCCATCAGTTCGGACTTTTTTTTAGAAGAAATAGATAAGAATTCTATGCTTATACTATGTACATCTGTTTCTTGCATAAAACTTCCAAGGAATATATGGTTACAAGGGGATGTGGAACACTTCCAAGGGGGACAACTCTGTCAAAATTGTTTTAGTTCCCTTCCAAAAAGGGGACTACTCTGAAAGGAAATAATTGGTGTGCGGAAAAGCAAACAGAAAGTTACAAAAATTGTGTTTTTTGTGAAAATTGACGGAAAACTTACAAACTATAACTAGTCCTCTCAAACAGGTTTTAATACTTTAAGTTCCACTCACATTAGCAACAGTTGTTAATCTAAAATTTTTTCCGAAGAAAAGAATTTACAAATCAGGTAAAATGTCTGTTCAGATCATTAGAATGAGGCTAAAATGTACATAGCTTCAGATACCAGTTCTCTCTTCATGCCACCTCTCTTTCAACACAAGGCCGTGTGTACAGCTCTTGTGTGCGGAGCGCAATGCTCCATGCCAGTGAGACTTGGCCATTGACAAAACCAAACCTCCAAAGTCTGCAGCGGAATGACAGGGCAATGAACAGACAGATCTGCAATGTCAGGCCGCAAGACGTTGTCACAACCCGGTCCAATGAGCTACTTGCACAGCTTGGCATTGAGGATCTGGACCTCATTCTGAAGGACAGAAGGCTCTGCTGGTATGGACATGTGGAACATTCTAATGGTGCAGTCAAGACAGCCTTTCACATACAGGTTGAGGGAAAGCGTGGGCCTTGGAGGCCCGAGATGACATGGAAGCAGCTGACAGAGAGGGATTGCAGAGAGTGGAAGCTGGCGGCTATCAACCCTCATGATAGAAATATGTGGAGGTCTGGTGAGATATCTGCCATGCGTGCAGCAAGCCAGCTATCTGGAAGGGGGCCCACTGATGTGGATGTTGCCCCTGTACCTGCACGTTAATCAAAAATCCGATTATGATGATGATATGAGATGTGGAGTATTCTGAACATGAACTTATTTTGTACTATGACATGACATGTCTCAGTGTGTATGAATATAAGCCAGAGCATGACAAAACCCACAATAAGACTTGTGCAACCAGTGAAGACTCAGATCAGCCTGCCCATCCAGGCAGTCTGATCACAAGTGTCTTCTACAGCCTCTGGGCTATCCAAAAAGAGATGAATGAGAACCATTGCCATATTGGTGGATGTACAGGCTGATCTGAGTCTTTGCTGGTCACACAGGTCTTCTTGTAGGTTTTGTCATGCGCTGGCTCATATAATGTTGAATATTTAGATCTGATAGGGAAATTTGGCTTGATAGTGTTATATCCATAATAGCATTATAACAAGGCTCCAGTGTAATAGCCTATTGGTTAATTTTTGGGTCGATTGTTTTCAATTGAGGTATAGTATACAAATACCAAAATTTTCTTAAGGTATGTAGTTGTCCTCATGATTATCAATGACCAGTGTAATCAAACTGTGTGTTAGACAAAATCCAGCCTATTCTTGACGCTGTGATGTCGGAGTGCTATTGATAAAGCGTTATTTGTAAAACATGGACTGGGACATTTGCAAACAGAGCAGATCAAGATCAGATGCTGCATAACATGTCATCTGATCAGGGTCTGCACTGTTGGCTTAAATTACAGGAAGTTAAGGTTAAATGAAACAGTCTTGTGTCCCCCCGTTCAGGACCATTTTCTCAGCCTACACTCAGGAACAACTGACCCACCAGTGCTGTTATTGCTTTGATTGTGTACTTGTAGGCATCAAGAATGGGTGCTGAAGCTGTATTAGCATTGATGGATGCTACACCAGACACCCCAGCCTGTGTGATCTCATTAGACGGGAACCAGTCTGTTAGAGTACCACTCATGCAATGTGTCATGAAGGTGAGTAATTTGAATACCTACCAGTTATTAAACTACTAGTGCGCTACCATTTTTTGACCTAAATGTACTGCATTGTGCACCTAGGTTTTTCAAAACTAATTGAAAAAACTTTGTAGTAAAATATTCACCTAAGAAGGGCACACTTAAAAGAAAAATCAGCAGAGGACTTCCTGCTAATGGGACATTTGTTTCTGATTTTGTTTATAAAAGCATATTTTGTTGGTACTCATTTGATTGTCTCATGTCTTTATAGAAATTCCTGTATTTAATGCAAACAGTGCAGACCCTGATCAGATGCCGCATTCTGCCGCGTCTGATCTGGGTCTACACTGTTTGCCAATGTCCCATTTATGGGACACTATGCTTAAAGATATTACTCTACACTAGGTATTTAGCTGTTTGTAGGGGTATACTGTTTTCATGTTGTGTGTCCATTATGTTTTGGTCCTTGCAGGGGCAGGGTGGGGGCGGGGTGGGTATCTAATAAGCACTGCTTATTGACAAGTCCTGTTCTAATGGATGAGGATTAAGGTTTGACCTCAGTTTTAGTTCTTTTATGTATTCTTTGTTTCCAAGGGCAATTGTAATAGATTTTATTTGACTGGTGTTGAGTGTGATATGATCACCTTAAAAAGTTTTTCCATACTTCATCGCAGTGCAGTTTTTTTATGCCCCTACCACGATGTTTATCCTTTGTCATACGTATGTCCATGTGTCCGTCCGTGCATCACACTTTATAAAACTGTTTGTGTCTCCGCAACTCCTCCTACAGTTTTCAAGATAATGCTTTGAAACTTACACCATAGTAAGCATATAGACTGAGCATGTGCATAAAGGTCACAGAACTCTGATCAAATTATTATGTCCCCAGACCTAAGGTTAGGGGGACATTGAATTTGGTACATATCCCATTGTAGACTGAATAGACTCTCCCACACTATATATTGGAAGAGTCCAATTTTGTTTTTAGGTACATCCAGCTATGGGATTTATATATTCCTATAGAAAATGGCTAAACTACATGTATTTGCAAACAGTGGAAACCCTGATCAGATGCCAGTTACCTTTTGAGGGGTCTCCAGACTACAATGATAATAATAAAACAGAGACAAATTTTTGTTTTTTTATATGTTTAATGTTTATTTTTAGACAAAGAAAGTACAGAAGGCTATGGATGAGAAATGTTTCGATGAAGCAGTTCGTCTTAGGGGAAAGTAAGTAGATTTATCATGATATTGAGTAATGCATATGACTCATGCCGGAATAGACCTTTTTTTTCTTACTATTTTTCTGTGAAAATTTTAACACAGCCTCTTTATAGCACTGTTACTGGGATTCAAAGCAAAAACTGTTTGTTTTTAGCCAAACAATAGATTATTTAGAAAAATGACCACAAATACTTATTCACAGGTTTATTTGGAAAGAGTAAATTTGTCAGGTTAATGTAACTATAACTTTATTATTTCTTGAAAGCTAAAGTGTGGTGTCATATGTTTCAGATATGTGAATATTCTATTTTCTGTAAAAATGTGAGCAAATTCATCAGACCTATTTCTGTGTATTTCATATATTATGCAAACATTTCTGATTGAATTTTGTTGTACAGTGAAACCACCATAACTGGTCACCTCTTGGCAGTGGCTACCTACCAATAGCAGCCACTTGTCTAATTCCACATAGGGTCATTCTAATGTAATTTGAAACCCTCTAGTCACGTTAGTTTAAACCATCTCAAGGGTTGCTGTTTTAGGGAGATTACATTGTAGATTGTTAAAAGAAGTTCAAACTAGCACTAGAAGATTTGTCACTTATAGTAATTCTTGGATAATTGCAGAGTCAATTCTAACCCTTGCCATGCTGTATAAATTGAGATGCCACACTCACTTCTAATTTTCAGCCAATCAAATTACTTGATTCAGATTGTTGGTACAAATTCACATACTTAATGACAAATACATACTTAATGACAAACAATGCAGGTCCAGATCAGTTGGCTTCTTCAGAAGCCAACTGATCTGGATCTACACTGTTTGCAAAGGCAGAACATATTCAGGTTCAGCAGGACAAGGGCTAATAGTGAACATGATACATAGCTCCAGTTAAGGGCTCTTTTTATACTGAAAAGTAATGATATTTTTCTTGCAAGTCACAAAAACATGTGTTGTGGGTACTTATCTGAAGCACCTCGGTGAGGTGCTTCTAATGAGTACCCACATATGTTTTCTTTGAGAAATTAAAAAATTATTTTGTAGATACCTCTCTTATCTGGGTCTAGGATGATATATTTTTATGCTGAAATGAAAATGTCAATTTTTTTTTATCAAGATTCGTAAATATTGCTGTCTGTTTATCTTGAAATTAGTATCTTGTACATGTATAATTTGCAGGAGTTTTATGAGTAACTTGGAGACATATCGGTTACTGAGCAAACTGAAGCCACCTGCGAAGTTATGTAATGTTGAAGGAACTGAATGCGCAGTGAGTATATATGTATTATCAGAGTATTCAGAGACGGGAATACATTACCGTTCTTATCCTAAAATGTCAGTAAGTCTCATATCTCCTGTGTATTTTCTACTGAAAAGTTCCCATTTCTTATTTCTCCATGGAAATATATGTTATGGGTACTTGCCAGAAGCGCCTAATCAAGGCACTTCTAATGAGTACCCACAATCAGCAATTTCATGGAAAAATAAGAAAAATGATATCAGGAGCTGTGAGTCTGTTTGACTACTTAAAGATACATCCAAAAATGCTTGTTGAACAACAAACAGTGTAGACACTGAATAGACTGCAGCAGCAGTTTATTCTAGGTCTAGTCAGCAGCAGTTTATTCCAGGTCTAGTCTGCTTGTGGAAGCATTGTTTTCATCTTACTATATTCACCCAAATTACCGCACTATGCAATTAAGTTTTTTTAAAATTACAGGGAAAAAAAAAAAAATGTAGTAAAATTTCTTCCTAATAAGGGCACACTTTAAAGGGATATAAGCAGACGACTATGTGTTCTGATTTTCTTTATAAAAACATATTGTGGGCACTTATTTGAATTACCCTGACAAGTTCATAAAAGCATATGTTGTGGGTACTCATTTGAATTGTCTCGACTTGTTGAGGCAATTCAGATGAGTACCTACAACATATGTTATAATAAAGAGGTAGATAATATTACATGGACTGCAATTTGAAGCCTACAAATAGCTTGACTATGCTCTTATAGGGGTATGTGCGGTAATTAGATCGAATATTGTATTAAGATTCAAAATAGTATAGATTATAGTACTGTTAAACACTTAATGTTATTGGCATCAGAATTCGGCAGTTTGACAGGAAAGGCTTGTTGGCGCATTTTAATTTTGGCACATTCAGAATTTCAGATGTATGCAAGCTATATACATTGAATATTGATGGAATTTTATTTTGTTGGTTTTTGCCAACATCGCACAGAGCCCCAAAATACAGTGCAGGAATTGATACAATTACAAGGCAAGCAACTCTTCATCATTGTTTACGTTTCCCTTCTGAAAAGACGTTTATTCTGAAAGGAACTTATTCTAAAAGGAATTTTTTTTTCATATTTTTTCTCATACTTAGCAACAGCAAAAAGATGTTGCAGTGTAGTTGGTATATCGATTAATACTTTATTTGTGACATAAAATTTTGTAATAGCTATGTGGGCAGTGTGAAGCAAAAGGGTATCTTTTAGTTTATGTGAAATGTGCAGATTCAATCATTCTGCACATGTGCACAGTTGCATTGATCTAGAAGGTCAGTTATACATTCTGCATTCGGTGATTTTGTAAGTGAAAAAACAGGGTCCCAATCATACTGCACTTGTGTGAAGGCTGATCTAGGACTTAGCTGTCTATATGCAATGTATGCTCGAATTTGCATTTTGGCTGGACACTTATCATACATTGATAACCCTTAAAGTTCCATTATAGCAAATTTGTAGCAGATCACATTCTAAATTTTGCGTTCTATTATTTTCACAGAAAATCAGGCTTAACATTCCATGTGAAATGTCAAGCCTTATTTTGTCTGAAAAAAAAAACAAACTGTCTTCTTCTGCAGTTATTATTTGCGCTATAAGGGTAAAAGAATAGAGTTACAGTAACTGCCCAAAAATTTTGAACACCAAAGTTTTTGACAAATGTATATGCAAACAGTGCAGACCCATATCAGACTGCTCCTGAAAGGAGCAGTCCGATCAAGTTCTAAACTGTTTGCCACTCCACTAAGTATTTAAGAAACAACTGCATAAAAAGCAAAGTTTATGTAAAAATAATATGGAATGTGTTCAGAATTTTAGGACATTTCCTGTAACATTTAACTTTGATGTAAGTACTAAATCGCTGACACGTAAAACATATGAATAAAGAATTGTCTTGTCAGTTTAGTAATTTGATAATCAAAGGATATTATACTTTGTATTATTTTCATTTATATTATTGTGCTGTTATCTTTCTCAGCAGCTGGAAGAACTATCTGGGGTAAATTTACTGCAAGATTCCCTTTAAGGGAACAGAGGACTTGTTAAGGAGGAGTATTTGGTGATAATTATGGTGAGGTGCTTCAAATGAGTACCCACAACATATGTTTTTATGGAGAAATAAGAAAAATTATCCTAGAATTATCACCATAACCTCCTCCTTAACAAGTCCTCTGAGGGGATGAAGACACCTCCAAGAGAGATCACTTTGACTCGAGCATATCAGCTGCTTTTCCCAAACGGGTTATTCTTCTTGTTTTCTTTTCCCGAAGGGGCTACTCTTTAAGGAAAGCATTTGCTCCCAGGTGGAGTAAATTCTTTCCTTGAAGAGTACCTCCCTGCTTGATTGATCTCCTTTTGAAACAGGAGTTAAAAAATAGTGATCTCCCTTCCTTTCACCTTAAGCTAAATTATTTTTTTATGTTAGAAGTTTTGTCCTCACAACTTTAAAAGACCTTACTTTTTTATCCAGGCTGCAGACACCTTAATAATACTGGGCCCCATTGTTTAAAGCACAGTTAGTTATTAAGAAGTCGTTAGATTAAAGTGAAATTGAATATTGAAGAATAAAAAATATGAAAATTTACAGATTTTTTCTTTTCATCTTCTATTTATTTATTTATTTGTTTTTTGTTGTTTTTTTTTGTTTTTTTTTTGGCAAAGATTTTCACATTTTTTCATAAAAAAAAATCAGTTTGTTTTAAAAGAAAAAAAATGATGTAAAATATAAAATGTGTGAAAGTTTGAAAGTCATGTTAATGTGAAGTGGCAACTGTTTCAGAATCCTTTTTGGCTCCCTTCTGAAAAGAGTCTACTCCAGAAGGAAAGAATTTGCTCCCATAGGGAGCAAATTATTTCCTGTTAGAGTAGACCATTTCTGAATGGGTTTGATAGATAGAAAAACAAACAGGAAGATACAAAAGTTATCTCCCTTGTCAAAATGACAAACAATTTTAGTTCCTTAACCCTTAAAATGCCAAAAAAACCTGCACCTGAAAATGTTGTCTGTTTATGTCGTCTGCTGAATATTCTTGCAAACTTTTCAAACCTATTTTTTGAATACATGCAAACAGTGTGGACCCTGATCAGACTGCGCCTAGCAGTCTGATCTGGGTCCACGCTGTTTGCAAAAATGACTTTTAAAATCACAAGCAGACGAAAAAGCAGACGACAATTGTTGTGATTGGCAGTTTAAGGGTTAAGCTAACTGTGCTTCGAAAAACTTTGCCCTGGTATTTAAAGTTTGCCCCGCAGTGTTTAAAGTTTTTATAACAATTAACAGATTGTTTTCAACATCAACCGATAACAAATGTGTCATGTAATCATAAGTCTAGATAAGAGTGGGTATCAGGTAAATAGTTTTCATATTGCTCGACAAAAACATATGTTGTGGGTAGAAGTGCCTCGGCGAGTTGCTTCTAATGAGTACCCACAACATATGTTTTTGTCGAGAAATAAGAAAAATATAGATACTTTTTGGTTGAAAAAAGTGCCTTATCAAGAGCTATGAATGTTTTTTGTTTCTCCCCTGCTGCTAGTGAAGTTGGGGAAACTGGTAATAGTTGGATTCCGTTTGTCAGTGGTTCAGTTACACTTCATGTCTGTGACACATTAACCCTCTGAAATACTTCCATGAAACTTAACACACATATTAAGTTGATGGGGCAATGTATTGCAAACAAGAAAGACAACTCTTGCCTTCTTGTTTCTTGTGTTATCTGCCCTTGCCAAAATTTCATGTGACAGGGGACTATGGCCACTTTGTGGCAATCTCGTTAGTTTTAAACCTTCACCAACACTTTGGTGGGACCTATACTGTTTTGCCGCTGTTGTTTCCTTGTTACCAACAGACTCTCACCTAGATCTTCAGGTCTGTGTCAAATCCTTCCAATGTTTGTGTTTTTGTTGTTTTGTGTGTTTGTGCATCATAAATTTTGGTTAAATTGTTAAACCCCCCTGCAGACTATGTGTGTGGATCTGTCTGTCTGTCTGTCAGCCTGTCTGTCTGCCTGTGATATTTTGCTTTTAGGGGTGGGTGGGGGACGTTCTAATGATGGGTACTTTTTCATTTCTGACTGCTTGCATCTGTAGTTTTGATATTAGGATTCATAGTTTGTAGCAAAGAGGCTAACAACCACACACTGGGGTCAAGGTCACTTGCTAAAAATTATTGAATTTATTGAATTTCATTTTGCATTCACTTTTGGAGTTCAGTATTTTGCCATATTCTCTTAAGTATATTCATAAATAGCCTTTTGCATTGTACACATTGATTTTTTAGAGGATTGTGAGTTTGACCCGAGCTGGTCATCAACATTCTTTTGTGGAGGTTTGATCATGAAATATTTACTATTGTCACTCTCTCCCTTCCGCCGATTCAAGAAGGGCAATTGTCTGTTTCTTGTGAGAAAATGTGCACAATACTGGTTAACTGCTGAGAGGACTTAGCCTGCCCAGTAAAAAGTGGTTAGGTGAAGTGACCATGCTCAACATGACTCCATTTGGTTGACTGGGCTGTAAAACCTCAGCACGAACACAGTTTCATCTCTGTAAATAAGGAAAAAAGAGAGGAACATTTGATTATAAAATCCATTAAAATAGTTTTTGTGTAATCTCAACCACTGAGGTCGACTAATACACACATTTGAATTACTTTGAGAAATAACCAAACTGCAAAATTCTGCCTACTGATGTATAACCCACATGTGCTGGATTTCACTATATATCATGGAGGAATAATAGGGTGTATATTACATGGACTTGTTAACGTAATTTGAGGTTCTGATTGTATTGTTTAAAATTCTCTTTTCTACAAATTATATACTCAGGTTGATAGTTTGTAGTGATGGACCATTTAATTATGATCAGAGGCCAGAAACTATTACCTCAGTGTCATGGTTGAATGCTTAAAGTATTTGTGATCAGCTTTGTGCTTAGCATTTGGCTAAAGTTCATTCCATTTTTTTTTTCTATTTTCTCCAAGTGCTTTTGTTCTCTGCATGCTTGATAAAAAATTAGGCAGACAACATTTTAAAATACTTCTCTTTTTTTTTTTCCCAAAAAATAGGCCTTGAATTTTCATGCAAATTCTCCTAAATTTGCATGAAAAATCAAAGTTTATTTTTGGGGAAAGTTAAAGAAAATATCATCAATTTTGTCATCAGCTGAATTAGCCTAGAGCGCTTAACCTTTGTCCTACTGAATAAATTGGATGCCACACCCATTTCTGATTTTCAGCCAATCAGATTACTTGATCCAGGGTTTTGATATAAATTCACAAACTTAATGGCAAACAGTGCAGATTCAGATCAGTTGGCTTCTTCAGAAGCCAACTGATCTGGATCTACACTGTTTGCAAAGGCAGGGTATATCTGGGTTCAGCAGGACAAGGGTTAATCTGGTCATGGTTTGCAGCTTGGTAGACTTTACTTTTTTACATCCTTCAATTCTCATGGTGCCTTGGTCACCATAATCTGACCTTAAAATCTTTGAAGAACATCTGTATACTTGAAATCAAGCCAGTTTTCTGCTGAAACATTGCAGACCCATATCAGACACCTTGTGTGCACAATACATGCTAAACTGGATGACACGTTTTCATTTGTCTTGCAGGGATACATTATTGGGGCATACTTTTGAGCTGATTTGATTTTGCTGACATTGACCTTCATTTCAAGGTCAGCTCAGGACTGACTGTGCCACCTGTCTTTTAGGGATACATTATTGGAACATACTTTTGAGCTGATTGGATTTTGCTGACCTTGACCTTTATTTCAAGGTCAGCTCAAGACAGACTATATCCCCTGTTTTGCAGGGATACATTATTGGAACATCCTTTAGCACTGTTTAGATTTTACTGACCTTGACCTTACTTTCAAGGGTCAGCACAGGACATATTGTGCCACCTGTCTTGCAGGGATACATTTTTGGAAATCTTTAGAGCTGAATAATCTGACCAGGGTCTACCTTGTTTGCATTAAATTCATAAAAATCAGACACACTGCGATTGGAAATAGACTGGCCCAAAAAGTTGTGGTAGAAGAATCTTTTCAACATAAATGGGTTAAAACATTGTTGTTTAATTGTAAAACTATGTTTTGTAATTAACATGTAAACTTTATTTCTTTGAAGTGTATTGATGAGGGCAGAATTTGGGACCAGTATCTGTCATAGTACTAAATGTGAACTAAATGTTCCAAAGTGTTTGGCTAAAATGAGTTCTTAACAACTTTAACATGAAAATTCTTTTCAAGTGTCATGTACAAGGGTAGGGGTGTTATTGTATAAATCTTTAGACTGGTATCTACTGTCATGCTAAATACGATTGAAATCCACTAACTGGTTTTTAATTTAAGAATTCTTGAAAACTTTAAAGTAAAACATTAACCCATTTATGCCCAGCATCCTGTAAAAGGGACATTCTCAAACACTGTAGACCTAGATCAGGCCCCGAGGTTATAAAACTTTTCATGCTCAACTCAGCTGAGCATGAAATTTTCTCTGTTAATAAATATGAAAATGCCAACAATAGTTGGCATTTTCATATTTATTAGCAGAGAAATTTTCATGCTGAGCTATGTTTAGCATAAAAGAATTTGCACTTGTTAGTAATTTGGCAATAAATGTTTACATGTGACGTCATGAAATGTGCCCTTTTGCATGCACTACGTTGACAACATGAATTATTGTATTATGATCACGGTGACTTTCCATGAAGCGCAATGGGAAAAACATAAATGTCATGTTAGAATGAAAATTAGCCAAACCCTCCTATTGGAAATGGACTGGTTCAAAGTGTTTAGGTAGAAGAGTCCACTCGGCATAAATGGATAACATTTGTGATAATTGCCAATGCCAGGGTTAGTGTAATATCTTGTCCTCTACTTTCACCCATCCATTTATTGTCATTCCATCATAATTGTTATTTCTTTCTTTATGTGTGATCTGTTTAATTGTTGATCTCTTCCTAACAGACATAGCTCCAGATAATGCACTTTTTTCCTGCCCCCCACCTCCCCCCTCCCCCACACCATTCGAAAAATGGTGGAAAGGCCATATAGTGTTACCCCTGTCTGTCTGTCTGTCCATCTCCGTCCGCATCCAGGGTTAGCAATTTGCGTTTAAATTTTTCAGGCGAGGGGGCATCCATGTCCTTTGGACACATTTCTAGTTTTCTTTTCTCAACAGAAAAAGAATTGATATTGTTCTTATTTCTGTGCAATAATATATGTTGTTGGTACTCATTAGAACGGCCTCCATGAGGCATATTAACGGTCCATGGGACAGTCATCTATAATGACCTTCAAATTCATTTAAAAAAACACTCTGCACTCAAGGGAGCAGTTTAGGACCATTGGTCCTCTGTTTTTTTCATCCAGTTTCTATCTTTATTCACCACAGATCTCAAATGATACAAACAGACAGCTTAGTATTTAATTTTTTTTACAACTTGCGGATTAAAATGAAAAGTGAGAAGAAACATATTCCTAAAAAAATATAATTTTTTGAGTGGTTGGCTGTGGAAATTCTTTCCAGTCATCAGTCAGAAGAGGCAAAAGTGACTGCAAATCGATTTTTATCGCTCATCGGGACAATACTACATATTGAATTAGTTATTTTCTGTTTGATGACATTTTGTTGATCCAAACTTGTTGTTATCTACTAATTTCTTAATATTGTAAGCATGTCCCTCTTCTGACAGCGTCCAACATTTCGTCTAACAAAATTTATAATATGATGTGTGACAGTGCGATAACATCCAGTAATTTTATCCCCACTAAATTAACATGAAATAATATCCTACAATATAAGATTACATAGCACCAGATATGATTTCTGGTGAAAGAATGTGAACAATGCTGGTTAACCGCTTAGAGGACTAAGCCTGTCCAGTAAAAGTGTGGTTAGGTAAACTGACAGCATTCCATATGACCACATTGGGTTGACTGGGCTGTAAAACCTCAACACAAACAAAAGCGTCAGATATGAGGAATCTATCACACCTGCATTAGCATGGGCGACTTAGGTGTGCAAGTTTCCATCCATTCATCCCTGTCCTTACGTCCATCCTTAGTCTACAAACTGAAACTTGACAGTTAGTTTTGCTTCAATGACTGTTTTATCTCACTGAGCTAAACAAGGATGCCAACTCTCCTCTTCTGGTGTTTTTACATTTTAGTACGCAGGTGCAACAAATTTCAAAGAAGTTATGTATATTTTGGCATAAGTGATAAAAATAAAAACTAGCGCTCTTTATCTACCTCTAGTTTCCAAGTTTTCTATATATGCATGGTTCAAAGACACAAGAAAAGCCCTCCCACCCCTGACTCACCTTTAGCAAACAAAATATAATTGGTATTAATTTTTTTGGAAGCCTTGTTCTTCAAAATCTCTTTTCATTAATTTCATGCTTTTGGAAGCTGAGATTGTGAAAGGAAGAATTGCAGATACTATAATAACCATAATTTTTGGGACAGAAGGCTTTGCAAACAGTGTAGAACCAGATCAGATGCTGCAGAATACTGCATCTGATCAGGCTGTACACGGTTTGCCATACATACAGCAATATTTTGGACATCAACAGGTAGAAGAATGAGCTATTTTAAATTTTAGAACAAGAACACCACAACCTCTTTATAACACTATTGTTGGGGTCCAAAGCATAAACCGTGTTAGTTATAAAACCGTGTTATATCCAAACAAAAATGTATAGATTATATAGAAAAATGACCATTTATGGTCATTTTTCTATATAATCTATATATTTTTGGGATCCATCTTTGAACCATGTTGTATCCAAAACCGTGCTATAACGAATTGTGTTATAAAGAGGTTAAAGTGTATTGTAAGTAGATAAGGTGTCCCAATACTTAAGATTAATACAGTAATAACCATATGGACCACATTAAGCAAAAGCTGTCTTAGAACATAAACAAAATATGCAGATTCGTTTTTACTTTTAGTCGTAAAGTTTTGTAAACGTTGCACAAAAATTACTTTTGTATAATTCAGTTAGAAAACAAAGATTATTAGACTTATGGTGTAATGACACTTTTTATGTATTAGGCATCAGGACTTTTGCAGATTGGAAAAAGGCTGACTAGACTATGTAGGAGCAGATGCAGGAACTTAGGAAGAAGGATTCGACTTTATATAATCTATATACATAAAAAAAGTGACCATTCATGGACAGTTCATTGTAGTTATGTCTCGTCTGTTTTTTGTTTCAGTCGGGGAAGAAGTTTGCCATAATGAATATAGGAGCTCCAGCCTGTGGTATGAATGCTGTTGTAAGATCTTTTGTACGTCTGGCATTGGCTCAAGGTCACACAGTACTAGGAATACATGACAGTTTTGACGGTCTTCTCTATGGAAAGGTATATATACACTCCTTTAGGAATAAAATTTGATCTTTCTTGAAACAGATGAATATTTGGTACTTTAATATTTTCTGTCTTTTTCTGCTCGTAAAAATGTGAAAGGTTTTTTTGTTTGTTTTTTTTTTTTAGAAAGGGGGTATGGGATGGGTAGGGGTTGGGTGTCCAGCAGATGCTCTAGAAACACTGTGATTACGGCTTAGCTAGTGCATGCAGTATTACTTCTTAATACAGTTGACTCTTGCTATCTCGAACTGGCTTATCTCAATAACCGCTTATCTCGAAGTGAAAATCTGGTCCCTGCCTAAACATGAAAATCTAACAACATGTAAAAATATTGTGGAAAAGAGGAGAAATTGCTCCTAAGGAGCAGTTTCTCCTCTTTTCTACAATATTTTCAATATATCTCTATAATTCCAATTACACATATATTTGTTAAATGTGGTTAATCGAATTAGTTTTTCCTCTATTCTGCAAATCTGATATGTCGAAGGATGGATATCTTGAAGTATTTCAGAAAGTCCCTTGGAATTCGAGATACGGAGAGTCAACTGTATTCTAAATATTGGGATAGACAGCCCTGAGCAATCTTTATAGATCAAGATATAGAAAAATAAGAAGAATGGGATACACTTTTTGTTGATCATTTTGGAATAATATTGTTCCTTCGAATGATATTGTGGTTTTTTTGGACAGAAGGAAAAAAAAGCAGCATTTTTATGAGTAGAAATTATTAGAAGGCTTCCTCTATGTACAGAAAAAAACATTGGTTATAGAATTTTTTATATTATTTATTTATTTATTTATTTATTTGCCATTATCTACTATAAGTATTTTTTGTAGATGTTGCTTGAAAAGCATGAGTCTTTGAAAGTTGTCTATGATAAATAGGTGAATAGAGTAGACTCAGATCAGCTCTCTTCTTTGGAGAGGCAATTCTAATGAGTACCCAGGACATATGAATTATTATAAAGAAATAAAAAAATATCTGGATACCCTCTTTATCTATAAAAGAATAACTCCCCTGCCCCCAGTGCTATCTATCAGTCCTTGTAAACTGATATTACTGTCATTAAAACAAAATCTATCAAAATTTGATGATAAGTTAACACATAGCACTCTGGGTAAAATTTTCAGCAGACCACATTTTGAAATATTTTCTCTTATTTTTCCCGGAAAAACAGGATTTGACATTTCGTGCATATTATCTGGAGACAATTTGTATAAAATGTCAAATTCTGTTTCCTGGGAAAACAAAGAAAAATATTTTCGCCTGCTCAATTAGCCCAGAGAGTGGTAAAGGTTGAATATATTGGGCATAGTTAAATCTGGGTCTGCACTATTCATCTTTGCCTTATTGTAGCTTTTCTGATGGCTTTGTTTATTTCATGTTTTTGTTTATGCATATCTCTGTTTTGCAGTTGTTAAAAGTGTGTGCTTTACCAAGCTAAATGGGATCATACAATATGCCTGAACAGTGATTACCAAAATCAACCTGTGAATAATACCAGCCTGATTAGGTCTGTCACTGTGCCTCTGTGCTTTCAGAGCACCCTGTCATAGTCTTATAACTCTGTATGAAATTTGTATCCAGATAAATATTTTTCTTATTTCTCCACAAAAATATATGTTGTGGGTACTCATTAGAAGTGCCTCTGTGAGGCACTTCTAATGAGTACCCACAACATATGTTTTTATGGAGAAATAAGAAAAACATCAGTACTTTTCTGTAGAAAGCGACGGAAAAAAGCTTAGAGCAGACTGATCTAAATACAATCAAATTCCCCTGTTAAGACCACTTGAAATTAAAGGCTCCATATTCCTCAAAAATAGACATTTTTTTATCTAAGAAAGGTTTTATTAAATTTATATATGGTATTAATAGGATCTTAAAATGTGGCATCTGACAGTTTATAAAATTTCAGTTAGTCTCTCTTTTTTGAACTGGATCGAAAATGAAATGATTTTTTATCATATCACGGAATTAATGTTGGCAACATTAATTCTGAGATAGGATAAAAAATCATTTTATTTCATGAACAAAAGACTAACTGAAATTTTACAGGCTGTTAGGTGACACATTTTATGATTGTATTAATACCATATATCAATTTATTAAACCTTCCTTGGATAATGATGTGTCTATTTTTGAGGAATATGGAGACCACTCTGCTATTAAGCGCAGCTTTTGCGAGTCCGAAATGGTTTCGTCCTTTTCATTCTACACTCAATATTAACCCTTAAAGCACCAAGCAAAATCTGTAGCAGACGACATTCAAAAAAATTTTTTTTTTTTTTTTTCAGAGAAAACAAGTCTTGACATTTCATGTGAATCATTTGCCAAGCAGACAATTCACATGAAATGTCAAGACTTGTTTTCTTGGAAAAAAAAAAAAAAAAAAAAAAAAAAAAAGGTGTCTGCTGCAGCTGTGAGTGGCGCTTTAAGGGTTAAGACTACGAACCACTAATAAGACCTGTTTTAGGCAGTACTTGATAGTGGTATTTTACTTAAGTCTGATCTGAGCTGTTACTGTTCTTATAACTTGGCATTTGACCTTTTGCATTTAAATAGCAGAAGACAGCATTTAAATATATTTTTATTAGTTTTCCCTGAAAATAGGGCTCAACATTTCATGCAAATCATCTCCTAAAGAGACAGTTTCCATGAAATGCAAAACCCTTTTAACTTCATAATACATTAACCTATAGATAATGTGCTATTCTATTCTGTTTTCACACCTTCCACAGAAAAAACGACCTTTCAGTCGTTAATTAAAGTCTTAAACCAGAAGGTCCCTTAGGCAGTTACCTGTGTGACGTAACTCTTCCCGCTCAATTGACCACGTGTCAGTTTCTTTTCTGTGGACAAAGAAATTCAACAAGGATTATTTACCTGTGATAGAAATTTGGATTATTTCTTTCCTCACGGATAAATTTATGTATCCTTGTGTTTCTTTTGTTTATTTATCACTCCTTTCACTTTCTGTGTTATTATTTAAAATTTTCAATTTTCGATTTCATGTATTTTTGACTGGTCTTTTTCCACATGCGTTTTGGCGACTCTCGCTTTTCGGCACAACGCTCGTGCGCGATCGGTTCGATAGTCGTGTTTATGCAGAATATTTTTGTTCTTTTCGTTCCAGGTTATTCAGCAATTACGATATGTTTTTTTTCCTGGACTTTTGTTTGCAGAGATCTTCAGTTGGCTAAAGATTCTCATGGTGGAGAAGCTGATTGTAAAGAACTTGTCAACCCTTGATGGGTTATAAGACAATTCTTTACTGATGGGAGCCCCACCCCATATGGCTATACTGCCGGGGTAAGACCCATCAAGGTGGCATCTTTGGGTACTTAGTATCCTATAAAGTCTAAGTCCACCAGTCACCAGTCACCAGTCATCCAGTCACCAGTCACCAGTCACCAGTCACCAGTCACCCAGGCTCCAGTCAATCAGCTTCACCAGTCATCAGTCAATCAGGTGCCAGTCAACCAGGCACCAGTCACCAGTCATCCAGGTGCCAGTCAACCAGGCACCAGTCACCAGTCACCAGTCACCCAGTCACCCAGTCACCAGTCACCCAGTCACCAGTCACCAGTCAACTAGTCTCCAGTCAATAATTTAATTATTTTCTGGAAAGACTTAGTTTCTGACATATTTCACCGGACAAAATAGTCACGTATACTAACTTCCGGTCATTATGTCTAATTATTAAAAAATTTTTTCACTGGGCAAAGTATCAGTAATATTTCTGATACTTATACCCGGTCATATTATATTATTTCTGATTTTTCACCAGGCAAACTTTTACAGAAAGTGTCTGGTCAATTTTTGCCTTATAATTAATTATCTTCGGGAAAAAGTTTCGAATACTTGTGCCCGCTCAGTTTTCATATATAATCTCCCTTTTTCATCGGACTAGAGTTACGAATACTACTATCCGATCAATTTGTCAAATTTCTTGTAACTTTACCGGGCAACAGTTACGAATATTAGTGTCCGGTCATTGTGTCGGGTAACTAGTGTCAAAATAATGATTACTAATTCCCGAACAATCTATTATCGTTCATAGAGCTCCATTCACGTTTAAGTCAATGGATATAGGTTATTAAGTGAAATACATAATAACTTTTTATACAAAAAATTCTGTACAGTCTTTCCCAAATCAGACTAGAATTTTTAATATTCCATTGACTTATTATAGGTGTGTAATTCCATTAATATTTTAAATTAACTTATGTTTTATCTCTTTTATCCGCTAGAAAGAGTTAAACTTCCGACTATAACAAAATTCTTACCGGGCAGCAGTTCGTAGACTAGTGCCAGGTCATTCAAATGATGTTTTATCTCTTTAATTCGCTAGACAGCGTTTAAATTCCGGCTCTAACGAAAATTTCATCGGGAGGCACTTCGTAGAGTAGTGCCAGGTCATTCTAACGAAATTCCACCGGGCAGTAGTTTCGTAGACTTTGTGTCGGATTACTAGTGTGTTCCAGGCTCAACATATATTCATATATAACCACTATAGACATGTATAGTCTTGGATTATAGGTTATTGAATGACAGCGATGGGTTCTAATACCTAGTAGCCATTTATATTGTTGAATTCTGTCCAGTTACTTTTGAACTTGACTTAAATTCTATATATATATTTATTATTGAAAATGAATTAAGAATTATCGGTTACGATCAAATTCGCAATTCATTCACTAAGTGTAGAAGATACTTCCAGCTATAATTATATCTCGTTTGTTCGCTACAAAGAGATTAACTTCTTACATATTCACCTTATTCGGCTCTAGGGCAAAGGTGAACTATAAAACTATCGTTATTTATAAGAAGAAAAATATACACGAAATATAAAAATTTTTCTTCTTTCCTCCCCTGTTTTTCTTCTACATGCTCCGATATGTAATCAGCATGTAATCTAAGGAGTAAATTGACAAGAAAGTAGCAATCGATCTTTTCTACTTTCTATTAATTTTTCATTCTTAAGGTATCGGAAATTTACACCAACCAGATAAATAAATTAACAGTTTATTTATTTATTCACTACCTCTCTAGATTACTACGATTTAAAATTCTAGTTGAGGTACATATTTTCCTTTTGCCTTTTCTACATGGAAAATAGTTGATCCGATAAGCTATTATTCTATTTTATACTATCTTTTGATTGATTATATAAGAGTCTAGGTCAGTCGTGCTCTGTCTAAACTCTGCTATAAAATAATAAATAAAAAAAAAAATCTTATATTTAGGCATAGATATAATTCGATACGTTCTTTACTTTGCCTGTTTTATTTTTTCTTCTGGATCATTTAAGACTACGATAGCAATATACCAGATATTTTTGCCTCAGTAAGAATCTATTACGCTGAAGATTCTTCATATTGGAATAATAATTTTATTATGATTATAATTCTAGACCCAATTAATCCTCGTATGTTATAGGTCTACTTTATCTTATTGAGGAATAGTTTTGCTTCGACTAGCTCTATACCTCTAATATTTTATTTATAACTAGAGTCCATGTCAATCAAAATTTTCTTGCACTTTGGTATTGACAATGGATACATATTTAGTAAAGGCATTAATTATTCAGTACGTGACAGATTATTATTGCCTAAATTAGATTTTATATACAATACTTTCCTTTTGATATTTTGTTTTATTGACTTTGTAACTATTCAGAAACTGCCAAAGTCAATCATTTCCTTCCTCTAAACTTACCGAAGCTCTAGATTATGTTGATATATATTTTTGATATATGCTTAGAGGTTAATTAACGAGAGTTTACCTCATAATAGCAGATATTATTATAATTATATTAATCAATCTATAGTCTAGGCTTAGACAAAAGGGAAAACATCCTTAATTACGAGCCGGTAAAGAATTAAGACACTCCTAATTATCTCTTTACCCCTCCTTTATGTTTACATTCGTTAAAGGGATCATAGTAATTCTCGCTAAGAGTTCAAGTTCAGTTTGCGAATAATGCAAAGATTAATATCTTGATTTCCAGTCCGCATCAAAAATGGTCTATATATAGAGATAAATATCTTTTCCGAAACTGGATATTTATTTATTTTTCCACACAATAAGTCATTTCAAGATGTCGATGATTTTGAAATGCACTGCTTCAATTTATAATATAAAATATGTTTATTTTAACTTCACAACTTAGTAAGTGCTGCACCTACGTTCCTGGTCAGATCTTACTTTTGTGATACGTTTTTGAACATACTGAAAGTTTTCTCCGAGTATACATTCGGTAAATAAACTTTCGAGTAGTATTTATGCTTTTAAACATTCAGATTATTTGATAATTGTTGGAGATAATATATTATTCCGATATTTATATATCTATCTTCATTATTTATCTTTCTCATCTACTTTTAAATTAGATTGACCTTCTCGCTACGTTCCAGGTTTAAATCTAGCTAACATTGTGGAACAGTCACTTTTTTATTTCCTAAACAATATTTTAACTTTTTTTTCTCAGTATTCAGAGCATAACGACTTCATGAATACTTGAAAATAATTCAATTCTACGCTTGTTAAACTAAGCCTAAAACAAGCCCTAGTTTTTTAGAATGGATATTATCCTTCGATTCAGTTCATGGAGATACATCCTTTTAGATCCCATTATCTCTATTTCAATCATTTAAAATTCTAATGACTAAGTACTCCTTTTCTACGTACGAATACAGAATATCGAGTCACTGTTGCTGCATATTGGTTAAAGATTAAACAAATTTTATCTTAAACCTATATGACGTTAAATTAATTATTATCTCTTTCATATACATGTTTTTTACCCTTCCGTCAGGGATCGCGGTAATAATATTATTACTCTCTATGGTTTACACATAGATCTCGAGAGTATATATATGTATTTTCTTCCTGAACTCATTTGCGAGTACGTAATTTGATATTTCAGGAATTACCAATTATGCAGACATAGATTTTATTCTATTAATATTCAATTTTAAAAATTTGATTGAATGTTTATCTATAAAATTTCTGGGCAGTAATTTTATAGAGAGTTATATGTTTAATAATTCCTTGCTTAAATAATAGTTACGCTTAACCTATGATTTATAGCGGGAATTTTGTTCAGTAGTATAATTTTTATTTAGTATTAATATATTTCTTACTATTCTTAAATATGCGTATAGAATAGTAATACTATCTCTTAACTTTTAAATTAAGTGTTTTTTGAGATTAATAATCAGTATTATTGTATAATCTTTCTTCAGAGATTATCACACTATTACTTTTTCTCTGAGTCCTTCTCTTTTTATGAACATTTTGATTCGTATCAAAGTGGATTTTTAACATTTCTTGATTTCCATGATTATTTACTCAGGAGTACTTTTCATGGCAATCTTCTGGTATAGAAAGATTCTATCCAGCTTATTTATTATTGCTTAATCTTATCAATACGGTAAGATTTAGCCAAACTATGACCGTCATACAGTTTGCTGCGATCAACCTTATTCTTATCTCTTTTATTGTCTGTCAAACTCTTTAGTTATGATGTTGACAGTTTATTCTTTATTTTTTTGTCAGGACATCAAACGCTTTTATATGTCTATGACAAAACTAATTATCAATGGTTTAAGTTGTTTTTTCTTCCCAGCAGTTATATGCAAACTCTGTATTATTTTATTGCTTGACTAAAAATTCGTAATACAATTAGTCTAGCAATAGTTTTAACCATTATGTTTGTCTATACCTTTTTTCTTCTGATGGATAACTTAGTTATAGTTAAGTTAACTCCATCTACTTTTATTATCTCCCCTTCTTTAATTTGATCAAGGGAAATAATTACACATTATGGTTATTTTAAGTCTGTGTCTGTTCATCGGAAACTGTCCTGTCGCTCCAATTAACAGAATTTAATTAGTTTATAATTCTAATAGCTTAGACTATTACAATTACATAGCTTCACATATCTAGAATTTTATCCAAAATATCTACATATGTCAGTTATCTAAAGGAAACTCCACCGAGTAGACTTTTCCTTATTTATTCAAGATCCTACATAGACTACTTACAGTGTATGGTCTTGGCTTTTTGTTTTACAAATTTTGTTTTCAAAATATTTCTATATTCCTAGCTTACTTTGCGATGGAATATTTATGTTATGTCTCAATGACTCCCTTTTCTTTTTGAAGCCAATTGTTGTTTCCCAAAAAGAAAAAAAGAGGGGGGGGGCCGATGTTAGGTCTCTGAGACTTAAGAACTGGCTTCCTCTAGAGTCTACTAATATATATAAGGTTGTTAGATCATAACACCTTAAAGCTATTTTGTGAATCTAGACCATTCTTTCTATTAAATATAGAATTAGAATGTATCTGATTCTTTTGAGTTTCCTGAGTCTTAACCAGAAGTGGTGAGATATTATTGGTGTTAGAATTAGGAGAGCACCTCCCTCCTATTCTGCAAATTCTAGCACATTATCTATAGGTTAATGTATTATGAAGTTAAAATGAAGTTTTTTAAAAGTAAAACATATTTTAACGAGTAATACTTAACCTATAGATAATCAATTATCTCCCTCCGCCCACCCTCGCTTATCTCTCCTAATTGTGTCTATTGTTTTACACATAAAAGAAACTGACACGTGGTCAATTGAGCGGGAAGAGTTACGTCACACAGGTAACTGCCTAAGGGACCTTCTGGTTTAAGACTTTAATTAACGACTGAAAGGTCGTTTTTTCTGTGGAAGGTGTGAAAACAGAATAGAATAGCACATTATCTATAGGTTAAGTATTACTCGTTAAAATATGTTTTACTTTTAAAAAACTTCATATTTCCTGGGAATAATAAGAAAATATTTTTTTTTTTAGCATGCTGAATTCACCCAGAGGGTGCTAACCATTAAAAGATCCCATTTCGCTGGGTTTGTTTCTTGAACTTTAATTAAAATATAAATTGCTATAAGAGTGTTTTGCTTGTGTGAAACATGCACAATAGTGGAATGTTTAGAGTTTATAACCCGTTTTACTATCTTTCCTTGCAGTAACTATTTTATCTCTAGATAAGATGCTTTTTTCAATAACCATATATACCCTAAATATTACCTGGGCTATGTCAATTGAAAACATGCCTTTGAACATGCGCAGAATGCACAGATTCAGATCAGCCTGCGCATGTGTAAAGTACAGTCAACCCTCGTTACACCGACACTCGTTAGAACGACAAAATTCGTTATAATGACAATTTGAATGTCACGAAACCTTCGCTTAAGAGGTGACAGTTAATGAGACATTATGCAAGAATATTGCATTAAAACTTCAAGCAACATATGTTTTGGATATTTGTTAGAATTGCCTCAGTGAGGCAATTCTAACAAATATCCAAAACATATGTTCTGTGAGGAAACAAGAATAAAACAAGGCCTTTCTTACATATCATTCTGTCCTTTAAGGATTCTTTACAACAGCAAATTCATTTTAATGACGTCTTTGGGAACAAATGCTGTCGTTGTAACGAGGGTTCGCTGTATTATTTGGGCATTTACTGTCCACTGAAATATTCTGTAATATTCTGTGGCATGTGATCAGAGTCAAGACTGTTTTCTCAGACCATTCTGTCCGAATGCTTGGGGTAAATATGGAAAGTAGGGATTTTTTTTTTGTATTTCTCCACAAAAAGATGCTGTGGTGGTCTTTGGAATTGCCTAAGTGATGTATTTCAAATGATTCATCAGAAAACATCTGACTTTTTATTAGGAGAAATCAAAAAAACATTTATTGGAAACCTCTCTTACATGTATCTAGAGATATGATATTTTATAGAACTTACTGATATAGTGAAATCTGCAAACCTTAATGGTTGTGTTTTTTCTGTCACTCTCTTTCTGTAACATCTCAACCATTTAATTATATATATATCTCGGCCATAAAGTTATATATTATTTGTTATCATTTCACCATCTAAATCTTTATGTCAGCAGATTTCATTTAATCTTTACCTTACTCTAGCAGACGACAAATTGGTGATATTTTTCTTATTGTTCCCAAAAAACAGTAATTTGATATTTCATGCAAATTGTCTCTACTGGAGACAATTTGCATGAAATGTCTAATTCTGTTTTCTGAGAAAAATATGAAAATTATTTCAGTATGTCGTCTGCGGAAAATTTTACCCAGAGTGCAGGCCTAGGCAAACAGTGTAGACCTGGATCAGGTATCAGCGAATGTGGCATTTGATCTTGGTTTACACTGTTTGCTGCCCATCCAGCAATATTTAGACATGCCAACAGGTATTAGAATGGAGTTGTTCAAATTTTAGGACGTATGGTAAGGAGTTAATACTTAGCATGCTGGGTAAAAATTTCAGCAGAGGACATTTTGAAATATTTTATTTTTCCTAGAAAATAGGATTTGACACTTCATGCAGATTGTCTCCTTTGGAGAAGTTTGCATGAAGTGTCAGATCCTATTTTCTGGAGAATTTGCATGAAGTGTCAAATCCTATTTTCTAGGAAAAATAAGAAAAGCATCATCAGTTCGTCCGCTGCTGAATTCATCCATAGCATGGTCAGTGTTAAGGTGTCACAATGTTTTGGGTAAATATTTATTTGAAAGGAAAAAGGGATCAATATTTTATTCAAGGTTTCATGTTTAGAGACTATTTGAATGAAATGGCAAGTTGATTTTCTGGGAAAATGAGTTTTATCTCTCTTTTGTTATCTGCTAGGTTGGCAGACAGGTGCTAAAAGATAAAAAAAAATACTTTATGATTTATGTTGTGTTTCATTAGCATATATTAGCATAAATTTTGATAAATGACAATTTTGGGAAATAAAGTTCACCAGTGCAGAAATAGTTTTTTAGTAAAAAAAAAAAAAAAAAAATCATCTTTCTTTAGCCCAGACAAAGGCAGTAGTCAAAAGATAATTTTCATCATTTCTCCATGAAAAATAACTTACTGTTATTTATTTGTGGTTTGCAAATTTTACTGTTATGTGAATGCCATGAATAGTCTATGTGCTCAAGCTATAAGATCATATTCTGTTCTGTTGGTTTTACCTAGTTCTAGATAAAGTGCTTTTTTCTCAGCCAAAAAGTATTGATATTTTCCTTATTTTGCCATAAAAACTGGTGTGATAGGTACTCATTAGAAGCATCTCACTTTTAATGAGTACTGTGATAATCCTAAGTATTGGGAGGAATAAGGTGTGTTGTCATGCAGAAAAAAGAAAAAAATATTTATCTGGATGGTGTCTGAACCCTTCTCTTATCTGGAGCTGTGGTTGTGAACCCTGATCAGACTGTGCAGTGTCAACATATCGAGGGTTGAGCGCAAGACTGGCATATGTCAGATGGTTGTTTTTCCACAAACCTAATCTCCTCACCATGAAGGCGTAATGAAGATTACAACATTTCTTTCTGTAAACAATGAAAATTTAGGTGCCATTGCTCGTGTGAGCAATGGCACCTAAATTTGCATTGTTTACAAAGGGGTCCAAGTTGCCCCTAAACAAGGGTTTTAAAAATATGTTTGAGTTACTATAGTCTTGCGCTCAACCCTCGATATGAGGTATGGCTTATTTATAGGTCTAGATAAGAGTAGGTATCAGGTATATATTTTATTTCTCCAAGAAAACATGTTGTGGGTACTCATTAGAAGCACCTCGTTTTTGTGGAGAAATAAGAAAAATATCAATACTTTTGAATTGAATCTTATCAAGAGCTGTGCTGATTCTAACTACTTTTTTTTTGTAGATAGAGATTTCTGAATTCTTCAGAAAACTTGTTGCTTAATCGTTCTCACATTACGAAAGTTAACCAGCATGTCCATTATGTGAAAATTCATCATTATAGCCTGAAAACTTGCTGGTGTTTTGGCAATGTTAAAATATAGTCCCATCCAGGGGTTTGCTGTTTGGTATGAAATCTAGTTACAGTTATATTATTGATAGAAGTGTCCAGGTGGCAGAGTGGTCAGTCCTCCTGATTTCAGATATAATAAGGTCCCAGGTTTGAATCCTGTGCACGGCAAGAAGCAGATAACTACATTGCTTATGGCACTTCATTAGACGCAGCCTTTCACTATCATTCTTCCATGGTCTTGATAAATAATGGTCAAGGGGACGTAAAATGCTAGATTGTCATTTAACCCTTGTCCTACTGAACCCGGATATACCCTGCCTTTGCAAACAGTGTAGATCCAGATCAGTTGGCTTCTGAAGGACCCAACTGATCTGGATCTGCACTGTTTGCCATTAAGTATGTGAGTTTATATCAACAACCTGGTTCAAGTAATCTGATTGGCTGAAAATTAGAAATGGGTGTGGCATCTTAATTTATTCAGCAGGACAAGGGTTATTCATAAATGGGCCATGTGATGCAAAAATGTGTCTTTGGGCATAAATGGACAGCGAAGACCCAGATCAGCCTGCTTGTTTGTGCAGTCTGATCACGGCCTTCACTGTCTGTTAAAATGAAGCTTCTGTTCATTGCATATAACAGAATGTATGAATGGAGAGCACAGGCCCAGATGATACTTTGCCCATGCACAGGATGATCTGTATCTACTCATTTGTGCATGTTGACACAGCCCAAATAGTGAAAGTCCTGAACAGATGTTGAATTTTGGGCCTTTGGCTACACTGTTATCACTATGTACAAAAATGTTTTTGTGGGGGAACAATACACTGAAGAAATGAAAACAGTTGACTCTGTTTTATTGAATCTGTTCAGTATTGGGTTATGCGACACTTCACCCACCCTCTAGCCAAGAGATCAGCAGAACTCTTTTCATACAACTGAAATGAGCTCAGAAGCCCAAAGAACCAGAAAAGACCCCTTATTTTCATGATGATCTTTGTAGTTTTATAGCTCCAGATAAAGGTTTTTTGTCAGCTAAAAAGTATAAATATTTTTCTTAATTCTGCACAAAAATATGTTGTGGTTACTCATTAGATAGAAGTGCCTCTGCGAGGCACTTCTAATGAGTACCCACAACATATGGTTTTCGTGTATAAATAAGAAAAAAACATTCTGGATCCCTGTCTTATCTGGAACTGTGTACTTTATCATTGCAGTGTACATTTTTATTAGCCAAGTCTGTTTTGAAATGAGGACTGACCTACCAGACACTAGCAATTTTTCAGACTATACCTATTATAAGAGCCAGCACATGACAAAAACAACAAAATGGCATGTGTGCCGAGGGAAGACACATCAACCTGGGCATCCACCCAGTCTGCTCAGATTCTTCACGGAGCGCTCAGTGGGTAGCTAAGGACCGAAACTTTCTTTATACGGACAGCGAATACTCTGATCAGACTGGGTGGATGCCCAGGCTAATCTGAGTCTTCGCTGGGCACACATGCCATTCTGTAGGTTTTGTCATGCGCTGGCTCATATGTTTTTGTTGCATTTGTTTTCACACACTTTGAAAAAGATGCATAGAAGGCATTTTCAACCAGCAGTATTAACATTTCTCTTATTTCTCCATGAAACGTATCTATAGCCAAAAGAAACAAAAAAAAAAAAAAAACGATTAGGTTCTCATGCAATGCTACATCTTTTCCAAAGTTGCCACCTGAAAAAAAAAAAAAAAAAAAAAAAAATCAATTTTGTCAAATTTTTGTTCAAAATTCATTGTGGGTTTTGGGGTTGATTTACAAGTGTTTTATCACTGTTGAGGGCCAGAAAATATAATATCATTTGATTTTGTTGATTTCATGTTCGAGTTTGATATCAATCCAGATTTCATTGTGGGCTTTAAATTTCTGGGCCCAGTTTTTCGAAACTAATGATGTCGTTAGTTAACATATTGTTAAAACTGTGATCATTAAATATGGCATATATGCTAATATTTTGGCTGAAAAAAATGTGAGTAGCTTTTCTGCTCACATTTTTTCAGCAAAAACACCTGTGAATTAGATATCATACTTACTAGCCCCAGATAAGGGTGTTTTTTTTGTCAGCTAAAAAGTATAAATATTTTGACCTCTAACAAGCTCGTTAAGCTAACAATGCGTTGAACAACTGGGCCCTGAAGTAGTATTACTGTATATAGAAAGCATTCTGAGAAAAAAAAAAAACAACCTCATCTGTTTTGGAGGAAATAAGAAACAAAATAAAATACCTTCCTCCCTCATCTTTTATTTTTTCAAAAAAGGGTCAGGGAATCTAACATTTGTATTGTTTGGCCTTATGTATGTTCTTCAGAATTGCCAAAGCAAGATATTCTCTTTAGAATCATATCAACAAGATAATTCTAACGATTACACTCAACAGGTTGTCATGGAGAAGTAAGTTGAATTGGAACATGGGGGGAATATAGAATGGAAGTTTTGAAATGTCTTATTCATGCCCATTGTTGAATTAGTGCCATCAGCCATATTATTTTGTTCTGTCTCTGTGATTATATCACATGCACAAACTGTGCAGTCTCAGGTCATTCTGTACATTCAGTCTGATCAGGAATGTAAAATTTAGACATTTATGTAGTATTTATATAGCAAGCTATATGTTAGGCCAAATAAAATTATATGTGTATTTCTGGTTTCCCATCCTTAGCTAGGTTACTGCTCTGATCCTAAACATTTTATTGAGAAATCTGGGTAAATTACAGTCAACTGACAGAATGACCAAAATATACAAATATATACAAAATGCTTATAAAAAAAAAAATAGAATTAAAAAAAAAAATATATTAATGCCAATCTACCATGCCTAACATTATTTAGGTGGAACTCAGAAACACATATTTTTTTGGCCGTATCATATTTACCTTTAGTATTGGGATGGGTAGGCATGACAAAATACATGTAGTTTGAATCCATGTATACCAAATATCTTGACTGAGCAGACTTTGGGTGTGCAGAATGACCACTTTCTGTGCAGTTTTGTGTATGTGATAGGGTCACTTCTTGCTGCTTGTTGCTTCTTTGTTTTCAAGGTATTTTCATATATTTTGCTTTTTATGGTGAATGGACACACCTTAAGATTTTACTGCTATAATCCAAAGGGAGACAACTTCTGTAGACAGGAAGCAGTTTTCTTAGTACAATTAAACGTCAGTGACTCGAACACCGGTGGCTTGTCTACCATGGCTGATTCAATCTTGTTCTTCAATCCCTAGGAGGTTCTTCCAATAGCTAAAGAAAAATATTTAACCCTGGTCCTGCTGAACCCGGATACACCTTGCCTTTGCAAACAGTGTAGATCCATTTGCATGTTGTGTGTACTCATTAGTCTCCTTAATGAAGCAATTCTAATGAGTGTACTCAATATACCATTATTGTATAGAAGGTTGAAAAGACATCCCTAAATTATCCTCATTTGCCTTCTGACCTGATAAACCCTCAGCGGCTCAAACTACCCATGTCTAGAAGCAATTTCCATGGTTCCAAAGATATTCAAGTTATTGAAGTTTGACTTAAGACAGTGGGGATGCTACACTTAAAGCAAATTCTTCCGCTTAAGAGTTGACACCCCCATTGAAAAGGGAGATAAATATTTTTGTGTCAGAGTTACTTCCCTTGAAGGTGTGTCCATTTCTCCTTAATCCATTGTAGTCTGGAGACCACTAAATGGGTAATTGGCAAACAGTGCAGACCCAGATCAGATGCTGCAAAGCACAGCATCTGGTCAGGGTCTCCACTGTTTGCAAATACACAATGTAGTTTAGCCATTTTTCTCTAAGAATATCTAAATCTCATAGCCAGACGTACCTAAATTGAACTCTTCCAATATACAGTGTGGGGGAGTCTATTCAGTCTACAATGGTTAAGCAGCTTGTTTCAGTCGTATCATGAGAAAAAAAGACAATGTGATTGATGTGAACAAAGAAGGCTGAGAACTGCGGGATGTGCAGTCTGATCAGGTTCATTGCTCTTGCGCCAACTCCTGAGTGGGTGGCAGGTTGGTGTTCCCTCCTGCTAAAAGTGTTTGTTTCTCTATTGAAGTAAGACGAAGCGAGAAGTTGGGACCTTTGTCTCATCTGTACAATTTTCTATCTCCCTCTCTCTGGCTTAACTTTTACCACTTACTGGGCATTTTCAGCAGATGACAAATTGATGATATTTTTCTTATTTTTCTCAGAAAACAGGATATGACATTTCATGCAGATTGTCTCCTTAGGAGACAATCTGCATGAAATGTCATATCCTGTTTTCTGAGAAAAATAAGAAAAAATATTTCAAAATGTCGTCTGCTGAAAATTTTACCCAGAGTGCTAAGCATTAACTTGACTAAATGAAGTATTGTGTCCATGAAAGAGCAAAGGTATAAGCAACCTATTGTTTCTGTCTATTCATAGCCAGATTTTTTTTCAGTTAAAAGCTGTATACTAAGAGCCTGAAAAAATTAATAAAAGAGCAAAATAGACTGCATAAATCTCTTGTTCACAACTGCATTCAAATTATTTTTCTCATGGCATGGCTAATCGGTATTCTTATTTGCTTGTTTGAATCTTCTGTTGCACATATTTATGTTGGAATGTTGCTGATTTCGTAGGATGGTATTATAGGTACTGAGGTAAAACCTTTATTTGTTATCCTTCTTACAGGAGCATCCCGCCTGCATTTCACATTAAAACACAGGTATGGCACCGGAAAATTGTATTGATACATATAATATGATAAGCAAATGCCCCAAACATATGTTGTGGATACTCATTAGAAGCCCCTTATAGAGGCTTTTCTAATGAGTACCCACAATGTATGTTTTTATAGAGAAATGGGAAAAAATATTAATCTGTGTACCCCTAGAGCTAGACCGTCACCATGCTTCCCAGGCTCCATAGCATATATAGGGCAGCTACTGGCCAGGAAAATGTCAGGGAAATTTTAGTTTTCTTCAAGGTCAGGGAAAAGTCAGGGAAATTTGCAAAGTGAGCAGGGAAATTTTAGATACCAAGAAAGCCCAGGAAAAGTCCAGGAATTTCTATTTGGGCCAAAACTGTTCACTGAGGCAGGTATTTTATCCATTTTGAGTAATTTAGAAACCTTGTAATTTTTTATTTCTTGCTCACTCGGCATTATTACAAATCAATGTTCATTTTAGAAACTGTATACCCCAAAACTTTAAAACATTTTATTTCTAAATATAAATAATTAAAATGGTATATATTTATGTGCTAAAAATAGAATTAATCATTTATCTGCTGCAAGATTAGGAAAAGTCTGCTAAATTTTCAGCACCTTGGTCAGGAAAAAATAGATTTTGGTCAAGGAAAAGTCAGTACAAATTCAGGGAATTTTGTATCTAATTGAGAGTGGGCACCCTGGTGAGGTAACGATAACATAACAAAATATAATTTTGCTCAAAAAATTTTTGTGAACTATCACCCCTAGTGAATATCCACACAAGCTATATTTTGGTGCAAACATAACACAATAAATATTCTAAAATATCAGCACAATTTTTACCATTCTGGATCTGACCTATTTGACAGTGTTAATACTTTAATTCCTGTGCCATATCTTTTATTATTTTTTTTTCTATTTTCTAAAATGTTTTAGGGTCAATTTCAATAACAGAAATAGCATCACCACACTTTCTGATAATAATTAACAGAACTCCTGTAAATCTTAACAATTCCTCTATTCTTAAGTGTTTTAACAATTAGAATTACCCAGAACTCCAGATAAGGCACTGTTTTCAGCAAGAAAGTATTGATATTTTTCTTATTTCTCCATTAAAATGTATGTTTTGGGTACTCATTAGAAGTGCCTCTGCTGAGGCACTTCTAATGAGTACCCACAACATACATTTTCCTGGAGAAATAAGAAAAATATTTACCTGATGTCCCCTCTTATCTGGAACTGCAATTACAAAAAAAGAAAAAAAAAATGGCAGGATTTATTATTCACCAGGGTAAAGTGGTTGTTGTTAGCTTTTTCTTAACCCTCTCCATTTTTTTCAAAGGGATGGAAATTTTACAGATAAGAATTTGCTTCATGGTTTCTGAAATCTTCCAAAAATGTGGGCTACTCGTAGGGAAAGAATTAGCTCTCACATGGAGTCCATTCTCACCTTAAAGCATAACTTTCAATGAGCAAGTGTTTCCATGTCAGAGGTATTTTCCATTGAGGTACAAGCATTCCCTTGTATTACTGTATTAGACTTATTACCGCACTGTGCGCTTAGGTTTTTCAAAAGTACTGAGAAAACTTGTAGTAAAATATAAGAGGAGCAAATGACTTATTTAATGGTGTTTAAGTGATTTTTTTTTGTGTGTGTGTATTTTTTTTCTTATTTTCTTTATAAAAGCATATGTTGTGGGTACGCATTTGAATTGCATCGACAAGTTGATGCAATTCAAATGGGACCCCACAACATATGCCTTCATAAAGAAGTAGACAAAAAGTACACTGGCTGTAATCCGAAGATTATGGAATTGCCTGACTGTGCGCTTATAGGGGTATGTGCGGTAATTAGCTTGAATATGGAAAACAAACTCAAACAGATTCTAAAAGGAATAGCCCTTGAGAGCGACGAGTGCCAATGAACACACTCACAAAACTGGAAAACAGCTGTAGTGAAGATAAATATATTTGTAAAGGATTGACCCTTAAGAGCAATGAATATATGCACAAAACTGGAAACATATCTCGTATCAGTTTTCAAAAATCCAGATATGGACT
Organism: Anodontia alba; assembly: GCA_964016985.1. NCBI lineage: Eukaryota > Metazoa > Mollusca > Bivalvia > Lucinida > Lucinidae > Anodontia > Anodontia alba. Next base: position 52,733,940 of record OZ024835.1, read on the forward strand.
TGATTTGGGGGCTACACGTAACCTTTGTCCTGCTGAACCCGGATATACCCTGCCTTTACAAACAGTGTAGATCCAGATCAGTTGGCTTCTGAAGAAGCCAACTGATCTGGATCTGCACTGTTTGCCATTAAGTATGTGAATTTATAGCAAAAATCAGGATCAAGTAATCTGATTGGCTGAAAATTAGAAGTGGGCATGGCATCTTAATTTAGTCAGCAGGACAAGTGTTAATAGAAAGAATTCATTCCCAGAGATAGTTGTTTACTTTAATCGTAGCCCAAAGCGAGAAATGAAGCATATATTTCATGGTCATATTTATTTTCCTTCAAGATATACTTAAAATGGTGGTTTATGTCTGAAAAAAGTCAATGATTTGATGACAAAAGAAAAGAAAGTTTCAGCCTTCACACTGGGCTTTAACCCTTTCAGTCCAAAAGACAAAAACAGATAGATACCTGTGCCAACAGTGTAAATCCAGATGAGATGGTTCATAACAAGGATCTACACTGTTCTTCACAGTTTGCTATTCCAGTTTTGATTTTAGACTGAAACCCCTATATGCACCAGTGGACGGAAGAGTCAACTTTAGAAAATTGGGGATGAAGTTAAGTTACCAACAGTCACTTTACCTACTTTGTTGGGTGTTCCTTCTTCTATATTCATAAATGTATTGTCTCCTGTGTTTGTTGGGATCTACCGGTATATAGATTGCTAGGATTACCTTGCTCCTGAAGTCTGTATTTAAATCCTTAATTCAGTGTTTTTAGTTGATAAAGAAACTTTAACCCTTAAAGTGCCAAGTGAAATTGCAGCAGATGACATTCTGTTTCTGTTCATATTTTTGGAGAAAATAAGGCTCGATATTTCATGTATATTGTTTGCTGTGCAGATGATTCATATAATGATTTTTACTAAAGAAGAAAAAAAAATCAAAATGTTATCAACTGTTGTGATAGATACTTTAGGGGTTAACCTTTTTTAGAGAATATTAAAAAAAAAACGTTCAGAGGCCAACTGGATTTGTTATTTCACACTTGTTTGAAAAGGCCAACTGGATTTGTTATTTCAAACTTGTTTGAAATCAGGCTGTCAATCTTTAGCTGTTTGAAGGCAAATTCAACAAATGACAGTCTATTTTTATTCTTCCCAGAAAATAACATTTGACATTAAGGAGACAATTTTTCCACAGAAAATTAGTTTTGATTTTTCCTCATAAAATTAGGTTTGGCATTGGTCTTAAAGGGGAACGCAATATAAGTTGTAAGTATATCTTGGAGTAAAGTGCTTAACAAGCCATTTATTTTGATGCAAGCGTTTTCAAAATCGGCCTAGAAATAAGGAAGTTATGGTTGTTTGAATATGTTTAAAATGGCTGTCATGGATGCTGCCATATTATAGGCTTTGTGACATCACACAGCCCAAATTAAATATTCAAAACCAAATTATAAAGGGTTTTTAAAAATAATTTTGCTACAGATTTTTTATAATCTTTTAATTCTAGTTGCAAGCAATCATTTCCCCCAAAATAAACCAACTTTATGAGAATAACTACCTTTATGAAATGAATTTTAATTTTTATGAAACCTTGTTAAATATTCAAAATGGCGGTGCCCATTCTACCAATGTTAAAATATTCAGTTGGCTATAACTTATTTAATTTTCCACCGATTGTGATCAAATTTGTGTCAATATTCATTGTTTGTAAAGTTCTTTACTTTAAAGCACAATATCTTTTAAGGTTGCGTTCCCCTTTAAGGGGACAGTTTGCATGGACTGTCAAATCCAATTTTCAGAGCTTCTTAGCAAAATAAGAAGAAAAAAAAGATAGTCCAGAAACTAAAGACATCTGCTGAAATTTTATCCAGTGTGCTAAGTATCAATAAAGTTGAAGGAACAAAAATATACAAGGAAGGTTATACATAACGGGTAATTCTATAAATGGTCTAATTTTCAGTTATCTTATTTGTGCATTATTGTAAAAGAAATGTTCCATTTTCACCTTTTTCTTTGATATAGCCTGTTGAGAACTCAGTTTATTCCACAAGGGTATTTACACAGTGTGATTAAAATTGAGTTTTGATTAATCACTAACTCATTGAAAACTGTCTTGAGTGTGATGTAAATGATTTGGCAATTTTTGCGCAGGTTTTATATTTAATGCACTTATACCAAGTTTTTGTTTTGCAATTTTTTTTTTTTCTTTAAGTTTTGTTTTTCAGTGACAAAGGTTTTTATTGTATCCCTAGCTTTTTGCTTAAACATAGCTCTAGACAGAATAATGTTTGTCATTTTTTGCATTAAAACAGATCTTGTAGGTACTCACTGGAAGTGCCTCACTCAAGTTATTTCATTGAGAGGCCACAAGATATATCGTATTCAACCTAATTACCACACCGGGTGCTCAGCTTAGAGGCAACAAGATATACCAAATTCAACCTAATTACTGCACCCTGTGCTCACCTTTTCCAAAACTATTGGGAAAACTTTTAAAATATGTATCCACCTATACTAAAGGTACACTAAAAAAAGATCAGCAAAAGACTTGTCTAATGATACTTATGTGATTTTTTTCCCGATTTTCTTTATAAAAGCATATGTTGTGGGTACTCATTTGAATTGCATCAATGAGTCGATGCATTTCAAATGAGTACCCACAACATACGCCGGTGTAAAGAATTAGAGAGAAAATACACTTCCTGTAATCTGAAGACTACGATATTGCTTGACTGTGCGCTTGTGGGGGTATGTGGGGTAATTAGGTTGAATACGGTATTTTTGTGCAAAAATGACTAACTAAAAGTCTGTATCACCACACTTATGAAACTCTGGAACTATGCTAAACATAAACCTTGCAATACATGCCCTTAAACTTCATACACCAAAGTTTCTGACAAAATGGCATTTGGAAACAGTGCAGGCCCAGATCAGACAGCTTCTCAAGGAGCAGTTTGATCAGAGTCTACAGTGTTTGCCATTCCTCTAAGTGTTTTAAGAAACAACTGCATAAAAAGCAAAATTTAGACAAGAAAAGGATGAAATAAAGTGTTTGAAATTTTAGGACATTTATTCTACCATTAGTCCTTGTGTCAATTTTTTTTATCAAAGGAGACAACCTAAGTCATTGCAGTGGGAAAGTTCACCATTTCATTTTACACAGTGAATTCTCGTTACAATGACAGCATTTGTTCCCAAAAATGTTGTTGTTAAAAAGAATTTGCTGTTGCAAAGAATTCTTAATGAGCAAGATATGTAAGAATGATCTTGATTTATTCTTTCTTCCTTATAGAACATATGTTTTGGTGAAACTTTGTCACTTCAGTGGCATATGTTGTCATCTCTGCAGCATATTTCTGCTATCCCAGCAGAGTTATAGTCAAGCTAAAGTTGTAACTCCTAAAGCCTTGGTTAGCTTATATCCCATGGGAATGGTATGGTAATAAGGCTAAGCATTGAAAACTGACCATATTACATTAAGCTGAAAAGCTAATTCTGAGGTTCAGATAAGATGGGTATATTTTTCTTATTTCTCCACAATAAGTGTCATGCTGAATAAATTAAGATGCCATGCCCACTTCTGATTTCCAGCCAATCAGATTACTTGATCCGGGTTTTTGATAGAAATTCACATATTTAATGACAAACAGTGCAGATCCAGATCAGTTGGCTTGAAGCAACTGATCTGGATCTAGCACTGTTTGCTATTACACTCATGTGACTTTCCTATCAAAAACGGATCAAGTAATATGATTGGCTGGAAATCAGAAGTGGGCATGGCATCTTAACTATACCTCTACAGCATGACACTTTTAGTGGAGAAATAAGAAAAAAAAAAAAAAATTTTTCAATTGAAAAAAGTGCCTTATCTGGAGCTAAATGTATAAAGCTGAAGTGTGTAATGAGGAAATGTACTAATTGTGGGTGCCCCTAATAGGTCTTTGCCTTGGAGCCATTTGCTCTTTGCTTCTCTCTAAAGTCTAAAACTGAGAAAAATATGTTATGTGGCTGAAATAAAATGCTTACTAGGGCAAAACTAATGCAGTTACAGGTATGGAAATAAATGCTGTTCAATAAAACTTAATCTGGCTCCTCTTCAGAGCTGGCAGGCAATATACATGCGTATAAATTTATATTCTAGTGATATTACTTTGATAAGGTATTTTCAGGTAATACCCTCATCATCACATCATCTCAGTACTACTTATTTTGCAGTTTTGTTACCAGCATGTTACAAAAATGTTCTAACAGAACACATTTGTCATTAGAAAGTTGTTCCACTAGAGACCTCATGTTATTACTACAGTAAATTTTCAATAACTCAAACACTGATGGCCTGTTTACGATGGCCAATTCAAACTCGTTTTCGAGTCCCTACGGAATTCTCTTGATACCCAAGAAAGCAAATATTTATGGATATTTTAGGGAAGTTTTCTTATTTTATCATGAAATGTATGTTGTGTGTACTCATTAGAATGCCCCATTGAGGCAATTCTAAAGAGTACACTCAACATACCATTATTATTATATAGAAGATCAAAGACAGCTCTAAATTATATCCATTTACCTCCTGACGGGGTTATGATTAACCCTCAGTGGCTCGCACTACCCATGTCTAGAACAAATTTACTTGGTCCCAAAGATGTTTAAGTTATTGAGATTTGACTGTGTATTCACCCTACTTACCCTAGCTCCAGATAAAGGGCGTATACATAAGATTTTTTTTTTTTTGGTTATTTTTGTTTCAAAGCATGACGTCAGAGTACCCTGTTTATATCATCCCCTCATATGTCACCTTATCTGGAGCAAGGATGGTGGTTAGGGCCTGCTGTACTAGCAAAAGGTTAGGGAAGGAAAGGGAAGGGGTCATGTTAGTATTCCTTCTGTTTTCTGTACTGTCACTGTTTTCAGCCTCCTCTATGTCTCTCTGTCATCTCATCTACCAATGCTTTTGTCCATTTTCTCCCTTTCTCTTGGATGTACTTATACGTAACACAAAACAACCCACAAAAAGGGTTGATGTGTCATCAAAGTAGAATGAAAATCTGGAGGTATACCAGAAATCTGAGTCTTGTTTCTCTTACACATGAATTATTACTTCACTTTGGTTTCAATCCGAATCTCGTACTTGTCAGTCATATCTTTTTTTTGTTGATTGTTTACGACTGAGCCAAAGTATACATACGCCAAAATTTCTTAAAAATTGTTGTTCAGGTGATTGTCATTGACTAATGAAATCAAACTGCGTGTTTATATGTTTATATTGCAGGTTTTGGTTATTAATAGCTGTGCTATTCTTGTTACTGTGATGTCAGAGTGTTGTGTACAGAGGGTTTTCTGTAAAACCTGGACTGGAATATTGGCACACAGTAAAGACCTAGATCAGATGCTGCATTCTGCAGCATCTGATCAGGGTCTGCACTGTTTGCTTCAATTACAGGAAGTTAAGGGTTAAAATTAATAATTAATGAAATTGTCCCCATTCAGGACCATTTTTCCAGCCTGCACTCAAAGACAATCAACCCATCAGTGCTGTCAGTACTTTGATTACTTAACAATTACATGTATCAACTTTAGGTCAGAATGGTTCAAATGACTCATTGATAGCACTTCTGCCTTCAGATTTGAAGGTTATTGGTTCGATCACCAGCTGTGTGTCATGCCTAATACAGTTGACCCACAATGGCTCGAACATCTTTGGGATCATGGAAATTTGTTCTACACATGGGTAGTTCATGCCACTGAGGGTTAATCATAGTGCCAGGTTAGGAGACAGATGGGAAAAATATATGGATGTCTTTTCTATCTTCTATAAAATAATGGTATGTTGAGTGTACTCGTTAGAATTGCCTCAGTGGGGTGATTCAAATGAGTACACACAATGTACTTTTTCATGATAAAATAGGAAAATTCCTGAAATATCCCTAAATATTTGTTTTCTTGAGCTATCTGACGAATTATGTAGGGACTCAAAAACGAGTTCAAATTAGCCATGGTAATTATTAAGCAAGTCATCGGTTTTGGATTCATTGAGGTTTTACTGTACTTTCTGAACTTGGTTGCTCTTTTACTTTGTACTCAGCATTTGGAGCACTGGTGTCAATAAAATCTGACTGGCAGTAGTATGTCTGGGATGTGATAAGCCAGTCAGCATTAACCCTTGTCCTGCTGAACCCGGATATATCCTGCCTTTGCAAACAGTGTAGATCCAGATCAGTTGGCTTCTAAGAAGCCAACTGATCTGGATCTGCACTGTTTGCCATTTAGAATGTGAATTTATATCAAAAACCTGGATCAGGTAATCTGATTGGCTGAAAATTAGAAGTGGGTGTGGCATCCTAATTTATTCAGCATGACAATGGTTAATAAAAGGATCTTTTAGTCTGATGCAGTTCCACCATGTCTAGCCGCCTTGTGTGGAAAATGCAGGAATATGGTATATCCAGTGTTGAAATCCTGTGTTCGGTTTAGTGGCAAATTCTTGTATTTCACCACTATATTTATCTGAACTTTGTTAATCCTCACTTGCATAAATTAAATCTTATTGTCAACATGTAAGTGTTAAGTAATCAAAGTACTGACAGCACTGGTGGGTTGATTGTCTCTGAGTGTAGGCTAGAAAAATGGTACTGAATGGGGACTTAAGACAATTTCATTAAATATAAATTTAATGGCAAATACTTGTGTTTGACCACTATATTTGTCTAAACTTTGTTAATCCTCACTTGCATAAACTTATTGTCAACTTTCGTAGAGTCTCAACCTTAATATTTCATCTCCATTTCAAACTGAATTTTTATTACTTCCCAGTTAGTATAAGTATAAAAAGTCACCTGTGCATTATATGAATCAACCTCCAACGAGAAGAAGTGGGTTAGCCACTGTTAAAGGTTACATATTAGTTTCATGGATGCTACTAACATGGAATGTTCACATGTTGACACCAGAGGCAGTATTCTGACTGAAACATGATCTGAGTTACATATACAGAAGTTTCACACATTGGTACAACATGCAGAACAATACACTGGCTGATGCTTAACCCTTGTCATGCTGAATAAATTAAAATGCCACACCCACTTCTAATTGTCAGCCATTAAGATTACTTGATCCAGATTGTTGATATAAATTCAAATACTGAATGGCAAACAGTGCAGATCCAGATCATTTGGCTTCTTAGAAGCCAACTGATCTGGATCTGCACTGTTTGCAAAGGCAGGGTTTATCCGGGTTCAGCAGGACAAGGGTTATTCTTCTTTTTTTGTATTTTATTGAGAGTAGTGAAATTATAATGTCAGATATTGACTGCTCTTTGATGTTTGCTTTTTTGGCAAAATTTACTATCGGTTATCTACTAGAGTAGCATCTTATATGCATGATTGAGGTCCAGATATTCCATGTTGGTTTCATTTTTATTTTGAATTCCAGAGAAAAAAAGTGCCTTGCTCAATCGCTGATTAAGCCACAGATTCACAAGCTTATTGCTTACTGAGGGATCCCTTCTGTTTTTCAGAATTCAGAGTGGGCATTTAATGGAGACCCCAGTTTTTCTCAGAACATGCTCAAAATGCCAGTTTTTTAGGGCCATAATAGAGGATTGGCATTTAAAGGAGCATAGGCACTGATTAGAATAATTATGACAATAAGTTGAACCTTAATACCTCACTTTCATTATCTATTTGGATTTAACCCTTGTCCTGCTGAATAAATTAAGAGGACACTCCCACTTCTAATTTTCAGCCAATCAGATTACTTGATCCAGATTTTTGATATAAATTGACAAACTTCATGGCAAACAGTGCAGATCCAGATCAGTTGGCTTCTTCAGAAGCCAACTGACCTGGATCTACACTGTTTGCAAAGGAAGTGTATATCCGGGTTCAGCAGGACAAGGGTTAATTACTTCACATGCTATGTGATATCACTTGTAGCCTTTGTCTCTTCCATTTCAGTTTAAACTTTATTTGCCTCTGAACCAATCTGAACTTCACCCTTTCACAGTTACATGTCTGCAAATGTTATTTTATGATTCACATGGATACTGAACTGAATTCTGTTACGTCACACTTTCATTTATCCAGATCTTATTTTACTTTCATTTTCAGTCTAAACAATTGCTCGCTTCTACCAGTCTGATCACCACTGTATTATTCTTACTTCAAAATGAACCTTTACTCCTACACCTTTTTTCAGCTAGAAACTTTATTACCTCACCACTATTTCAATTTGAAACTTATATACACTTCATCACTTCATCAGAGTCTACCCCCAGCAAAGTTCTGGATCTTTCCTTACATAAAGTTCTATTATGTTAAATTTTTTTATATGATTATATTTAATATTGTGTTGTCATCTCCAGGATATCATTTGGTCAGTGAAGCTTCCAGATCTATGTAGCTATTTATAACCTGCTAGTGCCCTACTGTTGTAATGCCTGGGATGACATTCGGTGGCTTTGGGTTTATTTTTCCTTTGCCCTAACTAATATTACTCAGTCAGTGTTATAATAAAAATTTCTGGCACCTCTTCCCAGGCTTCAGCTCCTGTGCTTTTCAGGTCTTGAGGAAATGTAGCATTTTCATTTATTTATACATATGTTACCAGTTGTTCCCATATTTTCATTTACCTTTTATATGATATTCAACAAAAAAATCTATGTACAAACAGAATGAAAAAAAATCATGAAAATGTTTTGTTTACAGCTTACCCATGTTGTGGACCCGGTAAGATAAATTGTTTTGGGTCTCACCTATTTACGCTTCAATTTCTCCTAATGCTACCTGTACTTTTGCATACCATTTCTGTTTAGAAGGTTTCATTTTGTTTATTATTTTTTCATTTTATCATGTAGAACCAATAGCCACTGATGTAAAATGTTGGAAAAGGGTCTTTATAGCATATGTTGATGGTGAATACAGTCTGATCGCAGCCTTCATCATCTTTGCCAGTGCATTCTACAGTATCCAACTGATTTTCAGTAAACAGACCATGAATTTCATCTTTGCCAATGCATTCTACAGTATCCAACTGATTTTCAGTAAACAGACCATGAACTTCATCTTTGCTAATGCATTCTACAGTATCCAACTGATTTTCAGTAAACAGACCATGAACTTCATCTTTGCCAATGCATTCTACAGTATCCAACTGATTTTCAGTAAACAGACCATGAACTTCATGGTCTGTTTACTGAAATTCATTTGGATACTGTAGAATGCATTGGCAAAGATGATACTGATCAGACTGCACAAATGCACAAGGAGATCTAGGTCTTCACAGTTGCTATATGACATAAAACCCTCTTCCCATATGGTTCATCATGTATTTGATTACTGCTGTTTAAAGTAACTAATAACTAAATCTAAAATAATTTCATGTTGCACATCATCCCATTGATGACAAGAACCTTCTCTTGGTGTGCTTAACATAGAAATTTCAACTATATTAAACAGAAATAATTTGTTGGATTTTTTTTAAAGTGAAAGAAAAAACAAACATTTATGTTATTTGCTTCATGGTAGATGAATGTAGTGGTAAAATTTGCAATCTTTAAATTCTTCCTCTTTGTTTAGATAAGAAAAATATTGTTTCACTTACATTCATTGACATGCATTTTACTATGTAAGACATAAATTTCTCAGAAGAAAATCTGGACATCAGCAAATTACCCCTTAAATCATCTTCTTTATTGGTCTGAGAAACATGGCTTGACATTCTGTTTGAGTTATCCCAATTGTGAACAGTTTGAACTAAGAGGAATAGATAACCTCATAGATGTATTTGCCTCTGGGAGCAAATTCTTCCTTTGACCAGTTGTAGACCGCGCTCGACATGACCCCATTGGGCTGACTGGGCCGTAAAACCTCAACACAAACAAAAAATTAACCAATTGTAGTCGCGAGACCCATAAAAGGGTAATTGGCAAACAGTGCAGACCCAGATCAGACGCCGCAGAACGCAGTCTGATCAGGGTCTCCACTGTTTGCAAATAGTTTAGCCATTTTTCTCTAGGAATATGCATACCTCATAGCCGGACGTACCTAAAATTGAAATTGGACTCTTCCAATATATAGTGTGGGAGAGTCTATTCAGTGTACAATGGGTTAAAAATAGTTCCCATTTTCAGGAGGTTTTTGATAATAGGAACACAACTACAATGTCTGCATAAGTTGTCTGAGAGAAATATGGTGGCAGATCTTCTCATGAATCCGTTTCCCTAAAGTGCCAAGCCTTGTTGTTTTGACAAATCCATCAGCTAATCATGCTAAAGATAAAGTGATTCTTCTATTGTCTACCAGTGACTGTCCCTGTATTGTTTGGTTTAGTTTAACCCTTGTCCTGCTAAATAAATTAAGATGCCATGCCCATTTCTAATTTTCAGCCAATCAGATTACTTGATCCAGATTGTTGATATAAATTCACATACTTAATGGCAAACAGTGCAGATCCAGATCAGTTGGCTTCTTCAGAAGCCAACTGATCTGGATCTACAGTGTTTACAAAGGCAGGACATATCCGAGTTCAGCAGAACAAGGGTTAAGTGTCTATCATTCCTTACTTCAGCATTCAGTGCCTTGGGAAGACTATGCCTTATGATTGTGGTCTTAACTAGGTAACTTCATTTCTGTTTTTGCCTATTCATGTGATGTCAGTCCCAAAAAAGGTCAATCACAATGATTATTTTCTAAGGATTGCCAGAATATATTTGGCCTGCTATTAGAGGCAAGGTTTGAGGTCTGTACACATGTAGTGAGGATCTAGGACAGCTACACATTGACACAGATGGTCATGAGATCCTTCTTAGTCGGAACAAATGAACAGCTAGCCTGTTTCTTTGATGTTTGCCTTTGTGGAAACTGTTTTTTTTTTTTTTTTTATTCAGGTCTCCTTGCATCCATCAGAATTGAGCCTGCTATTGAACTATATATATTGCAGAGTTGAATAATTATGAATTAAAGATTATGCTTTTCTGTAGATTGATAGTTGTGCATGATTTATTCTCAGTTGTGTGTGCTGTAATATTTGTTTTGGCTGGCAGTTTTATGGCTTTGTTAAACTTAATATGTCTGTTGATTCTTTTACTGAAAAGAAAAATTTGTTTTGAGCAAACTTTTCAGCAGAAATTCATTAATCCTTCATTATCTTCCATTGAGTAGCCAGTTGAACATGTGGATAGAATCTTTTTACATGGGGAGGGGTTGCATAAGAGAGACAATGTCAGGATACGTACCTTAGATCATGTGTTCCCAGCAAAGATTCCAGTCAGCCTGCATATTAGCAGGTTCAGTTAAGAATCGTCACTGTATGCATTTTGGATGGCAAGGATGTAAAGTTCCTTCACGTGGATAACAAAGACTCCGATCAGACTGCATGGATGCACAGGCTAATTTGAATGTTGGTCACACATATCAGAAGAGACATTTTCTCAAATGCAGTCACTACAGCACATATATTGTAGATTCTAATGCATTCGCGTATGTAAAGCGACGTCTGATTGGATAACGTCAAAAATTTGCGATGGTATATTCTGCGATATACTGTCGCAAATCCGAGGTCATCACGTAACGTCGCATCTCATTGGCTGGCGTTTGGTTTTACTGCAGCTCACAGCACTTGCCGTTTTGTGCAAATAGTACATTTTTTCAATAGAAAAAAATGAATAAATGCATTAGAATGGGGATAACTGCATCAAATTTGTCATTTGGGGAGGTAAATCGGCGGTTTTACGGTTGCAAATTACGTTTTACGGCTCCGCTGACGCGTAGCCGTAAAACGAAATTTCCGACCGTAAAACCGCCGATTTACCTCCCCAAATGCCAAATTTGAATGCAGTTATCCCCTAATTGCATGTGATCAAATTTGCAAAGAGTTAAGCTCACACGATTGTGTGAAGTCTAAAGGGGCAATGTTAAGTCCAATGAGTATATCACCAGATCTATAGGTAGCTATTAACGGTAATTCTGCTGAACCAGGATATGCCCTGCCTTTGCAAACAGTGTAGATCCGATCATTTGGCTTCTGAAGAAGCAAACTGATCTGGATCTGCACTGTTTGCCATTAAATATGTGAATTTGTATCAAAAACTTGGATCAAGAAATCTGATTGGCTGAAAATTAGAAGTGGGCATGGCATCTTTATTCATGGACACTGTCCAGGTCAGCCTGTGCTGCTGTCAGGAGTGATTGACTCCTTCTCTTTTCACTGATTGCACTACACGTCTGTAATTGGTTTGGGTTATCACATAACTGCATATGCAAGCAGTTAAACTTGTTTAAACTGCCAGTGTGATAGCAAAGTCACTAATCCATGAGTTGATCTGGGGCTTCAGTTTCCACACATGTATAGCATCTGATTTGGGTCTACACAAATTGCTCGAACCTTTCTTTCGAAATGTTAAGGGTATATATACTTTATAATGGGCTGCCTCACACAGAACTATTTACCCTTTCAGTCTTGTGCAATAAACTTTACACCACTGCAGACAGTGTAGACCCAGATGAGATGACCTGTCAAAACAGTTGTACCAGGATCTACACTGTTTGCTAGTAAGCGTTTGATTTAGACAGAAACTCAAAATTTCAACAATGAACATCGCCCAAATCATAGATACACCACAACCTCTTTATAACACTATTGTTGGGGTCCAAAACATAAACCGTGTTCGTTAAACAACCGTGTTATATCCAAACAAAAATGAAAAGATTATATAGAAAAATGACCATTTATGGTCATTTTTCTATATAATCTATACATTTTTGGGAGCCATCTTTGGACCATGTAATATCCAAAACTTTTATAAAGAGGTTGATGTGTAGTACTTTCTGCTCAAAAAACTTTGGGCTCAGGTAGGTTTCAGCTGTGCAGGCCATTCAGGGTATTCAGATTCTGCAAGATGATTCTATAGGATTCAAAGTTTCTGATCAGATTATGCATATGTGCCATCTGATCTGGGACTTGGCTGTTGGCATATTTATTACTTTAAGCACTCTTTTTACAAAAACAAGGCTCAATTTGGTCTTCATAGTAAAATGAAAAAAGCAAAATGTTACTTCAAAACAGATGATGCAATGGTATGTTTCTGTACTTTTTCCTATTGCTTATTATTGCAAACAATATCAACAACACCACTATTTATGCTTTCAGTTCATAATTTTTGCTTTATGGCATAAAAATATAGTTTCTTTACTGTAATTCTGCTTTCTTACAATTTTGAAAGCACTATCCAAGAGAGACTCAGTTTCATAACTTGACTTGTGTTAGCTGAATCAAGAGCTTGTGCTAATTATTCTTGTCTGTGCCTTCTCTTTCTAGTCAAGTTATGGCCAGCTGTTTGATTTGATGCTTTATTGTATATAATCAGTTTCGTGATTTAGAATTGGTGATGTACTGTAAAGAATTATTGAAAAAAACACTTCTTACTAATGCAGGTCTGGCTATTTTTCTTTGTACATTTTTATGCCATGTATATACAAATGTATCTGTGTAGCTTACACATTTGGCATTTAAAAAGACACAGAAGCCTTTATTCTTTCATGATTAATCTTCCCGTTTCCAAGAATGATTGTGAGAACATGTTGAGTGCATGACTACGTTTAACTGTGATGTTTGTTTCCCTGTGATCATTAAGTATTTGGAAAGTGCAATACAAAAATGAGAAACCAAGATCAGGGCCCAGGTATTCAAAGCATCGTTAGCTTAACGAGCTCGTTAAGGGTCATTTCGTTAGCTGTTTTAGCGGATTCAATACACAATATTCTGATAATTTTTGCTGAAAAAATGTGAGTAGCTTTTGCACTGCAAAAGCTACTCACATTTTTTCAGCAAAAAATTTCAGCATATTTGAGTATCACTCGATGAAAATTTTAATTTCTCTGAAATAAATATGAAATTCTCTGAAAATTTCTCTGCTAATAAATATGAAATTCCAACTATTGTTGGCATTTTCATATTTATTAGCAGAGAAAATTTCATGCTCAGCTGAGTTGAGCATGAAAAAGTTTTATAAACTCAGACTGTTCAGAAGTTCAGGTGATCTCAATCTTTGCTGTAATGTAAGATACATTTTCTCACATCATGGTCTGTTTTTAATAACAGATTCTATCTGTCATCCTTCATTGCCACACATGGTTTTAGAGAAAGTGACTTTGACTACTATTCAATTTTGTATTTATCCGCGCACAAAAGTAGACCCAATGTCTCAATGTGTGTATATTAGTACCCCATTGAAGAGCTGTCCATACAAAAGTAGTGCAACTTATGCTTGATCTATGGCGAGAGTCGCTGAGAAAACCCGCCTTAATATATGTGCGAACAACAAAGGCGCTGATCAGCCTGCACATCCCCGCAAGCTGATCAGTGCCTTTGTTGTTCGCTATAACTCGTTTTTTTTCGACAAAGAAGCGTCTCACAAACTTAAATGAAGAACAGAATGATAGCGGGAATTTATTAGTTTCTCATAGAATCTGTCATTTCATAGCTATTTAGCACTTTGATTATATATTTGGAAACATGTAGATGGATTCCTTTTTTTTTTTTATTATTATTATTATTATTCTATCATTATTATTGTTATTATTAGAAGTAACTAATCACTTAGCTACATTTAGTTTTTTTTCTTTTTTAGACTATTTGCATTGGAGCTTTCTGATCTAAATAAACTTTCTGAAAACTAAAATTTTTGAGGTTTTGTTTGCATAATATCATGATACCCTGCAAGAATTATGTCATTTAGTCATGAGTGTGTTACTTAGTTTTGTTCATCAAAAGGTTTGTCATTTGTTTACTTTTGAAGAAATATTCATCATTGGAGACATTTTTTAACCCTTGAACTGCCAATCACAACAGTTGTCTTCTGCTTTGTCATCTGCTTGAGATTTTAAAAGCCATTGTTGCAAACAGTGTGGACCCAGATCAGACTGCTCCTCAAGGAGCAGTCTGATCAGGGTCCACATTGGTTGCCTTTATGCAAAAATAGGTTTGAAAAGTTTGCAAGAATATTCAGCAGAGGACATAAACAGATGACATTTTCTGATGCAGGTTTTCTTGGCATTTTAAGGGTTAATCCATTTATGCCTAGCCTCCCGCAAAAGGGACATTGGCAGACAGTGTAGTCCCAGATCAGATGCTGCATTGTGCAGCGTCTAATCAGGGTCTACACTTTTTGCACCAATTACTGAAATTTCTTTTAAACATTGTTATAATAAAAAATAACCAGACACCCTTTCTATTGGAAATGGACCCGTCCAAAGAGTTAAGGTAGAAAAGTCCATTTGGCATAAATGGATTAATAAGCACGCAACCAACTTTCTTCAGTATACCATGGATACAAGCATTAGTCTGTATGCTTATAGATTACAGTATTTTACCTAATTACCGCACATACCCCTATAAGTGCACAGTCGAGCAGGTCTGTAGTCTTCATGTTACATCCAGTCTACTTTTTGTCTATGTATATGTTGTGGGTACCCATTTGAATTGCATCAACTTTCAAATGAGTACCCGCAACATATGCTTTTATAAAGTAAATCATAAGGAAAACAACACACACACACACACACACACACACACACACACACACACACACACACACACACACACACACACACACACACACACTGCATAAGCATCATTTGATAAGTCCTTCACTGACATTTTTTTAAGTGTACCCATAGTTTAGTTGGATACATATTTTACCACAAGTTTTCCCAGTTATTCTGAAAAATGTAAGTGCATGGTGTGGTAATTTGGTCAAATACAGTATTTCTTTAATATATGAATGATTTGGTATTCGCTTAGAGAGTGGGTGAGAAATGCAGAAATCTGCTGTAGCTTATTACGAGACTTATTGTCATGTTCAAACATATTTTCATAGGAATGTTCAGAGTCTACATCACCATATAATTGTGTAAGACAATGTTAAATGAGCTCAGTTCTTTGAATAAAGTGAATGTAACTACTCTCATTTTAGAATTAAAAACAGTGCATATGATATAAAACTTTTTGCAATTTTTTTTTTTTTTTTTTTTTTTTTTTTAAATATGCACTGAACTACCTTTTGGTCTTATATGAAAAGATTCAGATTAAGGAGTTCTAATCACTGAGCCATTCAGAATCTTTTAAGAGTTCATGCTACATCATTTTTATGGTAGAAGCTAAGAGAAGAGGATGGCAGGTAGAAAATTGGTGTGGCCAATAAAAAATAATGAGAAAAAAACTTTTGGAGCATTTGCCAGATCAACAGTTAAGCTGAAATGAACTGCAGTGAAATACTTTCTGGTCATCTGCATTGAATTCTCCCATATTCAATGTCAGTTTTTCTGTACAAATAACTTTAGATAATTATTTCAACTTGTACCCGTTGATAATATTCCATTGTCTTTAAAATGCATTAATCCTTTTGATAAATTCTTCCAGCTCTTTCTGGAACATTATCATTAGAACGAAGTTAATAATATACTGTTTACTTGCCTCAGTGGCTCAGTTGGATGCGCGTCCGACTGGAGACCAGGAGGTAGCGGGATCGACCCCCTACCTAGGTCGGCAACATTCTATCATGGAGATTGATTATGAAATATTTTCTTCGGTCATACTCTCCCTTCCGCTGATTTAAGGAGGGCAGTTGTCATTTTCTGGCGAAAGAATGTGCACAATACTGGTTAACCACTTAGAGGACTAAGCCTGCCCAGTAAACATGTGGTTAGGTAAACTGACTGCACTCGAGATGACCCCATTGGGTTGACTGGGCCGTAAAACCTCAACACAAACAAATTATATACTGTTTTGATACCACTGACACATGGTTAACCTGAATCATCATCAGACCAAAAGTCTGATTAATATTACAAAAGTGACTTTTTTTTTGAGATTGGAGATACTTTTAAAATGTAAATTTATAGTGTGCCATGAATTTTGTCTAAAACAATCAAAGTGACCATAATACAGTTGGAACCAGAGAATGGTTCTGCAATACAGTGAAGGCAATAACCTAGTGCAATAACCCGATTCTGCTCCTGTTTCAGCCATTACAAATGATCCAGCTCTCTTTTATCCCTTGGGTAGCCTGGAGGCTGTAGAAGGCACATGCAATCAGTGAAGACTGATCAGATGGCCTGGATTTGAGACTGATCTGTCTTAACTGGTTGCACAAGTCTTATTGTATTGTGGGTTTGTCCCCCGCCAGGTCGGCACCATTCTTTCGTGGAGATTTGATCATGAAATATTTCTACTGTCATTCTCTCCTTTCCGCTGGCTCAAGAAGGGCAGTTGTCAGTTTCTGGCGAAAGAATGTGCACAGTACTGGTTAACCTCTTAGAGGACTAAGCCTGCCCAGAAAATGTGTGGTTAGGTGAACTGACTGGCTTGACATGACCCCATAAAACCTCAACACAAACAAACAATTGTAGGTTTTGTCGTGCACTGGCTCAAATGGCAAAAAAAAAATAGTCGTCAATAAAAGAGCAGAAATTGTATTAGCAAAACTGATATGAGTACTTTTGATTTTACCATAAAAGGCTGATTTAAAAAAAAAAAACTGAGTTGGTGATTTCACTTCATTTAATAGAACTGAGATTGTATTGAAATTGTGTTCCAGTTTCTTTCATTGCTAGTAATTTGGCCCTAATACACTGAACAATGTATATCTTTATGTAATATTTCAATGATCAGTAATCTTTGAAACCTTACTCATGTCATTTCAAAACAAAGTCTTCTTTCTGGTAGATTCAGCATTTATAAAAAGATTATTTTAGCAACTGCTGATAGCTAAATGTCCTAACAGAAAGAGTATTGATGGTTCATAACCAACTTATGCTTTTATGTATATCTTAATAATCATGAAAAAGAAACACCAGTTTTGAGGGAAATAGAACGTTTTCAGGAAAGGCAACTCTGCCAGAACTGGTTTGCCTCCCTTCTGAAAGGAGGAAAGACAACTGCCAGAACAGGTTTGCCTCCCTCCTGAAAAGAATCCACCTTAAAAGGAACGATTTTGCTCCCCTTGTATATAATGCATGAAAGTCTATCAAGTTTTCCCCTAAAATGTTAAAGAGCAAATGAATGAAATTTCATTGGTCCAGATAAAGTGGGTATCAGATGAATATTTTTCTTATTTCTCCACAAAAACATATGTTGTGGGTACTCATTAGAAGCGCCTCGGTGAGGCGCTTCTGATGAGTACCCACAACATATGTTTTTGCAGAGAAATAAAAAAAATATCAATACTTTTGGATTGAAAAAAAAAATCTTATCAAGAGCTATGGAATATGTTCTGGAGGCACCCGACTACTAGTAAGTGAATTCAAGAAAGTTTTGCAGTCAGTGAAAATAAATATTTATGATGATAAAAAATAAAACAGTGAAAGATGGAACAGAATCAACTTATATATGTAATTCATCAGACTCAGCATTGCATGATAACTTCAGGTCGAAGAACTTACCGTAAGCATTTATCATCTTGAGGAATATATACTTTAGTTTCGGTGTGAAGGGTTGGAGTTTTGTTCTATATTTAATGCATGCTTGGAGAAAAATCAGCATTGTCACATATAACAATTATAAGACATGGTGCAAAGTTTCATATCAGTACAGTGTGGCCATGTCTTTATTGCAATATCTAATTGGAAAATAATTGGAAAAGTATGTTGCGAAGCTCAAGACTACACAAATTGCATTTTGCTAATGGTGTAATATGTTCTGTAAAGAAAGATGTTGATTTTTTTCACAGTATGCTTATGATTTTAGATATATTTATTACTTTGGTGGTGGTTTATGTTAGACATACATAGTATCATATATAGGATGCTTGATTTAATCTTGCGCTTAAGCTTTATACCATAACTAACCTAAATATTATAATTCCTGATTTTTTGAAAAGAGCGTATTTGACTATATCGTAAATTTTGTCTTAACCCATTGTAGTTTGAAGACCCCTAAAAGGGTAATTGGCAAACAGTGCAGACCAAGATCAGATGTCGCAGAATGCGGCATCTGATCAGGGTCTCCACTGTTTTCAAATAGTGCAACCATTTTTCTCTTGGAATATCTAAGTCACATAGCCTGACATACCTAAAATCAAAATTAGAATCTTCCATTATGTACCATAGTTTGGGAGAGTTCATTCAGTCTACAGTGGGTTAAAAGTATAGGCTGATTGACAAATTGTGCTGACTTTGGTCAGATTGGAGCATTTTGATCAGTGTCTGTACAGTTTGCATAGCCTGTTGGCATAAATATTTAGGTAAGTATGGTGCCCAAGCAGAATGAATTTGGAGAATTTATTTTATTAACCCTTAAACTGCCAGTCACAACAGTTGTCGTCTGCTTTGTCATCTGCTTCTGATTTTAAAAGTCATTTTTGCAAACAGTGTGGACTCAGATCAGACTGCTCCTCTAGGAGCAGTCTGATCAGGGTCCACACTTTTTGCCTGTATGCAAAAATAGGTTTGAAAAATTTGCAAGAATATTCAGCAGATGACATAAACGGACGACATTTTCAGATGCAGGTTTTCATGGCCTTTTAAGGGTTAATGCTGATTACTCTAAATATTTGGGGAAAACATCAAATGGACACAGAAGTTCATTACCTTGCATTTAGGGAGGGAAAATAGTAAAGAAAGTAACTTGAATTCAGAGGAATCGTTAAGGAGAATTTGGTGATTTTCTCCAGTTCTCCATAAAAAAAAACAACAAAAAACAAAAAAAACACATAATTATGTTGTGGGTACTCATTAGAAGGGCCTTGGCAAGGCACTTCTAATGAGTACCCACAACATATGTTTTTATGGAGAAATAAGAAAAATTATCTCAGAATTATCACCAAATACTCTGGGGTGGTTGGGTGGTGTGAAGGTGTGTATATTACGTCATCAGGGTGTCCATCTGATATTGCCTTATAGTTGGGCAAGGCCTGCTATCCTTGTAGCAGGTAAGGGTAGAGGGGGAATGTTTTTATGCCCCCAACTTCAAAGAAGTTGGAGGGGCATATTGCTTCTGGGTTGTTCGTCCGTCCGTCCTTCCGTCCGTCCGTCAGTCCGTCCGTTCGTTCGTCACGCTTTTTGATGCATAGCATAACTTTAAAACCGTGAATGCTACTGTTTTGAAATTTCATATATGGATTCCTCATGAAAAAATAGCTGACACGTATTTTTTTTCTTGACAGGATTATGCCCCTTTTCTGAGTTATGGCCCTTTGAAAAAATATGGATGCAATCTTGTCAGCAAAATATCTCAAAAACTATTAAAGCTAGAGCCTTGAAACTTGATGAATAGACTGGTAGTGATGAGTAGACAACCT
Source organism: Anodontia alba (assembly GCA_964016985.1). Lineage (NCBI taxonomy): Eukaryota > Metazoa > Mollusca > Bivalvia > Lucinida > Lucinidae > Anodontia > Anodontia alba. Next base: position 52,754,224 of record OZ024835.1, read on the forward strand.
GATTAACTTTTGAAGAAATTTTGAAAATCACTTCTTGAGTTATGGCCCTTTGTAATTTTGGGCAATTTTACCTTGTCAGCAAAATATCTCAAAAACTGTTAGAGCTAGAGCCTTGAAACTTAGTAAATGGATTTGTAGTGATGAGTAGATGACCTGATTAACTTTTGAAGAAATTCTGAAAAATACTTCATGAGTTATGGCCCTTTGTAATTTTGGGCATTTTTATCTTGTCAGCAAAATATCTCAAAAACCGTTGGAGCTAGAGCCTTGAAACTTAATGAATAGACTGGTAGTGATGAGTAGACAACCTGATTAACTTTTGAAGAAATTTTGAAAAATGCCTTTTGAGTTATGGCCCTTTGTAATTTTGGGCATTTTTACCTTGTCAGCCTAATATCTCAAAAACTGTTAGAGGTAAAGCCTTGAAACTTAGTAAATGGATTTGTAGTGATGTGTAGATGACCTGATTAACTTTTGAAGAAATTCTGAAAAATACTTCATGAGTTATGGCCCTTTGTAATTTAGGGCATTTTTAACTTGTCAGCAAAATATCTCAAAAACTATTGAAGCTAGAGCCTTGAAACTTGATGAATAGACTGGTAGTGATGAGTAGACAACCTGATAAACTTTGGAAGAAATTTTGAAATATACTTCTTGAGTTATGCCCCTTTGTAATTTTAGGCATTTTTATCTTGTCAGCAAAATATCTCAAAAACTGTTAGAGGTAGAGCCTTGAAACTTAGTAAATGGATTTGTAGTGAAGAGTATATGACCTGATTAATTTTTGAAGAAATTCTGAAAAATACTTCATGAGTTAATTTTGTAATTTTGGGCAATTTTACCTTGTCAGCAAAATATCTCAAAAACTGTTGGAACTAGAGCCTTGACACTTGATGAATAGACTGGTAGCGATGAGTAGACAACCTGATTAACTTTTGAAGAAATTTTGAAATATACTTCTTGAGTGATGCCCCTTTGTTATTTTGGGCATTTTTATCTTGTCAGCAAAATATCTCAAAAACTATTAGAGCTAGAGACTTGAAACTTGGTGAATTGATTGGTAATGATGAGTAGATGACCTGATTAATTTTTTTGTAAATTCTGAAAAATATTTCACAAGTAATGGCCCTTTGTAAATTTGGGCATGTTTCCCTTGTGAACAAAATATCTCAAAAACTATTGAAGCTGGAGCCTTGAAACTTGATGAATAGATTGGTAGCGATGAGTAGATGACCTGATTATGCCCCCAGTTTCGAATGAAATTGATGGGGCATATTATTTTGCCTTCATTTGTCCATCCGACTGTTTGTCCGTTCATCAAGCTTTTTTTGTGCATGCCATTTCTTAAGAACCCTGCACACTAGGGTTTTGAAATTTTATATTTGGGTTCCCAATGAAAAAATAGCCGACCCGTATTTTGTTTCTTGTCTAGCATGTTTATTTAAAGTTATGCCCCTTTGAAAAAAATCAGAATTAAATCTTGTGAGCAAGATATCTTGAAAAGTATTTAAGCTGGGTTCTTGAAATTCGATACAGTGAGTGGGAATGATGTGTACATTACCCGATTATATTTTGAGAGAATTCCATGAAAATATTGATAAAAGTTAGGGCCCTTTGCAGTTCTGCTCATTTTTACCTTGTCAGCAAGATTTCTCGAAAAGCACTTAAGCTAGGGTCTTGAAATATTATATGCTGATTGGGGATGATGTGGAGATTACCTGGTTTGTTTTTTAGGGAATTCCATGAAAAATTGATGTAGTTATGGCCCGTTGTAGTTCTAGGCATTTTGACTTTTTTAGCAAGATATCTCAAAAAGTATTTAAGCTAGAGCCATGATATTTGGCTGATTGGGATTGAGGAGGAGATCACCTGAATAAATTTTGAACCAATTAAATGAAATGTTGGAGTTCTGGCTCTTCGCAATTTCTGGCCATTTAATGTCGTTGCTTTATTGTGTATAGCATAAGTTTAGAACCATGTATGCTAATGTTTTGAAATTTCATGTTTTGATTCCTCATGAAAAAATAGGTGATCCATATTTTTTTCTTATCCCAATCATCTCCTATTTTAGAGTTATTTCCCTTTGATAAAATAACATTGAAATCATATATTTGTACTGTTGTTACCGTCATGGCTAAGCAGTGTTGGAGTCAAACAGTGTTAGAGTCAGGCAGTTGGGGGCATAGTGTTTTACAAACACCAGCTCTAGTTATTTATTCTGTTTCTTCACTTTCATTCCTGTTCCTCTTTTTTTCCCTGTCCCTCTCTTTCATCTCTCCTACTATCTCTTCTATCTCTTTTCTCCTTCTCTGGGAGACAACACAAAATGACCCACAAGGGTTGACGTGTTGTTAAACCCCAAAACAATCAATCAATCACCAAATACTCCTCCTTAACAATTCCTCTGTGAATTGTTTTACTTTCTTTCCCTATGTTGATAAAAAGGAGTTAACCCTTGAAGCTCCATTTAAAACTGTTGCAGGCAGATGATTCACATGAAATGCAAGCCTTATCTTCTAAGATAATAAAAAGCAGAATATGTTAGAATGTCTACTGATGCTGTTATAGTTAAGGCTTTAAGGGTTAACCCTTAAAGCGCCAAGGAAAATTTGTAGCAGACGACATTCAAATATTTTTTTTTTTTTTTTTTTTTTTCATAGAAAACAAGTGTTGACATTTTATGTGAATCATCTGCCAAGCAGATGATTCACATAAAATGTTATCTGCCAAGCAGATGATTCACATGAAATCTCAAGACTTGTTTTCTCTGAAAAATAAAAAAATAAAAAAATTGTCAGCTGCCGCAGTTGTGATTGGTGCTTTAAGGGTAAACTTGTAGATCTTACCCTTTGTATTTGGACACCTCAACTCCCCACCATACTTGTTTTGAAATTTAAACATACAATTTACTACCCAATGTTAACTTGTTAACTAAAAATTACTGGATGAGTGGCAAACAGTGTAGACCTTGATGAGGTGCGGCATTCTGCACCATCTCATCTGGGTCTACATTGTTTGCTCAGGCCTGTGTGTCCAAATACATGGGGTAAACATGGTAGTCTGAAATCTTAGGATATTTATGGTAAAATTACTATTTTTAGCATTTAATTTTTAGTTTGACTACCATTTCTTATTCATACTGAGTGATCTAATATATATATACTGTTAAAGTAATTACGTAATTACCGTCAGTTGATTTTATGGCATCCTAACTCGATACTGTATTTATTCTAAAACATGAACAACTATATTTGACTGTTTGGTATTATCTAAAAGTACTAATAGAATGGCAAATAGTGAGGTCCTAAAACAGGTCCCTCCTTTAGGCTTTGGAAGCAGTTTCATCTATGTTTGCATTGTAAACTTGATCCCTGCTTAGGTAAATACGCTTTCTTCCAGTCAACGGATAATTTCAGTAAATGATTGAAACATTTCATCCCAGAGTTTCAGACATGGACTCTTCCATCTCTGAATTTGGACACAATCACTGTTGCAAATAGGGGTTTCAGTCAAAGATCAATAACAAAATGATAAACAGTGTAGATCCTGATGAGATTGCTCATGATTAGCCATCTCATCTGGATCTGTACTGTTTGCAAAGGTATCTGTATTGGTCTGTAGTGATGAAAGGGTTAAATTAATATATAAAAGATTTTTGCTTGTGTTTTTTTTTTTTATGAGAAAGAGTTTGTAAATAATTTTACTGTTATAATTAACCCTTGTCCTGCTGAATCCGGATATACCTTGCTTTTGCTAACAGTGTGGATCCAGATCTGTTGGCTTCTGAAGAAGCCAATTGATCTGGATCTACACTGTTTGTCCTTAAGTATGCAAGTTCATATCGAAAACCTGGATCAAGTTATCTGATTGGCTGATCGACACAGATGACTCTCATGGGTTGACATGTTGTTAAACCCAAGCTCATCATCATCTGATTAGCTGAAAATTAGAAGTGGGTGTGGCATCTTAATTTATTCAGCATGACAAGGGTTAATTAGTGGCTTTGTATTTGAGGCTGATAACATTACAAATTTTTCAGTATTATTTTGTTTGAAGACAAAATCAAGTTTGTTCTGTGGGGTTTTCTTCAATTATTTATGAAAGAATATTAGAGTTGACCATGAGATTTATTATAGGTGCACAATTAGTATAGCATCAAACCCTCTGTGTCTTTCTTTGTTTAAATGCAGACTTCTCTTTAAGGGACACACCAAAAATCTTTTGTAAGACAATATAAAGCATGGAATCAACTATTTTTAGCTGATCGAGATCATTCCCTTTATGAAATATATTCTAATTATAGCATACAATGAAAACTCAGGTGAGCAGTCCGCTTAGTGATCTTAAGTGCCTATATCACTCAGATTAGGCACTTATGCTTATAGCTTGTTTTTTTTTTTTTATTTTTATTTTTTGCAGTGCCTGCTTAAGCAATACTGTTTGTAAATTAATATTTATACCCTCACTTTGAAAAAGTAGGCTTAGAAAGGTATATTGCATTGTCCCTGTCCACCACGCAGTCATTTCATCAATATCATTCCATTGTTTCGCCATCATGTTACAATGACACATTACTATATGGGTATAATTAGATCCTCTGGCTGTCCTAGCTAAATGTCAATTTCAAATGACTTTTCTTATAATTGCTGACTCCTGTGGTTCTCTTTTTTGGTGGCAGTTTACCGCCGCCAAATTTACTATACGGAATTTTTACAATCCGTCTTCTCAAAATTGCAAACCTAATAACTTCCTAAAAAGTAGTTCCATACTGACGCTGATGTCACTTAATTCTGCATTCAAACATGTAAGCCTTCTACACTCTGATAATTATAAAGAGCGACCGAATATACAAAACAAAGAAAACTTCAAACTTTTGAAGAAATAATAATTTAATGAGGTTGAGCACAATCTCGGCGGACAAATATAAACAGAATAAACAATTAACTGGTTTCCTGTGTTCTATATGCGAAGTATTGAGCTATAGGGTGAGGGAACCAGTCACAATAAACAAACGGTGGAACTTGATTCAGCCTCCAGAACCTTCTGAGGCAGAGAATTTGAAAATTGATGCAAAAAATTATCCCAAAGTCTCCGAAAGTGTATCAAAGAAACGTATAAATATGTGATAAAACATCAGCAGTTTTTTTTTGGCTGTTCACCATAAACAGTTTCGGCCAAGTCACTTCGCATGAATATTTTTTACTATATTAACATTTTGCTTGCTGGGTAAAAATTCAGTTGAAATATTTTTCTCATTTTTCCAAGAAAGTAGGATCTGATACATCATGCAAATTGTCTCATGAGAAGACAATTTGCATGAAGTGTCAGATCCTATTTTCTAGGAAAAATAAGAAAAATATCTCCACTTTGTCGTCTACTGAATCTGCCTGTAGTGTGATAAGAGTGAATTGTTGAATTGTGGGGTTTGTCTGAATTCTGAACAGAAGAAGCATTTCTTTTTATGGAATTGTTTAAAAGCTCAGATATGGTTTAGGAAGTTTTGTATTGAACTACCCTCTGAAAAGTGGCAGAATCTTACTTTCTGTTAGCACATTAGAGAGGCCGCAAAGTTGAAATTTAAACTTTAATCTGCAGACTTTCCCTAAAAAATTAAATATCTTTTCTTATTTTCAATGATGCCGCAAGATAAAGCATTTAGCATTAATTGATATTGGTATGATGATTTGTTGGCAGCAAGATTCATTTCTGCCTGAATACTTGACAAAATGTACTGTCAAAGCTGTTATCATGGGCCTTTTGGCATTTACTTAGGTAATCAACAGGATCTAAAATAAACAGTGTCAGGAATGATTAAGGTTTGCTGACAAATAACTAAAGAGCTATGGCAAGGACAAAAATAGATAATAATGCATGTGCATATATTGATGCTGGTTTGTGATATGTTGGCAGCAACATGTCATTTCCTAATGCAGACGAGACCAAAGTTATTGTCAGAGCTATTATGATGGGCCTTGTGGCATTTGCTTAGGTAATCAGCAGGCTCTTAAACAGCACCAGGAATGGTTTAGGTTTGCTGTTAGGTAATTAAAGAGCTGTGGCAAGGAGAACAATAGGTAACAAAGCATGTTGAATTTATTGATGTTGGTTGATGATGTGTTGGCAGCAACATGTCATTTTGGCTTGGAGACCAGATAAAATGTATTGTCAAAGCTATTATTGCTGGCTTTGTGGCATTTGCTTAGGTAATCAACAGGCTTTTAAATACACAGTGTCAGGAATTATTCAAGCTTGCTATTAGGTAACAAGATGGATGTGGTAAAGGGTAAAGTAGATAATTAAGCATATTGCATTTATTGATGCTGGTCTGATGGTATGTTGTTAGCAACATCTCATTTCTGGAAACCTGACAAAATGTATTGTCAAAGCTATTATCTTGGGCTTTGTGGCATCTGCTTAGGTATAGGTAATCAACAGATTCTTAAATAATCATTGTCAGGAAAGGTTTAGGTTGCATGTTGGATTTATTGATATTAGACTGATGCTGGAAGAAGTTCAGGGAGCTGCTACCAGCTCTCTTCCTGCCACATCTCTTTCAAGACGGGTGGCTGTGTGTACAGCTCGTGTGCAAAGCGCAATGCTCCATGCCAGTGAGACTTGGCCATTGACAAAGCCAAACCTCCAGCATCTGCAGGCGAATGACAGAGGCAATGATCAGACAGATCTGCAATGTCGGGCCGCAAGACATTGTCACCACCAGGTCCAATGAGCTACTTTTGCGGCTTGGTATTGAGGATCTGGACCTCATTCTGAAGGAGAGAAGGCTCCGCTGGTATGGACATGTGGAACGCTTCAACGATGCAGTCAAGACAGCCTTTCACATACAGGTTGAAGGAAAGTGTGGGCCTTGGAGGCCCAAGATGACATTGAAGCAGCTGACAGAGAAGGATTGCAGAGAGTGGAAGCTCTCGGCTAACGACCCTCATGATAGACATACCTGGAGATCTGGGGTGAGATCTGCCATGTGTGCAGCAAGCCAGCTGTCTGGAAAGGGGCTCACTGATGTGGATGTTGCCCCTGTACCGGCACGTTAATCAAAAGTCCGATTTTGATCATGAAATATTTTCTACGGTAGGGCAGTTGTCAGTTTCTGGCGAAAGAATGTGCTCAATACTGGCTAACCGCTTAGAGGATTAAGCCTGCCCAGTAACCATGTGGTTAGGTAAACTGACGGCACTTGACATGACCCCATTAGGTTGACTGGGCCGTAAAACCTCAACAAAAACAAACAAACAGACAAAAGTCCGATTATGATTATGATATTATGATGCTATGTTGGCAGCAAATGTCTTGCTGCCCAGAGACCTGAACCCAGTGGTTCAAAACTAACGAAGTCATTAATTAATGTATTTTTAAAACTTTGATCATTAAATATGGCTTATATATTTTTTGCTTCTTTAGTGATCTAGAGGAATAGCATTATTCCCAGAGGACTGCAGAAGCATCTTTGTGGCCAGATGGTTAGCGCTCTGGACATAGAATCATGAAGTCCAGGGTTCAAATCATGCTGGAGGTAAAATTCAGTCATAACTGTAAGGGGCTTCATTAAACATCACACTTCCGTCATCTTGATATTTCTTAGTAATGTTGAAAGGGACATAAAATATGAAACCATCATCATCATCATAGAGGACTGTCTATTTCAGCGTGTAATGCAAGATACGGAGGGTAACAGTCTGCCTAGAAAAGTACTTCAGGTCAGGCATCAATGGACTTCCTAAGGAGGAGTGTGACGATAATTCTGGAATAATTTTCTTCAGTTCTCTCCGACTATATATATATATTGTCGCTACTGACTATAAGATATGTCACAGGACCGCATAGCTTGCCTGAATTATGCTTTGCCTCTAAAAACTTTACCCAAAAACTTGAACATAATTTTTTTGAAAGTACCTGACCTTGACCTCAAGATCACTCATGTGGGCTGGGTTGGTACATCAGACCAGTATTGAACATCAGGGCAAGTATGAACTACTTCCCAACAGAGGTTCAGGAGATACAACTTTTTAAAAACTTCACAAACAAAAAAAAACAAAAAAAAAATAACACTGGTGCATGGTGACTGCTATTGCTCTACTTGTACTTTCTTACAGGTGAGCTGAAAAGTGGACCATATTTCTGATGAGTATGCTTAACCCTTGTCCTGCTGAACAGGGATATACCCTGCCTTTGCAAACAGTGTAGATCCTGATCTGTTGGCTTCAGAAGAAGCCAACAGATCTGGATCTGCACTGTTTGCCATCAGGTATGTGAATTTATAGCAACAATCCAAATCGAGTAATCTGATTGGCTGAAAATCAGAAGTTGGCATGGCATCTTAATTTATTCAGCAGGACAAGGGTTAACATACTTTTCAGGGAAGAGTAAAAATATAAGAATCCATCATGAGTGTTCATGCAGGATAGGGAAATCTCGCCCGAGGGTAGAAATTTCAGCAAGGGACGAGGCTTGCCAAGTCCCTGGTTGAAATTCCTACCCTGAGGGTGAGATTTCCCTATCCTGCATGGACTGGCTCATGATGGATTCTTTTCCTCCCACATTTAACTCTTTGCATGCTGGGTAATTTTGCATGCTTTTTTGTTTTCTGTGGATTTTGTTTTTAAAAAAATTAAGTTTTTCAAAAAAATCTTTCAGGAATACCATCAGAGTGTCAAACAGTTTGGTTCCAGATCAGGGCTGACAAAACATCGGGCCTGATCTGGATCCAAACTGTTCGCAAAGGTTATCGGCAGTCGACATAAGTTTCCATTAGCGGGGAAAGAGTTAAGTGGATTGTTCCTAAAAGTCACATGGTGATGTGAGATAGAAGTTTCTCACATGGGCAAAAAGTCTATCTCACATAGGCAAAGTTGGGAGAAAAAATTATTCCAGAATTATTAATACACTAACTTAACCCTTGTCCTGCTGAACCCGGATTTACCCTGCCTTTGCAAACAGTGTAGATCCAGATCAGTTGGCTTCTGAAGAAGCCAACTGATCTGGCTCTGCACTGTTTGCCATTAAGTATGTGAATCCATATCAACAAACTTGATCAAGTAGTCTGATTGGCTGAAAATTAGAAATGGGTGTGGCTTCTTAATTTATTCAGCAGGACAAGGGTTAACAAGTCCTCTGGGCATTATGGGTATGGTTAATTATGTAAACAAAGATTGAGGGTCCTAGGAAAACACTTGGGTTTTAGACTTAGTATATGCACTGTAAGTTTGGGAAAAGGTGAACATGTTACCCAGTTGTGTTTACCCTAAATATTTAGATAGGTATATTTGAGCAAACAATGTACACCTAGTACAAACTGCTTTGAATGCAGCAGTTCGATCTGGCTGCACTGCCTGCCATTTAGCGAGCACTTTTTAAGACCAATGACCTGGTAGCCAAACCTACTTGTTCCAAATTAACCCTTAAAGTGCCATTTACAACTGCAGCAGCTGACATTTTTTTATTTTTATTTTGTTAATTTTTCAGAGAAATAGTCTTGACATTTCATGTGAATTGTCTGCTTAGCAGACGAGTCACGTGAAATGTCAAGACTTGTTTTCTCTGAAAAAAAAAATAAAAAAATTTTTGTATGTTACAAATTTTGCTTGGCGCTTTAAGGGTTAAGGATAACTCTTATAAGGAGTTCTCAAGGCTCTGGAAAAGGCATTTTTTTTTTCAACCAAAAGTGTTTATATTTTTCTTATTTCTTCACAAAAATACATGTTATGGTACTTATTAACCCGTTGTAGTCTGGAGACCCCTAAAATGGTATTTGGCAAACAGTGCAGACCCAGATCTCCACTGTTTGCAAATAATTCAGCCATTTTTCTCTAGGAATATCCAAATCTCATAGCCGGACATACCTAGAATTGAAATTGGACTTTTCCAATATAAATGTGGGTGAGTCTATTCAGTCTACAATGGGTTAAAAGTGCATCAGCTTGTAATGAGTAACCCACACCATTTGTTTTCATGAAGAAATAAAATATTTACATTGATGCCAGTTCATCTAAAGTTATAGTATCTAAAGCTGTGGTATCAAAAGCAGTGGTATCTAAATATTTAGGAAATGTTGGCACAGTATCTAGGGTTCTGTAATACTGTAAAAGTTTTAGGAATTGCATGAATTTGGACATCCTTGATTATTGGAAAAAAATACTTCTAAAAGTATTTGGACACCCTTAATTATGGGACACCCTTAGTTATTGGAAAAATAGTACTGTAAGTATTGAGAAACCCTTATTTATGGGATAGTTATTGGAAAAAATACTACTGTAGGTATCCTCATAGGTATTGGGACACCTTTGATTATATGACACCTTTAGTTATGGACAAATACCACTATTAGTATTGGGACAACCTTTATTATGGGACATCTTGGTTATTGGAAAAATACCACTGTAAGTATTTGGACACTCTTAATTATGGGACTCCCTGAATTATTAGAGAACTATCATTGTTGGACACCCTGAATTATTTGAAAAATACCATTGTAAGTATTAGGACACTCTTAATTATGGGACATGCTTAGTTATTGGAAAATACTGTTGTAAGAATTGGGACACCCTTAATTAATGGACACCGTAGTTACAGGAAAAATTCTACTGTAAGTACTCAGACACCCTTAATTATTGAAAAATCATATTGTAAATATTTCTGTACACTTAGTTGAAAATAAATATTTCGGATACTTTTAGTTATTGGAAGAAAAAGTGCCACCGTTTGTGCTGGGACAGATACTGTTAGTATTGACACATCCTCAGTTATCAGACACTCTTAGTTATTGTAAATATTGGGACACCTTTAATTATATGTGACACCCTTAGTTATTGACAAATACCCTTAGTTATTGGGAAAATCCTACAGAAGTATTGGGACACACTTAATTATGGGACACCTTTAGTTATTGAAAAAATACTACTGTAAGTATTGGCACACCCTTAGTTATTGGATAAATTCTACTGTAAGTATTAGGACACCCTTAGTTATTTACTTTGTAAATTACTTTGTAAATTACTTTGTAAATTGGTGTACATTTAGTTGAAAAATAATATTTGGGACACATTTAGTTATTGGGAGAAAAAACACCACTGTTTGTGCTATGACACCGCTAATTATTTGCAAAGTAACACTGTATGAGTATATATTGGGACGCCCTTAATTATTTGAAAAAATTAGCTGTACATATTTTGTTAAGTAACACACTAAGTTTGTGGCTACCCTTAATTATTTGTAAAGGAATACTGTATGTATTGGGACAACCTTAATTACTAATAAAGTAATACTTTATTGGAATAACTATTTATTTGAAATCTTAACCCTGTAAATATGGGGGCACCTTTAATAATTAGAAAATGGCACTGTTGGTATTGCAACACATTAATTTACTTGAATAATAAAAATATGAATATTGTGACACCTTAAAGTATTTGAAAAATAACATAGTTAACTTTGGGACTTCCTTAAAAATGAATTATCCCAGTTCAGTATAAATGATTTCAGAATGTGGCTCTTTGCTCTGATTTTCATCTTTGGTTTAACAGGCCTCCAGTCAGTGTTTCCAGCTATATTGGGCTATCTCCCAAACAGATGAAGAATGAAAAGGAATAAAGAAGGGGTATGGGGTGGGTGAGGCCCACATTAAAAGCTGCTAAAAGTGCAACAGCTTTTTGCCCTACCTTTGTTCAAGATTACAAGATGTGTCATCATATTACAAGCAACTGCAGCATGTTGCCCTGCTCTGTTTGCCCTTTCATTGCACTTAATGGCATTGATACAACTGTCAAATTTGTTTCATCCCCTTTCTAAAAAGTGGTCAGCCCAAAAGTAAAAGGAAAGAATTTGCTCTATTTGCAAATAGACCTGTCAACCAAATGTGATGTCATACTAGCTAGTCCAGCATAAACCAATCAAAGCTCTTATCAGAGTGCTTTACTCAACCAAAGCTGGACACCAAATGCCCAGGTATTGGTAATGTGACCTGTTATAATCCTTGTCCTGTCTTGAAATAAATACTGAGAATGACATGACTGATTCCAGGTAGTTCCACAAGTGTGGACACATCTTAACCCTGGTCCTGCTGAACCTGGATATTTCCTGCCTTTGCAAACAGTGTAGATCCAGATCAGTTGGCTTCCAGCTGATCTGGATCTGCACTGTTTGTCATTAAGTATGTGAATTTGTATCAATAACCTGGATCAAGTAATCTGATTGGCTAAAAATTGCAAGTGGACATGGCATCATAAATTATTCAGCATGGCAAGGGTTAGTAAGCTGTACATATATCTTATTTCAAATCTCAATAATATTCATAAAATATTTAATAATGGCACAAATTCTAAAATGGTTTAAAGAAAATTTAATTCCACACAAGCCATGCTGTTTCAACTCTGGAGGTTTTCTTTTATACCATTTTGTAATGCTTGGCAGTTTTGCATCAAAGCTTTGCATAAAGCTTTTCTTTTTTGGTATTTCAGAAAGTTTTCCTTTGATGTTGAAATTTTATAACCATTTGGTTAAATTTTTGTGTTGTTTCCTTACATTTTTGAAAGTGTTCTGTAATGTTGTTTATATGTGGTTATATATGCTTGAAAGAAACAGGCCAGTTGACAAGAACCTGCTATTTCCTGAAGACCTGAGGTCAAGGTCACATGCTTAGATATTTTATTAACATTTGTATCAAAGTTTTGCAGTGTTTGTTTTGATGATAGCCCCGCTTTGAAAAAGTGGGGCTATACTGAATTTGCCATGTCCTTCCGTCATTCTGTGACCGCCATCATTCCGTAATTCCGTGAATCCGTGACTGCGAAATTAAAATGCATTTTGCTTAATAACTTTTATGTTTGTGGTCCTACTTCAATGAAACTTATACTACACTTGGTCTTGGAGGTAAGTAAGGTGTAGTCGCAGAAAAGTGGCCAAGGGCCCATAACTCTTGGAGTTTTGTCCCTTGGTAGGTTTTCAAAATTTAAAATGCATTTTGCTTAATAACTTTTATGTTTGTGTTCCTACTTCGATGAAACTAATACCACACTTGGTCTCTGAGGTAAGGAAAGTGTAATGGCAGAATGGTGGCCAAGGGCCTATAACTCTGAGTTCTGTCCCTTGATTTTCAAATTTTGCCATTCTTGAAAATTTAACAGATTTCTACTGAACTGTGAAACCTAGAAAGCTGAAAGTTCGTATAAACATGGACAATGACTTGGTGTATAGTGTGTACTGGAATAGGGGCCAGTGGTCCATAACTCTTGGAGTTATGTCCCTTGGTAGGTTTTTTTTTTTTTTTTAAAAATTAAAATGCATTTTGCTCAATAACTTTTATGTTTGTGGTCCTACTGTGATGAAACTTATACAACACTTGGTCTCTAAGGTAAGGGAGGTGTAGTGGCAGAATGGTGGCCAATGGCCCATAACTCTTGGAGTTCATAGGTTTTCAAATTTTGCCATTCTTGAAAATTTTCATAACAGACTTCTCAGGAACTATGAAAGCTAGAAAGCTGAAAGCTCGTATAAACATGGACAATGACTGGATGTATTGTGTTTACCTAAATAGGGGCCAAGGATCCATAACTCTTGGAGTTATGTCCCTTTGTAGGTTTTTAGTAACTTATGGTCCTACTTCAGTGAAATTTATACCACACTTTGTCTCTAAGGTAAGGAAGGTGTAGTGGCAGAATGGTGGCCAAGGGCCCATAACTATTGGAGTTATGTCCCTTCATAGGTTTTCAAATTTTGCCATTCTGGAAACTTTTCGTAACATATTTCTAGGGAACTATGAAAGCTAGAAAGTTGAAAGCTCGTATCAACACTAGATAATGACTGGATGTATCTTGTATACTGTAATAGGGGCCAAGGGTCCATAACTCTTGGAGTTATGTCCCTTGGTAGGGTTTCAGAAAATTAAAATGCATTTTGCTCAGTAACTTTTATGTTTGTGGTCCTACTTCCATGGAACTTATATCACACTTGAGGGATTTGGAAAAGTGCTACATGCATGTACAGTGTGTTGATGTATCCTGTATTCAGGAATCAGGGCCAAGGGCCCATAACTCATGGGTTAAAATTCCTTGATAGGTTTTAGGATGCCGTGTTACCATGTCCTACAGTAGTGTTACCTGGTAAGGATGAATTCAAAATATTTCAACACTATATGCATTTCTCCTCCCGGGCTATAGTCAGATTCTCTGACAGCTGTAGTTTTATTTCTAAAAGTTTTCTGTTAAGTTTTGATATGTGCTTAGTATTTACTACTTGAAGATTGGTTGACATCAGCTTGCTTTTCCTGAAGACCATACATCAAGGTCACATGCTTAGAAATTTTGTTAACATTTGCCTTAAAGTTTTGTATGAAGCTCTTTCGCTTTAATTATATTTCTGAAAGTTTTTGCTTAAAGTTGTTTATATGTGGTTAGTATTTCTACTGGATAGACATTTGTCAGCTGACATCATCTTCCTGCTGTTGGAGGTCAAAGGTCAAAGTCACAAATTTTGTCATTTTTATTAACTTTTGCAATGTTTGCTTTGATTGTATTTCTAAAAGTTTATTATAGTCTCTCAGCGCTATGGGTAAAAATTTTAGCAGATGACATTTTGATTTTTTTTTTTTTTTTTTTTTTTTTCCAAGAAAACAGGTTTTGATGCTTCATGCAAATTGTCTCCTTAGGACAATTTGCAAGACTTGTCATAGCCTGTTTTCTGGAAAAAATAAGATAAAAATAATAAGTTTGCAGTCTGCTGAATTTGTCCAGATAGTGGTAAAGGTTAAGTTGTTGATATGTGGTTAATATTACAACTTGACGGAAACAGGTTAGTTGACATCAGCTTCTGCTCCTGAAGACCCTAGGTCAAGGTCACAGACTTTGATATTTTGTAAACATTTGCTTCAAAGGTTTATGTGAAGAGTTGTTGCTTTGCTTATATTTCTGACAATTTTCTCTTGAAGTTGTTTGTATGTTTTTTGAATTTATTCGTATGTTTTTAGTAATAGTCAATACAGGTCAATTTACATCATCTTTCTGATGCTTAAGACCAAAGGTCAAGGTCACAGACTTTGAAATTTTATTAAAATTTGCATCAAAGTTTTGCTTTGTATTCTTTTCTTATAGTTACGGTAAATATGTTGTTGTTAAAAAATTTCTTATTCATTACAAATATATGGATGTGCTTTTTGGTGTCATTACAATCAACTTCTATATAGTTACGGTAAATATGTTGTTATTAAAAAATTTCTTATTCATTACAAATATATGAATGTGTTTTTTGGTGTCATTACAATCAACTTGTAAGACATTTCTGTTCGAAGACTATCTGAACCCTTAAAGTGCCAAGCAAAATTTGTAGCAGACGACATTTTATTTTTATTTTTTTTTATTTTTCAAAGAAAACAAGTCTTGATATTTCATGTGAATCGTCTGCCAAGCAGACAATTCACATGAAATATCAAGACTTGTTTTCTTTGAAAAATTAAAAAAAAAATATTTCAAAATATCGTCTGTTGCAGTTGTGATTGACGCTTTAAGGGTTAATTACTTTGAATGTTGGTACATCTTCCCTCCTTACCATACTTGTCCTAATTTTTTACTACCTTTTGATATGTCTAAAAACTGCTAGATCAATGGCAAACAGTGCAGACCCTGATCAGATGCTGCATTCAGCAGCATCTGATCTGGGTCTACACAGTTTGTTAGGCTTATCTGTTTGACTACTTAGGGTAAGTATTGGGATCAAGATTTATGTCCCCAACCTTTGGGAGTGTGGGACCTATTGATTTTAGTGTGGATCCTGTTGGCATTGGTGTCAGCATGACACTTTCTTGTCTGTATATTTTGTGAACCAGTGGTTGGATTCTTACCAAATTTTCATGGATATATGATTGGGATACAACAAAGAACTAGTTAGATTTTGGTGTCCTTGACCTAATTTTCAAGGTCACAGCAGTAGAAAAACTGAAAATTCACGGTTGGGGGACATCTGTTTTCTTTGAAAACACTGTTACTAGGTAATATCTGAA
Source organism: Anodontia alba (assembly GCA_964016985.1). Classification (NCBI taxonomy): domain Eukaryota; kingdom Metazoa; phylum Mollusca; class Bivalvia; order Lucinida; family Lucinidae; genus Anodontia; species Anodontia alba. Next base: position 52,770,227 of record OZ024835.1, read on the forward strand.
TGATCTGCTTGCTGGTTGGTGCATACTTATTTCCTGTATGAAAAAGAGGAGGCCAGAGGCTCTGGTCAGATCAGTAGGTCACTCTCTGTCACTCCAGGCAGGGTAAGTGGAGCTCTACACAGGCCTCCTATTGAAACCTATAAAACCTAATAAAAGCCTGTAATTTTGTGTCAATCTGTGTAAAAACCTATATAACCTATATCTTGCTCATAAAACCTATAAAACCCATTATTTTCATACAAAAACCTATATGTTTTTAGCAGTGTAATGAGAAAATAACTGTTAAGATAAGTTATGAAACGATTTTATGCTCTACTCTGATTATATCTTCCTCAACCATGGAGATACACAGTTCTGCACACGGATGGGAAACCAGCCCAGACATGCTTACATTTGTCTCAGAGAGGCCTTGCGCATAGACCTTTCAAGGTATAACAGACATTTCAATTATGGATTGCAGTTTAATACAAAATAGCTTGAAGCCTGATTGATATAGAAGAACCTTTATTTAACCTAATTTTTGTTGAAAAACCTGTAAAAACATATTTTGGGTAAAAAGAACTTATATAAAAACCAATATTTTCCAAGTGGGCCACTAGGAGGTCTGTCTATAGCCTAGGCCTGTAAGATTGTAACTGAACAAAACCTGCAAATCTGGATGTGTCTGTCTCATAGATATTAAGCCTGTTTCTACAGCCGAGATAGATCCCAGCTAGCATTCTATATAAATCTCTTGCGGGCCGTTATCGGCCAGTCAGCTACCCTGACTGGCCGATAATGGCACGCTATAGATTTATATAGAATGCTTACTGGGATGTGAGTCAGCAGCCCAAAAGGCTCTTTGACTGTGTTGTGGAATGCAGACACAAAAGATGTCATGGCCATCCATGGCATCTTGGCTTAGCTCTGCACATGTTGACTGTGGTGTCTGTGGATACATTTAAGTACAGATGAGAGAGTAAGGTAGACACTAAATACCTTTCTTTATAATCCAATTTTGAGTACAGATCATCTCAGTCATCAGCTTGTAAATGTCACAGATACACGTAAAAGTTCTGTGGCAATGGGCAGTTGGCAAAACAACAGGTGAAGGTACACTGCAGACTTGCCAACAGAAAGCTTGCCGTAAACATTGTCAGCTTTATCGCACCCTGAATAGTGGGGGTGGTCGGGTGTGGCGAAGGGGCAACCAACTGATATTGGCTTACAGTTGGGCAAGGCCTGCTGTCCTTGTAGCAGGTAAGGGTAGAGGGGGAAAGCTTTTATGCCCCTGCCATTTTCAAAGGGGGTGCATATAGTATCGCCGCTGTCTGTACATACGTCCGTCCCATCCAGTACATAACACAAATGGTTTCGGTTTGATATCTTTTGAAAAGATTAGTGTATTGGATTCAAATTTTATACACAGGTATATAATCATAAAATGTAGGTCAAGTTCGATTTTTATGGGAGTTATGGTCCTTTTTCAACTTTGAAAAATGGTTTCTGTTCAATATCTTTTGAAAACATTAGTGTATTGGATTCATATTTAATACACAGGTATATAATCATAAAATATAGGTCAAGCTATATTTAGGGTAAAATCTGCCAATTATTATGAGAGTTATGGCCCTTTTTCAAACATTTTTTGCAAAATGCCTGCGTGTGGGTGAGGATGGCCCTTGGGCGGGGTCATCTGTGTCATATTGACACATTTCTAGTTATTTCTTCTGTTTTTTCACTTTCATTCATGTTCCTCTTCCCTGTCCTTCTCTTTCATCTCCTCTGCTATTCTATCTTTTTCCTGCCTTTCTCTGGGAGAAGACACAAAATGACCCACAAGGGTTGACGTGTCATTAAACCCCAACACAATCAAAACCCTGGCTAGTTGGTGTCCGATCATCCAGATTAGCTAAACCAGTGCAATCCGTCAGTATGGATGATTAGAAAATCACTGAGTTCAGGGATGCATCCTTTATTGACCGGTAGGCTGATTGATCACAAAGGAACAGAAAATGCAAACCATTTCTTAAGTATGGCCCCAGAGATTATAAAACTTTTTTCATGCTCAGCTCAGCTGAGCATGAAATTTATCATGCAAATAAATCTCAAATTACTACCAGCTGCAAATTCTTTCTTGCTAAACATAGCTGAGCATGAAAATTTCTCTACTAATAAATATGAAAATGCCAATTATTGTTGGCATTTTCATATTTATTAGCGGAGAAAATTTCATGCTCAGCAACACAGCTGAGCATGAAAATTTCTCTACTAATAAATATGAAAATGCCAACTATTGCAGACATTTTCATATTTATTAGCAGAGAAAATTTCATGCTCAGCTGAGTTGCGCATGAAAATTTTTTCATAACCTCAGGGCCGGGTCTGTTTTAAGGAGTATGTAACCTTCATTTGTCCAAGCCAACTTACATCTTTGTGCCATCCAATCAGGGTGTACTTGATAGACTTTTTAAAGTCTTCAAAGTTAAAAAATAATTCATTCTGAGTACTCGTGATATCTGGAACTGTTGCAGCAGTGCTTTGGTTTCTGGTGTATTGCTTTGCATGCTGGGTAAAAAATTTCAGTAGACAACATTTTGAAATATTTATTTTTCCCAGGAAATATGGTTTGACAGCTCCTGCAGATAGCCCCTTTCTTGGAAAAATAAGAAAATACAGTATGACCAATTCGTTGTCTGCTGAATTTGCCCAGAGAATGCTAAAGGTCAGCTTTTGGATAAATGGGTTGGAGAAAAATGGAAATGAGCAGAGAGGATATTGTACAGAACTGATTGTAGTCTAGAAGGGATGTTTGGGCTATTAGGTGCAAACATTGTTGTACTGTGGGGAATATGTTTTCTGTATTCAACCTAATTACCACACATAACCCTATCAGCACACATTTGAGCAATTATTTCATTTTCAGATTACTGGTCTTGTACTTCTATCTACTTCTTTATAAAAGCATATGTTGAGGCAATTTAACCCTTCTCTTGCTGAACATGACATGCCCTGTCTTAGCAAACAGTGTAGATCCAGATCAGAAGCCAACTGATCCAGTTCTGCACTGCTTGTCATTAAATATGTGAATTTCTATCAAAACCCTGGATCAAGTAATCTGATTGGCTGGAAATTAGAAGTGACAGTGGCATCTTAATTTATTCAGCAAGGCAAGGGTTAAATGAGCACCAACAACATAATGCTTTTTTATAAAGAAAATCAGAAAATGGTATTGCATAAGCATCATTCAATATTCACGAAGTTCTCTGGTGCTCTTAAGCATCCAGGTGGCTGAGTGGCTAGCGCCTCCGACTTCAGATCATGCAGTCGCTGGTTCGAATCCCACTAGGGGCAGAATTCAGCTCATAACTGTACAGAGCCTTTCATTATCATCTTTCCATTGCCTCAATATGATTTAAATAATGTTGAAAGGGACGTAAAAAACACCAAACCATCATTGTCTGCTGAGCTTTCTCTTAAGTGTACCTTTAGTAGATGGTTATTTTATACTACAGTAAATGTCCTAAACTTTTGTACACCAAAGTGTCTGACAAAATGACATATGCAAACTGTGTAGACCCAGATCAGACTGCTCCTGAAGGAGCAGTCTGATCAGGGTCTACACTGTTTGCCAATCCACAAATTATTTTAAGAAAAAACTGCATAAAAGGTAAAATTTAGGCAAAAAATATATCAAAAGAAATGTTCAAATTTTTAGGACATTTTAATACCCTACAATTTTTTTTCCAGTAATTTTGAAAAACCTAAGCCTACAGTGTGGAAATTAGGTTGAATACGGTATATTGTATGTGCTGAGCAAAGACCCATATCAGACTGTACACTAGGGGTACAGTGCAAATCAACAAAACAAAAATATCTAACTATTGTGTTAATATTTACTAGTGATCAATTTTCTTGTAGGCCAACCAAACTGATTTTTCACTTAAGCTTTTTACTTTTATTATTTATAAATGTATGTTGACTGTGTAAATAGGTAAAACAGGTATTACCTGTAAAGGTGAGCTGATTGCTGTTTCACGTGGAATAAAGGTTGTTTTTTTTTACGGACATGCCTAGATTGTACAGTGGACATATCCTAAGGAACTTTAAGTATAAAGCACAATGAGACAAGACTGATTGATCCATTTCACCGCAACACTTTTGGCTCAGGTGAGATATCGATCACTAATAATGCCTGATAGATGCTGAAAAGATATTAATAGAATATACTTAAGTAGTGACCAATGAAGACAATTGGCTCTCCTGCATTTAATATACAGTTTACTCTCAGATTGGGTACCTTTCCGCAGCTCAAAATAGACGGTACAATGTACTGTATTTACCCTTAATCCTTGAAAATAAGGCTTGAAAAGTTTCATGCCTTATTCTCTCTTAAAAGTACGTCAAAAAAATGCAAAACTATAGCAGATGATATGCTTAAATATTTTTTCAAAGTAGTAAAGCTTAACATTTCAAGCAGATAATTCACTTGAAATGTCAAGTGTTAATTTCTCTGAAAATACTTAGAAAAATGCAGAATTGTAGCAAATGACATGCTTAAATATTTATTTTATTTCAAAGAAGTAAAGTTTAACAGTTCACATGAATTGTCTGTCAGGCAGACAATTCACATGAAATGCCAAGTATATATTTTTCTGAAAATTTCCTTTTAAAAAAGCAAAATTATTGTAGATGACATTCTCAAATATTAGAAGATTTGTTCAGTTCTATTTTTACTGCCAGGGTTTTAGAGTATTTGCAGTATAAGTAATTAGGTACATCAAACTAGTTTGATCCAGATCAGAATTGGTCACATTTTAGCCAGCACTTTTTAGACCCATCACCAGGGCCGAGTTGTTCAAAGCATCGTTAGCTTAAAGAGCTCATTAAAGACAAACTTGTTAACTGTTGTAGCTGAGGTATTTTCAAATACATTGATATTTTTTGCTGCAAAAATGTGAGTAGCTTTTGCAATGCAAAAGCTACTCACATTTTTTCAGAAAAAATATGTATCAATGTATTTGCCATATTTCAAGATAGAAATTTTAATCTAACCTCAGCTAACAATTTCACATATAGTTTTGGCTAGTCCCTAACTTACATGTACATTCTTAAACACATACTCTGTGTCATCATGCCATAGGAAAGGCATCATCAAGGAACAGGCAGATGAAAACTTGCTAGCTTATTCTTGCTGATGATTAACCCTCGTCCTGCTGGACCAGGATATGCCCAGTCTTTGCAAACAGTGCAGATCCAGATCAATTGGCTTCTGAAGAAGCCAACTGATCTGGATCTGCACTGATTGTCAGTCAGTATGTGAATTTGTATCAGTAATCTACATCAAGTAATCTAATTGGCGAAAATTATAAGTGGGCATGGCATCTTAAATCATTCAGCATGACAAGGGTTGACATTGCTAGTTGTCCATGCACTCTACAATGTCCATGGATTCTGCTAGTAGATCAGTGAAGGTCCTGATATAGTAAGTGAAGAAGCATAGTCTGACTGCCACCTTTACTGTCAGCGTATGCTAGAAGATGTTTTCTCATGATATTTCTCAGATATTGTTTTTCTTGAATTTGTTACAGATTACTTTGTTCTTTAAGTGAAGCTTATTGTATTGTTGTGAAAGTTAAAAAATATTCTTTCTTTGTTTCATTCTAGAAAATGAAATATTACTCTGCTTGATTTCAGAAATATAGTACCTACATGTATAAGGGTTTAAATGGAAAGAGACACTTCATCATATAGCTAATATTTGAAAATCACAATATTGTAGATAAAAGTTTTTGTAATATTTACCTTAAGTATTCTGGCAAACAGGCCTGAGCAAACAGTGTAGACTCAGATCAGACACTGCAGACTTCAGCATCTGATCAAGTTCAACACTATTTGCCATGCATGCAGCAGGTTTTTAGAAACATCAAGAGATAGATAAATGTCTATATAATTAAGGTAAATATAGTAAACCATTTGAGTCAGTGCACCACAAAACATACCACAGTCGAACTTCGTTGACTCGAATATCTTTGGGACCATGGAAATTTGTATGAGACATAAGTAGTTTGAGCCACTGAGGGTTAATCATAGCACCAGGTTAAGAACCAAATGGTGGTAATTTAGGGAAGAATTTTTGATCTTCTATACAAAAATGGTGACGTCAATGAGTTGATTCTAATGGGTACACAACATACGATTTCATGATAAGAAAATTTCACATAAAAAGTCCTAAACATTTGTTTTCTTGAGCTATTGGAAAAATTTCATAGGGACTCAAAAACGAATTCGAATCAGCATTGGTAAACGAGCCATAGGTGTTCAAGCTATTGAGGTTCAGCTGTATGACGTGTGACCAGAAACGGCTCAGATCAGCGCACATCAACTCAGTGTGGCAAGGTTTCTCGTTTATGCATCTTGAATAGTCTAAAGGCTGTAGAAGGTACATGCCATCAGCAAAGACTCTGATCAGACTGTGCAGATATACAGGCTGATCTGTCTTTGCTGGTCGCACAGGCCTTATTGTAGGTTTTGTGCACTAGCTCAATTCATTTACAAAGTTCACATAAATTTTAGTGTGCATTTTCCATTAAGTCAAATGAAATGTTTAAAGCACGCGTTACATTATCAGTTGTTCTTCACCAGTCTGTTATCAGCAGTACCAAAGCATAGTCAGTTTACTGTTTCTGGGAACAAAGAAAAATATTTCAAAATATCATCTGCTGGTGTTTTTACCCAGCGTACTTTGTGTTAATTTGAGATCTTCTTATCTACAGGTGAAGCCTATGAGTTGGACCGAGGTGCAAGGTTGGTCGGGAAAAGGAGGATCATTCCTGGGAACCAAAAAGTAAGTCTTAACCCTTGTCCTGCTGAATAAATTAAGATGCCACACCTATATCTAATTTTCAGCCAATCAGATTGCTTGATCCCAATTGTTGCTATAAATTCACATAATTGATGGCAAACATTGCAGATTCAGATCAGTTGGCTTCTTCAGAAGCCAGCTGATCTGGATCTACACTGTTTGCAAAGGCAGGGTATATCTGGGCTCAGCAGGATGGGGGTTAACTCTGTTGTGCTGGGGGTGACAACATCACCCCTTATAACAAACATACCATACCGTATTTACCCTAAATATTGAGACTTCTTACTTTACATATCCTAAAATTTAAACCATTCCTTTTTACTACCTATTGATTAGTCTAAAAGCTATTGTACTTAGTGGCAAACAGTGTATACCCTGATCAGATACCACATTCTGTGGCATCTGATCTGGGTATACTGTTTGCTCAGGCCTATATTCTGGCCTAATACTTGAAGTTATAACGGTATGTCATAATGATGAACAAGGCGCAAGTTTTTGTCAGTAACTAGTTTTTTGAAATCATAGTGAATTATCTAGGTTTTTATGAGATTCAGTACATACACTTTGTGCACAAGATTCACTGTCATATGGGCTGTCGGTCTTCCAAGCAAATGAGATTCTGAAACTCACTAAATATTAAGACCCAGAGTTGGTATTTGTTTACAGTTATAGTTTGGCCATATTTGGTTGAAGTATCTACAATAACTCTCTTTCTCCGTAGCTAAGTCAGATGTGTGTCCGACTGGTGATCAGGAGGTTGCGGGTTCCATCTCTGCTGGATCTGGCATCATTCTTTCATGGAGATTGATCATGAGATATTTTCTACGGTCATTCACTCCCTTCTGCTGATTCAAGAATGGCAGTTGTCAGCGAGTTCTTGGCAAAAGAATATGCACAAGTACTGGTTAACTGCCTAGATAACTAAGACTGTCCAGGAAAAATGTGGTTTGGTAAACTGACCAGCTTGACATGACCTTAATAATGTTGACTAGGCCACTAAATTCAAACAAACCAACCAAGCTTCATACACTTTTCTACTGACAGTTGAGTTATTGTAATCAAATTTCCAGGCAGGGCACTTGTTTCAGGCAGAATTTATTTAGTCCCCCCTCTTACAAGGAAAGGGGACATATTGTTTTTGATAGGGTTCCTGTTAGTATTGACGTTGGTGTTGGTGTGACTCTTTATGGGTGCTCAATGTCTTGTAAACCAGTGTTTGGATTCTTACCAAATTTTCATGGATGTTAATTGGGGCATAAAAAAAGAAATGATTAGATTTTAATAACCTTGACCTAAGGTCGCAGCAGCAGAAAAACTGGCAAACTTGGTGTGTGTGTTGAAGGGGTGGTTATTGTGTGTGGGTGGGTGGGGGTGGGGGGGGTGGGGGGGACATCTTTTTCTCCAAAAAAACACTGTTCTTGTTAGTAGTTTTCTTATTTTTTCCAGAAAAACATGAGGAAAGGCACTTCTGTTGTCAGAGTGCCTACAACATACATGATCGTCGAGAAATAAGAATACCATTTATCTGGACACTCCTCTTATCTAGATCTTAACCCATTTACCTGGAGTGGACTCTTCTACCACAACTCTTAGGGGGGGGGGGGGGTGGGGGGGTGGGGGGGGACATCTTTTTCTCCAAAAACACTGTTCTTGTTAGTAGTTTTCTTATTTTTTCCAGAAAAACATGAGGAAAGGCACTTCTGTTGTCAGAGTGCCTACAACATACATGATCGTCGAGAAATAAGAATACCATTTATCTGGACACTCCTCTTATCTAGATCTTAACCCATTTACCTGGAGTGGACTCTTCTACCACAACTCTTAGGACTGGTCTATTTCCAATAGCAGGGTGTCTGGTTAGTTTTTATTATTACTGCATTTTCTGCTGTTAATTCAAACAGCGTAGACCCTGATCAGATGCCGCTTTCTGCGGCATCTGATCTGGGTCTACACTGTTTTCCAATTACTCTTTTGGGGTCTCCAGATTAAAATAGTTAAATCATTACTTTCCAGAGTGTTGAGCAACAAGTATGGGCTAGAGAAGATAGCTGAGAAGTTAAAAGAATATGAGATAAGCGGACTTGTCATTTGTGGAGGATTTGAGGTTTGTTAAGCTTAGCATGCTGGGTAAAAATTTTAGCAGATGACCATTTTGAAATATTTTGTATTTTTTACAGAAAATAGGCTTTGACAATTCATGCAAATTGTCTCTTGGAGACACTTTGCATGAAAATGTCAAAGCCTATTTTCAGGGAAAAATAAGAAAAAATATCATCAGTTTGTCATCTACTGAATTTGCCGAGGGAGTGATAAGGGTTAATCCAGACTATTCTAAGTGAGGCAAACTAATCTTTTTTCCTTATTTTCACAGAACATCACAAGTGAATTGTCTCTTTTGTCGAGCCATGTTTTCTCAGAAAAATAATGATAAATAGAGGATATTTATTCTTTTGCTGTGAATACAATAAATATTGTCATCGAGTGAAATGAAAACATCAGTATTTTCACGAGTGCGAAGCATGAGTGAAAATTAGAATGTTTTCATTACACGAGATGAAAATTTCTATGGTATTCACTGAATAAGAGTAAATATTCTTTTTATTTTATTGTTTACATGTCAATGTGCGTTTCTGACGTCATAAGTAAAGTCACCAAACAAAACATGGACGTCATGGCGTAGACGCTCAGTGCTTAACATGTGAACCGCTGGAGAAACAAAAACAAAAAGTTTCGGCGAATCAAAGTAATTTTGATACCAAAATGTTCCTTATATTCTAACTAAGAAAATGCATACCAACACTTGATAGTTTAGTTCAGAAACAAAGAAGTTAAAGGTGTTCAAAAATCTGAAGTGGAGGTAACATCCACTTCCGAAACAGTGAAGAAAACCAAAGTCGTCCAAAGCGAGGAGTGAAAATATAAATCATATCAGTCACTAGTGAAATGATACGATATCAATTCACTAGTGATTGATACCACTTTTATTTTCATCAGATATACACTGATTTTACCGCTGACAATAAAATAAAACTAGTATTTGAATTTGGTATAAGTTTGACATTGAATGTTTTACAGTAGTAAACCTAATTATTTGGACAAGCATGCTGAGCAAACAGTGTCCAGTCAGAATTTTGGTTTGAGATAACAGTTGTTTGAGATAAAAGAAGTTAAATTTAACATACATGTAGCTCTTGATAAGATTCTTTTTTTTCAGTCCAAAAATTTTGATATTTTTCTTATTTGTCCATAAAAATATATGTTGTGGGTACTCATTAGAAGCACCTCAATGAGGTGCTTCTAATGAGTACCCACAACATATGTTTTCATGGAGAAATGAGAAAAATATTTATCTGATACCCACTCTCATCTAGACCTATGATATAAGGAACATAAGGTAACCTGAACAAAGTTAAACCATTATATAGTTTACACTAAGTAGTTGTTTGAGCTATCAGTGTTTGAGGTAACAAGCATTGACTATTTTAATTTCAGGCATATCACAGTGCAATACAACTTTGTGATGAAAGAGACAAGTACGACGCCTTCTGTATACCAATCATGGTGATACCGTGTACCATTAGTAACAATGTTCCTGGTAGTGACTTCAGTCTCGGCACCGATACAGCTTTAAATGAAATAACTGATGTAAGTAGTAATCATTGCTTTGTTAACAGTAGCCATAGTTAGATACAGACAACCCTCTTTATACTGACACTCCATACAACAACAAAATTTGTTATAACGACAATTTGACTTACAAAACCTATGCTTAAGAGATAACAATTAGTCACAAATTATGTAAGAATATTGTATTTAATACTTTAAAGGAACCTATGTTTTGGATATTTGTTAGAATTGCCTCAGTGAGGCAATTCTAACAAATATCCAAAACATATGTTCTGTGAGGAAATAGGAACAAAACAAGACCACTCTTACATATCAGTCTACTCATTAAGTATTCTGTACAATAGCAAATTCATTTTTAAATGGCAATGTCTATGGGAACAAATGCTGTCGTTGTAACGTGGGTTCACTGTAGTTTCATAATTGGCAAGTTCATTGGCTAGATCTTGTCAATATCTATCAGTATGCCAAAAATTATCAAAATATTCCGAACGGTTTAATTGCTACGGCCATTTTCTCTAACTGACCATGGACGGACAGACAGACAGACTAAAAAGGTGATTATTGGGCAATCTCCAAAAGTCAACCTTTCAATCAGTCAAATTGGTCAACCTTTCTGTGGTTTGTGAACTAGTGTGTAGTAGCAGTCATTGTTAGCTAGTTTCAGGGGACTTGTTAACCCATTGTAGGCTGAATGAACTCTCCCACACTATGTATTAGAAGATTCTAATTTCGATTTTGGGCATGTCAGGCTATGTGATATGGATATTCCTAGAGAAAAATGGTTGAACTAGTTGCAAACAGTGGAGACTCTGATCAGACAGCGCATTCGGTGGCATCTGATCTGGGTCTGCAGTGTTTGCCAGTTACCCTTTTAGGGGTCTCAAGAATACAATGGGTCAAGGAGTAGTATTTGGTGATAATTCTGGGATAATTTTATTTTATAAACATGTTGATATAAAAACAAATATTACAAATACTAATTAATAGCAAGATAAAGATATGATTTAATTTTTAAATACATGTCGGTGCATGCCCTTATAAGACCAACTGTTCAGAAAATTTTTTAATGTACCTTCCAGGGCCCACTATTCAGAAAATTTTTTAAATGCACCTTCCAAGTCCCAGTATTCAGAAAAATATCATAAATGCACCTTCCAGGGCCAGCAGTTCAGAAAAAACTATTTTAAATGCACCTTCAAGGGCCCACTATTTAGATTTTTTTTTTTTTTTTTAATTTATTACTTTGAGGGTTAAGTTTACATGGCATTAAGGAATTTTGCAATGTTCTGCAAAAACGATTCTTACATTACAGATCTGTGATCGCATCAAGCAGAGCGCAACTGGCACAAAAAGACGTGTCTTTGTGGTGGAGACAATGGGTGGTTACTGTGGCTACCTAGCAACCATGAGTGGGTTGGCTGGTGGTGCTGATGCAGCCTACATCTTTGAAGAAAACTTCTCTATTACAGATTTGAGAGTAAGTGCTTTGCATGCCAAGAAAACCTGCATCTGAAAATGTTGTCTGTTTATGTCCTCTGCTGAATATTCTTGCAAACTTTTCAAACCTATTTTTGCATACAGGCAAACAGTTTGGACCCTGATCAGACTGCTCCTGGAGGAGCAGTCTGATCTGGGTCCATATTGTTTGCAAAAATGACTTTTAAAATCACAAGCAGATGACAAAGCAGATGACAGTTGTGATTGGCAGTTTAAGGGTTAGAAATGAACAGAAAAAAAAACAACAAATTGACCAGGTGATGTCACAGATGTCCTTAATCTTTCAGCACTTGAACTCCCTACCATACTTAACATATTTACCAGAAGTTCACTCCTTATAACATGAATCATTATAGTCAGTTCCTGATATAATATTTTAAAGGTGGACCCCGACCAATCATCATGAATGTAATTCATCAGGATAGTATAATCCAAAATCACAGGAAATTTTCTTATCCAGAATTATTTGACTTACTGTGACAGTTTTGTCCTCTTGTTGAGAAAACCATCAGACTATGACCTTGATCTTGGTGACATCATCTTCTTTGTCCACTGCTGGACTGGTTTTGAGCAGCTAACAATGGCCTGTAGATGGGGCACAAGTGCATCCAAAGAATAAAGTGGAAAGTGAAAATGTGTGTGGCTGTGCTGAAAGGATCCCAAGCAAAAATTGTGACATGGTATAAGTGGGAGAAAATAGATAGAAAACTTGGCAAACATAAGAAAGACTACCAAAACAGCCCACAAGTATTCACAAGAGCGGGATGAAAACAATCTGAAGCTGTAGTGAATAAAAGTGCAGCAGTGGACCATATAGCCTACTGGAACCATGTATTTGACTGGGAGGGGGTAAAAGTGATTGATAGAGAGGACATTCAAAATTGAGACAAACAAGGAGGCTCTCCAGGTAAGAGGGAACACCCCGGTGATGAACAGGGACCAAGGGGCCTATCAGCTCAGCCCCATCTACAGGCCATTGTTTGCTAGTGGAAGCCAGTCCAGCAGTGGACAAAGACAATGTTACCAAGATCAGGGTCACAGTCTGATGAAACCTTCTCAAAGAGAGGATGAAACTATCACAGTAAGTCAAATAATTCTGGATAAGTCAGAGAAAATTCACTGTGAAGTTGGACCCCAGTCATGCATCTTAAATGTATAGATTATATATAAAAAATGACCATTTATAATCATTTTTCTATATAATGTATACATGTTTGCTTGACTACAACACTGTTTAGCTAAATGGGTTTGTGCTTGGGTCTCAGAAATAGCATTATAAAGAGGTGTGTTCAGATAACTTAACTCCACACTGTACTTGTCAAAAAATTTGAACACATCATTTTACTACAAGTACCTGTTAATTGAGCCAAAAAACTGTTGGATGAGTGGCAGATGGAGTAGATCTTGATCAAATGCTACAGGCTGCAGCATCTCATCTGGGTCTACATTGTTTGCTCAGATCTGATTCATCACGGAAACAGGCCTATATAATTTTGACCCCCTTATACCCCAGTTTTTATATTGTAAAACTGGGGTTTACAGGGGTATACATTATTTTTCTTATTTTGCTAACAAAAAAAAACACATAGATTTTGGAACTCATTAGAACCTCCTCAACGAGGTGGTTCTAAAGAGTACCCACAATCTATGTTTTGAGCAGGAAGATGAAAAATATCAGAATTTTTTATCTGGAAATTTTCCTTTTTTGGTTGTAAAATGTTCAGTATATTTGAATAGGTGTGTTTTTGTAATGGTCCTTATTATTAGGGTAGATGCAGTAACTATATACTGTATTTGTTCTGAATTTTTAATGTCCTTTAGATCACTTGGGTATGTGTCTGTAGCTCTAGATAAAAGGGTTTCCTGGAAAAACATATTGTGGGTAGTCATTAGAAGCACCTCTGGGAGGTGCTTCTAATGATTACCTACATTATGTTTTTTGAATAAAAATGAAAAATATTATATTTTGGAGTTGAAAATGGGCCATATTAATAGCTTTGTTAAATGTTTAAACTGTGGCAGACAGAGTAGACCTGCCTGTCCAAATATAAAAAGGCAAACTGTCTTGTTATTGTAGGATGTTATTCCTTATTTAAGGGGACAGGATATACCTGATAGATTTTCTGCCATCCGTGAAAAGGAAGATAACTTTTGTGACTTTCTGTTTACCTCCTTGCACATTAATCCCCTTCTGAAAAGGGGTCTGCTCTAAAAGGAAAGAATTTGCTCCCCTTCTTTCTGCTCCCAGGGGGAGCAAATTCTTTCCTTTTAGAGTAGATCCCTTTTCATTTCCTTTATATCAGAGCAGACCTCTTTTCAGAAGAGGGCAAAAACTGACACTGTTGACATGAGCTTTTCAGAAGAGGGCAAAAACTGACAATATTGAGCTTTTCAGAAGAGGGCAAAAAAAAATGACAATATTGACATGAGCTTTTCAGAGGAGGGCAAAAACTGACAATATTGACATGAGCGGCAAAAACTGACAATATTGACATGAGCTTTTCAGAAGAGGGCAAAAAAAGTGACAATATTGACATGAGCTTTTCAGACGAAGGCAAAAACTGACAATATTGACATGAGCTTTTCAGATGAGGGAAAAACTGAATGTTGACATGAGCTTTTCAGAAGAGGGCACAAACTGACAATGTTGACATGAGCTTCACAGAAAGGGCAAAAACTGACAATATTGACATGGGTTGCCTCTCTCAAAAGTATACATTAATTTTAAAAGAAAAAAAAAATGATGACATGAACTGCGTCAATGGTAAAAAGTGAAGACATGATCAAACTGCTGCAGTCTGACCTCAGACAAGAATGTTTGCTCAGACACATTTCTTCAATTATTTTAAAAGTATAAATATGGGGTTGCTATTTTCCAGGATGATGTACGTCATTTAAAAGACAAGATTATCAATGCTGGAGTACAGAGAGGCATTGTTCTGAGGTAATATAGCCATAGCTACAGATAAGAGGAGAATCTAGGGAAATATTTTTCTTATTTCTGCACAAAACATATGTTGTGGGTACTCATTAGAAGCACCTCAGCCTTTTCTTATTTCTCCACAAAAACATATGTTGTGGGTACTCATTAGAAGTGCCTCAATGAGTACCCACAACATATATTTTTCTTATATCAATACTTTTTTGGTTGAAAGAAAAATCTGGAGCTATAGTAGTAATGGCAGGTTAAACAGTATGAATCAAGACTGTACAAAGTGTTTCTTTAGACTGTACAAAGTGCTTCTTTTGGTCTACACTCTTTGCTTAAGCCTATATGGGTAGCATCATGCCAAAAATTGCCTTCAAACATGTGCAAAATTTGCGATTAGGATCAATCTGCATATGTGCTAAGTATCAACTGTAGGGCTGGCTAATAAGAGCTGAAAAGAGAATCGATTGTCAGTCCTGCCTTTCGTGTTCGATAATCAATTAGTAATCACAGAAGATTTGGTCATAAGCATGACTCTTACCATATGTTATACTTTACTGTATGTATTTGGCCAGACAGGCCTGAGCAAACAATGTAGACCCAGATGAGATGCCGCAAAACACGGTGTCCCATCAGGGTTTACACTGTTTGTCACTCATTCAGCTATTTTAGACACAACATTGGGTAGTAAATTCAACTTGTTCAAATTTTAGATAAAGTATGGTAAGGAGTTGAGATGTCTGAATACTAAGCGTAAATATGGTAAAGTAATAGGCACAAAAATCAAATGATCGATTATTAGCAAATCTGTAACGATAATCATTTTTGTGGAATTTATCGATCGATTGTCCGATTAATTGTGCCAGCCTTAATCAACTGGGCCTTTGCTTTCCATTCATACATTCTGTAGTGTCCAATAATTCAGTTAGTTGACAGTGAAAGCCCTGATCAAATTGTGCGGATACACAGGTTGATCTGGGCCTTCACTGTACGCATATGCCTGAAGTCAGTTTCCCATGGCACAGCCCATATGATCTAATATTAACTCTTGTCATGCTGAATAAATTAAGAAGCCACACCCACTTCTAATTTTGAGCCAATCAGATTGTTGATATAAATTCACATACTGAATGACAAACAGTGCAGATCTAGATCAGTTGGCTTCTGAAGCCAACTGATCTGGATCTACACTGTTTGCAAAGGCAGAACATATCTGGGTTAAGCAGGACCAGGGTTAAGAGTCAATGTGTTTCAATAAGTGTACACATATGTAATGAATAGCTCTTTTTAGGTGCTTCTTTATGTCCCCAACTTTGAAAAAGTTGATGGAGGCATATTACATTTGCTTTGTTCAAACTCTTTTTTGTCAGACTATACCTTGTGTACCTGTACAAGATATTTTAGAAAGTAATTAAGGCAGGCTTTGATATTTGGCAGACTTATAGGGGCTGAGAAGTAGATCACTTAGTTAACTTCTGAAAAAAAATAATCAGATTACTGTAATGAGAATTATGCCCCTTTTCAAGTTTGGCATTTTGTTTGGACAAGCAGATAGTTTGGGGCATAGTGTTTTTAAAATACTCATAATACAGTTGACCCTCATTATCTGGACTTTGCTTATCTTGAATATTTGCTTGTCTTGAAGTGAAAATCTGGTCCCTGTTTCCACATGGAAATCTAACAACAGGTAACAAAATCTTGCAGAAAAGAGGAGAACTTACTCTAAGGAGCAGTTTCTCCTCTTATCCACAATATTTTCAATATATCTCTATCTTCACGACTCAAAATTACATATTCATTTGTGAAAATGTGGTTGTTCAGTTTATTATTTCCTCAATTTTGCAAATCTGGTATGTTGAGATACTGTATCTCAAAGTATTTTAGAGAGTACCTTCGACTTTGAGATAATGAGAGTTGACTAGTTTCAAACAAAAAAGTTGATATTTTCTAATTAACCTCCCCCCTCCCCCAACAACCCCTGGAAACTGTGTTTGTGCAGGGATATACTTCTTTTATGTTGTTTGTCTGTATGTGTTCATCTGTTCATTATGTTTTGGTTCTTGTAGGGGTATCAGCAATTTCTTGCTGAAATCTTGGGGAAATCATATGTTATGTGTACCCACAAAGCAGTTTTGGATGTAATTATTTCATTTCAGAAATGAATGTGCTAACTCACACTACACAACAGAATTTATAACAAACCTGTTTGCTGAGGAAGGGAAAGGTATCTTCACAACCAGGCAGAATGTCCTCGGTCACATGCAACAAGGCGGTAGTCCGAGTCCATTTGATCGTAACTATGGAACAAAGATTGCAGCCAAAGCTGTGACTTTGATGATTCAACAGGTTGAAGAAAGTACTCGTGAAGATGGTAGGTTTATAGTATAATGTGGCCAGATTAAATTTAAGTGTGCAGTTATCAGGTTCTATACTGTCTGCACCTTGTCCAGGAGGCTAGGGATGTTGCTGGACGACTATCTAATATAGTCCAAGAGTCAAGTGAACCCATCATTTTGATGCTTAACTGAAAGCTAACATTTTTGTGAAAACATTTCTTTTACCATATCTACTGTTAAGATGATTAAGTTTTAGTTATACCATGGTAAGTGCGCATGTATGATGCGATATTGCACGAGTGTGATCGACTGCATTATTGCACGTACATGCGCAGCACCATGGTATAACTATTTTATCACATTTGCATGTATGTAGGTCATCTACATCGCAAGATATTTCATGCTGAATGCTGGAAATTTAGGCCACTATGTGATGAAAATACATAAGTAGACAGTCCTGTATTACATGTGTTTAGAACTTGTTCTATAGTTAGAAAATATCATAAAAAGTGCTGAGTTTTTTCATCATGAAAACATAACTACATAATTTTGACCCCCTTAAACCCCACTTTTATGTAGTAAAACTAATTTCTGCTCACAAACATAAATTGTGGTTACTCATTACAACTGCCTCGGCGAGGCAGTTCTAATGAGTACCCACAATCTATGTTTTGAGCAGAAATATGAAAAAAATCAATTTTTTACCCGAACATTTACATTTTTTGGTGGTAAAATTTTCAGTATATTTGAATAGGCATGTGTCGCACTGGATGAGTTCTCTTAAATACATATAGACTCTACGACCATAGATGATTCTTTCATTTATTTAGAAAAAGGGTGTCCTACAATTAAAACAAACATGGAAACAGTAAAGACAAACAAAACATACAACACGGACAAAAACAGACAATTCATAGTCATTTGACACGCCGTATGCACTGCAACAGATGGTATCTATTTATAACACTGGGAAAATAACGTGTCTATATTTATCTTAGGACACACCTAATTATAGAATGTACACGATGTACATAAAATTACTTTGAAACTTTAAAGTACTTAAAAACCATTTGCATGTTACTATCTAGTGCTAGAAACATTAACAATCTACCTTTTTGGTCATCACTGTCGCACTGAAGCCAATATGCATTTAATAATTAGGCAGCTTTACCAAACAGCGGACTCAGTGTGTAAATATTTGTTTACATCATGTATGAAAAGTACATGACAGACCTCAGTTGCATAAATCCAAATAAAAGTATAAAAACAGACGGCTAGCAACATATGAACACGAGTACAGATGGAAAACATACCTGGTAATTTATCCTTTCATCATCCTTGAAAGATAATGTAGAATAAACTTGTCTATTATTGAAACAACAATTTACGGTGCCAATATGGCGACAGCACAACAGAGAATGACCTTTTTAGCGCGCGCTGGATTAATTACGTAGAACATGCAGATTAGTAAAATTACCCAACCATTCATCATCTTACATACTTTTTATTCTAAAAATCCTTACGGTTGGTTAAAATTTAAACTCTCCCTTCTGGTGAAATTCCCAACTCCAAAAATAACTCATGGGTTAAACTAAATGTCACCAAGTGCCACTCTGTTAACAAGAATGGAACAGAATAACGCACGGTGCACTTTGGAAGAGGAAAAATAAGTTATTATTTCATCCCTGTGACATTCTCCCCTGCTTTAAAAAAAAATGTCTCCCGACATTTTCAAATTTTACTCACAGCTGTAGATAATAATAATCTATACAGATATTTAAAATATCACAGACACTGTTATGCTATTTGCATGACTTTGCATGCAATCAGCAATATTGCCAATTTCACAGTTTACAATTCAATGTTATTATCGAATCGTGAAAAATTATATTTACAGGTATATCCCAACAGCTGCGAATATCTCTGCTTATATGAAAAATGTCAATTCTCTATATGCAGGGACAAAAAATAACCCACCTAACATTTCCAGAAGGGAAAACCTATTAAGAATAACTGTGACATTCTCCCCTGTAGGATTACTTTGAAAAACTATCTACAACTATAAAAGAACTAAACATACAAAATTTGAGTATCGGGGTTAAAGACTTGCTGACTGGTTATCCACTCCCCATACTTATCTGGAAGACGTCTTTCCCTCCCTGATCGTCTTGGTTGTTGGGGAGGGGAAACATGTAAAGTGCTGTCTCCGCCTCCTGTAATACTCCCACTACCACCTACAGATTTATCTAAAATACTAATGCCCGTGGAAGTATTTGTCTTACTGTGTTGTATGACAGAAGACGGATCACCAGTATCTAAATATGTCCCAGAACTAGAATGACTATGGTCTTCTACTCTGCCACTGCCTAAACTACTTTGCATGTGAGACTTGTCACTTACAATTGACACATGTGACATCACTATTTTCTTGTGTATTCGCAGATCTTCGCTGTGGAATTACATATTTTGGAAATGCAAACATTAACTGACTGGTCAGAATCAGAATCACTATCTGAATCCGGAATACACTCGGGTACTTTGAGGGCAGATTGTTTAGTTCTGGGCGACTTTTGTGGGATTGGTTTAGGGGGTATACTTACCTCTGATATGCCAGGTATTGCTGAAAAGGGTAGCAGCATATTTCTGTGTAAAGTTTTCACAGAAGAATCACCGGATTCTCTCTGTACCCTGTACACAGGAATACTCTTATCCGGCATATCTATCACTATATAAGTATGTTTATCCCACTTATCTGCCAGGTTGTTTTTCCCTTTTAGTCCCACATTTCTAATGAGGACTCTATCCCCTACGTCTAGGGTTGCCTCCCTTATTTTGGAGTCATAATTATGTTTATGACGGGATGCATTTTTGTCTGTTTCTTTAGAAGCTACTTTGTATGCGAACTCTAGACGTTTTTTTAGTTTACTTGCATAATGCTCTCGAGAGGCAGAACTTGGTTCCTCAGGAGAAGACAAACCCAGATATGCGTCAATTGCCAATCTGGGATGCCTCCCAAACATTAAGAAATAAGGAGAGAAACCAGTGCTATCATGACGAGTAGCATTATAAGCATGAACCAACGGGGCCACAAAAGATTTCCAGTCTTGCTTTTGATGTTCTTCTAGGGTACCCAGCATATTCAAAAGCGTCTGGTTAAATCTCTCAACCATACCATTCCCCATTGGGTGATATGGAGTGGTTCGAGATTTTTGAATACCAGCAAGACTACACAGTTCCTTAATAAGAGAACTTTCAAAATTTCTTCCCTGATCACTATGTATGCGAGCAGGAAAGCCATAATGAACAATAAAATTTTCAAAAAGTACTTTGTAGTCTTGGCCAGTTGATTTCTTGTTGGAAAAGCCTGGGCGTAACGTGTGAAATGGTCTGTGATCACTAGAATATTTTCATGCCCACCTTTTGACCTTTCCAACGACAAGAAATCTATACAGATTAATTCCATGGGCTGAGTACTAGTAATATTCACTAATTCAGCACTGGGCTTAATAGACGACTTTCGTCTTATGCAACGACTACAATTCTTTACCTTTTGTTCAACATCTTTCTCTAGGCCAGGCCAATAAAATCTTGACCTAACAAGAGACAAAGTCCAATCTCGGCCCTGATGACCAACATCGTCATACAACTGCTTAAGAACAATAGATAGAAAATGAAGAGGAAGCACCAGCTGACGTGTCTGTACATTATTTACGTTTGTATTTCTGTACAATACACCATCAGTCAATGACAACCTACTCCACTCCCAAATATACTTTAAAACGCTAGGTGTTTCAGTCGTCAACTTGCTTTTATTTGGACAAAACCCAAGTGTAGCCAGTTCAACAACTCTGGCTATAGTTGGATCAGCCAGTTGTTCCTTAGACCAATCAGCATCTTGTAAAGATGTATCAGTTGAAACTGATGTTGGCGAATCACTTGGCTCTACAACACCAGAAGCACTGGAAACAACTAATGTCTCAAAATACGGACAAGAGTCTCTCTTGACGGTGTATGCCTGGCATATGGCCTTTACAGCGTCCAGAAATAATTCCTTAGTTTGCTGGGGTCTTCTAGAAAGACCATCAGCATCCCCGTTAGCTCTGCCACTTCTATACACTAATTTAAAATCGTAGCTCCCTAGGGCTGCTAACCACTTATGGCCGGTAGCATCCAGCTTGGCTGAAGATAAAACATATGTTAAGGGGTTGTTATCTGTACATACTGTGAAACTATTGCCATACAGATAATCATGAAACTTATCTGTAACAGCCCATTTTAAACACAAGAATTCCAACTTATGGGCTGGATAGTTTCTTTCAGACTTTCTTAAACCTCGAGAGGCATAAGCAATGACTCTTTCTATACCACCTTGCTCTTGATACAGAACTGCACCCAGTCCCTCTATTGAAGCATCAGTATGCAACACAAAGGGTTTTGAAAAATCGGCATATGCCAAAACAGGAGGAGAAGACAATTTCTCCTTCAATATGTTAAAAGCAGTTTGTTGAGCAGAACCCCACTGCCAAGGGGCGACCTTCTTCTTCTTACCCTGGGCATCTTTAATTGTAGAATGGCCTACGAAAAGATCATTTAAGGGTTTTGCAATTTTGGCATAATTTTTGATGAAATGCCTATAATATCCTGTGAAACCCAAGAAAGATCGAAGCTCTTTAACATTTTTGGGTTCTGGCCAAGATGTCAATGCATCCAGTTTGTCTGGATCTGTTTCTACACCTTTCTCACTAACCACATGACCAAGATATTTCACACTGGATTTAAAAAATTCACATTTTGAAGCTTTTAACTTCAGACCATGCTCACTTAAACGACTGAAAACAGCTTCAAGTAGAGAAATGTGTTCATCAAAAGATTCTGAAAATATTAAAATATCATCTAAAAATATGAGACACTCTTTTAGATTGAGATCTCCCATACAACGTTCCATTAAACGTTGAAATGTCGCAGGAACATTCGTCAAACTGAATGCCATCCTGTTACATTCATAAAAACCTGGATTTCCAACCGTAAAAGCTGTTTCCTCTTTTTCACTCATTTCCACTTGCCAATAGCCACTGCGCAAGTCCAACTTCGAAAAATATTTGGCACCAATGAGGGTGTCAATTGTGTCATCTATGCTTGGCAGGGTGTATGCATCTTTTATGGTTCTACTATTTAATTTTCTAAAATCAATACAAAAACGTAAACTGCCATCCTTCTTTCTAACAAGAACAACATTTGAAGAAAATGGGCTCTTAGATGGCCGAATAGCACCAGCATCAAGCATTTCCTTCAAATGCTGTCTAACCTCTTTGTATAAAGCTGGCGAAATATGTCTATATGGTTCCTTAAAAGGGGTTTCATCAGTGAGCTTTATTTCATGCTCAACTAAATCTGTTCTACCTAAGTCTGTACAACTGGTAGAAAATACATGTGACCATTTGTTTAGGACGTCCTTTGCTTTATTAATTTGATCTGGTGTAAGATTATCTGAATCTATTTCTACACCAAGGTCTGTAAGACTATAGGATGTGGGCTCCTGTTTCTTCTGTGAAGAATCAGGGGTCCACGAATACACAACGTCTATGCTGTTCAATGAGCATAAAAGAGATCTCGGAGGAATCTCAATAGCTCTAGCAGACAAATTACAAACACGAACCGGAACCCGTACCGTAGAACCAAAAGATTTTAGAGAAACAACTCTTGGACAAATGGTTAAGTCGGCAGATAAGGACGTATCTATATGCTCAGTTATCGCAATGTGAATATCTTTGGTATTACGTACTATACCTGAAAGTGTTTTTATTTCACCAGGTGCAACACGAATGTAATTATTTGTAGTTTTTACCGGTATTGTGGTGTCACACAGGCTATCAAAAGCAGTCTGCCACTCAGCAGGTATATCAGAACTACCAGTAGAATA
Organism: Anodontia alba; assembly: GCA_964016985.1. NCBI lineage: Eukaryota > Metazoa > Mollusca > Bivalvia > Lucinida > Lucinidae > Anodontia > Anodontia alba. The sequence continues at coordinate 52,793,380 of OZ024835.1, forward strand.
CTTACACTGACGAATAACATTGGTACCTATGATTATAGGTACCCGACTATTGTACTCAGTATCACCTACAACCAACAATGGTATAGAAATTGTATTGTTACATAAAAATGGAACAGAAATATCTGCCTCTATGTAACCTTTAAACGGTAACTGAGTACCATTTTCACTAGTAACAGACAAACCAAACTCAGTTATGTCATGTAATATGGGTTTAGGTACCAGTGTCTCGTAAAAAGATTCTGATATAGAGGTAACCATTGAACCAGAGTCAATTAAACCAGTGGTTTTAACACCACATACAGTCAACTCACTTTCGTTGGCAGAATCAACCATTCTTTCTAACAGACTGGGTTTAAAAACATTTTGGGGGCTTTTCTCCGAGGCCTGTTCAGACACTTCCTCTGTTTGCCCTTCAACAGAGGAAGCTAAACGTTTAAATGCTCATTTAAGTTTCCAGCATTTCCGCCGCGGCCAGCACCTCGGCCGTTGGCGCCATTCCTGCGGCCACGCTGAGAACTACCTCTTGTGTTGCCTCTCTGAGAAAATTTGCTTGAATTATCATTCTGCTGATTTTTAAAGTTCTGATACCCTCTGCCATAACCACCTCTATGGCTACCTCTATATTGAAATTGACCTCTACCTCTGCCATGAGGGAACTGCTGCTGAGAAAAGCTGGACTGACTACTTTGCTGGTCCAGTCTTTTCTCCATTTTTTCCATCCTTATTACTAATTCTTTCATGGACTGTAATAGTGTTACATTAGTAGATTCTTGTTCACTGGCCAGTTGGCCACTTTGTTGTTGCTGAGTGGCTTGCTTTTTAGAGGTTTTTAAACTATTTTCTTCCTGATCCACTTTTCGTATTTCACGTAAAAGGGACTGGAAATCCTTAATAGTATCGTAAAGATGTCGTGTTGAGTTTTTCAAAGACTGACTTTTTAATCCAGTCCAGAATTTACTTCTCAACATGGCATCTTTAGCCACTTTGTCAATATGCCCAGATTTAACTGCCCTTGACAGTGTCTGCTCTAATCTTGAAGCAAATGACACCACTGATTCAGTTTCTTTCTGGAAATCACTGTAAAAGGACTGCATCAGTGTTTCACTTGAACTAACATTATCATAAAATCCATCTAATTTGGATAAAATATCAGACACAGATGCATCCTCTCCTAAAGGGACTAACAAACTTCTTGCTGTTCCCTTTAGGGAATTACGGATAGCCTGCAAAAGTAATGGTTCAGGTAAATAACCTGAATTCTGGAGGCATTTTACCTCCAAACTCCATACTTCATAAGAAGTTTCCCCTTTTTGTGGTTCCTCAGCACCACTAAAAGTGGGTAATTTGGGGACATAAGAGCTGGGAACAAAAGAAGTGTTCTGTGGCAAGGTGTTATTGAATTTCAACCTTGAAATAGGTGAAATGCCTGGAGCTTGAAAAGTAAACTTGGGGCGGGTACCATCAAAATATACGTGTTTATTATCAGGTGTACTGATATTAATACCATTACCCTGTTCTTTACATTTTTCAGGACTACCTGCTTTATTAGATGGTACCTTTTTACCTGTCTGGTCTATATCTTTATTTTGAGCAGATGCTCCTTCTTTTAGTGAGACTAGGAGGTCATATTCTTCCTTAGTCAGTACCTTATAGGCTGGGTTAGCTGATACAGCTTTAACCATCTCCTCTAAAATTTTATCAGCCATGATTTTACTTGGGGAGACCAATTATATTGTAAGGGAAAAGAAAAATAATCACTACTCACAAAATCCAAACAGCTGGACCTAATACTTGGACAAACTATATAAATCTTTTACAAACACAGGGGAATTATAACACACATATAACCTGATTCAAGTAATGAAATCTGTTTATATTGCAATGTGGGAGACACACAGAGAGCTCAAAATATCCAAGTACACGTGGCAGCTCAATTGCTAAAAACATACACCCAGATCAGACCACCCTGCATGAATCCAAACGCAATTATAATTCTAATACACTTAATGAGGACTGCAGTCAAAAAGCAGTCGAGTCATCCAAGCACATGTGGCAGCTCAATTGCTAAAAACACACACTTGGAAGGGACTACTCCTCAACAACAGTAAACATAAATGTATATAATACCTTAGTGCTTCTGAACAAACATCATTTAAATATATTCCATTACTTTCTCTTTCTGTATATGGTAGATAGTATTTCAGATTTCTTTTTTTTTTTCTTTTTTTTTTTTTAATAACAATATTTAAATATAACAGCTATTACAAGGCATCGGATCCAGTACTTAGACAGTGTTACACCAGGGTGAATACCATCTTTCAAAAGGCTATAGGAAACTGTTTTTGTTGGATAATTTTTCTTTAATTTACGACATCTAATCATATCAGTACTAAATCTAGGGGCTGTAACATTATGTATTTCATTGGAGGTTTTTATTCTTTGATTTAACTCTGTGATCTGTTGATGTAATATTAAATTGTTTTTGTCAAAACTAGTTGGATTTGGGTGACCCTGAGTGTTATTCCAAATAGAAATGGAATAGTAAGGACATTCTAAAATGATAGGCTTTACATTGTCACCATAAGATGAACACAAGCTTAAAAATCTTTCATACTGCAGAACAATTTCATCAACAGAAGTTTGACTTAAATCTACAATTATTTTTCTATCCCTTTTACATGAATTATCTACTTTTGAAGTAAGATCACATGTGCCAGTCCACAATAATAATAATAAGCTACCATATTTATGCCTATAATAATCTATGTTAGTGGCAATGTGATCAACTGCTTGTTTTGTTGTTCGGCCACCTTTAAACTCCCATATTATATTTTTCTCTGGCACAATACTTTCAACACATCTTTTCAAATATTTCCCTTTACTGTCACTGACAACAATTACAGTTCTCTTTTGTATTGTTGGAGGCTGTAGAATCTGATTTTCTCTAATATATTTTTCTAACTGTGACAGACTCATAGGGTATACTGGTAATAGTAACTGAAAATTGTAGGAAAGAAGGGAAAACACAGGGGCTACACTATCAATAAGAAGATCCTACCTTATCTATGATGAGAAAAAAAAAATCTGTAATTACTTGACTCTACATCTATAACATGGTTCTTGAAATTATCTCACCTTTTACTGCAGATCCTGAAATATTGAACAGGGCCCAGTTGTTCAAAGCATCGTTAGCTTAACGAGCTCGTTAAGGGTCATTTCGTTAACTGTTTTAGTGGATTCAATATACAATTTTCTGATATTTTTTGCTGAAAAAATGTGAGTCGCTTTTGCACTGCAAAAGCTACTCACATTTTTTCAGCAAAAAATTTCAGCATATTTGCGTATCACTCAATGTAAATTTTAACGAATCGTTAACTAACGACGTCGTTAGCTTTGAACAACTGGGCCCAGTTGTTTACTAAGGATACTGATCATTCACTGCTAAAAATAACTAAAATTTAACACAAACATTTTTCTGCACTCGTCATGGAACCTGAAAATGTTAGTTGTTAATAGTGATGAATGAATATTAATGACAACAAATATGCAAAATTCACATTTTCATTTCAAAGCAGGAGAAGTGTTTTCATTTTTCTTTTTATGCTTGTTTTCAAGTCTGCTCAAATACTTATTTCAGCAACAATTGAGAACAAACTCAGTGAAATAAATGACAAAAAATAATATTTGTGAAAATATTAATCACTCAGAAGAACAAAAAGAAAAAACACTGTCTACTGCACAATAAACAAAGATTGCAAATACTTTTATTAAACACTGTAGTATATAAACTCTGTAGATCTGCAATTCTAATGCACTCGCGTATGTAACGCGACGTCTGATTGGATAACGTCAAAAATTTGCGACGGTATATTCTGCGATATACTGTCGCAAATCCGACGTCATCACGTAACGTCGCTTCTCATTGGCTGGCATTTGGTTTTACGCAGCTTGAAGCACTTGTCGTTTTGTGCAAATAGTACATTTTTTCAACAGAAAAATGAATAAATGCATTAGAATGGGGATAACTGCATCAAATTTGTCATTTGGGGAGGTAAATCGGCGGTTTTACGGTCGCAAATTACGTTTTACGGCTCCGCTGACGCGTCGCCGTAAAACGAAATTTCCGACCGTAAAACCGCCGATTTACCTCCCCAAATGCCAAATTTGAAAGCAGTTATCCCCTAAAAGATATACAGACTCTCTATGCACTCTGGTACCCGGGTTTGTTTTGAGAAAATTATGTTTTGTCAAAACAGACAAAGGCAAAATACTGTGCACAACTTATCTCTATACACATAAATCACATACATACAAAAAAAGAAAAATCACAAAAAAATGTCAAAGCACTGCAGAACCAGTGTCAATATAATTTAGATACCATCCAGGGGTTTGGTAGAAGACTGAATCCTCTCCGTTGATTCTCTGTTGTTGTCATGGCGAATATATATAATATATTTTATACTATTTAACCAGCTGGTTATTTATTTAAACACATATTTTTAAATTTGCAAGCTTTTATTTTACACACATAAATAAATACACATAATGGCCATGATGACTGTTATAACTGAAGAGAAATGAAGATCCTCAACAATACACAATCTTGAACAGCAGACATGGACATGACGACAACAAAACTGATGATGATGATAATGATGATGTGTGTTGATCTAAGCTGACCAAAATGAACCAGAACACCCTTGTAGAAAATTCACTGGGGGCTCCATTTTATCGCACTGGATGAGTTCTCTTAAATACATATAGACTCTACGATCATAGATGATTCTTTCATTTATTTAGAAAAAGGGTGTCCTACAATTAAAACAAACATGGAAACAGTAAAGACAAACAAAACATACAACACGGACAAAAACAGACAATTCATACAGTCATTTGACACGCCGTATGCACTGCAACAGATGGTATCTATTTATAACACTGGGAAAATAACGTGTCTATATTTATCTTAGGACACACCTAATTATAGAATGTACACGATGTACATAAAATTACTTTGAAACTTTAAAGTACTTAAAAACCATTTGCATGTTACTATCTAGCTCTAGAAACATTAACAATCTACCTTTTTTGTCATCACTGTCGCACTGAAGCCAATATGCATTTATTAGTTAGGCAGCTTTACCAAACAGCGGACTCAGTGTTTAAATATTTGTTTACATCATGTATGAAAAGTACATGACAGACCTCAGTTGCATAAATCCAAATAAAAGTATAAAAACAGACGGCTAGCAACATATACACGAGTACAGATGGAAAACATACCTGGTAATTTATCCTTTCATCATCCTTGAAAGATAATGTAGAATAAACTTGTCTTTTATTGAAACAACAATTTACAGTGCCAATATGGCGACAGCACAACAGAGAATGACCTTTTTAGCGCGCGCTGGATTAATTACGTAGAACATGCAGATTAGTAAAATTACCCAATCATTCATCATCTTACATACTTTTTATTCTAAAAATCCTTACGGTTGGTTAAAATTTAAACTCTCCCTTCTGGTGAAATTCCCAACTCCAAAAATAACTCATGGGTTAAACTAAATGTCACCAAGTGCCACTCTGTTAACAAGAATGGAACCGAATAACGCACGGTGCACTTTGGAAGAGGAAAAATAAGTTATTATTGCATCCCTGTGACACATGTTTTTGTAATGGAGGAATATATCAAGATATTATCCAAGATTTTTTTCTTTTCAGGGACAGTTTTCACTAATTCACCAAACACAGCAACACTCTTGGGTATGGTAAAACGACAAATGGCTATGACACCTCTACAGGAGCTGAAGAAAGTTACAGATTTCGAGTAAGTTGGCCATGACAAGTTTTTCTGTAGAGAAAAAAAAATTGCAAAAAATTCATGCTCAACTGATAATTTAACCAGATGTTCTATGGGTATTGTCCCCAAATCTCCATACACTAATGAGTCTGTTCACAACAGGTGGCATTACCTGATTTATCTTTGGGGATTACTTTTCTCTGATAATACTGGTTCCCTGCACTGTAATTATATTATCTTAAAATGAGATACCCCACTTACCTAACTTTGATACGGTATTTGTCGGGAAGATGGGGGGCAAATTCTCTAAGCGAACAATACGGCATGCAATCATGTATTCTATTTAGAGGGTACGTCATATTGCGCTCCCTTTAGCTCACCTGAGAAGTGTCCTGGTGGCCAGGTGGTTAGTGCTTCTGCATACAGATCACAAAGTCCAGAGTTTTAATCCAACTGGAGGCAGAATTCAGCTTATGACCATACTGCGTGCCATTGTAGAGAGCCTTTTGATATAATCTTTCCCTCATCTTGATATTATTTAGTAATGTTGAAATGGATATAAAACACCTGGGCCCAGTTGTTCAAAGCTAACGATGTCGTTAGTTAGCGATTCGTTAAAATTTACATCGAGTGATATGCAAATATTCTGAATTTTTTTGCTGAAAAAAATGTGAGTAGCTTTTGCAGTGCAAAAGCTACTCACATTTTTTCAGCAAAAAATATCAGAATATTGTATATTGATTCCGCTAAAATAGTTAACGAAATGACCCTTAACGACCTCGTTAAGCTAATGGCGCTTTGAACAACTGGGCCCTGAATCATTAATTTTAGCTCATCCAAGTGGAATTTAGGAGAGAGTATAGTGATCACAGTGAGTCTGTCCAAACTTTTAGCCTTGACTCTGGGTAAAGGTTTCAGCAGACGGCAGTTTGAAATATTTTTCTTATTTTACCAGTATAGAGGGCGAAGTCTGTCCAGTAAAAGTGTGGTTAGGTAATTTGACTGCACTCGACATGACCCCATTGGATTGACTGGGCCATAAAACCTCAACATAAACAATTCTGAAACCTGAAAGTTCTGTCCAGTTATGGATTAAAACAAACATATCCCATTTCTTTAATAATTGTCCATGCAGGTGCTTGCCAAGTATCCTGTACTCTTAATAACGGTACAACTTTTTTCCCATACTAAATGGCTATTTTTTTGTTTCAGACACAGGTTACCACAGGACCAGTGGTGGATGAAGTTACGCTCCTTGTTAAGAATTCTTGCCAAACATTCGGAACTGACCTACGTGGCAGACGTTCCTCAAGTGATCACTGGTATAGACGAAACGGAGGATGATGACAAGTATTAACGAATGAGAATGCACCTAGGACACCGAGTAACCAATCAAATTGTTGTATTTATTCTTACCTGGACAAGTTCCTATTTATACTTGTACGAGTGTTAGCCGAGTAATATGCAACAGTTTTGGACATTGTTAACAAAAATATACTGTCAGAGCCATTTCTCGCAGAAAACAATGCTTAAGGGAAGTGAATATCGGAAGTGAATATCCATCCAAGGGAAATAACTGACTCCTTTCTCATATGGCTACTCTTAAAGAAAAGAATTTGCTGCCAGTGGCAGCAAATTCTTTCCTTTAAGAGTAGCCCCCATTTTTGACAGGGTTCAGATACAAAGGAAGCAACTTCCTGTTTGCAAAAGATGTCTCCCTTTGCAAAATATTTTTCATGGGTTTCAGATACTACTGTCATTTTGAAATCTTTTGAAAAGTCATTTTTGCCTGGTGCTTTACCAAGAGTGAAGTACAAAAGAAGTAAATTTGCAAACATTTGCCATGATTTAATGCAAAATCATTTGTCTTAACTAGCTATGGAGAAGAAAGTTTTATTCTAATCACATGTTTTTGTAAAAATTGAATACTTTCATTTCTTCCCAGAGTACAAATTGGTAGGGTAGATAAACTTAAGACAGATTTCAACAAGTTCTACTTGTTCAAATTTTCTGAACATAACTAGTTAAGAACTAGCAGAGAAAAGTAAAAAGTATGTTAAAATTATAAAACCACTTATGCTATAGAAATTGCATAGGTCAGACTAATTTTTGGTCATAAATTTATTTTTAGGCCAAACATATGAGAGTAAAACAGAAAAAAAAAAAAAAAAAAAAAAAATGATTTCTGATAAGATATGATCAGTCAGGATAAAATATTTTCATTTAGAGTAAAATGCCAAGCAAAAATGTTTTTCAGAGTGATTTTGAAAGGACAGTAGGGAGAACTTATTGTCAGCAGAAGTTGTCTCTCTTTACAGAATGGTGACAAAATCTTTTAGGTGTATCCATTGGTCCTGGTGTATATTTGAACAGTAGGGACATATATCAGTCTCATAGGTCAGGATAAGGGAGGGTATCCGGTAAATATTTTTCTTATTTCTCCACGAAAACATATGTTGTGGGTACTCATTAGATGCACCTCGGTGAGGCGCTTCTAATGAGTACCCACAACATATGTTTTTGTAGAGAAATAAGAAAAATATCACTACTTTTGGATTGAAAAAAAGTGCCTTAACTAGTGCTATGAGTCTATTTGCAGTTTTTCCATAAGTTAGTTGCAGAGGCCAAGATCAGACTGCACTGATGAACAAGATGATCTGGGCCTTTGGTGTTTCCTAACAGAAACAAGGACTGATCAAGAATCTACTGGTAAAACAAGGCAAAGATTAGTCTTGTTTACTCGCAGTTTTTCCTTAAGCCAGTAGCGGAGGCCAAGAATAAACAGCACATATGTGCACGTTGGTTATGGCCTTTTGTGTTCTCTTATAGAAACAAGGACTGACAGAACCTACTGGTAAAACAAGGATAAGATAAGGCTTGTGTGTGTATTTGCAATTTTTCCTGAAGCCAGTAGCAGACACCAAGATCAGACTGTACATATGTGCAGGTTGGTTGTGGCCTTTAGTGTTCCCTTACAGAAAGAAGGACTGACATAGAATCTACTGGTAAAAGACGGTCATGATCAGTCTGTGAAGAAGAGCAGATTAGGATCTGTGTGTATTTTACTAGATTCATACTCTAGATAAGGCTTTTAGTCCAGCTAAAAAGGTATTGATATTTTTCTTATTTCTCCATGAAAACATATGTTGTGGGTACTCATTAGAAGCGCCTTGACAAGGCGCTTCTAATGAGTACCCACATCATATGTTTTCATGGAGAAATATGAAAAATATTCATCTGGCTATGCCTCTGATCTAATGCTTTTTCTGATGTGACCAGCTAGGTTAACCTTTAGAAGTAGCAATAGTAGGTCTAATTTCTTAGGTATTGTTATCATTGCTCCAGATAAGAGGGGGTATCCACAAAATATTTTTCTTATTTCTCCACTAAAGTATTTGTTGGTATTCAGAAGTACATCGGCTAGGCACTTATGATTATGCCATGTTTTCTCTTAGAGAATTTGACCCCCACCTTCCTAAGAAATACTCCATCAGTCGGTTAAGTGGCGTATTGCATTTCCATGTGTTTCTTATGACTGAGACCATAAAACTCTGCTGAGATGCCAATAAAATGATGCTCAGTTACGCAATTAGTTAAGTAATACTGATAAGCTAGTTAACTAGAAAATCATTCAAAAAATTCTTAAGTATAAAACACTGAAGTAGCTGAAAACTGATTCCAAAATCTACATCTGCATAAAAGGTTAATCAAATTACACACTCTAAACAGTTTCCGATGTCAGAAAATAAAGATTTTAAGATTATATATTACAGTGCAGAGAATCAGTGTTACCAGAGAAGAGAAGTCCCCTAGGTAAATCTGGTAATGCCACCTGTTGTGAACAGAATCAGTAGTGTATGGAAAGTTGAGGACAATAGCCATAAAACATCTGGGCCAAGTTGTTCAAAGCATCGTTAGCTTAATGAGCTCATTAGTGGTCAAAATGTTAACTGTTCTAGTAAGTACAATGTCTATTTCACAGATATTTTTGCTGAAAAATGTGAGTAGCTTTTGCAAATGCAAAAACTACTCAGGTTTTTTCAGCAAAAATATTAGCGTATATACCATATTTAATGATCAAAGTTTTAAGGATACATTAACTAATGACATCATTAATTTTGAACAACTGGGCCCTGGTTTTATTATCAGTTGAGCATGAATTTTTGCCATTTTTGTTTTTTAAGAGAAAAACTTGTTATTAAGTACCCATAACATGTTTTCATGGAGAAATAAGAAAAATATCAGAGCTTTTTGGTAGAAAAAAGTGCCTTATCTGGATCTATTAGTTATGATCAAGCCTATAGTGAGTGTGTTGCAAAATGCTTGTGGCTTTTTGTGATCTCAGACAATAGAGTTACCTCATCTTCTTTGCTTTAGCAGAGGCATTCTTATGAATATTTATCAGCACTCCACATGAGTAGAATACTGCCTTGAATACTTATGATGTTGTTTGTTTTTCAGCACTTTAGACAAGCAGAGTGTTCTTATGAATATTTGTATCAGTTTTCTTTCACAGCACACTTGACAGAAGAATTCTTATGACTATTGATGGTTTTGCTTTATTAGCACTTCTGACAAGAATTTTCTCATTGATATTTAATGATATTAATGAGTTTGCTTTCTCTACACTCCTGACAAGTAAAATTTTTTCATGAATATTTGTAAGTTTACTTTCTCTGCAGTCTTGACAAGTAGTGTTCTCATGAATATTCATAAGTGTGCTTTCTCAACACTCAGCAACATTAATTTCACAGATATTCATGGATTTTCTTTCTCAGCACTCTTGATAAGAAATATATTCTCATGAATATTCATGAATTTGCTTTCTTAGCACTATTGACAAGAAAAAATATTTTCATGAATATTCACAAGTTTGCTTTCTTAGCACTTGACAAAAAAAGTATTCTCATGAATATCATGAGTTTGCTCTCAGCACTTGGCAGAAAATATTCTCATGAATATTCATGAGTTTGCTTTCTCAGCACTCTTGACAAATAAGTATTTCCATGAATATTTATGAGTTTGCTTTCTCAGCACTCTTGACAAGTGAAGTAGTCTAAATTTGAATACTGGTGAGTTTTGCCTTATCAGCACATCAGATGAGAATTTTCATGAATATTTATGAGTTTATTTAATCATCAGGTATCATTATGAATACATGTAGTTATTATTCCATTACAATATTTGGAGAGAACACTGTATCTACAGCCAGATATGAGCAAATAGTATAGAACCAGATCAGATGCTGCAGAACGTCACATCTGATCAGGGTGTGCACTGTTTGCCACTCATCAAGAAATTGATTTATACACATCAGCAGGTAGTCAGTGGATATTCTATTTTTTGGAGACTAATTTAACCCTTCTCTTGCTAAACACGACATGCCTTGTCTTAGCAAACAGTATGGATCCAGATCAGTAAGAAGCCAACTGATCTGGATCTGCACTGTTTGTTATTAGATATGTGAATTTCTAACAAAAATCTGGATCAAGTAATCTGATTGGATGGAAATTAGAAGTGGGCGTGGCATCTTAATTTATTCAGCATGAGAAGAGTTAATCCATAGGAAAAAAAGAAAAAGAAAAAAAAATGCCATTATCCATGTTGCTTAGATAATCCAGATTAGATAACTGTGATGTTTGTTAAAGCACTAAACATCTTGTCCAACTGTTTTGTAGTAACCTTATAGTGCTCAAATCCTGGTACCTTTTTATTATATTATTGTTTTTGTTTAATTCAACATTGACTAAAGGGGACTTGATAAGACATGTAGATTATCTGCCATTTTTGCAAGGGAGACAACTTTTGTGACTTCCTGTTTGCTTTCCAGTACAACAAATCCCTTCTGAAAATGGTTCTTCTCTAAAAGAGGAGCATATACCTCCCTTTTCAGAAGGGAGGTCCTTTTAGACTAGACTCCTTTTGAGAAGGGAGCCAGAGCAGATTTCAAAGAGTTGACCACCTTGTATCAATTCCCCTAAAATGTAGATGATAATTAGTAGCTAATGAAATGATGGCAGGTGCTGTAACTTGCATACCTCCAGTTAAGGTACTTTTGTTCAGCCAAAAAATGTTGATTTTTCTTATTTCTCCACGAAAACATATGTTGTGGGTACCCATAAGAAGGCATTTACCTCTATATAGTGGGCTTATCTTCAAGAAAGTGACAGGGTGCATAAAAACTGTAAGCTGTAACGTGAGATAGTCAATAAGCCTGTGGGCCTTGGTTGCTTGGATGCATGTCCAATTGGTGATCAGGTCTCGGGTTTGATCCCCGCTAGATCTGGCAACATTCTTTTGTAGAGATTGATCATGAAATATTTTCTACGGTCAGTCTCTCCCTTCCCAATTCAAGAAGGGCAGTTGTCAGTTTCCGGCGAAAAAAAGCGCACAAATACTGGCTAACCATTTTGAGGATAAAATCTGCCTAGGAAAAGTGTGGTTAGGTAAACTGACTGACTCGACATGACCCCAATGGGTTGACTAGGCCATAAAACCTCAACTCAATCACTCGGTCAAGTCTAGAAGCCTGTATTTGAGAATATTCATTTTTCCCTTTATGTCACATTTATTTGGCTAACTGAAGCCACAATTCGCTATTAACCTTTTTTGTTGTTGTTGTTCTTTTACTAATATCATTAACAAGTAATATATTGTTAACTTTGCAAAGATTGAATGATATGATTCTAATGTAACAGAACAAAATGATTTTCATATGACACAAATACGGGTAGAGGCAGTAATATCATGGAAATTTACAATCAACTCCTGGCCTAATCAGTTATTCAGGACAAAAATATCCTGTTCATACTGACAAACTCTGAAAAAAAAAAAAAAAAAGTACACAAAACTTTTCAGATAATAGTGGATTCAGTGTTCAACTGAACCCCTTTTGTATCTGAATTATTTCATTTTCCATGGGAACTTTGGGAAAAGTTGAGATTTGGGGAATTTTGTGATAAGTTAGGACAAAGTCTGCAAAATAACTTTTCAGTATTAACAATATGAACTCCCCTTTGAGGTTGAACCCTCCCCCATCCCCCTGGTTTCCTGTCATGTGCTCCAAAGTGTATACTTGGTTATTTATTGAGGTATGGTAAATTGTTTTAAAATTTTGAACACTATTCTATACTTTTGTGTTTAATTTTTAGCCTTTATGCATTTGTTTCATGCAAATTATTTGATGGAATGGTAAACAGTGCTGACCCTGATCAAACTGCTCTTCAAGGAGCAGTCTGATCTGGGTCTGCACTGTTTGGATATGCTATTGTGTTAGAAAAGTTAATGTTCAAAATTTTACGAGAGTTAACATATTTATTACATTAGGTTCTTTAGATTTAGATACTAGGCTTTGTACTACTACTGTAAATATCATTCCTCAATTTTTGGCCAAATTCCGCTTATGATAGATAAATGATATCTTCTTAAATATTTTCTTTCCTGAAAGTAATGCTTGATACCTCACATAAACCTCAAAGTACCAATTATAACTGCTGCAGATGACATTTTGATTTTTTTTTTTTTTTTTCAGAGAAGATAAGTCCAGACATTTCAGGTGAATTGTTTGCCTAGCACATGAAATGTCTTGTTTTCTCAGATAAAAAAAATAGAATGTCATCTGGTGCAATTTTACATGGCACTTTAATTGACTGTTGACCCATTAACACCTAGTGTCTTTTAAAAGGGACCTTGGCAAACAGTTTAGACCCTGATCAGATGCCACAGAAAGAATGTGGTGTCTCATCTGAGCCTACACTGTTTTTATTAAATGAAGGAATTTCTTTAAAAATAAATAGGAAAACAGACCAGACACCCCTTTAAATTTGGAAATGGACCAGTCCAAAGAGTGAAGTAAAATAGACACTAGGTATTAATGAGGTAAATTAGCATCTTGGAAATACGGAGTCTCGTTTTTATTGAAAAATGAGGAAAACAGTTTAAGGATTCATCTGTTGATAGAAGAAATCAGCAAGCTAACAGTTAAGGTAACAAAGAGATCTGTGGCTTCCATGCTCAGTGCTAAGTGCTAGACCTTTTCTTGCTTTTTCATACTTTTCTTATTTTTGTTTGTTTGTCATTTTTAGTATTTTCTGTAACCTTTATATTGTTTCTATTTTTTTGTTGAGTTAGTATGTACCCTAAGTGTTAGGACAGGCACAGAGGAATTGTTAAGGAGTATTTGGTGATAATTCTTGGATAATTTTTCTTATTTCTCCATAAAAACATATGTTATGGGTACTCATTAGAAGCGCCTCGGCGAGGCGCTTCTAATGAGTACCCACAACATATGTATTTAGAAAATTATCCCGTAATTATTACCAAATCCTCTTGCTTAACAATTCCCTTGAGACATTTCTGAGCATTGAGCAAACAGTGCAGACCCAGACCATATGCTGCAGAATTCAGCAACTGATCAGGGTTTACACTGTTTGCCACTCATCCAACAGATTTTAGACGCATCAACAGATAGCAAAATTTAAATCTTATTATAATTTTAGGATAAGTTCAGTGTTCCAATGTTTAGGGTGAATTTATATTCATATAAAAGATTTTTATGCCCCGAAACTACAAAGAATTTGAGGGGGGTGCATATTGGTTTGAGTGTGTCCGTCCATCTATCCATGCGTTACGCTTGCATATGGCCAGGAATGGTAATCCTGAAATTATATACAGTTGACTCTCGCTATCTCAAACTCGCTTATCTCGAATAACCGCTTAATTCGGAGTGAAAATCTGGTCCCTGCCTAAACACAAAAATCTAACAACATGTAAAAAATATTGTGGAAAAGAGGAGAAATTGCTCCTAAGGAGCAATTTCTCCTCTTTTCCACAATATTTTCAATATATCTCTAACTTCAAGAGTCCAATTAAACATATATTTGTTAAATGTGGTTAATCTAATTAGTTTTTTTCCTCAATTCTGCAAATCTGATATGTCGAAGTACGGATATCTTGAAGTATTTCAGAGTGTCCCTTGGACTTTGAGATAAATAGAGTCGACTGTATATAGCATCAGCATGAAAAAGACAGGAACTCGTATTTTTTCCTTTTTCTGTTGTGGTTCTTGCAGAGTTATTCCCCTTTTTCGACAGAGGGTCAGTACCTTGTAAGCACAACTTCTACAGTTTTATACCACACATTTTGAAACTTCGCAGGCACTTTTGTCGTGTAGATGTGCAATGGATTTGGCGTTATCATCAATTTAATTTTTTGTTACTTTTTCGACTTCTGCGCTTGGCCATTTTTTGTGCTGAAGTATTACGGTCAATACATGTTTAAGGGAAAATATATAACTGGAGGCATAGTCACACAAACACATTTTTTAGTTACTATTATAACAAGCTGTTTTCATCAAAATTAATTGATAATGTAATAGGGGGAATAGTCTTGAGCAAGATGAGAGGAAAAGTTACTTTCTGGTGCAAGCTGAACAAGTGGAGATGCGAGAAATCTCACATCTTTTCTCAACTGCTGTCAGAATTTCATGGTTGAAGTAATTAGATGTATTATATGGTGCGAATGGGCACATACAGTCAAACTTCAATGGCTCATGGAAACTTGTTCGAGACATGGATAGTTCAAGCCACTGAGGATTAATCATGGTGCCAGGTCAGGAAGTAAATGGAAATAATTTAGAGAAGCCTTTTTGATTTCCTATACAAGAATTCTATGTTGAGTGTACTCATTAGAATTGACTCGATAAAATGATAAAATTTCCCTATATTTGTTTACTTAAGCTATCCGAAGAATTTCATAGGGACTCAAAAACAAGTTAAAATTAGCCATGGTAAATGAGCCATCGTTGTTCGAGCTATTGAGGTTCGACTCTAGATTCTATATCGGACCAAAAGAAAAACTATTAAGCATGTTGTCTGCTACAGTTTGAAATAGTGCTTTAAATGTTATTTTTCTGAAAAACAAAGACAAGTCTCATGTAAATCATCTGCTGAACGATTTTTTTTTTTTTATGTCCCCGTCATTGGAAGAATGATGGAAAGGGAATACAGTGTTACCCCTATCCGTCCGTCCGCATCTGGCGTTAGCAATTTGTGTTTGTTTTTCAGGCAGGGGCATCCACGTCTTTTGGACACATTTCTAGTTCTTATTTTGTTACTCTAAAAAACAATATGAGATTGTTGTCTGACACTTCAGGCGTAATGTGGCAAAGCAGTAAGTGCTGTTGACTACCGATCATGAAGTCCCTGATTCGATACAGGCTACGGATGATTTCAGCTATAAAAAGACAGGGCCCAGTTCTTCAAAGCGTCGTTAGCTTAACGAGCTCATTAAAGGTCATTTCGTTAACTGTTTTAGTGGATTCCATACACAATATTTTGATATTTTTTGCTGAATAAATGTGAGTAGCTTTTGCACTGCAAAAGCTACCCACATTTTTTCAGCAAAAAATTTCAGCATATTTACGCATCACTCGATGTAAATTTTAACGAATCGTTACCTAACGATGTCATTAGCTTTGAACAACTGGGCCCAGGACTTTATTTCACAGAGCCTTTCATTGTCACCTTTCCATCATTGTCTAGGTATTACTTAATTATGTTTGAAGGAGTCCTGAAACACCAAATTATCATCATACTAAAAACAAATATTTTATTTTTCATTTCAGGGAAAATGTCTGGACATTTCATGTGAATCATCTGTTGGGCAGACAATTCACATGAAACAAAGCCTTATTTTCTCAAATAGAACTATAAATCTTTAGAATGTCATTTGCTACAGTTTCAAATGGCGCTTTAACAGAGAGTGTCTGAAGTTGTAAATGTGCTGTTAATAATTGTTATATAGTGTGTGCTTCTCATCCAGACACACTGTGTCCTGTGTCCAGTGTTGCATGCTTATATGGGCCACCCAAGCAGAAAAGTGTCTTTTTGGCGAATAAATAATGGTAACAATCCAGATCAGCCAATGGAGATACAGTCAACTCTATCTTAAAAGTCCAAGAGACTCTGAAATTCTTCGAGATATCCGTTCCTCGACACATATTTGCAGAATTGAGGAAAAAATAAATCAAACAACCACATTTCATAAATGAATATGTAGTTTGACTTCTGAAGTTAGAGATATATTGAAAATATTGCGGAAAAGAGAACATGCTCCTTAGGAGCAATTTCTCCTCTTTTCCATAATATTTTGTTGTTACCTGTTGTTAGATCTCCATGTTAAAACAGGAACCACAGTTTTACTTCGAGACAGCCGGCCTTGGTGGCTCAGTTGGATGCGCCATCCGACTGGAGACCAGGAGGTCCCAGGTTCAACCCCGCCGAGGTCGGCAACATTCTTTCGTGGAGATTGATCATGAAATATTTTCTACGGTCATTCTCTCCCTTCTGCTGATTCAAGAAGGGCAGTTGTCAGTTTCTGGCGAAAGAATGTGCACAATACTGGTTAACTGCTTAGAGGACTAAGCCTGCCCAGTAAACGTGTGGTTAGGTAAACTGACCGCACTCGACATGACCCCATTGGGTTGACTGGGCCGTAAAACCTCAACACAAACAATTTACTTCGAGACAAGCGGTTATTCGAGATATGCGAAGTCAAGATAAGGAGTCGACTTATGTAGTCTGGTCAGGAATTTTGCAATAGGACATGTTCACAGTACCCAATGATTCTATAAGCAGACCCTAAAGATTCTGATCAGCATGAACATGCAGGATAATCTGGACCTTCATTGTCCGCATATGCCCGAAGACATATTTTCGCATGGCACAGCCCATATTATGTTTTGTTTGATAATATACTTTTTCACTTTTCCATTGCTATCAGACAAACCATTTTCTCACATACGAATAATGTTTTGTGTTGTTGACCAAATAATAAAAACAAAGAAAACTTACTTTCTTGTATGATATTTTATTCATATCCAAATATGGTGGTCTACCACTTGAAATCTATGTAAAGGGACAGATAGGCATGAGCAAGCAGTGTAGACCCGAGTCAGAATGTGGCTTCTAATCAGGGCTAAATTGTTTGACATTCAACCAGGGCCCAGTTGTTCAAAGCTAAGGATGTTGAAATTTACATCAAGTGATATGCAAATATTCTGAAATTTTTTGCTGAAAAAATGTGAGCAACTAGTGCAAAAGCTACTCACATTTTTTCAGCAAAAAATATCAGAATATTGTACATTGAATCCATTAAAACAGTTAATGAAATGACCCGTAACGAGCTCATTAAGCTAACGATGCTTTGAACAACTGGGCCCAGCAGTTTTAGGTGCATTAGTATGTAGTAACAATAAACATTCTCATTTTATGCTAAACATAAGCAAGTGCCCCAATATTTAGGGTAAATCAAATGTAATCATTTGTTTCTGAGATCACAAAGCAAGGTCATGATTATAAAATTGCAAAGAATGCATCTGATTAGGGTCTAAAATGTTTGCCACTCATCCAGCAATGACTATGAGGCAGGCATCTGGCCTGGTCTGGGTCTATAGTGTTTGCCTCAAACCCATCTGTTAGAATACTCTGGGGAAATCTGGTTAACCCTTTTCCTGCTGAACTGGGTATACCCTGCCTTTGCAAACAGTATAGAGCCAGATCAGTTGGCTTCTGAACTGGATCTGCACTGTTTGCCATTAAGTATGTGAATTTATAGCAACAATCTGGATCAAGTAATCTTATTGGCTGAAAATAGAAGTGCATGTGTGGCATCTTAACTTATTCAGCAGGACAAGGGTTAATTAATACTGAATAGTTTGAACAGTAAATATGAGCAAACTTAGCAAAAATGATACAAACAACAACAGTACAGTCTGACAGAGTAGAAACTTAATATATCAGTTCACAACCACATGTATCTATGCCCATAGTTTGCTTCTTGGGCCCAGCTGTTCAAAGCATCATTAGCTAAACTATCTAGTTAATGACGACTTTGTTAACTGTTGTAGCTAAGGTATTTTCAAATACATTGATATTTTTGCTGCAAAACATGTGAGCAGCTTTTGCAATGCAAAAGCTACTCACATTTTTTTCAGCAAAAAATATCAATGAATTTGCCATATTTCAAGAAATTTTAACGTCCCGCTAGCTAACAACTTTGTTAAGTTTTGAACAACTGCGCTCTCATCATTACAATAACAGATTCCCATAAAAGAAGAGTTCAATTTTTTTTCTTTTATACTAAAACATTACCTTATAGCTGTTTATAGCTCCAGATTAGGCATTTTTTTTCCACCAAAAAGCACTGATATTTTTCTAATTTCTCTATGCAAACAAATGCTGCAGGAACTTACTAGAAGCTCCTTGCTGAAGTGCTTCTAATGAGTACCCACAACATGTTTTCACGGAGAAATAAGAAAAATATTACGTGGATAACCCCTCTAATCTAGAACTATGGCTACAGACTGACCAAACTGACCGGTCTCTTTGCCCTTTATTTTTAATAAACACAAGGATACGATCACTGTACAATTTAGGTCTGGCAGTTGGAAAATCTTGCATTCCACGTGAGACAGCTATTTGTTCACTTTTACAGGTAACAGCTGTTTACACAGTAAACATGCACTTATAAAAGTAATAAAATTAAAAGATCAAAGTGACAGGTCAGTTTGGTCTATCTAGAGAATGTATACACTTTGGTAGACTTTCTGCCAGTTTAACAAGGGAAGTAAATTGTGTGACTTCCTGTTTGCTTTCTTATACACCAATACCCTTTCAAAAGGGGGTTTACTCTAAAAGGAAAGAATTTGCTCCAAAGGAAAGAATTTGCTCCTGACGGGTGGGGGTGGGTGGGGGGCTGGCGATTCTTTCCTTTTAGAGTAGACTCCTTTTCGGAAAGAAGAGAAAACAAATTTTTTTGATGGTTGTCTCCCTTGAAAGTATCAATTACCCCTTTTCAGAAGGGAAGGAAAACAAATCTGACAGAATTGTCTCCATTGAAAATGTATCAATAACCCTCCATACACTCAAGGTATGTTTCGGTACAAAAATAACAATCAATATTGTAGCTTATTGCCATGATTTCACCTAATAAAGAAAATATTTCTGATACACAAAATGCAAAAGATGCAGGTTGAGTTATGATGGCTTTACTATACTCTCTCTGACTTCTAAAAATTCTAATAAAGCATTGATTTGACAGCTTTATGGCCAAATAAACACTTTTAAGGTTATGTTAAGCTGATCAGTAAGCTTGTGCACATTTCCTCCTCAGCATGCTTAGTTCACTTAGCTGTTAACCTGGGCCCAGTTGTTCAAAGCTAACGACATCGTCAGTTAACGATTCGTTAAAATTTACCTCGAATGATAAGCAAATATAATGAAATTTTTTGCTGAAAAAATGTGAGTAGCTTTTGCAGTGCAAAAGCTACTCACATTTTTTCAGCAAAAAATATCAGAATATTGTGTATTGAACCCGCTAAAACAGTTAACGAAATGACCCTTAACGAGCGCGTTAAGCTAACGACGCTTTGAACAACTGGGCCCAGTACTTGTGCACATGCTTTCGCCAGTAACTTAAAACTGCCTTTCTTGAAACAGCGGAAGATAGAGAATGACTAGAAATGATTTCATGATCAATATCGATGAAAGTTATCTGGCCAAGCTGGGATTCAGACTTCAACCCCCCTGGATCTGCAGTCAGATGTCTTATTGACAGTGCTATGGAGCCCGGCTAAAAATTCTAAATACCATCTCACTTAGGACAAGGACAAGTCTACACAAAGGAGTATTAATCTGGTATGGAAGGTCTCAGACTGCATATGAGTAAAGGATGACACTTCAAGCCTTAAAATCACAACTGCAGCAGACCATATATATATATATACATATTTTTTTTCAGTGTAAATAAGACACATTCCCTGTGAATCATCTGCCTAGCTATTAAAAATAACAACAACAAAAAAAATAAATATTTGCTGCAATTGTGATTGTGAGGCACATCAAGGGTAACAAAATAATAAAACAAATAACAGCACAACAACAAAAGTGCAAATTAAAATACAGAAATTTGAAAAATTTTTTATTCACAGCCCTCCTGTCCTGACTATAGATCCCAGTATATAAGATCATCTTGTTAACAACTAAATTTACCCTAACTAGTCAGACACATCACAACCTCTTTATAATACTATTGTTGGGGTCCATAGCATAGACCGTGTTAGTTAAACAGCCGTGTTATATCCAAACAAAAATATATAGATTATATTGAAAAATGAACATTGTCATTTTTCAATATAATCTATACATTTTTGACTGTATAGATTATATTGAAAAATGGTCATTTTTTCAATATAATCTATACATTTTTGGGATCCATCTTTGAACAGTGTTATATCCAAAACCGTGTTATAACAAACCATGTTATAAAGAGGTTGTAGTGTACCTCGATTTCTTACACTACAATTTAGCACCTGTTGATTGGTGTAAAATATTGCTGGATGAGTGTCAAACAATGCGGACCCTGATCAGATCTGCATCATCTAATCAGGGTTTACATGGTTTGCTCAGTCTTGTCTATCGAAATACTCAGGATATGTACGGTAAATCCATTTTCATTTGAGGTAAGTGCATGTAAACAAGAAGTAATAAAATACCATGTCATAGTACATATAAACATTTCTTTACAAATTTTTTGTCACACACACACACACACACACACACACACACACACACACACAGAGGAATGTAGAAGTAAACCTGTATCAACATACACCACAACCTCTTTATAACACTATTGTTTGGGTCCATAGCATAAACCGTGTTAGTTAAACAACTGTGTTATATCCAAACAAAAATGTATAGATTATATTGAAAAATGACCATTGGTCATTTTTCAATATAATCTATACATTTTTGGGATCCATCTTTTAACCATGTTATATCCAAAACCGTGTTATAATGAATGAGGTTGTACTGTACCTCTAGATAAGGGGGGTATCTCTGCAAATCATTTTCACTATTTCTCTAGGCCAAAAAAACGTGAGTTTATGTAGGTACTCATTAGAGCTTGGCAAGGGGATTCTTATAAGTAGCCATAACGCCATTATTGTCATGAGGAGATAACCGTCACAAATTGATGAAATGTACCCAACAGCAATCCCAAACCAGATCTCCACAATATCAATGCACATATCAAGTTTGGTGAGAACCCCTTGAGATTTACTCAAGTTATTGCCCTGAAATGAAAATACGGATATGTCATGGGCAGATAACTGTCAAAAATTAACGAAATTTGCCCATTAGCAATACCAAACCAGATCTCCACAATATCAATGTACATACCAAGTTTTTTTTAAAATCTATTAACCAAGTTCAGTGAAAATCCACTGACAATCATTCAAGTTGTCCAGAAATGAAAATTCGGATAGGCGGACATACGACAGCGGCCAGACTGATACACTGACGACAACATGAAACCATAATACCCTGCCACTATCGTGTGGCAGGGTATAACAAAAAAAATGTCTTATCTAGAACTTTCACTCAATATAATTACTATAAATGCAAAGCTCCAGATATTGTTTCTTCTAATGTCTCTTTGAAAACATATGTTGTGGGTACTCGGCGAGGCACTCCTTATGAGTACCCACAACATACATTTTTTATTGAAAAATAAGAAAAATAGCATAAATTTTGACTGAAAAAAAAAAAAAAAAAAACAAAACAAGCACCTTATAAATGTTTTCCTATTAATGCCAGTATAAATAATAGCATGGGTAAAACAAAACACTTGTAATGATTATTTTCAAAATATTGCACAACCCTTTTAGTCCTTATAAGCAAGCTTTGTAAGCAAGCACATGGTAATTCTAGTACTCCAGGTAAGTCATATTTTCATTCATAAAGGAATTGATATTTTTCATACTTCTCTAAGAAAACATATGTTGTGGGTACTCATTAGAAGTGCCTCACTGAGGCACTTCTAATGAGTACCCGCAACAGATGTTCTTGTTGAGAAATAAGAAAAAAAAATTCTCTTTGGCGGATTACCCACTATCTGCAGCTCTGTAAATCTTTTCCTAATAATGCCACTTGTATAAATCACAATACAGCCAAGCTTGTCTTAAAGACCACCTGTATTAAGCAGTCACCTGTATTTAACTCTTTCAGCCAAAATATCAGACAATATTTGTCCTCTGCTTTGTTTTCTTTAAGAAACTTTTGATTGGAAAGACATTTATATGTAAAGTTGAAAGACTGAATGTCCAATTTTGTACATCATGATGAGACTGCTCATTATGAGCTATCGCATCCAGATCTTTGCTGTTTGCAAAAGCCTATTACTGTCACCTGTGGCAGTGAAAGTCAAAGGCCACCTGTATTAAGCAGTCTCCTGTATTTAAAAGCTATTTTTTCAGGCCTTATAAAAGGAAAGTAAATGTAAATTCTAATGCACTTGCGTATGTAACGCGAGGTCTGATTGGATAACGTCAAAAATTTGCGACGATATATTCTGTGACATACTGTCGGAAATATGATGTCATCACGCGATGTCACTTTTCATTGGCTGGCATTTGGTTTTACGCAGCTAACCAGCACTTGCCGCTTTGTGCAAATAGTACATTTTTCAACAAAACAAATGAATTAATGCATTAAAATGGGGATGACTGCATTTAAAATTGTCATTTGGGGAGGTAAATTGGTGGTTTTATAGTTGAAAATATGTTTTACAGCTCCGCTGATGCGTTGCCGTAAAAGGAAATTTCCGACCGTAAAACCACCAATTTACCTCCCCAAATGACAATTTGAATGAAATTATCCCCTAATTAACCAGTATAAAACAAGCACATGTCTTACTTAGGTTCTTGCTTAACACTGGTTTGAAGCTATGTGTAAATCAAAGCGCTTACAATGAGTATTTTGAAATATTGCACAGCCCTTTCTTAACCTTTCTCTTGCTGAACACGTCATGCCCTGTCTTAGCAAACAGTGTAGATCCAGATCAGTTGGCTTCTGAAGAAGCCAACTGATCTGGATCTGCACTGTTTGTCATTAAATATGTGAATTTCTGTCAAAAACATTGATCAAGTAATCTGATTGGCTGGAAATTAGAAGTAGGCGTGGCATTTTAATTTATTCAGCTTGACAAGGGTTAATATCGAGCCTTGTCAAGCAATATTATCATATCTCTAGATCAGGCACTTTTCTCAACTATTTCTCCATAAAAACATACGAGCCAGCACACAGCAAACTTACAATAAGGCCTGTGTGACCCGCTAAGACTCAGGCCTGTACATCCACCCAGTATGGCAAGGGTTCTTGTCTATTCCTCTTGGAATAGCCTGGAGGATGTAGAAGGCACATGCAATCAGTGAAGACTCTAATCAGACACTGCACAGGCTGATCAGACTTTGCTGGTTGCACAAGTCTTATCGTAGGTTTTGTTGTGTGCCAGCTCATGTTGTCGGTACTCAGAAGCGCCTCACAGAGGAACTTCTAATGAGTACCAAGGCACTTCCAGGATCGCCACTCATTTTCTATTTCAAAATTCCCTGACTTTTTTCTGACTTTTCACCATTTTCCAGACATTTTTGACGGTCTCCCAGCTCCCCTTACAGCTGTCCTCAGCCACCTAATTTTCCAATGGAGCACTTATTTTCAGAGAAAACACAATCATTTAACAAAACCATGAGGCCAATTCTGTAAATTTATGTTTCTGAAACTTAAAGAGACTGCCATAGCCATTTCAGTTTTCAGAAAATTTTGAAATTCCCTGACTTTTCCCTGACTTTTGTCAGTTTTTTTTTTTCCAATTTCCCTGACTCAAACCAAAATTCCCTTTCCCTGACCTGGAAAATTTTCATTTTCCAGACTCTTTTCCCTGACTGTGGCAACCGTGACTTCAAATGAGTACCCACGACGGGATTGTTTGACTATTATCAGTCTGTGGCTATACAAATTATTCTCTTTAAGAATAGCCCTCTTGATCAGAGTTATTTATCAGGGGGATAATTCCTTCTGCTGGACTAGCCAGCCTTTGAAAAGGGGAAAAAAAAAATTCTCCTTAAAAGCGTTTTCCCTTTGAGGTGTATCCATCCAATTTTAGGGCATGGATACACTTTCAAGGGAAATAACTCATTGACATGGAAATACAGTCAAACCTGTCTTAAGCAGCCGCCCATGGGAAGCTTAAAATGTGGCTGCTGAAGGCAGGTGGCTGCTTAATACAGTTCAAATATATAAGTCTATGAATTTCCGGGCTACTTTCCTCTGGCTGCTTAATACAGGTTGGCTGCTTAATAGAGGTGACCACTATCACAGGTTTGACTGTATTTGCCTGCAAACTGAGTTCTTATAAGAATGCATTAACCCTGGCCCTGCTGAACCCAGATATACCCTGCCTTTGTAAACAGTATAGATCCAGATCAGTTGGCTTCTCAGAAGCCAACTGATCTGGATCTGCACTGTTTGTCATTAAGTATGTGAAATTGCATCAACAACTTAGATCAAGCAATCTAATTGGCTGAAAATCAGGAGTGGTATGGCATCTAGATTTATTCAGCAAGGCGTGTGTTAACTCTCTCTGGGAGGAAGTTCTTTCTTTTAATAGAAGCCCCCAGACTTGAAAGTTTTCAAAAATAAGAGAGGTAATTTTCAGAGTCCAATTGGTGTTAATCTCTCATGCCTGTATCAATAACTTATAAAAATGAATTGACTATGCAGGGACAACACTGGCCAAATCTGCAGTGACGCCTGGATACTACTCCTCTTTCAACATCTTTCGGAAAGTTTTTTTTTTTTGCCTGGTAAATTTGCAGACTTTTATGATTTCATAGCTCTTGATACGATGCATTTTTCAGTCCAAAAGTATTGATAAGTTTCTTATTTTTCCACAAAAAGATATATTGTGGGTACTCATTAGAAGCGCCTCGGTGAGGTGCTTCTAATGAGTACCCACAATATATGTTTTTGTGAAGAAATAAGAAAAATATTTATCCAATACCCACTCTTATCTAGACCTACAGAATTAATGTAAAACCATTTGTCATAACTATCTACACACAGAGTTCTATTCTAGTCATTGGTTTTAAAAAATTCCGATATTTCTCTTCTTTTTTTTTTCCACAGTAAAATGGCTGTAAATTATGCAGAAATTAGTAGGGTAGCTAAACTTGAGGCAGGTTTTCTACAAATTCCTCTAGTTCAAAATTTCTGAAATTTTCCCAATTTTGTCCAAATTATTATAGAATATAAATAATTAAAAATCACTAAAGAAAGCTAAAAAATATTTTCTCAGATAAAACTTCCAAAATGAAGTTTTTTAAAAGTAAAACATATTTTAACGAGTAATACTTAACCTATAGATAATGTGCTATTCTATTCTGTTTTCACACCTTCCACAGAAAAAACGACCTTTCTGTCGTTAATTAAAGTCTTAAACCAGAAGGTCCCTTAGGCAGTTACCTGTGTGACGTAACTCTTCCCGCTCAATTGACCACGTGTCAGTTTCTTTTATGTGTAAAACAATAGACACAATTAGGAGAGATAAGCGAGGGTGGGCGGAGGGAGATAATTGATTATCTATAGGTTAAGTATTACTCGTTAAAATATGTTTTACTTTTAAAAAACTTCATTTTAACTTCATAATACATTAACCTATAGATAATGTACTAGAATTTGCAGAATAGGAGGGAGGTGCTCTCCTTATTCTAACACCAATAATATCTCACCACTTCTGGTTAAGACTCAGGAAACTCAAAGGAATCAGATACATTCTTATTCTATATTTAATAGAAAGAATGATCTAGATTTACAAAATAGCATACATTTAAGGTGTTATGATCTAACAACCTTATATATATTAGTAGACTCTAGAGGAAGCCAGTTCTTAAGTCTCAGAGACCTAACATTGGCCCCCCCCCACCCCCCCCTCTTTTTTTCTTTTTGGGAAACAACAATTGGCTTCAAAAAGAAAAGGGAGTCATTGAGACATAACATAAATATTCCATTGCAAAGTAAGCTAGGAATATAGAAAAATTTTGAAAACAAAATTTGTAAAACAAAAAGCCAAGACCATACACTGTAAGTAGTCTATGTAGGATCTTGAATAAATAAGGAAAAGTCTACTCGGTGGAGTTTCCTATAGATAACTGACATATGTAGATATTTTGGATAAAATTCTAGATATGTGAAGCTATGTAATTGTAATAGTCTAAGCTATTAGAGTTATAAACTAATTAAATTCTGTTAATTGGAGCGACAGGACAGTTTCCGATGAACAGACACAGACTTAAAATAACCATAATGTGTAATTATTTCCCTTGATCAAATTAAAGAAGGGGAGATAATAAAAGTAGATGGAGTTAACTTAACTATAACTAAGTTATCCATCAGAAGAAAAAAAAGTATAGACAAACATAATGGTTAAAACTATTGCTAGACTAATTGTATAACGAATTTTTAGTCAAGCAATAAAATAATACAGAGTTTGCATATAACTGCTGGGAAGAAAAAAAACAACCTAAACCATTGATAATTAGTTTTGTCATAGACATATAAAAGCGTTTGATGTCCTGACAAAAAAATAAAGAATAAACTGTCAACATCATAACTAAAGAGTTTGACAGAGAATAAGAGAGATAAGAATAAGGTTGATCGCAGCAAACTGTATGACGGTCATAGTTTGGCTAAATCTTACCGTATTGATAAGATTAAACAATAATAAATAAGCTGGATAGAATCTTTCTATACCAGAAGATTGCCATGAAAAGTACTCCTGAGTAAATAATCATGGAAATCAAGAAATGTTAAAAATCCACTTTGATACGAATCAAAATGTTCATAAAAAGAGAAGGACTCAGAGAAAAAGTAATAGTGTGATAATCTCTGAAGAAAGATTATACAATAATACTGATTATTAATCTCAAAAAACACTTAATTTAAAAGTTAAGAGATAGTATTACTATTCTATACGCATATTTAAGAATAGTAAGAAATATATTAATACTAAAAAAAAAAAAATTATACTACTGAACAAAATTCCCGCTATAAATCATAGGTTAAGCGTAACTATTATTTAAGCAAGGAATTATTAAACATATAACTCTCTATAAAATTACTGCCTGGAAATTTTATAGATAAACATTCAATCAAATTTTTTAGAATTGAATATTAATAGAATAAAATCTTTGTCTGCATAATTGGTAATTCCTGAAATATCAAATTACATACTCGCAAATGAGTTCAGGAAGAAAAAAAAACATATATATACTCTCGAGATCTATGTGTAAACCATAGAGAGTAATAATATTATTACCGCGATCCCTGACGGAAGGGTAAAAACATGTATATGAAAGAGATAATAATTAATTTAACGTCATATAGGTTTAAGATAAAATTTGTTTAATCTTTAACCAATATGCAGCAACAGTGACTCGATATTCTGTATTCGTACGTAGAAAAGGAGTACTTAGTCATTAGAATTTTGAATGATTGAAATAGAGATAATGGGATCTAAAAGGATGTATCTCCATGAACTGAATCGAAGGATAATATCCATTCTAAAAAACTAGGGCTTGTTTTAGGCTTAGTTTAACAAGCGTAGAATTGAATTATTTTCAAGTATTCATGAAGTCGTTATACTCTGAATACTGAGAAAAATGTTAAAATATTGTTTAGGAAATAAAAAAGTGACTGTTCCACAATGTTAGCTAGATTTAAACCTGGAACGTAGCGAGAAGGTCAATCTAATTTAAAAGTAAGATGAGAAAGATAAATAATGAAGATAGATATATAAATATCGGAATAATATATTATCTCCAACAATTATCAAATAATCTGAATGTTTAAAAGCATAAATACTACTCGAAAGTTTATTTACCGAATGTATAATCGGAGAAAACTTTCAGTATGTTCAAAAACGTATCACAAAAGTAAGATCTGACCAGGAACGTAGGTGCAGCACTTACTAAGTTGTGAAGTTAATATAAACATATTTTATATTATAAATTGAAGCAGTGCATTTCAAAATCATCGACATCTTGAAATGACTTATTGTGTGGAAAAATAAATAAATATCCAGTTTCGGAAAGATATTTATCTATATATATAGACCATTTTTGATGCGGACTGGAAATCAAGATATTAATCTTTGCATTATTCGCAAACTGAACTTGAACTCTTAGCGAGAATTACTATGATCCCTTTAACGAATGTAAACATAAAGGAGGGGTAAAGAGATAATTAAGAGTGTCTTAATTCTTTACCGGCTCGTATACTAAGCCTAGACTATAGATTGATTAATATAATTATAATAATATCTGCTATTATGAGGTAAACTCTCGTTAATTAACCTCTAAGCATATATCAAAAATATATATCAACATAATCTAGAGCTTCGGTAAGTTTAGAGGAAGGAAATGATTGACTTTGGCAGTTTCTGAATAGTTACAAAGTCAATAAAACAAAATATCAAAAGGAAAGTATTGTATATAAAATCTAATTTAGGCAATAATAATCTGTCACGTACTGAATAATTAATGCCTTTACTAAATATGTATCCATTGTCAATACCAAAGTGCAAGAAAATTTTGATTGACATGGACTCTAGTTATAAATAAAATATTAGAGGTATAGAGCTAGTCGAAGCAAAACTATTCCTCAATAAGATAAAGTAGACCTATAATATACGAGGATTAATTGGGTCTAGAATTATAATCATAATAAAATTATTATTCCAATATGAAGAATCTTCAGCGTAATAGATTCTTACTG
The DNA here is from genome assembly GCA_964016985.1 of Anodontia alba. NCBI lineage: Eukaryota > Metazoa > Mollusca > Bivalvia > Lucinida > Lucinidae > Anodontia > Anodontia alba. The sequence goes on from OZ024835.1 coordinate 52,822,852, forward strand.
AGGCAAAAATATCTGGTATATTGCTATCATAGTCTTAAATGATCCAGAAGAAAAAATAAAACAGGCAAAGTAAAGAACGTATCGAATTATATCTATGCCTAAATATAAGATTTTTTTCTTATTTATTATTTTATAGCAGAGTTTAGACAGAGCACGACTGACCTAGACTCTAATATAATAAATCAAAAGATAGTATAAAATAGAATAATAGCTTATCAGATCAACTATTTTCCATGTAGAAAAGGCAAAAGGAAAATATGTACCTCAACTAGAATTTTAAATCGTAGTAATCTAGAGAGGTAGCGAATAAATAAATAAACTGTTAATTTATTTATCTGGTTGGTGTAAATTTCCGATACCTTAAGAATGAAAAATTAATAGAAAGTAGAAAAGATCGATTGCTACTTTCTTGTCAATTTACTCCTTAGATTACATGCTGATTACATATCGGAGCATGTAGAAGAAAAACAGGGGAGGAAAGAAGAAAATTTTTTATATTTTGTGTATATTTTTCTTCTTATAAATAACGATAGTTTTATAGTTCACCTTTGCCCTAGAGCCGAATAAGGTGAATATGTAAGAAGTTAATCTCTTTGTAGCGAGTAAAAGAGATATAATTATAGCTGGAAGTATCTTCTACACTTAGTGAATGAATTGCGAATTTGATCGTAACCGATAATTCTTAATTCATTTTCAATAATAAATATATATATAGAATTTAAGTCAAGTTCAAAAGTGACTGGACAGAATTCAACAATATAAATGGCTACTAGGTATTAGAACCCATCGCTGTCATTCAATAACCTATAATCCAAGACTATACATGTCTATAGTGGTTATATATGAATATATGTTGAGCGAGTACTAGTGACTACTACTCACACACTAGTAATCCGACACAAAGTCTACGAAACTACTGCCCGGTGGAATTTCGTTAGAATGACCTGGCACTACTCTACGAAGTGCCTCCCGATGAAATTTTCGTTAGAGCCGGAATTTAACCGCTTTCTAGCGAATTAAAGAGATAAAACATCATTTGAATGACCTGGCACTAGTCTACGAACTGCTGCCCGGTAAGAATTTTGTTATAGTCGGAAGTTTAACTCTTTCTAGCGGATAAAAGAGATAAAACATAAGTTAATTTAAAATATTAATGGAATTACACACCTATAATAAGTCAATGGAATATTAAAAATTCTAGTCTGATTTGGGAAAGACTGTACAGAATTTTTTTGTATAAAAAGTTATTATGTATTTCACTTAATAACCTATATCCATTGACTTAAACGTGAATGGAGCTCTATGAACGATAATAGATTGTTCGGGAATTAGTAATCATTATTTTGACACTAGTTACCCGACACAATGACCGGACACTAATATTCGTAACTGTTGCCCGGTAAAGTTACAAGTAATTTGACAAATTGATCGGATAGTAGTATTCGTAACTCTAGTCCGATGAAAAAGGGAGATTATATATGAAAACTGAGCGAGCACAAGTATTCAAAACTTTTTCCCGAAGATAATTAATTATTAGGCAAAAATTGACCAGACACTTTCTGTAAAAGTTTGCCTGGTGAAAAATCAGAAATAATATAATAATATGACCGGGTATAAGTATCAGAAATATGAAGTTTTTTAAAAGTAAAACATATTTTAACGAGTAATACTTAACCTATAGATAATGTGCTATTCTATTCTGTTTTCACACCTTCCACAGAAAAAACGACCTTTCAGTCGTTAATTAAAGTCTTAAACCAGAAGGTCCCTTAGGCAGTTACCTGTGTGACGTAACTCTTCCCGCTCAATTGACCACGTGTCAGTTTCTTTTATGTGTAAAACAATAGACACAATTAGGAGAGATAAGCGAGGGTGGGCGGAGGGAGATAATTGATTATCTATAGGTTAAGTATTACTCGTTAAAATATGTTTTACTTTTAAAAAACTTCATTTTAACTTCATAATACATTAACCTATAGATAATGTGCTAGAATTTGCAGAATAGGAGGGAGGTGCTCTCCTAATTCTAACACCAATAATATCTCACCACTTCTGGTTAAGACTCAGGAAACTCAAAGGAATCGGATACATTCTAATTCTATATTTAATAGAAAGAATGGTCTAGATTCACAAAATAGCTTTAAGGTGTTATGATCTAACAACCTTATATATATTAGTAGACTCTAGAGGAAGCCAGTTCTTAAGTCTCAGAGACCTAACATCGGCCCCCCCCCCCTCTTTTTTTCTTTTTGGGAAACAACAATTGGCTTCAAAAAGAAAAGGGAGTCATTGAGACATAACATAAATATTCCATCGCAAAGTAAGCTAGGAATATAGAAATATTTTGAAAACAAAATTTGTAAAACAAAAAGCCAAGACCATACACTGTAAGTAGTCTATGTAGGATCTTGAATAATAAGGAAAAGTCTACTCGGTGGAGTTTCCTATAGATAACTGACATATGTAGATATTTTGGATAAAATTCTAGATATGTGAAGCTATGTAATTGTAATAGTCTAAGCTATTAGAATTATAAACTAATTAAATTCTGTTAATTGGAGCGACAGGACAGTTTCCGATGAACAGACACAGACTTAAAATAACCATAATGTGTAATTATTTCCCTTGATCAAATTAAAGAAGGGGAGATAATAAAAGTAGATGGAGTTAACTTAACTATAACTAAGTTATCCATCAGAAGAAAAAAAGGTATAGACAAACATAATGGTTAAAACTATTGCTAGACTAATTGTATAACGAATTTTTAGTCAAGCAATAAAATAATACAGAGTTTGCATATAACTGCTGGGAAGAAAAAAACAACTTAAACCATTGATAATTAGTTTTGTCATAGACATATAAAAGCGTTTGATGTCCTGACAAAAAAGTAAAGAATAAACTGTCAACATCATAACTAAAGAGTTTGACAGACAATAAAAGAGATAAGAATAAGGTTGATCGCAGCAAACTGTATGACGGTCATAGTTTGGCTAAATCTTACCGTATTGATAAGATTAAGCATAATAAATAAGCTGGATAGAATCTTTCTATACCAGAAGATTACCATGAAAAGTACTCCTGAGTAAATAATCATGGAAACCAAGAAATGTCAAAAATCCACTTTGATACGAATCAAAATGTTCATAAAAAGAGAAGGACTCAGAGAAAAAGTAATAGTGTGATAATCTCTGAAGAAAGATTATACAATAATACTGATTATTAATCTCAAAAAACACTTAATTTAAAAGTTAAGAGATAGTATTACTATTCTATACGCATATTTAAGAATAGTAAGAAATATATTAATACTAAATAAAAATTATACTACTGAACAAAATTCCCGCTATAAATCATAGGTTAAGCGTAACTATTATTTAAGCAAGGAATTATTAAACATATAACTCTCTATAAAATTACTGCCCAGAAATTTTATAGATAAACATTCAATCAAATTTTTAGAATTGAATATTAATAGAATAAAATCTATGTCTGCATAATTGGTAATTCCTGAAATATCAAATTACGTACTCGCAAATGAGTTCAGGAAGAAAATACATATATATACTCTCGAGATCTATGTGTAAACCATAGAGAGTAATAATATTATTACCGCGATCCCTGACGGAAGGGTAAAAACATGTATATGAAAGAGATAATAATTAATTTAACGTCATATAGGTTTAAGATAAAATTTGTTTAATCTTTAACCAATATGCAGCAACAGTGACTCGATATTCTGTATTCGTACGTAGAAAAGGAGTACTTAGTCATTAGAATTTTGAATGATTGAAATAGAGATAATGGGATCTAAAAGGATGTATCTCCATGAACTGAATCGAAGGATAATATCCATTCTAAAAAAACTAGGGCTTGTTTTAGGCTTAGTTAAACAAGCGTAGAATTGAATTATTTTCAAGTATTCATGAAGTCGTTATGCTCTGAATACTGAGAAAAAAGTTAAAATATTGTTTAGGAAATAAAAAAGTGACTGTTCCACAATGTTAGCTAGATTTAAACCTGGAACGTAGCGAGAAGGTCAATCTAATTTAAAAGTAAGATGAGAAAGATAAATAATGAAGATAGATATATAAATATCGGAATAATATATTATCTCCAACAATTATCAAATAATCTGAATGTTTAAAAGCATAAATACTACTCGAAAGTTTATTTACCGAATGTATAATCGGAGAAAACTTTCAGTATGTTCAAAAACGTATCACAAAAGTAAGATCTGACCAGGAATGTAGGTGCAGCACTTACTAAGTTGTGAAGTTAAAATAAACATATTTTATATTATAAATTGAAGCAGTGCATTTCAAAATCATCGACATCTTGAAATGACTTATTGTGTGGAAAAATAAATAAATATCCAGTTTCGGAAAAGATATTTATCTATATATATAGACCATTTTTGATGCGGACTGGAAATCAAGATATTAATCTTTGCATTATTCGCAAACTGAACTTGAACTCTTAGCGAGAATTACTATGATCCCTTTAACGAATGTAAACATAAAGGAGGGGTAAAGAGATAATTAAGAGTGTCTTAATTCTTTACCGGCTCGTAATTAAGGATGTTTTCCCTTTTGTCTAAGCCTAGACTATAGATTGATTAATATAATTATAATAATATCTGCTATTATGAGGTAAACTCTCGTTAATTAACCTCTAAGCATATATCAAAAATATATATCAACATAATCTAGAGCTTCGGTAAGTTTAGAGGAAGGAAATGATTGACTTTGGCAGTTTCTGAATAGTTACAAAGTCAATAAAACAAAATATCAAAAGGAAAGTATTGTATATAAAATCTAATTTAGGCAATAATAATCTGTCACGTACTGAATAATTAATGCCTTTACTAAATATGTATCCATTGTCAATACCAAAGTGCAAGAAAATTTTGATTGACATGGACTCTAGTTATAAATAAAATATTAGAGGTATAGAGCTAGTCGAAGCAAAACTATTCCTCAATAAGATAAAGTAGACCTATAATATACGAGGATTAATTGGGTCTAGAATTATAATCATAATAAAATTATTATTCCAATATGAAGAATCTTCAGCGTAATAGATTCTTACTGAGGCAAAAATATCTGGTATATTGCTATCGTAGTCTTAAATGATCCAGAAGAAAAAATAAAACAGGCAAAGTAAAGAACGTATCGAATTATATCTATGCCTAAATATAAGATTTTTTTCTTATTTATTATTTTATAGCAGAGTTTAGACAGAGCACGACTGACCTAGACTCTTATATAATCAATCAAAAGATAGTATAAAATAGAATAATAGCTTATCGGATCAACTATTTTCCATGTAGAAAAAGCAAAAGGAAAATATGTACCTCAACTAGAATTTTAAATCGTAGTAATCTAGAGAGGTAGTGAATAAATAAATAAACTGTTAATTTATTTATCTGGTTGGTGTAAATTTCCGATACCTTAAGAATGAAAAATTAATAGAAAGTAGAAAAGATCTATTGCTACTTTCTTGTCAATTTACTCCTTAGATTACATGCTGATTACATATCGGAGCATGTAGAAGAAAAAACAGGGGAGGAAAGAAGAAAAATTTTTATATTTCGTGTATATTTTTCTTCTTATAAATAACGATAGTTTTATAGTTCACCTTTGCCCTAGAGCCGAATAAGGTGAATATGTAAGAAGTTAATCTCTTTGTAGCGAACAAACGAGATATAATTATAGCTGGAAGTATCTTCTACACTTAGTGAATGAATTGCGAATTTGATCGTAACCGATAATTCTTAATTCTTTTTCAATAATAAATATATATATAGAATTTAAGTCAAGTTCAAAAGTAACTGGACAGAATTCAACAATATAAATGGCTACTAGGTATTAGAACCCATCGCTGTCATTCAATAACCTATAATCCAAGACTATACATGTCTATAGTGGTTATATATGAATATATGTTGAGCCTGGAACACACTAGTAATCCGACACAAAGTCTACGAAACTACTGCCCGGTGGAATTTCGTTAGAATGACCTGGCACTACTCTACGAAGTGCCTCCCGATGAAATTTTCGTTAGAGCCGGAATTTAACCGCTTTCTAGCGAATTAAAGAGATAAAACATCATTTGAATGACCTGGCACTAGTCTACGAACTGCTGCCCGGTAAGAATTTTGTTATAGTCGGAAGTTTAACTCTTTCTAGCGGATAAAAGAGATAAAACATAAGTTAATTTAAAATATTAATGGAATTACACACCTATAATAAGTCAATGGAATATTAAAAATTCTAGTCTGATTTGGGAAAGACTGTACAGAATTTTTTTGTATAAAAAGTTATTATGTATTTCACTTAATAACCTATATCCATTGACTTAAACGTGAATGGAGCTCTATGAACGATAATAGATTGTTCGGGAATTAGTAATCATTATTTTGACACTAGTTACCCGACACAATGACCGGACACTAATATTCGTAACTGTTGCCCGGTAAAGTTACAAGAAATTTGACAAATTGATCGGATAGTAGTATTCGTAACTCTAGTCCGATGAAAAAGGGAGATTATATATGAAAACTGAGCGGGCACAAGTATTCGAAACTTTTTCCCGAAGATAATTAATTATAAGGCAAAAATTGACCAGACACTTTCTGTAAAAGTTTGCCTGGTGAAAAAATCAGAAATAATATAATAATATGACCGGGTATAAGTATCAGAAATATTACTGATACTTTGCCCAGTGAAAAAATTTTTTAATAATAAGACATAATGACCGGAAGTTAGTATACGTGACTATTTTGTCCGGTGAAATATGTCAGAAACTAAGTCTTTCCAGAAAATAATAAAATTATTGACTGGAGACTAGTTGACTGGTGACTGGTGACTGGGTGACTGGTGACTGGTGACTGGGTGACTGGTGACTGGTGACTGGTGACTGGGTGACTGGTGACTGGTGACTGGTGCCTGGTTGACTGGCACCTGGATGACTGGTGACTGGTGCCTGGTTGACTAGCACCTGATTGACTGGTGACTGGTGAAGCTGATTGACTGGAGCCTGGGTGACTGGTGACTGGTGACTGGTGACTGGATGACTGGTGACTGGTGACTGGTGGACTTAGACTTTATAGGATACTAAGTACCCAAAGATGCCACCTTGATGGGTCTTACCCCGGCAGTATAGCCATATGGGGTGGGGCTCCCATCAGTAAAGAATTGTCTTATAACCCATCAAGGGTTGACAAGTTCTTTACAATCAGCTTCTCCACCATGAGAATCTTTAGCCAACTGAAGATCTCTGCAAACAAAAGTCCAGGAAAAAAAAACATATCGTAATTGCTGAATAACCTGGAACGAAAAGAACAAAAATATTCTGCATATATAAACACGACTATCGAACCGATCGCGCACGAGCGTTGTGCCGAAAAGCGAGAGTCGCCAAAACGCATGTGGAAAAAGACCAGTCAAAAATACATGAAATCGAAAATTGAAAATTTTAAATAATAACACAGAAAGTGAAAGGAGTGATAAATAAACAAAAGAAACACAAGGATACATAAATTTATCCGTGAGGAAAGAAATAATCCAAATTTCTATCACAGGTAAATAATCCTTGTTGAATTTCTTTGTCCACAGAAAAGAAACTGACACGTGGTCAATTGAGCGGGAAGAGTTACGTCACACAGGTAACTGCCTAAGGGACCTTCTGGTTTAAGACTTTAATTAACGACTGAAAGGTCGTTTTTTCTGTGGAAGGTGTGAAAACAGAATAGAATAGCACATTATCTATAGGTTAATGTATTATGAAGTTAAAATTACTGATACTTTGCCCAGTGAAAATTTTTTTTTAATAATTAGACATAATGACCGGAAGTTAGTATACGTGACTATTTTGTCCGGTGAAATATGTCAGAAACTAAGTCTTTCCAGAAAATAATTAAATTATTGACTGGAGACTAGTTGACTGGTACCTGGTTGATCGGTGACTGGTGACTGGTGACTGGGTGACTGGTGACTGGGTGACTGGTGACTGGTGCCTGGTTGACTGGCACCTGGATGACTGGTGACTGGTGCCTGGTTGACTGGCACCTGATTGACTGGTGACTGGTGAAGCTGATTGACTGGTGCCTGGTTGACTGGTGACTGGTGACTGGATGACTGGTGACTGGTGGACTTAGACTTTATAGGATACTAAGTACCCAAAGATGCCACCTTGATGGGTCTTACCCCGGCAGTATAGCCATATGGGGTGGGGCTCCCATCAGTAAAGAATTGTCTTATAACCCATCAAGGGTTGACAAGTTCTTTACAATCAGCTTCTCCACCATGAGAATCTTTAGCTAACTGAAGATCTCTGCAAACAAAAGTCCAGGAAAAACATATCGTAATTGCTGAATAACCTGGAACGAAAAGAACAAAAATATTCTGCATATATAAACACGACTATCGAACCGATCGCGCACGAGCGTTGTGCCGAATAGCGAGAGTCGCCAAAACGCATGTGGAAAAAGACCAGTCAAAAATACATGAAATCGAAAATTGAAAATTTTAAATAATAACACAGAAAGTGAAAGGAGTGATAAATAAACAAAAGAAACACAAGGATACATAAATTTATCCGTGAGGAAAGAAATAATCCAAATTTCTATCACAGGTAAATAATCCTTGTTGAATTTCTTTGTCCACAGAAAAGAAACTGACACGTGGTCAATTGAGCGGGAAGAGTTACGTCACACAGGTAACTGCCTAAGGGACCTTCTGGTTTAAGACTTTAATTAACGACTGAAAGGTCGTTTTTTCTGTGGAAGGTGTGAAAACAGAATAGAATAGCACATTATCTATAGGTTAATGTATTATGAAGTTAAAATACATTTGTATCATTTTACTATAGAAATTGCATAGGTCAACACCAATTTTTCGCCACAAACTTAATTTTAGGGTAAATATTTGAGAACAAATCCAGAAACAGAAATGACAAATAGTTTCAGATAAGATAAGGTCAATCAGAACAAAATATTTTCAATTAAAACAAGAAATCCGCGGAAAGCGATGTCGCACCTGCGGGGATTAAGTCATACTAGTTCCTATTTGTATTGAAAAAAATCTATTTTGCAGTATTCAAGAAATTGATAGGTTAGAAAAATGGACAAAGTAGAAAATTTGGAATATTGGCTTGCAAAATTTTATCTAAACCTGTCCATTATTTCACAAGATATTGATATTGAGCGGATATCATTTTTGCCCATTAATCAAGGCCAGTAACTCAGCTGAAAATTGACGAAATCCCAAGCTAGGTATTGTTAACAACAATATATATGCAAAATATGATCCTAATCCATCAATTCTTTCACAAGATATTGAGCGGAAACGAATTTTGGGGATAAATCAAGGACCCCTAACTCTGCTGAAATGAATCTGAGATTTATGTGCAAAAAATATGCATATCTTCAGACCATGTCCTAATCATATGTGAAGTTTCAAAGCTACCGGTATTAGCCTTAAACTGCAGGAGGAGTTGCGCTCACTAAACACCCACTGACTATAAGGGTTTTAGGCAAAAACTGACTGTTAGCAAAGCGAAAAAAGTTGAAAAAAAAAAATCTGAGATTTATGTGCAAATAATATGCAAATCTTCAGACTCTGACCTAATCATCTGTGAAAGTTCAAAACTATTGGCCTAAAACTGCAGGAGGAGTTGCGCTCACGAGACACCCACTGACTATTATGGTTTTAGGTAAAAACTGACTAAGTTAACAAAGCGAAAAAAGTTGAAATAAAAAATCTGAGAATTATGAGCAAATAATATGCGCATCTACACACCATTGCCAAAATATCTGTGAAGTTTCAAAATGATTGGCCAAAAACTGTAGGAGGAGTTGCGCTCACGAGACACCCACTGACTATTAGGGTTTTAGGTAAAAACTGACTAAGTTAACAAAGCAAAAAAAGTTAAAAAACAAAAAATCTGAGAATTATGAGCAACAATATGCAATCTACACACCATGGCCAAAACATCTGTGAAGTTTCAAAATGATTGGCCAAAAACTGTAGGAGGAGTTGCGCTCACAAGACACCCACTGACTATAAGGGTTTTAGGTAAAAAAACGACTAAGTTAACAAAGCGGAAAAAGTTGAAAAAAAAAAAATCTGAGAATTTTGAGCAAATAATATGCACATCTACTCGCTATGGCCAAAACATCTGTGAAGGTTCAAAACGATTGGCAAAAAACTGTAGGAGGAGTTGCGCTCACAAGTCAATTGTTGACACACGGACAAACGGACGAACGGACGGGTCACGGCATGCCTATATCGCACATGCGTGCTAATGCAGGTGCGACAATAAAACAACCAAGCAAAAAGCATCTTTCCAAGTGATGTCAAAAGGACAATAACAATTTGTTCAAAATCAGGTTTTGTGGAACCTAGCCCATGTTTCTATAATTAGCTACTAACACTGTTTTCACTCAGCCTGTGATCATTCTGTGTCTGATACTGTACTTGTTTCCGAGTAGATTCTTTATGAGCAAATGACAATCCCCTGACAGGGTTATTCCATGCCTGTTCAGTTCCTCTACTGAAGATACTGTATATCACAGCACCACTAAGATATATAGCAGCGGCGATGTAGAACACTATCTGCCACTGTGCTCTTGTGTCCTACAAAATACAAGGGACATAATTAAGGAAACATGATGAAGGGAGACTACTTTTGCAGATTGGAATTTGCTTCACTAGTACAGTAAAATTCTGCTGATAAGACCACTCGAAATTAAGATCACTCCGCTATTAAGGGCAGCTTTTGCCAATCCAAAATGGTTTCTTTCTTATCATTTTATTTTCAATATTAAGACCATCCCACTAATAAGATCACTTTTAGACAGTCCCAAATGTGGCCTTAATAGCAGAATATTAGTGTCTTTAAAGGCTCCATATTCCTAAAACAATAGACATTTTTTTTATCCAAGAAAGGTTTAATAAATTGATAAATGGTAATTAATACAATCATAAAATGTGACTACTGACAGCCTGTAAAATTTCAGTTAGTCTCTTGTTCTTGAAATGAAATGATTTTTTATTGTATCTCTGAATTAATGTTGCCAACATTAATTCAGAGATACAATAAAAAAATCATTTCATTTTTAATCGTTTCTAAAACGAGAGACTAACTGAAGTTTTACAAGCTGTCAGATGCCACATTTTATGATCCTATTAATACTATATGTCAATTTATTAAATCTTTTTTGGATAAAAAATGACAATTTTTGAGGATTAGAGAGCCTTTAAATCATGTCAAAAATAGCAGAGGGTGCTACTCTTAATTCGCTCCAATAGGAGCAAATTCTTTCCTTTAAAAGTAGCACCCCTCCCACTGATTAGGGATGTAAATATTTCAATGTCAGAGTTATTTCCCTTGATGTTGTAGCCATTATACATAACTCTTTGCAAGCTGGAGATGAACTTTAAATAGACAATGATAAATAAAAGAATTTTTAACCTATATAAAATATGTTTTCTTAATACCATATTTACCCTAAGAACACTTTATCTACTTTACCATACTTGTCCTAAAATTTTGAAACAGTCCATTCCGCTGCCTCTTGATGTGTCTAAAATATTGTTGTGTGTATGGCAAACAGTGTAGACCCAGATCAGATGACGCATACTGTGGCATCTGATCTGGGTCTACACTGTTTGCAAAAGCCTATCTGCCCCAATACTTAGGGTAATTACGGCTAGTTCTTTTGCGATAAAGAAAATATCTTAACTCTGGAAATATTAAGGCAATTCCGATCCTTACTATTCATGCTAAATCCACAGGGCTGGATAAGAGGCATATAAGGTAAATATTTTTCTTGCTTCTCTATGAAAACATATTTTATCGGTACTGTTCTATACCATTTTTCTATTCTTTCTTCAGTCTTCTGGGAAACAATTCGTAACTGCAAGATTGTTAAGGCCATTAAACCTCAAAACAACAACTTTTTTTTTTAAAAAGACAAATATTTTTGAGAAACACAGACTATATTATGTGGCCAAATGAGTGCCCGTGAAAGGGGAGAATGACAGTAGAAATCATTTCACAATTGATTTCCATGAGTGGCCAAGCTGGGTTTGAACTTGCACCTACCAGCAGAAAAGTCCCGAGACAATAACAAGGAATTTAGTTATGGAAGCCAAAGCTCCTAAAACTGTATAATGTGCTTACATGTTCATTTGTCAACCATCCAACAATCTCTGGTCCTAAAAACCCTGGTATTGTGGCAAAACTGTTTGACATACCCATCAACACACCTGCAGAAAGAAATGAACACATACATAGATGCAGATAAATGGAAGTATCAGATAAATATTTATTTCTCCATCAAAGCATATGTTGTGGGCACTCATTAGAAGTGCCTCATCGAGGCACTTCTAATGAGTTCTCACAACATATATTTTCATGGTGAAATGAAGTTTTTTAAAAGTAAAACATATTTTAACGAGTAATACTTAACCTATAGATAATGTGCTATTCTATTCTGTTTTCACACCTTCCACAGAAAAAACGACCTTTCAGTCGTTAATTAAAGTCTTAAACCAGAAGGTCCCTTAGGCAGTTACCTGTGTGACGTAACTCTTCCCGCTCAATTGACCACGTGTCAGTTTCTTTTATGTGTAAAACAATAGACACAATTAGGAGAGATAAGCGAGGGTGGGCGGAGGGAGATAATTGATTATCTATAGGTTAAGTATTACTCGTTAAAATATGTTTTACTTTTAAAAAACTTCATTTTAACTTCATAATACATTAACCTATAGATAATGTGCTAGAATTTGCAGAATAGGAGGGAGGTGCTCTCCTAATTCTAACACCAATAATATCTCACCACTTCTGTTTAAGACTCAGGAAACTCAAAGGAATCAGATACATTCTAATTCTATATTTAATAGAAAGAATGGTCTAGATTCACAAAATAGCTTTAAGGTGTTATGATCTAACAACCTTATATATATTAGTAGACTCTAGAGGAAGCCAGTTCTTAAGTCTCAGAGACCTAACATTGGCCCCCCCCCCCCCCCCCCCCCCCTCTTTTTTTCTTTTTGGGAAACAACAATTGGCTTCAAAAAGAAAAGGGAGTCATTGAGACATAACATAAATATTCCATCGCAAAGTAAGCTAGGAATATAGAAAATTTTGAAAACAAAATTTGTAAAACAAAAAGCCAAGACCATACACTGTAAGTAGTCTATGTAGGATCTTGAATAAATGAGAAAAAGTCTACTCGGTGGAGTTTCCTATAGATAACTGACATATGTAGATATTTTGGATAAAATTCTAGATATGTGAAGCTATGTAATTGTAATAGTCTAAGCTATTAGAATTATAAACTAATTAAATTCTGTTAATTGGAGCGACAGGACAGTTTCCGATGAACAGACACAGACTTAAAATAACCATAATGTGTAATTATTTCCCTTGATCAAATTAAAGAAGGGGAGATAATAAAAGTAGATGGAGTTAACTTAACTATAACTAAGTTATCCATCAGAAGAAAAAAAAGTATAGACAAACATAATGGTTAAAACTATTGCTAGACTAATTGTATAACGAATTTTTAGTCAAGCAATAAAATAATACAGAGTTTGCATATAACTGCTGGGAAGAAAAAACAACCTAAACCATTGATAATTAGTTTTGTCATAGACATATAAAAGCGTTTGATGTCCTGACAAAAAATAAAGAATAAACTGTCAACATCATAACTAAAGGGTTTGACAGAGAATAAGAGAGATAAGAATAAGGTTGATCGCAGCAAACTGTATGACAGTCATAGTTTGGCTAAATCTTACCGTATTGATAAGATTAAACAATAATAAATAAGCTGGATAGAATCTTTCTATACCAGAAGATTGCCATGAAAAGTACTCCTGAGTAAATAATCATGGAAATCAAGAAATGTTAAAAATCCACTTTGATACGAATCAAAATGTCCATAAAAAGAGAAGGACTCAGAGAAAAAGTAATAGTGTGATAATCTCTGAAGAAAGATTATACAATAATACTGATTATTAATCTCAAAAAACACTTAATTTAAAAGTTAAGAGATAGTATTACTATTCTATACGCATATTTAAGAATAGTAAGAAATATATTAATACTAAATAAAAATTATACTACTGAACAAAATTCCCGCTATAAATCATAGGTTAAGCGTAACTATTATTTAAGCAAGGAATTATTAAACATATAACTCTCTATAAAATTACTGCCCGGAAATTTTATAGATAACCATTCAATCAAATTTTTTTAGAATTGAATATTAATAGAATAAAATCTATGTCTGCATAATTGGTAATTCCTGAAATATCAAATTACGTACTCGCAAATGAGTTCAGGAAGAAAATACATATATATACTCTCGAGATCTATGAGTAAACCATAGAGAGTAATAATATTATTACCGCGATCCCTGACGGAAGGGTAAAAACATGTATATGAAAGAGATAATAATTAATTTAACGTCACATAGGTTTAAGATAAAATTTGTTTAATCTTTAACCAATATGCAGCAACAGTGACTCGATATTCTGTATTCGTACGTAGAAAAGGAGTACTTAGTCATTAGAATTTTGAATGATTGAAATAGAGATAATGGGATCTAAAAGGATGTATCTCCATGAACTGAATCGAAGGATAATATCCATTCTAAAAAACTAGGGCTTGTTTTAGGCTTAGTTTAACAAGCGTAGAACTGAATTATTTTCAAGTATTCATGAAGTCGTTATGCTCTGAATACTGAGAAAAATGTTAAAATATTGTTTAGGAAATAAAAAAGTGACTGTTCCACAATGTTAGCTAGATTTAAACCTGGAACGTAGCGAGAAGGTCAATCTAATTTAAAAGTAAGATGAGAAAGATAAATAATGAAGATAGATATATAAATATCGGAATAATATATTATCTCCAACAATTATCAAATAATCTGAATGTTTAAAGGCATAAATACTACTCGAAAGTTTATTTACCGAATGTATAATCGGAGAAAACTTTCAGTATGTTCAAAAACGTATCACAAAAGTAAGATCTGACCAGGAACGTAGGTGCAGCACTTACTAAGTTGTGAAGTTAATATAAACATATTTTATATTATAAATTGAAGCAGTGCATTTCAAAATCATCGACATCTTGAAATGACTTATTGTGTGGAAAAATAAATAAATATCCAGTTTCGGAAAGATATTTATCTATATATACAGACATTTTTGATGCGGACTGGAAATCAAGATATTAATCTTTGCATTATTCGCAAACTGAACTTGAACTCTTAGCGAGAATTACTATGATCCCTTTAACGAATGTAAACATAAAGGAGGGGTAAAGAGATAATTAAGAGTGTCTTAATTCTTTACCGGCTCGTATACTAATAATTAAGGATGTTTTCCCTTTTGTTTAAGCCTAGACTATAGATTGATTAATATAATTATAATAATATCTGCTATTATGAGGTAAACTCTCGTTAATTAACCTCTAAGCATATATCAAAAATATATATCAACATAATCTAGAGCTTCAGTAAGTTTAGAGGAAGGAAATGATTGACTTTGGCAGTTTCTGAAAAGTTACAAAGTCAATAAAACAAAATATCAAAAGGAAAGTATTGTATATAAAATCTAATTTAGGCAATAATAATCTGTCACGTACTGAATAATTAATGCCTTTACTAAATATGTATCCATTGTCAATACCAAAGTGCAAGAAAATTTTGATTGACATGGACTCTAGTTATAAATAAAATATTAGAGGTATAGAGCTAGTCGAAGCAAAACTATTCCTCAATAAGATAAAGTAGACCTATAATATACGAGGATTAATTGGGTCTAGAATTATAATCATAATAAAATTATTATTCCAATATGAAGAATCTTCAGCGTAATAGATTCTTACTGAGGCAAAAATATCTGGTATATTGCTATCGTAGTCTTAAATGATCCAGAAGAAAAAATAAAACAGGCAAAGTAAAGAACGTATCGAATTATATCTATGCCTAAATATAAGATTTTTTTCTTATTTATTATTTTATAGCAGAGTTTAGACAGAGCACGACTGACCTAGACTCTAATATAATCAATCAAAAGATAGTATAAAATAGAATAATAGCTTATCGGATCAACTATTTTCCATGTAGAAAAGGCAAAAGGAAAATATGTACCTCAACTAGAATTTTAAATCGTAGTAATCTAGAGAGGTAGCGAATAAATAAATAAACTGTTAATTTATTTATCTGGTTGGTGTAAATTTCCGATACCTTAAGAATCAAAAAATTAATAGAAAGTAGAAAAGATCGATTGCTACTTTCTTGTCAATTTACTCCTTAGATTACATGCTGATTACATATCGAAGCATGTAGAAGAAAAACAGGGGAGGAAAGAAGAAAACTTTTTATATTTCGTGTATATTTTTCTTCTTATAAATAACGATAGTTTTATAGTTCACCTTTGCCCTAGAGCCGAATAAGGTGAATATGTAAGAAGTTAATCTCTTTGTAGCGAACAAACGAGATATAATTATAGCTGGAAGTATCTTCTACACTTAGTGAATGAATTGCGAATTTGATCGTAACCGATAATTCTTAATTCATTTTCAATAATAAATATATATATAGAATTTAAGTCAAGTTCAAAAGTAACTGGACAGAATTCAACAATATAAATGGCTACTAGGTATTAGAACCCATCGCTGTCATTCAATAACCTATAATCCAAGACTATACATGTCTATAGAGGTTATATATGAATATATGTTGAGCCTGGAACACACTAGTAATCCGACACAAAGTCTACGAAACTACTGCCCGGTGGAATTTCGTTAGAATGACCTGGCACTACTCTACGAAGTGCCTCCCGATGAAATTTTCGTTAGAGCCGGAATTTAAACGCTGTCTAGCGAATTAAAGAGATAAAACATCATTTGAATGACCTGGCACTAGTCTACGAACTGCTGCCCGGTAAGAATTTTGTTATAGTCGGAAGTTTAACTCTTTCTAGCGGATAAAAGAGATAAAACAAAAAGTTAATTTAAAATATTAATGGAATTACACACCTATAATAAGTCAATGGAATATTAGAAATTCTAGTCTGATTTGGGAAAGACTGTACAGAATTTTTTTGTATAAAAAGTTATTATGTATTTCACTTAATAACCTATATCCATTGACTTAAACGTGAATGGAGCTCTATGAACGATAATAGATTGTTCGGGAATTAGTAATCATTATTTTGACACTAGTTACCCGACACAATGACCGGACACTAATATTCGTAACTGTTGCCCGGTAAAGTTACAAGTAATTTGACAAATTGATCGGATAGTAGTATTCGTAACTCTAGTCCGATGAAAAAGGGAGATTATATATGAAAACTGAGCGGGCACAAGTATTCGAAACTTTTTCCCGAAGATAATTAATTATTAGGCAACAATTGACCAGACACTTTCTGTAAAAGTTTGCCTGGTGAAAAATCAGAAATAATATAATAATATGACCGGGTATAAGTATCAGAAATATTACTGATACTTTGCCCAGTGAAATTTTTTTTTTTTTTTTCTTAATAATTAGACATAATGACCGGAAGTTAGTATACGTGACTATTTTGTCCGGCGAAATATGTCAGAAACTAAGTCTTTCCAGAAAATAATTAAATTATTGACTGGAGACTAGTTGACTGGTGACTGGTGACTGGGTGACTGGTGACTGGTGACTGGGTGACTGGTGACTGGTGACTGGTGCCTGGTTGACTGGCACCTGGATGACTGGTGACTGGTGCCTGGTTGACTGGCACCTGATTGACTGGTGACTGGTGAAGCTGATTGACTGGAGCCTGGTTGACTGGTGACTGGTGACTGGTGACTGGATGACTGGTGACTGGTGACTGGTGACTGGTGGACTTAGACTTTATAGGATACTAAGTACCCAAAGATGCCACCTTGATGGGTCTTACCCCGGCAGTATAGCCATATGGGGTGGGGCTCCCATCAGTAAAGAATTGTCTTATAACCCATCAAGGGTTGACAAGTTCTTTACAATCAGCTTCTCCACCATGAGAATCTTTAGCCAACTGAAGATCTCTGCAAACAAAAGTCCAGGAAAAAAACATATCGTAATTGCTGAATAACCTGGAACGAAAAGAACAAAAATATTCTACATATATAAACACGACTATCGAACCGATCGCGCACGAGCGTTGTGCCGAAAAGCGAGAGTCGCCAAAACGCATGTGGAAAAAGACCAGTCAAAAATACATGAAATCGAAAATTGAAAATTTTAAATAATAACACAGAAAGTGAAAGGAGTGATAAATAAACAAAAGAAACACAAGGATACATAAATTTATCCGTGAGGAAAGAAATAATCCAAATTTCTATCACAGGTAAATAATCCTTGTTGAATTTCTTTGTCCACAGAAAAGAAACTGACACGTGGTCAATTGAGCGGGAAGAGTTACGTCACACAGGTAACTGCCTAAGGGACCTTCTGGTTTAAGACTTTAATTAACGACTGAAAGGTCGTTTTTTCTGTGGAAGGTGTGAAAACAGAATAGAATAGCACATTATCTATAGGTTAATGTATTATGAAGTTAAAATAAGAAAAATGTCAATTCCTTTTGGGTAAAAAAAAATCACCATGTCTGGAGCTTTGACACAAACTAAAGATTACATTCAAATGGGTAAAGATTTGTTTACCTGAGTGACAGTTCACTTAAGTAATTTTGAGATGTCATTTACTTCTGTCTGATTAAAACAGATGCAAACTTTAGTTCAAACTGCTGCTAAACACTTCTATTTCAAATAGATGCAAACTTAAGTTCAAACAGCTGCTAAACATTTTCCTGGAAATGTGATTTTACTGGTGTTTTATTACATTTTCAGCAGTGATTTACTGAGTTTTCTCAGTGAATTGTAATTTATAATTCACCGAGTGAATTATTTTATTTTGAACGTTTTGACGTTGTAATTGCCAGGCGACGTTGCTGACGTAGATGGTAACAACAATAACAATAGTTGATGTTTCGCGGAAAATTTGATAAAATCATGGAAATCAGACTGCTACTTTCATGTCCAGTTGGTGTTTTTGAGGTAAGACCTGCAACACAAATATAAAATATGATTTTCTTGATAATCCAGTTCAACTTTCCTGACATTTTTGTGTCTGTATTTCAAGCACAGGATGATTTTTGTATAAAATTGAAAACAAGATGGCGACTGATTTTCAAACTAAATCACACCTGAAATTCATGCACTGATTGGGACTATTTTGGTTGGAAATCATAATGGCTGAATGTAAAAATTCAAAGGTAAAACATGGATGAAAATGTAATAAACAGTTTATTTGGTTGTTTTGATTGTTTACGGAGAAATAATTCACTTGTGTTCTAAGGTTTGCCTGTAAAAAAACTTGTTCGCTTCGCTCACTCATTTTTTAGGCGCAAGCCTTAGAACACTAGTGAATTATTTCTCCGTAATCAATCAAAACAACCAAATAAACTCTATGTCAACCTCAAAATATTGGGACACTTTAACATCTTACCATACTTGTCCTAGAATTTTAAACAAGTTCACTGGACTACCTGTTGACTTGTCAAAAAACATAATTGACTGAAAATAGTGTTACAGCATCTGATCTGGGTCTACACTGTTTGCTCAGCATGTCTGTTCCAATACTTAGTTATGCACCAACCATTTGTATCCACTGCCCCCAACATCCACAGGGAAAAACGGGGACAACAACTTTTCTTCCATGACAGCCCTGCTAGATAAACCGCAATGCCAGGACAACTGGATAGTAAAATCCCACCTCTTTTCTGAAAACTTAGAATTGGGTAAATATAAAATCCCCGCTATTTTGGTGCAAAATCCCGAACCCTGCACTTTCCCGACACTGCTGGGGCATTCAAAAGGTCATAGCCCTGCATACTGGCCCAGTCATTCCCCATCTCTTCCCGTACATGGATGGATGGGTAAGAGCGGGGGTGTGGGGGGAAGGGGAGAGGGAAGTGGATATAACTGACTGATGTCTTATAACAGTGCTACATAACTTACCTGCAAAATTTGGTGAGAGATCAATGTGATTGACTTGAAAACCTCCCATAGTGAACCCCAAACTGGTCAAGGACAGGGTCAGCATGGTGACTACGGCAATGTGATTACAGCCGGCAAACTGTATACAGATCATCAGAATACCAGGTGTAGAGAGGCCTGCAGATAAAAAGTAAGCAGTGGTCAACATACACTGATGGCCAGTATTTTCCTTGGGAAGTTTTTGTGACCTTGACTTTTAACTTTTAAAGTGTCACGCAAAATTTTTGTAGACATAGTCTAAAATTTTCTTTTTTAATCATTTTTCAGAGAAAATAAGGCTTGACATTTCATGTGAATTGTAATTCACATGAAATATCAAGCCTTATTTTCTCTGAAAAATCATTGTAAAAAGCTGTTAAAAAGTTGTTTGCTGTAGATGTGACTCGCACTTTAATGACTTATGACTGCTGACCTTGATCTTGTTGAAATAATTTTAGTTCACTTAAATAGTCAGAGTACTTACATGACAAGATCTGGCAGTTTTTTTTTTTGTTTTTTTTTTTCAACCAGAAAGTACTGTTCTGTTTCTTATTTCTATACAAAACGTGTTGTGGGTATTAGAAGCACCAATGAGTACCCACATGATGTTTTTGTGGAGAGCCATCTCATCATGCTCTCCACTGCTTGCCATCCAGTTAATGTTCATTGACTATGCCCTTTATTTACAGAGAATGGACACGTCCAAATTCAAAGATGGAAGAGCCCATTCTAGAAACTCAGAGTTGAAAGAGTAAACCAGATCTATAGATCTGGTTAACTCTTTCATCCCTGAGTGTCTGGAATGGACTCTTCCATCTATATATTCCATCGAGTGATGACAGTAGAAAATATGGCGTGACTTCTGAGATAATCTGCTATAGTTCTTACCAAATATTGTGTTTATCCATTGAGTGGTAACAGTATGAAATATTGCTCAACTTCTGAGATAATCTGCTAGAATTCTTACCAAACATTGTGTTTATCCATCGAGTAGTGACAGAAGAAATTATTGCTCGAATTCTGAGATAATCTGCTATAATTCTAACCAAATATTATGAGTATCCCTTGCGTGGTGACAGTAGAAAATACTGCCTGACTTCTCAGATAATCTACTACAAATAATTCTTACCAAATATTGCGAGTATCCATTGCAGTATCCATTGCGTGGTCACAGTAGAAAATATTGCCCGAGTTCTCAGATAATCTACTATAATTCTTAACAAATATTGCAAGTATCTGTCAAGCAGTGAAAGAAGAAAAGATGGCCAGACTTCTGAGATAACCTGGTATAATACTTACCAAATATTGTGGGGATCCCTTCAGTGGCTACAGTAGAAAGTATTGCCTAACATCTGAGATAATTTGCTATAATTCTTACAAAAAAAAATGTGAGTATCCTTTGTGTGGTGACACAAGAAAATATTGCCCCACTTTTGAGACAGTCAGCTATAATTCTTTCCAAATGTTGTGAGTATATGTCAAGTGGTGACAGCAGAAAATATGGCCTTTCTGAGATAATCTGCTATAATTCTTACCAAACAGTGTCAGTAACCATCCAGTGACAGCAGAAAATATTGCTCAACCTCTGATAACCTGCTATTATTCCTACTTATTCTATAATTCTTACCAAATATTGTGAGTATATGTCAAGTGGTGACAGTAGAAAATATGGCCTTTCTGAGATAATCTGCTATAATTTTTACCAAACACTGTCAGTAACCATCCAGTGACAGCAGAAATTATTGCTCAACCTCTGAGATAACCTGCTATTATTCTTACCAAATATTGTGAGTATTCATAGAGTGTTGACAGCAGAAAATATTGCCTGACTTCTGAGATAATCTGGTATAATTCTTAACAAATATTGTGAGTATCCATCCAGTGGTGACTAGAAAATATTGCCTTCCTGAGATAATCTGCTATAATTCTTACCAAACATTGTGAGTAACCATCGAGTGACAGTAGAAAATATTGCTTGACTTCCGAGATAATCTGCTACAATTCTTACCAAACATTAGGAGTATCCATCTAGTGGTGACAGTAGAAAATATTGCTCAACTTCTGAGATAATCTGCTCTAATTCTTACCAAGGGTTGTGTGTTTCCATCAAAGGATGACAGTAGATTTTTTTTTTTTTTTTTTTTTTGATTTGGGTTTTACGGCCCTTTCAAGAATATTTCACTTATATCGAGCCGATCGTTCATCGAAGGTGGGCGAAAACTGGAGAACCCGGAGAAAAACCACCTGACCATCCAAAAGCAGAACTTGGCTTTCCCACATATGACCCGAGCTAGGCTCGAACCACAGCGGTGAGAAACCTAATGGATTAAGAGTCAACTCTCTTATCCACTAGGCTATGGGGGCCCGTCAGGATGACAGTAGGAAATATTGCCCAACTTCCTGAGATAATCTGCTATAATTCTTGCCAAACATTGTGTGTAACCATCTAGTGGTGATAGTAGAAAGTATTGCCCGACTTCTGAGATTATCAGCTATAATTCTTAGCAAACATTAAGAGTATCCGTCGAATGGTGGAGTATTGCGAGTATTTGTCGAGTGGTGACAGTAGAAAAAATGGCCCAACTTCTGAGATGACCTACTATAATTCTTACCAAATATTGCAAGTATTTCATAGTGTGATGACAATAGCAAAGACCGCCAGACTTCTGACATAATCTGCTATAATTCTTAGCAAATATTGCAAGTATGCCATCAAGTGATGACAGTAAAAGCTATGGCCTCACTTCTGAGATAATCTGCTATAATTCTTATCAAATATTGTGAGCATCTGTCTAGTGCAGACAGTAGAAAATATGGCCCAACTTCTGATCTGCTATAACTATTACCAAATATTGTTAGTATCTGTCGAGTTGTGACAGTAGAAGTATGGTCAGACTTCTGAGATAATCTGCTATAATTCTTACTAAATATTGTGAGTACCCATCAAGTGGTGAGAGTAGAAAATATGGTCCAACTTCTTAGATAATCTGCTGTAATTCTAAACAAATATTGTATTTCATTGAGTGGTGACAGCAGAAAATATGGCCCAACTTTCCAGATAATCTGCTATAATTCTTACCAAACATTGTGAGTATCCATCAACGATGACAGTAGAAAATATGGCCAGACTTCTAAGATAACCTGCTACAATTCTTATAAAATATTGTGAGAATCCGTCAAGAGGTGACAGTAGAAAATATGACCTGAGATAATCTGCTATAATTCTTACCAAATATTGTATCTTTAGAGGGATTACAGTAGAAAATATGGACAGACTTCTGAAAGATAATCTGCTCTAATTCTTACCAAGAATTGTGAGTATCTGTCAAGGGGTGACAGTAGAAAATATGGCCTGACTTCTGAGATAATCTGCTATAATTCTTACCAAATATTGTAAGTATCCGTCGAGTTGTAACAGTAGAAAATATGGCCCTACTTCTGAGAAAATCTGCTATAAACCCAGAGGATAACTGACCAATATAACACCCTAAATATGGAAGAGCTGAGAGAAACCCATTCTGAAACATAAATATAACTAGTAACAGTGTTTTCAGAGAAATCAGATGTACCCCCGCCTCGAATTTTCAGTTTTTGTACTGCTGTGACTTTGAAAACTAGACAAAGTGCCCACTGGGGCACGTATACCCCCGACCAGCCCTACCGACAGTTTTTAAAGAGCACAAAGTATGTAGCTTTGATTCTGGAGATGGCAGTTATATGCTTTATGTTATAACATTGAAATACTTCAATCACACATAATATGAAGCCCTTGACCTCAAAGATCAGGCACAGGTGCAGGGATTGAGCTTAATAAAACTTTAGCCCTATAACTTCACCATATACTAGGAAAACAATCAGTCTTTATAATATAAGCAAAAATGCCATTTGTATGAAAAGTCTGTGACCTTGACTTAAAAGTCATGCCCCAGCTTGGGGATGGTGCCGAGAAAAACTTTAGACCTATATATATCATCATGCTTAATATTAATGAAACCAACAAAAGCGTCTTCATAATATAGCTATATAAATTTTAATGAAAATTTTAAGGTCACCTGCCTACTCAATGCCCTCTACATATCTGTAAAGTATCACAAAAATATCTTAAAGAAGTTTTAGAGTTATTGCTCGCACAAGATTTAAATAACCAAGGGAGAAAACTGCAGAATGGAGTCAGAAAGTCATTCTTGAATGTGATATGCCTACTCAGTGTCCTATACATACTGGTGAAGAATCATGAAAATATCTTAACATGTTTTAAAGTTATGGTTTGCACAAATTTTTTACAATTCTGGAGACAAGGGGAGATAACTCATGGATCAAGTCAGTTAGAGTTGTCTTTCTTGTACCTGACACCCTACCAAATGCCCTCTACAACCTGACAGTTTCCTGAAAATAGCTCAAAGGGTAGTTAGGAGTTATGGGGTGCACAATAATGCATTTATGGACAGACAGACGGATGGATGGATGAATGGATGAATTCCATGCTGATAGCTATATCCCCTAAACCTCTCAGTAGGAGGATAACGAAATTCAACAAAAGGTCTTGAAGGTATAGCTATATAAACTTAGATGCAAATTGTTTTACTTTTATATGAAATTTCTAAGTCTGTGACCTTGACCTCAAGGTCATACCCCGGGATGGGGATGATACTGAGTAAAACTCTAGACCTATATCTACCAACATGTCAAATATAGATGAAATTCCTCAAAGGGTCTTGATGGTATAGCTATATAAACTTAAACACAAAAAAACTTTGACTTTTTTATAAAAATTCTAAGTCTGTGACCTTGACCCCAAGGTCACCCCCGGGGTGGGGATGGTGCTGATAAAAACTTTAGACCTATATCTACCATCATGCCAAATATGAATGAAATCCATCAAAGGGTCTTCAAAATATGAGGTCTTATAAACTTTAACGCAAAAACTTTGACCCAAAGACAAAAATAAAGTATGAACAAATAATGCTTCAAAGGACGGACGGACAGACAAACAGATTTCTTGCTGATAGCTATATCTGCTCAACCCTTCAGTTAGGGGATAATGAAATATAATAAAAGGTCTTGATGATGTGGTTATCTAAACTTAAACGCAAAATGTTTACTTCTATATGAAAATTCTAAGTTCTTAACCTTGACTTAGGTCACACCCATGTGGGGATCATGCGGAGTAAGACACTAGGCTGATATCTACCAACATGTCAAATATAAATGAAATTCCTCAAGGGTCTTGATGATATGGCTATATAAACTTAAACCCAAAAAATTTCGACTTTTTTATGAAAATTCTAAGACCGTGACCTTGACCCCAAGGTCACCCCCGGGATGGGGATGGTGCTGATAAAAACTTAAGACCTATATCTACCATCATGACAAACATGAATGAAATCCATCAAAGGGTCTTCAAAATATGAGGTCTTATAAACTTTAATGCAAAAACTTTGACCCTAAGACAAAAATAAAGTATAAATGAATAATACTTCAACGGACTGTCGGACAGACAAACAGATTCCTTGCTGATAGCTATATCAGCTCAACCTTTCAGTTAGAGGATAATGAAATTTAATAAAAGGTCTTGATAATATGGCTATATAAACTTAAATGCAAAAATTTTTACTTTTATATCAAAATTCTAAGTTCATGACCTTGACCTCGGTCACATCCAGGGTGGGGATCATGCCGAGTAAGAAGCTAGGCCAATATCTACCAACATGTCAAATATAAATGAAATTCTAAGTCCATGACCTTGACCCCAAGGTCACCCCCGGGGTGGGGATGGTGCCGATAAAAACTTTAGACCTATATCTACCATCATGCTATATACAAATGAAATCCATCAAAGGGTCTTCAAAATATGAGGTCTTATAAACTTTAACACAAAAACTTTGACCCTGTGACTTTTTTATGAAAATTTTGTCCGTGACCTTGACCCCAAGTCACCCCCGGTGTGAGGATGGTGCCGATAAAAACTTTAGACCTATATCTACCATCATGCCATATATAAATGAAATCCATCAAAGGGTCTTCAAAATATGAGGTCTTATGAAATTTTTAAAGTAAAATTAATTTCAATTAAAGCATACTCACCTCAAGATATTATAAGCCTTATTTGAGCGGTTCACCGCGAGATCGACCTTCAAAAGAAAGACAACTAGGAAAAAAAATTGTTTGAAACAGACTATAGCTCGTCCTAGTTGTCCCCCCTACCAAGCGTCCTGTTTCTAGGTGACCAAGGTCGGGTACCAGTTATGCACTGGTTCCCTTCCGTCCACGCCACCGTAAGCAACCAATCAGGACGCGCCAGGTATATTCCCGCCAAAGCACGCACCAAGCGTGCGGCACGCCTAACACATGCGGTAGACATTGTTACTATAAAGGGTAGACGCAAGGTAGAAAACATCCCTATTTTTGGGGAGCAATAAAATTTAACAATGAAAGCGGGGTGGGAGGAGGGACATTTGATAATATCTTGAGGTGAGTATGCTTTAATTGAAATTAATTTTACTTTAAAAATTTCATTTCAATGTCAGCATACATCACCTCAAGATATTATAAGCCTGAATAATAAGCATAGGTGGGTAGGTAATAATAAAAATAGTATAAATCTCTACTCACCCATGTTGGAATCCGGTGAAGTTCAGCAGTCCCCTGGTAATTCATAGTATTTTTTAGGGGAATATATTTACATTGTAGGTATGCTTGCGGGTCGAAATCCAATATCCATTGATGGAGAAGAAAAAGACAGACCCTTTGAAGAAAAGTTTCACACCGGATTCAAGCAGGCTTAAAATACTGTGAAGAGACTTAAGATACAGAACGATGGCAGCCAGTAATAGACTGCGCCGCCACGAGAGGTCCCAATGACGATGTATCCTGCCTAATTGGGGCCAAATCTCTAAGGTAAAATGAAGAAAAGGTACTATTTGAACGCCAATATGCAGCCCTTACCACATCCTCAAGGGCGACAGAATTCCAATAAGCCCAAGACGAAGACAAAGCTCTAACTTCATGAGCTGAGATTTTCATGAATGACAGATCCGAAGATGATAAATCTGCATAAGCTAGTTTGATAACGTCACAGATCCAACGAGAAATAGTGGAAGGTGAAATATCTTTAGAGCCCTTCAGTGGTAAAAACAGTCTCTTCCTTCCCAATCTCTTAGCTTTCACTCTGGACAAATAAGCTCTAAGAGCTCTGACCGGACACAAAAGCCTATCATCCGTATCAGAACCACAAAACTGAGAAAGACCTGGAATAACAATAGGTTCTGGTAATGACTCTGGAAGCTGGTTTTTTGCTAAAAACCCAGGTTGTGTGAGGAGGGTAATGGAATCCGAGTTGCGGTCATACCTAAAACAGCCTTCCTCAATTGACAGAGCATGAATCTCACTTCTTCTTCTAGCAGCCGCAAAAGTAAGAAGAAACACTGCTTTAAGCGTGATGTATTTGATGTCAGCAGTCTTTAGCGGTTCATAAGGAGCTTTATTAAGAGACCAAAGAACACAAGTCAAATTCCATTTGGGCGTAAGAGATCTGGAAACCGGTTTTCTCAGGGAAAAACCTTTAATAAGATCTGAAATGATTGGGTCCGCCGTACAGTCTGCTGATTTGGAAAATTTCAGTGTATTTGAAATGGCGGAGCGGTAGCCTTTAATAGAAGCTACCGATAATTTCAGGGTGTCAAAAAGGTAGCAAAAAAAATCTACCAAATCATTTAAAGCGGGATCGACAGGATTAACTTCCCTTTGCAAACACCAATCCGAGAATATCTTCCACCTCGCAGAGTAGACCTTGAGCGTAGACTCTCTGCGGGATTGAGAGATACACTGGGTAGCGAATTCAGAAATGTGTCTACCTCTGATTTGACTCCTGACAACTTCCAAGCGTGAAGATGCAACATAGCTGGATTCTGATGGAGTACTTTTCCCTGATGTTGTGATACCAAACCCCGATGAACCGGAAGTTCCCTGGGAAAGTCTATTATGAGACTCAGAATGACTGAAAACCAGCTCCTCTGAGGCCAACACGGGGCTATGAGAATGAACCGACTGTTGGAATCCCTTATCTTGTTTAGAACCAGGGGAACAAGTTTGAATGGAGGAAATGCGTATGCGAATAGGTTTTTCCATTCTAGTGACATAGCATCCACTGCACAAGCCCTGTGGTCCGGTACTGGAGAAACGAACAGGGGCAGAAGATGGTTTAATCTGGTGGCGAAAAGATCTAACTGAGGAGTACCCCAAAGACTGAAAATTTGGTGAGCTATCTCCCGATCTAGAGACCATTCGGTGGGGAGAATTCGGTCTGGGCGAGACAGGCTGTCTGCCAAAACATTCAATTTCCCTGGAATATGCCTGACTTGAATGTGAATATTCCGATGATGACACCAGTAAAGAAGATCCCAAACTAGCATGCACAGAGATGGAGAGTGGGTCCCCCCTTGTTTCTTGAGGTAAGCCACTACTGATGAATTGTCTGATGCTACCATCACGCATGAATTGTAAATGTGACTCTGAAAATGTTGGAGTGCTAGGAAAACTGCTCGTAACTCCAAATTGTTGATGTGAAGGTCTTGGGAAGCAATATCCCACAGTCCCTGAACCTCTAGACCTAGGGGTTCTAAATGAGCGCCCCAGCCCGAATGGCTGGCATCTGAAAACAGATGGAAATCTGGGGTTGGTATAACAAGGGGAATTCCAGCCACATAAATGGAAGGATTCATCCACCATTTGATTGCTACACGACATGAATGGGATATTGGTATAGATTGGACCAAACTGTCGCGGTGAGGTTTCCAATTGGCCAGAAGATGGAACTGAAGAGGTCTCATATGAAGGCGACCTAACTGAATTAAATCTGCTGCTGCATTGAGTGATCCCAACATGGACAAAAATTCTCGGGCGGTAATGAATTGAGCCTGTAGAACCCGAAATAGCAGGACAAGAATTTTGTTGACTCTCTCTTCTGGCACTCTGACAATGCCAATGTGAGTCAGGAACCTCATTCCTACATACACGAAGTCCTGAGATGGAACTAGGTCTGATTTCAGGGGATTTGGTATTAGACCCAGACTTGTAATGATTTCCCAAGCTAGTGAAAGGTCGGACAGTAGGGACTCCTGTGAAAGACGATGGACAAGCCAATCGTCGAAATATTGGTGAATGTTGGGTCCTAGAGATCGAATATGTCCCGCCACAATCTCCATCAAGTTTGTAAAAACGAAAGGCGCTGTTGAGATTCCGAATGGAAGCGCCCGAAATTGGTATATAGTGCCTTCTAGGGAAAATCTCAGGTACTTGCGAGACGCTGGATGAATAGGAATATGGAGGTATGCGTCCATAAGGTCTATAGAAACCGCCCAAGCCCCTGGAGGAATAGCTCTCCGAATGGAGGCCGCAGTTTCCATCTGAAAGTGATCTACCTTCATCATTTTGTTTAGCGATGATAGGTCTATGATAAGACGATAACGGCCGGTTTTCTTCTTCACTAAGAAAATCCGGCTGTAGAAACCCGGAGAGGAAGTATCTCTCACAATTTCCACAGCCTTCTTTTCCAGTAGAATCTGCACCTCCTCCCTCAAGTGATTTAAATGTTGATGAGCTACAGGGAACAGAATTGGAGACAACGATAGTGGAGGTTCCCTTGCAAAAGGAATCCTGTAGCCCTTCCGGAGAATAGAAAGGGCCCAGGAATCCTGAGTTATGGCTGACCAAGCCTCCACAAAACTTAACAAACGAGCTCCCACCGGAAGAGAGGGATGAGGTGCAGATGGAAGGGCCCTGATGATGTCATTTACTCCTCCTAGCAGGGCCCCTCCTGAAAGAAGATGATCCACCACGGCCCCCTCTGGTGGATCGAAACCGATTGAAAGAGACAGCAGACGAAGAAGTGGAGGTGGGAACCCGGCTAGCTTTTGGTTCCCACCTAGACTTCTTCGCTGGATTTGAATTAAAAGAAGAGGAGGAAGGTCTCTTTCTATTGGCCGATACTCCTGAATAATTTGCTCTCAGGAGGGAATGATGTCTATCGTCTAGATTAGCTCTGAAAACTTCCTCTATTTTACCCCCAAAAAGAGAGGAAGAATTCAGAGGAGCTGCTCTAAGACTGTCCTTGTTATGAGATAAAAGTAAATTAGATGTATTTAGAGCAGCGTTACGGCGCTGATGCAGTAGTACAGCAGACATAGATAGGCCTAGGGCCATGATGTGCTTAGCAGAGCGGTTCACTGCTAGAAGTAGACTACGCAGAACATCCGGGTCAACATGTTCTGCGCAGAGGGCCTGAAATGCAGCCGAACCAAAAAAATCACAATGTGAACTGATGGCCACCGCTCTCCTTGCTAACCGCTCCAGGTACTCTAAATGAGCCACTGGTAAAGAGGCGAATCTGCCCACTGAGATGCCTAGCCTGCCAGCGTCGGCATCAAGGGTGGGTATCTTACTCGGCCAAAATTCCGTATGACAAGCGTAAGAATGAGGTCGAGTAAGGTAATCAATTGTTTTCTTAGGTACATGCCAGTTTGGATTGTTTCTAGCCTCTGCGGTGTTGTCAAACAGCTTCCCCATCAACTGATTCACTGTTGAGGATTGTGGAAGTGTTGACCTGGAGGAAGTAGGCTGGTCCAAAATAGACTCAAGCAGGGATTGGACTCGCGCACTGTCTTGAGTTTGGTCAGCCTTGGGGCAAAGGTCTCCCAAAAGGGAGTAAACTTCCTCCAGTGTCTCATGGTAGTTTGTGGCAGGCTCATGAGACTGGCTCTTTTGAGAAGGACTTAATGAACTCTCTGACAGAGCCTGGTCCGGGACATAATCACATTCATGATATGGAGCCCGGGGGTCTTGGCTAATGGTCCGAACATGGTCGCGACCATTGCCAGTGGATCCAGACTGACCCGTGAAAGTTTGCCCCTCCCCTTCTTCAGCAACAGAAGGGAGATCCACTGACGAAGCCAAGTTGCCCAACCCTGATAGAGTCCTCAATACTGCCTGGGATATGGCTGAGGCAATGTCAGGGGTGCTACGTGAGGGGTTGGTTACCCTCAATGGCGTAGCTGTAAGACCTAAAGAACTATCCCTGCTCAAAGCAGGGATAGTCACAGAAGGTCTGACTGCGGAAACACTAGGACCTATAGGGACATCGTCCTCTACAGATCCCAGTGCGCCTACATAAGAATAGTCAGCCAATGGAACCCTGCTGCTATTCTGTACCTCCGTATACAAATGCCCGAAGGCTTCATTAACATTATGACTTACCCTGACTGAAGGAAGAGCAGATGATGTGGAGGAGGTACCCAGTCTATTCTTACTATTTCTACTTCTACCCAAGTTGGTAGTACCAATAACTGGTTCCGCTATTAAGGAATCTGAAAATGAACCTTCCTGAAAAATAATACCCGAACAAGTCGGAATGGCTCTAGTATTATTATGTTGAGAAGCCTTACTAATAGTAGGCACAGTGGAAAGAGATACTTTGGCCATACCACTTTGAATAGGTTTTGGATTCCTAAATGAACTCACCGCAGGAGTAGTATGAGAAACAGATCCTGTAACCTGGATATTTGGTGTGGTACGAATGCCAGCAACTAAAGGGAGAGAACCATTCTCCTGGGAAACAGTCTTAGTAATTGAACTGGACGAGCTTGGAATGGCTTCGGGACAGGGCAAATATAAGTTGGGGTAATAATCATACCCACTAAAGCCACCCCAAGAACCCCAGGGATAAAAATATGGCCAATAAAAGGCCCCCTGATCTGCGCCTTCCTGCCAAGAAAATTGAGAGGAAGGTACAGTAACATTACTTGGGAATCTGCCCGCCGTATTAAAGGCCGCCGAGTTAACATACCTATAAGGTGTACGATAACCCGGCAGGTACCTAGGTTCGGAATTTCCGCCGGAACAGGGGTTCGCCAGCGCCCCCTGCGTTGCCTTCCGTCGGGAAGCATCGCTGGGGGCGGGGCGAGGTCCCCTAGTCAAGCATTCATTACCAGTGACGGTAACGGCGACCTGGGGTCCCCTACGTCTGTTTTCCAAATCTGGAGCAGGCCCAGAGTTCAATTGAAAATTATTCACCAGAGTACTAGAAGGGAATCCCTGAGCCTGCTCCCGACCAGAAGATACATAAGAGGGGAAGTGGGATAATTCTTCCCAGATCTCTGAAGCCCAACTGGCAGACCTGGCACAAGGAGATAGCTGCGAACACCCGCAACATCTAACGCATAAAACATGGCTGTCTGCCGGAAGTTTAGTTTGCTTGCAATTAATGCACAACATCTTACTACTGATATGGGCTACAAAGAAAAGCTTTAGTGAAAATAAAGATACAGACTTATCTGTTAGCGAAAAATACTTCTTTCCAAATCCAAACGTCGTAATCTATACAGAAGGTGCTGACCTCGCAAGCGACCAAAAAATAGTGATGTTTTCTACCTTGCGTCTACCCTTTATAGTAACAATGTCTACCGCATGTGTTAGGCGTGCCGCACGCTTGGTGCGTGCTTTGGCGGGAATATACCTGGCGCGTCCTGATTGGTTGCTTACGGTGGCGTGGACGGAAGGGAACCAGTGCATAACTGGTACCCGACCTTGGTCACCTAGAAACAGGACGCTTGGTAGGGGGGACAACTAGGACGAGCTATAGTCTGTTTCAAACAATTTTTTTTCCTAGTTGTCTTTCTTTTGAAGGTCGATCTCGCGGTGAACCGCTCAAATAAGGCTTATAATATCTTGAGGTGATGTATGCTGACATTGAAATAAACTTTAACACAAAAACTTTGACCCTGTGACTTTTTTATGAAAATTCTAAGTCCGTGACCTTGACCCCAAGTTCACCCCCGGGGTGGGGATGGTGCTGTTAAAAACTTTAGACCTATATCTACCATCATGCCAAATATGAACGAAATCCATCAAAGGGTCTTCAAAATATGAGGTCTTATAAACTTTAACGCAAAAACTTTGACCCTGTGACGGAAAGACGAACGAACGAACGAACGTACGAACGAACGAACGAACGTACGTACGAACGAACGAACGGAAAAGCGAAAACTATATACCCACACATACTTCGTATGTCGGGGGTATAATTAGGTCAAGGTCACCAAATCTAATCAGTTCCATGTTATGTTCCAATTATATATTCACAACAGTTTGTTAAGAATCCAACCACTGGGCCACAAGATATTGCTCAGACAAGAAAGTGTCACGCCAATGCTAATGCTGATGACAACAGGATCTGCACCAAAATCAATATGTACCCCTCCCCACAGGTAGGGGACATAAATATTCAGAGCTCTAGATATGTGAGCTTCAAGATACCGTTCTTTCATCTCCATTAGAACATGTAGGAACATTAGGCCTAAATGAGAAATGGTCTCCTTTCCAACTGTAGCCTCATTTTAGAGGAGGGTTGGTAGGTAGGAACTTTCTTTATTTTCTATTGTTACACTACTGGCTCAGGCCAGTGCCTGAATCTATTGATTAACAAGAGGGCCATGAAGGCCTTGTATTGCTCATCTAGACCAGACAGATTTTGAGTCAATCGGCCTTTTAGTTTAGTAGAAGTTCAAAATACATTTTCAAGATCACGGCTGTGGTGGCCATTTTGGATTTCTCAGTGAAACAATTTCAGCTATTATTTATTTACAAGTCACCCCGATACTTCCTACCAAGTTTCCAGTCAGTTTGCCATGCCATACTGGAGAAGTTCAAAATACATTATTTTCAAGGTGGCTGCCATTACTGGCATCTTGGGATTTCAAATCACTAAGATTTTAGCTATTTTTTATTTACAAGTGGTCCCAATACTTCCTACTAAACGTTGAGTCAGTTGGCCTTTTGGTTCAGGGGGAAGAAAATCAAATTAACTTTTCAAAATGGTGGCCATGGCAGCCATCTTGGATTTTCGATCTGAACTATTTTAGCTTTTTGAGATACAATCACCTTGTTACTTTCTACCAAGTTTGAGGTCAATTGGCCTTTCCATTCAGGGGAAGTTCAAAATGCACTTTCAAGATGGTGACAATGGAGGCCATCTTGGATTTCCAATCAGAACAATTTTAGCCGATTTGTTCTACAATTCACCCCTATACTTACTAAAGTTTAGATTCAGTTGGCCTTTCCATTCAGGAGAAGAAGTTCAAAGTAGATTTTCAAGATGGTGGTTTCAAGGTGGACACTGTGGCAGCCATCTTGGATTTCCGATCGAAAGCTTTAACAAGCTTTGATCTACAAGTCACCCCGATACTTCCTACCAAGGTTCAAGTCAACTGCATTTCAGGCTTAGGATATGAAGTTTTCAAGTTCAAAATAGATTTTCAAGATGGCATCAGAGGAAGTCTTGTGTTGAGGTTTTACGGCCCAGTCAACCCAATGGGGTCATGTCGAGCACGGTCAGTTTACCTAACCACACGTTTACTGGGCAGGCTTTGTCCTCTAAGCGGTTAACCAGTATTGTGCACATTCTTTCGCCAGAAACTGACAACTGCCCTTCTTGAATCAGAGGAAGGGAGAGAATGACCGTAGAAAATATTTCATGATCAATCTCCACGAAAGAATGTTGCCGACCTCGGCGGGGGTCGAGCCCGCGACCTCCTGGTCTCCAGTCGGACGCGCATCCAACTGAGCCACCGAGGCCGGCTCAGTAGAAGTCATCTTCATTTTCGATCAGAACTATTTTAGCTATTTTTTTATCTACAGGCCACCCGGATACTCTCTACTAAGTTTTGAGTCAATTGGCCTCTCAATTCAGCAGAAGTTCAAAATAGTTTTTCAAGATGGCTGCCATATTGGATTTCAGATCCGAATGATTTTATCTACTTTTCTTATCTACAAGTCACCCAGATACTTCCTACTAAGTTTCAAGTCGACTGGCCCATGGAAGTAGGAGTTGTCATTTAAAGCAAATTGATGACGCCGCACAACAGATGACTGACATTGCCTGAACATAATAACTCAACTTCAGCATTTCACGCTCAGGTGAGCTAAAAAGTGACTTATCTCCAATTATATACCCTCAAGAGGAGTATTAGTCTGAATATAAACTATTATCATTATCATCATATCAATAGGTTTATTTCATTTGTAGCAAATAATGGGTGTCTCACTCATAGAAAAATCTGCAGACTGAGCCTTTCACCACTGAATATCTAACACAGACTCTTCCAATACTGAATTTGATTAACCATATCATCTCAAA
This sequence comes from Anodontia alba, assembly GCA_964016985.1. Classification (NCBI taxonomy): domain Eukaryota; kingdom Metazoa; phylum Mollusca; class Bivalvia; order Lucinida; family Lucinidae; genus Anodontia; species Anodontia alba. Next base: position 52,858,112 of record OZ024835.1, read on the forward strand.
ATAAGATGCCCATCACTCACAAGCAGAGGGCCATACATGCCATAAGCTGTGGATTAAAATCTGTGAGATAAGGCAAAATTTTAACCCTTAAAGCGCCAATCACAACAATTGTCATCTGCTTTGTCTTCTGCTTGTGATTTTAAAAGTCATTTCTGCAAACAGTGTGGACCAAGATCAGACTGCTCCTCTGATCTAGATCCACACTGTTTGCCGGTATGCAAAAAATAGCTTTGAGAAGTTTGCAAGAATATTCAGCAGACGACATAAACAGACGACATTTTCAGATGCAGTTTTTCTTGGGTTAAGGGTTAAGGGAGATTTGACATTCTTACACATCACCTTAGGGCTCCCCCCATAATAGTCTAAATTCTTTTTTTTTTTTTTTTTCATGTAAGAAGCTTGTGAAAACCACAATAATGTGTGATTTATGTTTATTTCTTCATAAAATCTGTTGTAAATGGGTCTGAAAATTCTGTGAGATTTGAATTTTTTCCGGGAATTGCCTTTCAGATTGGCCAAATTCTGTGAGATTTCATCTCACAGTGTGAAATATGGCATGTATGGAGGGCAAAAGCCACAAGAGTGAAGATGAGATAACCCAACAATCTATCTCATATCAGCGGAGGGCTTTCCTTTTACGTGTCTTATTTAGTTAAAAAGACATACACATGAAATACATTTTCATACAAAGATCAGACAAAAATCTATGAAAAATATTATGGCACTATCTATCACTTTAACAAAGTGCTCTCATCGTTAACCCTAGTCCTGCTGAACCCAGATATGTCCTGCCTTTGCAAACAGTGTAGATCCAGATCAGTTGGCTTCTGCAGAAGCCAAATGATCTGGATCGGCACTGTTTGCCATTAAGTATGTGAATTCATATCAACAATCTGGATCAAGTAATCTGATTGGCTGAAAATTAGAAATGGGTGTGGCATCTTAACTTATTCAGCACGGCAAGGGTTAATTTAAGTATAGTGTATAAAAGAATTACAAAATGCTCTTCTTACAGCAAAGTTTGTTCTGGATTCACTGGTCTTACTAATTTACTATATACCGTATTCGATCTAATTACCACACATACCCGTATAAGTGCACAGTCAAGCAATTCCATAGTCTTCAGATTGCAGCCAGTGTACTTTTTGTCTACTTCTTTATAAAGGCATATGCTGTAGGTACCCATTTGAATTGCATCCACTTGTCGATGGAATTCAAACGAGTACCCACAACATGTGCATTTATAAAGAAAATCAGAAAAAAAATTGCTTAAACATCATCAAGTAAGTTCTCTGCTGAACTTTCTTTTTGAAAGTGTACCTTTAGTAGGTAAATACATATTTTAATTTTTACCAGAAGTTTTCCCAGTAATTTTGAAAAACCTAAGCGCACAGTGCGATAATTAGGTTGAATACAGTACTTACTGTTTTAATGTCAAATTTCAGGACATTTTTTAGGTAGCTGGGAAGACAGGTCAACATTGTATAGAAGCCCCAGTTGTTGGAGGTGTGAGCCACACAAATGGCCCAGACTGCTGGAGATTTCAATATCGACTTCCATGGGACACTCAAATCCTGGAAAAAATAAAAATTAGAATAAAGTGACATTACTCGAGATTAGTGCTTTTTTAAATGCAAAAGTACTGATATTTTTCTTATTTCTCTATGAAAACATATGTTGTGGGTACTCATTTGAGGCACCTCACAGAGGCGCTTCTAAAGAGTACCAACAATGTATGTTTTGTATGCTTTGTTGAGACAATGGTAAAGATTACCAAGGGATTTTCAACACCGAGTCATCAGCATATTGCCCTTATTGATAATATCAATTGGAGGTTTGTGGAATTCTGTTTGCTTTTTACTAATTTTTCAATTTAAAGACAATGTCAAAGTAGCTGAATCTTTCACACATTTCCTACCTACAAATAACTGAATTCACAAATTTTCCATCAAAAACAGATTGTGTGCACTGGCTCCCAGCTTAGCTGTGCAGTGCCCTGCTATCCTGGATACAAGCTCTGCCGAAGATTGACCTTACTGATCTTCAGGTTTGGGGTTTTACTGACTGTTACATCACTTTGGGAAAACAATGAAATTTCAATGGAAACCATGGGAAGCCCCAACTACGTCAAGGTCAGTAGATATTCATTTGTTTATACATTGCTGTGATGCAGACGGTGAACAGCTTTGCCTTGTGATGTCTGTAAAAATCAAAGCTGTGAACCGGAAGAAAGAAAAACGTACAGAAAACATAATGGTACACAAAATTAAGAATATATATATGTTTTTTTAGGGGGAGGGGTGTGTGTGTGTGTGTCGGGGTGGGTGGGTGGGTGGGGGGTGGGGAGTCGAAATTATCCAATAATTATCATCCTTAATTCTCCTTAACAAGTCCTCTAATGTTCCTACCTCTTTTCTTCCGTCAACTACCTGTACTCCTTCTCCTCCATGGATATAGTTTACAAAGATAATTGTGGGATAATTTTTCTTATTTCTCGATAAAAACATATGTTGTGGGTACTCATTAGAAGCGCCTCGCTGAGGCGCTTCTAATGAGTACCCACAACGTATGTTTTTATCGAGAACTGGAGAAAATTATCCCAAAATTATCATCAAATACATCTCCTCTGATGTTCCTACCTCTTTTCTTCCAACTGTCGACTCTATATATTCCTTCTCTTCCATGGAAATACGAGGATCAGAAGCTGGTGTCTGACTTATGAGCAATGACCAGCATACAAACCAAATACAGGCAATACCACCTGAAATTCCCAAATATACACGTTAATACCATAACTACACAACAGATTTGTATAATTACCATATCTGCATACTTATCATATTTATACTATATATTACCATATTAGTTACAACTTGGTAAAGTTCTTAGCTCTTTATTAACCAGATTTTTGGAGGTGACATCCTACTTCCTCAGTGTAATGGAAAAACTATTTCTAACATACCTAAATACATGTCTGTTGCACAGGCCTAGATAAGAGTGGGTATCAGGTTTATATTTTTCTTATTTCTCCACGAAAACATATGTTGTGGGTACTCATTAGAAGTGCCTCAGCGGCGAGGCACTTCTAATGAGTACCCATAACATATGTTTTCATGGAGAAATAAGAAAAATATCAATACTTTTGGAGTGAAAAAAGCACCTTAACTTGAGCTATGTTACATTACATGTATATGTGATTAAATGTAACAGCCATGTTTTTTTTTGTTTTTTTTTTTTAACCTTTTTGTACGTGTACTACCATACGCCCTAGCAGGTCTTCCTGGGTAGAAATGAATACTAAGCAGATAAAGTGTCTTGCTCAAGGACCCATCACTTAGTGCTGGCAGAGATTGAACCTGCTACCTCTTGAAATCAAGTATGATGCTCTTTGTTTGGTGTTGAGGTTTTACAGCCCAGTCAACCCAATGGGGTCATGTCGAGGGCGGTCAGTTTACCTTACCACATGTTTACTGGGCAGGCTTAGTCCTCTAAGCGGTTAACCAGTATTGTGCACATTCTTTCGCCAGAAACTGACAACTGCCCTTCTTGAATCAGCGGAAGGGAGAGTTTGTTTGTGTTGAGGTTTTACGGCCCAGTCAACCCAATGGGGTCATGTCGAGCATGGTCAGTTTACCTAATCACACATTTATTGGGCAGGCTTAGTCCTCTAAGCGGTTAACCAGTATTGTGCACATTCTTTTGCCAGAAACTGACAACTGCCCTTCTTGAATCAGCGGAAGGGAGAGAATCACCGTAGAAAATATTTCATGATCAATCTCCACGAAAGAATGTTGCTGACCTCGGCGGGGGTTGAACCGGCGACCTCCTGGTCTCCAGTTTGACGGCGCATCCAACTTAGCCACCGAGGCCGGCAAGTATGATGCTCTACCACTGCAGCATAGTGCTCCATGTTTTTTATTTGTCTGAGTTGCGGTTTTACTGCCAAGTCAACACATTAGGTTCATGTAGAGCATGGTCAATTTACCTAACTGCACTTTTCCTGGGCAGGCGTAGTCCTCTAAGGGGTTAACCAGTATTTGTGCACATTCTTTCACCAGACACTGACAACTGCCATTCTTGAATAAGCAGATGGGAGAGAATGACCATAGTAAATATTTCATTTCATGATCAATCTACACGAAAAAAATGTTGCTAGACTTGGAGAGGATCCAACCCGCGATCTCCTGATCACCAGTTGGATGCACAGCCAACTGAACCATCGAGGCTGGCTAGTGCTCCATGTACACCACAACCTCTTTATAGCATTATTGTTGGGGTCCATAGCATAAACCGTGTTAGTTAAACAACCGTGTTATATCCAAACAAAAATGTATAGATTATATTGAAAAATGACCATTTATGGTCATTTTTCAATATAATCTATACATTTTTGGGATCCATCTTTGAACCGTCTTATATCCAAAACTGTGTTATAACTAACCTTGTTATAAGAGGTTGAAGTGTATATGTAATTGAACTAGTTTTTCCAGTTTGTTCTGAGGTAGGAGAAAGTCACCGCTGAAAATATGGCGAATAAAGAGCTAAGAACTTTACCAAGCTGTATCTAATATTATTTGATATTTTGATTATATTTGGACAAAGAACCACAAGTGACCACAATTGCATTCAGTAAAAGTCCAATTACTCAAACATGTGGTTAGGTAAACTGACCGCGCTCGACATGACCCCATTGGGTTGACTGGGCAGTAAAACCTCAACACAAACAAATACTCAGACACCCATAGCTTGTTTACTGTGGTTGATTTGAATTTGTTTTTTGAGTCCCTAGGAAATTCTTCCAATAGCTCAAGAAAACAAATATTTAGGGATAGTTTGGGGAAATTTTCTAATTTTATCATGAAAATGTATGTTTCGTGTACTCATTAAAGATTAACCCTCAGTGGCTTGAACTACCCGTACCTAGAACAAATTTACATGGTCCCAACGATGTTCAAGTCATTGAAATTGGACTACACTTCAACCTCTTTATAACACAGTTCATTATAACACAGTTTTGGATATAACACGGTTCAAAGATGGATCCCAAAAATGTATAGATTATATTGAAAAATGACCATAAATGGTCAATTTTCAATATAATCTATACATTTTTTTGTTTGGATATAATACGGTTGTTTAACTAACACGGTTTAAGCTATCGACCCCAACAATAGTGTTATAAAGAGGTTGTGGTGTATTTACATTACCGTTTATCCATCCACCACTTATTTATATAAAATTACCATATTTACACCATGTTTACATAATACTTAAATATACATAATTATTATCAGGTATCAGGTAAATATTTTTTTATTTGTCCACAAAAATAAATGGTGTGAGTACTCATTAGAAGTGTCACGATGAGGCATATGTTTGCATGGAGAAACAAGCCATATGTCTAGATAAGAGTGGGTATCAGGTAAATAGTTTTCTTATTTCTACATGAAAACATATGTTGTAGGGAATCATTAGAAGCGCCTCGCCAAGGGACTTCTTATCAATACCCACAATGTATATTTTCGGACTCATTAGAAGTGTCATGATGAGGCATTTGTTTTCATGGAGAAATAAGCCATACCTCTAGATAAGAGTGGGTATCGGGTAAATAGTTTTCTTATTTCTCGACAAAAACATATGTTGTGGGTACTCATTAGAAGCGCCTCACTGAGGCACTTCTTATCAGTACCCACAACATATGTTTTTGTCGAGAAATAAGAAAAATATTGATACTTTTTGGCTGAAATAAGCGCCTTATCAAGACCTTGATTATTAAGCAAAATACATCCATACTTTTTGGTAGAAAAAAGCGTCTCATCACGAAAACATGCCTATATAATTTGACCCTTTTAAACCCCACTTTTATATTGTAAAACTGGGGTTTACAGGGGTATACATTATTTTTTTCTTATATCTGCTCAAAAACATAGATTGTGGGTACTAGTTAAAACTGCCTTGGTGAGGCAGTTTTAACTAGTACCTAGAATCTGAGCAGAAATACGAAAAATATCAGAATTTTTATCTGTAAACTTTCAGTTTTTGGTGGTGAAATTTTCAATATATTTGAATACCGGTAGGTGTGTTTTCGCAATATTATCAAGATCTCTGGTTGTGCAGTGTAAACAGTACTTACCGAATACGTAGAAAACGGAAGGCCAACCACCCAGGAATTCCGAGTCACATAACAAACCAGAGATTGGCATAGCAAACACTGTACCCAGCTGGGCTCCTGTGATTATACAGAAAGAAAAACTAAATCACTTAACCATTACAAATATCATTTTCATGTCAGAGTTTCCGATGGATATTTCCAGTTTTATTTGATAAAAAATAATTTCAAGATTCTGAAAAAACCACAAGCATATCTTCAGACCATCCTTAAAGCACCTGTAAAGTTTCAAAGGATCGGCTTAAAACTGTGGTAGGAGTTACGGGGTCAAGGTACCTACTCCTTATATGCTTCTGTAGTATTAGAACTTAAAAAATGTCCAAGTTAAAAATGCAGAAAAAGTGGTTTAAAATTAATCAGGATTCTGAAAAAACCACATGCATATCTTCAGGCCATCTTAAAAGCCCTTGTAAAGTTTCAAAAGGATCGGACAAAAACTGTGGGAGGAGTTAAGGGGATAAGGTACCTGCACCCTATACACTTCTGTAATATTAGAACTCAAAAAATGTCTAAGTTAAAAATGCGGAAAAAGTAATAAAAAATTATTTCAGGATTCTGAAAAATCCACCAGCATATTTTCAGGCCATCCTAAAAGCCCACGTAAAGTTTCAAAAGGATCGGTCAAAAACTGTGGGAGGAGTTAAGGGGACAAGGTACCTAACTCCCTATACGCTTCTGTAATATTAGAACTCAAAAAATGTCTATGTTCAAAATGTGTAAAAAGTAATAAAAATTAATTTCAGGATTCTGAAAAAACCACATGCACATCTTCAGACCATCCTTAAAACACCTGTAAAGTTTTAAAAGAATCGGCCAAAAACTGTAGGAGGAGTTAAGGGGACAAGGTACCTGCTCCCTATACACTTCTGTAGTATTAGAACTCAAAAAATGTCTAAGTTAAAAATGCGGAAAAAGTAATAAAAAATTATTTCAGGATTCTGAAAAAACCACATGCATATCTTCAGGCCATCCTAAAAGCCCATGTAAAGTTTCAAACGGATCAGCCAAAAACTGTGGGAGGACTTAAGTGGACAAGGTACGTACTCCCTATAGACTTCTGTAATATTAGAACTAAAAAAATGTCTAAGTTAAAAATGCGGAAAAAGTAATAAAAATTTATTTCAGGATTCTGAAAAAACCACATGCACATCTTCAGGCCATCCTAAAAGCCCATGTAAAGTTTCAAAAGGATCGGCCAAAAACTGTGGGAGGAGTTAAGTGGACAAGGTACCTACTCCCTATAGACTTCTGTAATATTAGAACTCAAAAAAATGTCTAAGTTAAAAATGCGGAAAAAGTGATAAAAAATTATTTCAGGATTCTGAAAAAACCACATGCACATTTTCAGACCATCCTTAAAACACCTGTAAAGTTTCAAAAAGATCGGACAAAAACTGTGGGAGGAGTTAAGGGGACAAAGTACCTTCTAAAAATTCGGAACCATGCACCACGGAAAACCAAAAACGGTGTCCCTCCGCTTTTCTTCGAAAAGGCGGGGGACAATAAAGTTATTCATGGAAACATAGTAAACATGATGCTTAAAATAATTGAAAACCTTATATATAACACAGGGTTTACATATTTTGCCACTCTACCAAATTTTTTTTTTTTTTTTTTTTTTTTTTTTTTAGACAAACACATAGAAAAAATTCTAACATGACATTAATGCTTTCTCATTGAGTCTAATGGAAACGTCATGATGGTGATCAAACAACAATAATTCATGTCGCAAATGTAGTGCATGCAAAAGGGCACATTTGATGACACTGCACGTAAACATTTAATTTTCACGAGGTCTGCTGCAAAAGAGTTCTTTGGAAAACCTTGCAACAATGTTGATTTTCCTTTCTGTATCATATTAGAATCAAAACAGTTTTTTTTCTACTGTGAATTATCGCACTTAACGCATTGTGTTTTTGGGCAGATACAAATATTAATTCAATCCAGTTTCGCCATTGTGAATTAATACTTCACAATATGCCCTCCTACACCATGTGTTATTCACGATAATTCACACTACAGAAAAATTATTTCTTAAATAACAGTGAATAGAAATTTAGTAATTTTAGAAACTTTACTATGTAAAAAAAGTTACAGAAACAATCAAATGCATTGTTTGTTATGAGGTAATCAAATAACTTCAATGTACATACAGAGGCTGTGGACATATAATGCAAAATGCCTATACCTTGCTTTCTTTCCTGATTTGGTCAAGACAGACGTCTTGTTAAAGAGGATGATGATGATTTGGTGTCTTACATCCTTTCCAACATTATTTCAGTCATATCGAGACAATGGAACTGTGATAGAAGGGTAATGAAGCCCAACCACTTGCATAGATTTTTTTTTTTTTTTTTTTTTTTTTTTGATTTGGGTTTTACGGCCCTTTCAAGAATATTTCACTTATATCGAGCTGATCGTTCATCGAAGGTGGGCGAGAACCGGAGAACCCGGAGAAAAACCACCTGACCATCCGTAAGCAGAACTTGGCTTTCCCACATATGACCCGAGCCAGGCTCGAACCACAGCGGTGAGAAACCTAATGGATCAAGAGTCAACTCTCTTATCCACTAGGCTACGGGGGCCCGTACCACTTGCATAGATCTTGATAAGATGGGTTTTTTTTTTCAATCCAAATGTACTGATATTTTTTATTTCTCCATGAAAACATATGATGTGAGTACTCATTAGTACATATGTACATATGTTGTGAGTACTCATTAGAAGTGCCTCAGCGAGGCACTTCTAATGAGTACCCACAACATATGTTTTTATCGAGAAATAAGAAAAATTTTCCCACAATTATCCTTGTAAACTATATCGATGGAGGAGAATGTCCCTGGTATTCAGTGGATAACTTCATGTCATAAAAATTGTACCACCACATTACATAAAATTTTGGCGAGTACATGTGACGTCATAACAACAACCATGACCAGGTTGTGTTTTCTTTGGAAATAATGTCCTCTTTAAAAACAATAAAGTCCAGTTTAAAAGGGTCATATGATAAATGGAATCCTACACTCATGGTCATTTCATATAAAATTTTATTAACCCTTAAAGCGCAAAGAAAATCTGCATCTGAAAATGTCGTCTGCTTATGCCGTCTGCTGCATCTTCTTGCAAACTTTTCAAACTTACATTTTGCATATATGCAAACGGTGTGGACCCAAATAAAGGAGCAATCTGATCTGGGTCCACACTGTTTGCAGAAATGACTTTTAAAGTAACCGGCAGAAGACCAAGCAGACAACAATAGTTGTGACTGGCGCTTTAAGGGTTAAACTCGCCAAAGGCTTGTTTCAAAATTTCACAATAAATGACCACTGGCACTAAAATAAGCTCCTCTGTTTACAATGAATCTTGACCTGTGCACTAGGTAAACCACTCAGCAAACCACTTCTTTGAGGTACTATTACAATTATGACCATTCTGTACAAACCTGCATAAGAAAATCCTGTAAGCTTGCTTCTTTCATACAATGGACCCCATTTACCCCACATGGCATGCATAGCTGGAAACGTTACTCCCTACAGAATACAAGAAAAAAAATCACAGGGTGATAACTGGAGTGGTAATCTTGAAAAATGTACCATTGAACATGTGTGTCCAGCAAAGATTCAGATCAGCCTGCACATTCGCACAGTCAGATAATAATTTTCCCTGGGCACATTTTTGATAGTCAAGAATGCAGTTTCTTCATGCAGACAATAAAGTCTCTGATCAGACTGCCAGATGTGCAGGCTAGTTTAAGTCTTCATTGAGTGCACACCTGAAAGGACATTTTCTCACATTGCAGCTTATCTGTTGCAGGTACTCATTAGATGTGCCTCCACATAAATACAGTCGACTCTCGTTACCTCGAATTCCAAGGGACTCACTGAAAAACTTCGAGATATCCGTACCTCGACATATCAGAGTTGAGAGAGTGAGGAAAACAATAAATTGAACAACCACATTTAACAAATGAATATATAATTTGACTCCTGAAGTTAGAAATATATATATAAAATAATGCGAAAAAGAGGAGAAATTGCTAGGAGCAATTTCTCCTCTTTTCCACATTATTTTGTTACCTGTTGTCATAGTTTCATGTTAAAACAGGGACCAGATTTTCACTTCGAGATAAGCGGTAATTCGAGATAAGCCAGTTCGAGATAACGAGGTTCGACTGTATATAGCCTGGAAACCCATAACTCCATTCACCTAAGATTGAGCAATTGTTTTCAATCTTTTGTTGCCAGAAAGATTTTCTGTATATATTTTTAAACATTTGACTAAATGCCTGTGAGAATCTCAAAATTAAAAAAAAATAAAAATCACATCTTTAATTTCTACAACCTCCTAAAAATGAAGGGGATGTTTAGGGCATGTTCTCATAACTCAGTTCACTCAAATTTCCTTGATTATCATAAGCAACCAGGGCCCAGTTGTTCAACACTAACGACATCATTAGTTAACGATTCGTTAAAATTTATATCAAGAGATACGCAAGTATGCTGAAATTTTTTGTTGAAAAAATGTAAGTAGCTTTTGCAGTGCAAAAGCTACTCACATTTTTTTCAGCAAAAAATATCAGGCTATTGTGTATTGAATCTGCTAAAACTGTTAACGAAATGATCCTTAATGAGCTTGTTAAGCTAATGACGCTTTGAACAACTGGTCCCAGATACATTCTGTACATATTCTACATGATCAGCATTTTGTTTGGACTGTAACTGTTCTAAATTGTTGATACTGTTTACATATAATCACATGCTTGTTAGTGGTTAGTTTTGTTTGTGTTGAGGTTTTACGGTCCAGTCAACCCAATGGGGTCATGCTGAGTGCAGTCAATTTACCTAACCACATGTTACTGGGCAGGCTTAGTCCTCTAAGCGGTTAACCAGTATTGTGCACATTCTTTCGCCAGAAACTGACAACTGCCCTTCTTGAATCAGGGGAAGGGAGAGAATGACCGTAGAAAATATTTCATGATCAATCTCTACGAAAGAATGTTGCCGACCTCGGCGGGGGTTGAACCCGCGACCTCCTGGTCTCCAGTCAGACGGTGCATCCAACTGAGCCACCTAGGCCATAGTCAGTGGTTAGTGATCATTTTAGAGTACCCAATAAATATTTAGCATTTTGGACAATTTTTTTTATTTTTATGCATAAAACTGACAGTCAAAACTGATTTTCTTCATCTTCGGCTGTAATGTTAGTTATTCTCTATTAATTTTAATATGATATAAAACAAGAAAGATTTCTTTTCACATTTTTCAAAGAAAAGGGTGAATGGAGTTATGAGAGTGAACGGAATTATGAGAACAGACTATGTAGTGAGATACTTCTAATGCGTAACCATAATGTATGTTTTCAAGGAGAAAAATAAAACAATGACATTAGTTTCTGCTTGAAAAAATACCTTGTCGGGAGGCATGATTTAATTTCATCAGTTTTATCCCTACCACAAGATTAATTTCTTGACAGTCATTCTAATCTATTTATGCCTAGCGTCCCATAAAAGGGACATTGGCAAACAGTGTAGACCCAGATCAGACCCGCAGAACATGGCGTCTGATCAGGGTTTACACTGTTTGCATTTAATACAGGAATTTTAATAAAACATGGTAATAGAACTTTACCAGACATCCCTTATATTGAAAATGGACCAGTTCAAAGAGTGAAGGCAGAAGAGTCCATTTGGCATAAATGGATTAATATAGGAATGAATTTGATTTTTGTGGAATTTATTGATGTGTAAACACCAGCAAATCACTCATAAACTGAGTAATGCCCAAAGGATTTTATGTTAAGTTTGTGACTTGATTCCCCAGTGTTTACTTATGGATAAAATGCATATCGGTCTTTATCAGGTTTGTGTGTGATTTGCAGAAGTTCACACATCAATAAAATCCACAAAAAAATAAAATTCTTGTAATTCCAGCTAGCTGATATATTACAGCGAAAATATGGGTAAAATAATTCATTTTAGAAATTTCCATGTAGAAAAATAGTTCTGAGATTCTTGCTTAGTGGATTTAATGAAGTATAAATCCAAATTTCAAATTGCTCTCGATGAATCAAATTTTGCGAAATAATTGCACGCCTGTTGAATTGGAACTACAAATAACTACTTATAGGTCCAGATACGAGTGGGTATCAGGTAAATAGTTTTCTTATTACTCAACAAAAACCTATGTTGTGGGTACTCATTAGAAGTGCCTCAGTGAGGCACTTCTAATGAGTACCCACAGCATAGGTTTGTGTCCAGAAATAAGAAAATATAGATACTTTTTGGTGGAAAAAAAGCGCCTTATCAAGAGAGCTATGCTCCTCCTACCTCTCCTATCCCCTCCACTACCCTCACAGCTAACAGAGTTCCCACACTGAGCTTCGCAGCTACAGGAGTCAGTAATGTCAGAACAGCAGTTCCCAAAACACCAAGACCAAACAGCCATTTTCCGCCAAATTTTTCAGCCAACCAGCCACCAGGTATCTGGGTGCATATGTATCCATAGAAGAAGGAACCAAGAATAAGACCCTGCATGTCCTTGTCCCATGAAAATTCTCCTTCCTGTAATAGATAGAGCTCTAAATATGATAATGCATATGCATATGCCACAGGGTGATTAATACCGCATCACGAAAACATACCTATATAATTTTAACCCCCTTAAACCCCACTTTTATATACTGGGGTTTACAGGGGTATACATTAGTTCTTATTTCTGCTCAAAAACATAGATTGTGGTTACTCATTAGAACTGCCTCAGTGAGGCAGTTCTAATGAGTACCCACAATCTATGTTGTGAGCAGAAATATGAAAAATATCAGGTTTTTTATCTGAAAATTTTCAGTTTTTGGTGGTGGAATTGTCAATATATTTGAATAGGCGTGGAACTCAAAACATGGACCCTCGGATTACCATTCGGATGCTCTATTGACTAAGCTACCATATTAATCCGCCTATAAGACAATTTGTTTATAAGACGGGGCTGTTTTTGGGCCCTTCCCAGGCAGGATTTTGCTTTTACTTAATTATAAGACGGGTTAAAAAAAAGTCGCCTGTCGGAGATATTCCCTGCCACTCAGAAATTCGATGACTGGTCAGATTTGTAAGTGAATTTATCACAGAGCAGCAATTAAAAAACCTTCGAACACCACTTACAAGCATGCATACCGTATTTAACTGTGTATAGCACGCACCTTATTTACCCAGAAAACGTTTATAAAAATCCAATGTGTATTATTTATAGGAACACCAAAATCGGGACAGAAATCGCCAAGATAATCAGTCGCAAAAACACATGACATTCACGATCGCCTCGTTAAAAATGCGAAATAGAATGATTGCTATAAGATATTCATGATTTTTTACACCTATCTCGCCCATACCAGGGTTCTGGCAGCTCAAAACAAGCAACTCGATCTGATTTGCAGTAATCTGATATTCTTTTCATGTCCATGCTCTTTTTGTTTATGCTTTTTTATTTTGCTGATCATGTGATCTCTTCAAAGGGAAACTACTCAAACAGGCATATGCATATGAATCTGTATTGATTACCGGACTTTGACAAGACTCACACCGTAACTTGAATAAATCAGTCTGCACAACTGATTCATTGTAGTTCAAAATAGGAAATAAATTTGATAGAACATAAATATTGGCACAAACGATCATACATTGAAAAAATAAAAAGTATTTAAGTTTATGCAATTATTAAAATTATTGATAATAAACAAAACCAACTGGGCTTTTGAGGTAGGTAGATCGGTCATTTGCATTTTATCTTTTATTTTCTTACCATATGTTTATCTTTTTTTTTTTTTTTTTTTTATTTTTTTTTTTTTTTTTTTTTAAACTTTTCTTCCAACTTACCAAAAAATTGTTTGAAATAAACAATGTTTATGAAAAAGAAAAAAACTACCAGCATACATCTGTGCACTTAATTGGTTAATTGGCAAGCAGAATGACAACTAGTCGACTTTAGTTGTTGTTTGCATTGCCCTGAGGCAATGAGTTGATAATTTCACGTCTCAGTTAAGAAAGTGACACAAAGAAGGTGTTAATTATGAGAACACAAAAGAAATAACTACATTTTTATTATCATAGCGTCTGCAGTGGGGAAGCGAAGAAACTGCCTACACCACATCAAGTGTTGCCTGAGGCCCATGGTAACAGAGCTGCACAACGAAAATTCAGTTAGCATTATCATAAATTCGGCCTGTTTCTACTCTAAACCTTCCGAGTTTGGCCATTTTCAACTCAATCCTAGTGAAATATGACACACTTAGTATCTGGTAACTTAGTAAATAATGCACGGATAAATTCTTTGTGTTTTACATAGGAACATCTTTTTTATTTCAAAACTATTTAGCAAATATTCAGTGCGTGTTATACACGGGTGCGAGTAATACGCAGAAAAATTCGGTACTTCACCTACAAAATTACCTTGCTGCTATTTCTGTCAAGGGACGAAGGTAAACATTATATCCTTCTACCGTTTTCGAAGATCGGCATTTTCCGTGACCACGTGGCACTACCGGACTTTGCCGAAAATACCGATATGGCCAAAGACCTTGATTATAAGATGGGTCTGGATTATTGTGGGCTTTTTTTTTGGAAAAATCCCCGTCTTATAGGCGGATTAATACGGTACCTACTGTTGTCCTATGGAAATTCTCCTTCCTGTAATAAAGCTCTAAATATGGTATTGCATAACTCCGTATAAGATTTGTTTTTTTAACAACCATAAAATATTTATATTTTTCTAACTTCTCCATGAAACCATATTTTGTGGGTACTCATTAGAAGTGCATCACAAGGTGCTTCTAATGAGTACCCACAACATAAGTTTTCATGGAGAAATAAGAAAAATATTGTTGGGGATACCCCCTCTGATCTGGAGCTATGAAGCTTATAATCTGAAATTTTGATTTGTTTATGTTGAGGTTTTACAGCCCAGTCAACCCATTAGGGTCATGCCGAACGAGGTCAGTTTACCTAACCACACTTTTTCCTTGGAAGGCTTAGTTCTCTATGCTGTTAACCAGTACTTGTGCACATTCTTTCGCCAAAAACTGACAACTGCCCTTCTTGAATCAGCGAAGGGAATGATTGTAGAAAATATTTCATGATCAATTTTCATGAAAGAATGTTGCTTGACCCGGCGGGGATCAAACCAACAACTTCCTGATCACCAGTTGGATGCGCATCTGACTGAGGCACCAAGGCCGGCTCTATTTATAAGTTTGAACAGGAGTAAAGAGACAAGTTCATTATCTCTTCTCACCAATTAAGCAATGGAAATTAACCAATTTTGTAAAAAGAGACTATTTATTTGCCTCCATTTTCAAAAAGCTATTTTACTCATGACACTCCTGATGCTTTTTAAATTTAAGCTCTTGTTGTCCACATTCAGTTGACTCTCGTTATCTCAAACTCAATGATAACTCAAACTATTGCTTAAGTCAAACTAAATTCATCCTCGGTAACCCAGGTGTGACCCATTACGTTACACTTCATTCATCACCCCTGGGACAACTCGCTTATGTTTCTTCGTCCTCATGAATTATTAATGAGGGCATCTGATTGGTGATCTCAGTATTTCCATGAGAAATTTTAATCTATTTTTATCTGGCGTACTCCGCAAATAACGTCATCGTTCTATGTTTGTTTTGCGAATATCCAATCATATCGTTCGTTGCAATCCTGGCATGGTATTAATTGCTGACGTAAACGTTTATCGGGTTTTCCCCCCCGAGTTATTTTTAGTAATGGAAGAAGAACAAATGAATCTTCCACAAAGAGAGTAGCGCTGTGTAAGCGACATTTTGATTAGCTATTGAGGTATTCCCCGGTGTTATGAATATTCATAGAAAACGACGTTTCGTCAGTCAGTTGTCCCAGGGGTGATGAATGAAGTGTAACGTAATGGATCACACCTGGGTTACCGAGGATGAACTAAATTAAGTGCAATATTAGTTAAGTATGCTATATTCTCCTAACATTTCAACTCCTGTATCTCAAACCACTGTTATCTCAAACTGAAAAGTTTGGCCCCTTGGGGTTTGGGATAATGAGAATTGACCGTATTTAGAACATATATAGTTAATGTAAGGCACTTTTTCTCACTATTGTGACATACATGCCATAAGCTGTGGACTAGACTCTGTGAGATAAGGCAAAATTTCAAGGGCAATTTGACAAAATTCTGTCAGACTTTCTTAAACATCACTTTGGAGCTCCCCAAATATAGTCAAAAGTCTTGTTTTCGTGTAAGTGTGAAAACCACAGCAGTGTGTGATTTATGTTTATTTCTTCATAAAATCTGTTGTAAAATGGTCTGAAAATTCTGTGAGATTTGAATTTAATTTTTTATGGGAATTGCCTTCCAGATGGGCCAAATTCTCTGAGATTTTATCTCAGTGTGAGATATGGCATGTTTGTTGTGACACTCATCAGTAGTGCCTTGTATTTTTTTTGAGGGGAGGAGGAGGGAGAGAGGGCTGGAGGGGGGGTGGAAATCAAATCAGTTTGTATTTTTATTGCAAATCAAATCAGTTTGTGTTTTCTTCATCTTTGCATAGCCTGGGAACTGTATTTACATGTACACATTTGTTTATGTTTTAACCCATTTATACCTATTGAACTACCTCTCTTTTTGGATAGGTCCATTTCTAATTTAAGGGATGTCTGGTTCATTTTAAGTATTACCATTTATTATAGAAATTCCATACTTAACGCAAAAGAGTAGATCCTGATCAGACACTGCATAATGCAGCGTCTGATCAGGGTCTACACTGTTTGCCAGCATCCCTTTAATGGAGACTACTGAAAGGCTTAAATGGGTACAAAAATATATTACATGGCTGTGCCTATCTACATTTTAACTAAAAACAAAAGGCATGTGTTTAAATCACAAAAATCATATACTGGTACAATCAAACCTATCTAAAAGGCCACATGTACTGAACAACAAGAGGCCCATGGGCCACAACGCTCACCTGAGTTAACTGCCCCCAGGGGCTTAATTGGCAGGACTTATGTAGGGGACCACTACACACTGCGACATACTTATTATATAAGCTGTGGGCCTCATGGTTAGAAGAAGATTTTTTAAGTTTTTCTCATTATAAGTCTATGGGAGCTAATAACTCTCGGGGCATGGCCTGTCTAGACCCCAGGGGCTTGATTGGCAGGATTTATGTAGGGGACCACTAAACATTGCTATACACTAAATATATGAGCTCTGGGCCTCATGGTTTCAGAGAAAAGATTTTTTAAGATTTTCCCATTATAAGTCTATGGGTGCTAATGACCCCTGGGACATGTAGGGGACCACTACACACTGCTACATAGTAAATATGTAAGCTGTAGGCCTCATGGTTTCAGAGGCTTGATTGGCAGGATTTATGTAGGGGACCACTACACATTGCTACATAATAAATATGTAAGCTGTAGGCCTCATGGTTTCAGAGAAGAGGATTTTTTCAGTTTTTCCCATATTATAAGTCTATGGGAGCTAATGACCCCCGGGGTGTGGCCAGTTTGGGCCCCAGGGGCATGATTGGCAGGATTTATGTATGGGACCACTACACATTGCAACATACTAACTATGTAAGCTGTGGGCCTCATGGTTTCAGAGAAGATTTTTTAAGTTTTCCCATTTTAAGTCCATGGGAGTTCACAGCCCCCTGGTGCATGGCCAGTTTGGACCCCAGGGGCTTGATTGGCTGGAGTTATGTCTGGACCACTTACAAAATATATAAGCTGTGGGCCTCATGGTTTCAGAGACGAAGATTTTTTTAAGCTTTTCTTATTATAAGACTATGGGAGGTAATGACCTCCAGTGCATGGCCAGTTTGGGCCCCAGGGGCTTGATTGGCAGGATTTATGTAGGGGACCACTAAACATTGCTACATACTAAATATATAAGCTCTGGGCCTCATGGTTTCAGAGAAGAAGATTTTTTAAGTTTTTCCTATTATAAGTCTATGGGAGCTAATGACCCCTGGGATGTGGCCAATTTGGACCCCAAGGGCATGGTTGGCAGGATTATGTAGGAAACCACTTAACATCACTTCATACTTAATCTATTAGCTCTCGGCCTCACAGTGAGAATAAGATTTTTGAAGGTTCTTTAGCTATATAGCTCTATATAAGCATATTATCCCTGGGGCATGGCCAATCTGGACCCCAGGGGCTTGACTGGCAGGATTTCTGTAGGGGACCCCTACACATTGCTACATACTAAATATATAAGCTCTGGGCCTCATGGTTTCAGAGAAGAAGATTTTTTTTCCCATTATAAGTCTATGGGGAACTAATGACACCAGGGGCATGGCCAGTTTGGGCCTCAGGGGCTTGATTGGCAGGATTTATGTAGGGGACCACTAAACATTGCTACATACTAAATATGTAAGCTGTGGGCCTCATGGTTTCAGAGAAGAAGATTTTTTTAAGTTTTTCCCATTATAAGTCTATGGGAGCTAATGACCCCCGGCACATAGCCAGTTTGGGCCCAAGGGGCTTGATTGGTAGGACTTATGTAGGGGACCACTAAACATTGCTACATACAAAATATATAAGCCGTGGGCCTCATGGTTTTGACCCCCGGCACATAGCCAGTTTGGGCCCCAGGGGCTTGATTGGCAGGATTTATGTAGGGGACCACTCAACATTGCTACATACAAAATATATAAGCCATGGGCCTCATGGTTTCAGAGAAGAAGATTCTTTAAGTTCTTTTCATTAAAAGTCTATGGGAGCTATATCGCATGGTGGCCATCTTGATTTACGAATCGTGATCATTTTTACAAATAGTCAATCCCCCTTTAACACAAGGCTCCACATAAAGTTTGAAGAAGCTGGCCCAGGGGTTTCAGTGGAGAAGTTGTTCAAAGGTGTGAACAGACGGACAGACGGATGGAAGGAAGGACGACGGACAACGGACTGAAAGTGATCACAATAGCTCATCCTGAGCCTGTGGCTCAGGTGAGCTAAAAGCTCGAAAGAGGCCAAATTCCATATACCTTAGCCAGATGTCTCTATAAATCAACCTGTATAGAGCAAGCACCTGTTGTAAGCAAGAAATTTTATCCCTTCCCTCTGATGCTTGCTCAATATCTGATAGTTTGGATAAAAGATACAGCGCGGTGCTTCTAATGAGTACCCACAATGTATGTTTTCATGGAAAAATAAATCACGAAAACATACCTATATAATTTTGACCCCCTGAAACACCACATTTACACAATAAAACTGGGGTTAACAGGGGTATACATTATTTTTCTTATTTCTGCTCAAAAACATGGATTGTGGGTACATGTTAGAACTGTTTTTGAGCAATATGAAAAATATCAGATTTTTATCTGAAAAATTTCAGTTTTTGGTGGTGAAATTTTCTATATATTTGAATAGGCGTTTTTTTGTAATGAGAAACATATTATGTGGATAACCCGTCTTATTTGGAGCTATGAGTTTTGAATCATTTATAACATGGAGAATTAACCTACCTTGTGTGACGTACTGTTTCCCGTATCACTAGAGGGACATTCATTGCTGTCATTCTTTACCTCATTGCTACTATTAACCATCGCTACCATGGCAACACTGAGGTTAACACGTAGACAATACACGTTGAAGAACCCAAGAAATGCCATGAAAGCAACCAGATGTCGGTAACCCCATCCTGTAGTAATGAAGAAACATTAGAACAATCAGAATAACATAGCAAATAAAATGTGAAACGATACTACCCTGCCACTATCATATGGTGGGCAGATAACTCAAACAAAAATTAACAAAATTTGCTCATTAGCGCTACTGAACCAGACCTCTATAATATCAATGCACATAACAAGTTTGATGAAAATCCACTGACATTTACTCAAGTTATCATTTGGAAATGAAAATACGGACTGATGCTAGATGGGAAGACAGACTCATAGATGTCTAACGTGAAACAATAATACCCCACCACTATCCTGAATAAAAGGGGGTATCCACATAACAGAGGTCCAGATAAGGCACTTATTTTCCTCCAAAAAGTACACTGTACTGATATTTGTTTTACTTATCCACGTAAACATGTTTTGTCATACTCATTAAAAACACCTCAGTGACGCGCTTCTTATGAATACCCACAGCATATTTCTATTGAGAAATAAGAAAAATATTATGTGGATACCAACTCCTTTCTGCAGCTCTGAGAGTATGTTTTTCTTATATCTCAACGAAAACATAAATGTTGTGGGTACATACATGCCATAAGCTGTGGACTAAAATCTGAGATAAGGCAAAATTTTCAGATATATTTGACAAAATTCTGAGATTTTCTTGAACATTTGCTTTGGAGCTCCACCAACATATTCCAAAGTGTTTTTTTTTTCATGTAGGAGGCTTATGAAAAGCACAACAGTGTCTTGTTTATGTCTACTTCTTCATAAAATCTGTTGTAAAATGGTCTGAAAACTCTGAGACAATGGATTTTTTTTATGGGAATAGCCTTCCAGATGGGCCAAATTCAAATCACACTGAGATACATGGCATGGAGGTAGAGTACTCATTCGAAGTGCCTTGGAGATATGTATTTGTTGAGGTTTTACTGCCCAGTCAACCCAATGAAATCATGCTGAGCGGGGTCAATGTATCTAACCACACTTTTACTGGGCAGGCTTAGTCCTCTAAGCACACAGTCAAAGGGCCATTTGATATTTTAGAGGAACTTCTGTACATGAATTATTAAAAAAAATAGTTGTTTTTTTTGTAGGTTTTTGAAAGTTTTACTGGACAGGCAAGTCCTCTAAGCAGTTTATAGTCAAAAGGCCATTTGATATCTTCGAGGTACATTTGTTCATGAATTATTAGCAAAATAGTTGGTTTTTGAAGGTCACCTGGGCCCCATATTTTATGTTGAAAGGGTGTTGGTCCATTGCTCGGCACTGTGTGTAGTTTAATCGCCATTCAAGGTCATCCGTGAATGAAACATCCAGACTCCTTCGTGTTCAGACATTCAGCAGACAAGACATACCTTCAGAGATCTCTCAACAGAACCACCAGGAATAAATAAAAGGTAATTGGTAATTTCTTTAGTGTACCAACGGTACGTTTACCTTAGTTCACCATGAAAACATATGTTATAGGTACATACAACATATGTTTTCATCCAGACATACGAAAAATATTGGTACTTTTCGGTTTAAAAAGTGCCTTTCTAACAATACCCCACCCACAATTCATGTAAACCAACCTGGAGGTGGGCGCACGGATTCTTTCTCTGACTGTGACAGGCTGAGCAGCGGTTGTTTGTCTTCATCAGCCTTCATTCTACTACAATTACATAAACAAATAATAAAGTAAGTGACCGACTTTCAGTCTTTATCATGTCCACTTCGCTGTATCTCGTGACAGGAACATTGAACATGTCTGGTTTCCGCGCTCTGCGTTTTAAATGATGACAAAGTCCAGTAACCATCCTTTGACATCTGGCGGGAATTTTGATTACTTCCCTTGCGCCATTGAAAACAAATTTTCAAAGGCTCTATACCATTTTGTTGTCCAAGAAAGGTTTAAAAAAAATATTAATACAATCATAAAATGTGACATCTGACAGCCTGTAAAATTTCAGATAGTCTGTCGTTCTTGAACTGGATCAAAATGAAATGATTTTTATCGTATAGGGCCTACCATATAATTGTCTTAATTCAGAGATACGATAAAAAAATCATGTCATTTTTGATCCGGCTCAAAAACGCGAGACTAACTGTTTTACAGGCTGTCGGATGCCACATTTTATAATCGTATTAATAACACATATAAATTTACTAATCCTGTCTTGGATAAATAAAAATTGAATTGTCTATTTTTTAGGAATATGGAGCTTCTTCTGCGGTCGGGTATGAAAGCCACGGCCGAGCTGCCGAGCCGAGCCGAAAAAGCCGAGCCTGCTATAATGTTTTCTTTTATTTGTTCAAACCAGTTTAAGATACATATTTCTTTTAATCTTATATTACCATATATGTAAAATGCTGTATTCACAATAAAAATTTGTACAATCATTTGCTTATTTATGACTTTATATCCAATTTTCCATTCAACAGGGGTATGAAAGCCACGGCCGCGAAAGGGATATGTTTTGCCCAGTTTGTGAACAAATTGTGATATTTTATAATCTGAGCATTTGATAGAGATTGCAGAAAGATATTTTTAAATTATTTTGAATCATTATAATATGCAGAAACTGTTTATATTCTCACTACTTTTCTTTTTCATCCAAATAACGAGGATCGGCAGATTCTAAAAATAGAATAGATATAAACTAAACGAAAATAACCGAAATGGCTGAAGGGGCCTAAAGGCTCAGGTGATCTAACAAAACACTCATTTAAGACTCCACATCTATAACCAGTTTGATAGCTATTCCCATTAATGCTGGTCATCATACTGGTTTTAGATGTTATTGTTAAGTTTAGGCCCTTTCAATGCTTTTGTTTTCCGTTTCCGTTATTTTCATTTAGTTTTCTCTTTTCTATATTTAGATCCTGCCGATCCTCGTTATTTGGATGAAAAAGAAGAATAATGGGAAATATAAACAGTTTCTGCATATTATAATGATACAAAATAATTTTAAATACCTTTTTGCAACCTCTGTCAACTGTTCTGATCATAACATATCGCCATTTATTCACAAAATGGACAAAATATATCCCTTTCGCGGCCGTGGCTTTCATACCCCTGTTGAATGGAAAATTGGATATAAAGTCATAAATAAGCAAACGAGTGTACAAATTTTAATATTGAATACAGCATTTTACATATATGGTAAGATAAGATTAAAAGAAATAAGTATCTTGAACTCGTTTGAACAAATACAAGAAAACACTATAACAGGCTCGGCTTTTTCGGCTCGGCTCGGCAGCTCGGCCGTGGCTTTCATACCCGACCTTTTTCTGCTTCTGCTGTGCAGGGCTTCTCAGCGTTGACGTACAGGGAGAGCATTACGAAAACACGCCTATTCAAATATAAAGAAAATTTCACTCTAAAAACGGAAAATTTTCAGGTAAAAAACTCTGATATTTTTCATATTTCTGCTCAAAACATAGATTGTGGGTACTCGTTAGAACCGCCTCGGCGAGGCGGTTCTAACGAGTTCCCACAATCTATGTTTTTGAGCAGAAATAAGAAAAATAATGTATACCCCTGTAAACCCCAGTTTTACTATATAAAAGTGGGGTTCAAGGGGGTCAAACTTATATAGGCGTGTTTTCGTGATGGAGAGAGAGTTAGTCGCACTGTAGGAGGGCTTTAAAACCTTCAACTGTCTCTGCATGCACGGCCGACTCTTCTAAGTGGTTCCACTCAATAACAGTTTTTACACTGAAGGAATTTCTTAGACGCTCACTGTTACACTGTTCTATTTTGAAGCCTCTATCATGATTCCCTGTATGTCTTTCATCTTTGATATTTGAGCATTTATAGTCACTGAATTTCTTTGGTTTTAAACTTCCGCATCTCTGGGATAACATCTTTTTCCTTCTTTCTTTCTCCAGTTACCGATGGTCAAGTTAGTATTTACTGAGTAAAGAAAATAGACATTTTTAATAATGAATAAAGAAAAAAATGACACAGAAATTACTGATTGTAGAAAAAGGGCGCTTAAAATTTAAAGAAAATTCTAAAATAGGCCTAGGCCTATTTATAGGAAAGAAGAAAAAACTGAGGAAAACTGAATAGGATGATATAAGTAATATATATATAGAGAGAAAACTGGAGACGTTTAAAAGAATAATTGATGAAAATTAAAGAAAATTCCAATTTTTAAGCAGTGGGATCTATAACGCGTTTCCCTGCATAGGGAAATAACAGTGAAACAATGGCTTAGCATTTCTGCACAGACAAAATATATAAGGCCTGGCGACCAATTCACATGAAATGTCAAGTCTTTACTTTCTCTGAAAAAGAACAAATTCAGGTGTAGAATGTCTGCAAGAATTTTGCTTAGCGTTTTAATTATGGGTAAAATGATACTACACGATACTAAATACATGGATAGAATAAACCATTGTATCTTTTGAGATCGCCATGTGTCCAAGGAAGACTTTATTCAGCTAATGCATCCTTGTAGGCTGCTCAGATTCCTTGCTGTTTTGTCTTCACAGTTGTTACAGGAACTTCTCCATGTAAAACGTACTCCGCATTTCAATTACTTCATATTGTGAGACTTCGACGACGGCGGGTGCCTCTTGTATGGTATAAAATGATTCTAGAGGGATATGGTATCCAGGGGCGGATCCAGGATGATTTCTGAGACGGAAGGGGG
This sequence comes from Anodontia alba, assembly GCA_964016985.1. Lineage (NCBI taxonomy): Eukaryota > Metazoa > Mollusca > Bivalvia > Lucinida > Lucinidae > Anodontia > Anodontia alba. The sequence continues at coordinate 52,882,589 of OZ024835.1, forward strand.
TGGGGGAGGGATCGATTTTATCAAATTACTGTACTTACTCTTCGTATTCAGACAGACAGGCTTGAGCAAACAGTGTAGACTCAGATCGGAGCCGCAGAACGCGACGTCTGATCAGGGTCTGCACAGCTTGCCGCTCACTCAGCAATTTTTAACATAGGTATTTAATGGACTTGCTGAAGAGAAATAAGGTGAAGCGTAAGTGCTGTGAATATTTAGGATAAATATGGTATCCCAAATTTATCAAAATCCAAAATCTCCCGTGAAAAATTTTGAGTCAAAGGGGGTTCAACGGACCCCTACCCACGAGCTTCTTCTGTACCCACCCCCGCTTTATGACCAAATTTAGGATCATATGCGGTACTTACATGTATCCCATTGTAGACTGAATAGACTCCCCCACACAATATATTGGAAGAGTCCAATTTCAATTTTTGGTACGTTCAGCTATGAGATTTAGATACTCATATGTTGAAAAAAGGCTAAATTCTTTGAAAACAGCGAACACCCTGATCAGACGCCGTAGAACGCAGGTCTCCAGAATATTAGAATGGGTTATGATATGATCCGAATGTACCAGAGATAATGCTTATGAACCGCAACGTCAGCAAACACAACTTTGGGCATGGCCTCCCAGCGAAGATTCAGATCAGCCTGCGCATTCTGATCTGAATCTTCGCTGGGTGCATTTTTGGATAGCCAAGGATGCAGAGTTTCGTCATGCGTACACATGAGATTCAGATCAGACTGCATGGATGCGCAGGCTGATTTGAGTCGTCGTTGTGTGCACCTGTCAAAAGGTACGTTTTCTGTCATTGCGGCTCAGAGAAGCTTTAACTCTTTCGGTGCCAAATTTCAGACGACATTTGTCGTCTGCTTTTCTTTTTTAACAAACTATCGCTTAAAAAGAAGTTTATACGTATAGTTGAAGGACTGAATGTCAAACAGCGTAGATCCAGATGAGACGATTTATATGAGCCGTCTCATCTGGATCTATGCTGTTTGCAAAAGCTATTATCATCACCCGTGGCAGTGAAAGAGTTAATAGAATTTAAGTCTTTGACCATTAATTCGCAAGATAAACGCTTCTTATTGCCATCAATCTCCTCCTATCAGCTTTGCTTTTCAAAGGGATTTAGTCAAAGTGTTCTTTTCAATATCTTGTTAGACTGATTTCTCAACAGAAAAGCTTTCCCGTGTCCAAGGAGTTACTCTTAATTTTCCCTCCAATATTGTTTATAAACAGGTGCGGATCCAGAATTATTTCTGTGGGGGTTCGTTTTGATCAAATTATACCATACTTTCTCTATGTATTCGGAAAGACATGCCTGAGCAAACACTGAAGACCCAGATCAGACGCCGCAGAACGCGGCGTCTGATCAGGGTCTACAGTGTTTGCCACTCATCCAGCAATTTTATACACATTCATATAGGTTGTAAAATGTTGCTTTTTCTTTGTTTGTTTAAAGGGAAGTAAGGGATATGGATATTTAAGGTAAATACGGTATCTCAAATGTATCCAAACTTTTTTTTTCAGAAAATGAACTTTCGAGTCAAAGAGGGTCGACTAAACCCCTCCTGGAATCTCCTTCTAAATCCGCGCCTGTTAAACGTTGTTGTTGTTGTGCAGAATTTTTGTACGCTACTAGGCACCCGAGTCACATAGAGGAAGCGGCGAATGTGTTATGTATATGCATTTGTATTATTTTTAGCCTTGCTTTAATATATCATCCTTGCACACTTAGTGGCGCTGTCTGTCACCAAGCCATTACGAAAACACGCCTATTCAAGTATATAGTAAATTTCATGTCCAAAAACTGAAAATTTTCAGATAAAGGAAACTGATATTTTTCTTACATAGAGGAAGCGGCGAATGTGTTATGTATATGCATTTGTATTATTTTTAGCCTTGCTTTAATATATCATCCTTGCACACTTAGTGGCGCTGTCTGTCACCAAGCCATTACGAAAACACGCCTATTCAAGTATATAGAAAATTTCATGTCCAAAAACTGAAAATTTTCAGATAAAAGAAACTCTGATATTTTTCTTATTTCTGCTCAAAACATAGATTGTGGGTACTCGTTAGAACCGCCTCGGCGAGGCAAGGCGGTTCTAACGAGTACCCACAATCTATGTTTTGAGCAGAAATAAGAAAAATAATGTATACCCTTGTAAAGCCCAGTTTTACTATATAAAAGTGGGGTTTAAGGGGGTCAATATTATATAGGCGTGTTTTCGTGATGCGCCGCCTCTCCACTTAATACTCATCCCAGGGCACGTTGAGTATGAACTACATTTTGTAGGTGTACCATTTTCTCTACCCGAGCGGTGTTCGAACCTACGGTCTTCTGCTTGCAAGTCGAGCGCAATAACTCCTAGGCCACCGTGCCTACGGTCAGAACATGTGAGAAAAAGACGCTTTTGTATGATGTTGAGGACTCGATGTGATTCTAATCGCATCGGTTCCTGTTGTTCACCTTTTTACTTCTCAATATGAAGTTACTGCGCAAGAAATTGTGGACTAGCACATCAGCCTAAAGTCTTTTTTTTTTTTTTTTTTTTTTTTTTTTTTTGCAGCAGCAGAAAAAAATAAGGTATTAATCTTATTTTTTTTTGCCGTTCAGAAAATTGCATTTCTTTCTATTTTTTCCCGGGGGTGGGGGAGTGGGGAGTGGGGGCGCGGGGCAGCATATCTACTTAGCACAATTACAGGGATTATATTGATTGGTTTACTATGTTATCAAGTTGGTTTCATAAATACCTATTACCGTGTTTACCTAAATTTTAGGACAGATAATTTTGATTGGACAAATAGTGTAGACCCAGATCAGACGCCGCCGCGACTCAGATCAGACGCCGCGTAATCGCGGCGGCGTCTGAGTTGGATTTGCACTATTTTCCAACAATCTAGAAATTTTAGGCACCTCAATATGTAGTCAAATTGTCTTGCTCAGATTTTAGGACAAGGGTGGTAAGGAATTTATTTAAGGTACGCTATACTTAGCTTTAATGACAGTAATTCCAGTGATTTGTTTGTTGGTTTCTTTAATGCCTATTAGTGTAAGATGTTTTCATTGCAGTCTTTAACCCCTGTCCTGTTGAACCCGGATATATCCCGCCTTTGCAAACAGTGTAGATCCAGTTGAAGAAGCCAACTAATCTCGATCTGCACTGTTTGCCATTAAGTATGTGAATATATAGCAATAATCTGGATCTAGTAATCTGATTGGCTGAAAATTAGAAGTTGGCGTGGCATCTTAATCTTTTCAGCAGGACAACGGTGAAGAACCAAAGGTGAAAAGTCGGTCGTACAAGTATTAGCGTTCACAAAAGAAGCTTGTCTACGCTGGGCATAAAATAAATGTAAAAAAAAAAACTGCTTTTAAAACAGAATAGTCTTGGATGTCTTTACATGCAAATATTGTCTAAGTCGGCTAAATTCCACCACTCAAAAAGGTGAATTCGAGAGGTCTAAATGAGGTCTCGTCTCGTTGGCCTCTACAAAAATGATGCTCACAATATCAAGTTTTTATCACGCTGTCCCGGGAATGCTATAAATTGCGCTTAGCAGAACCAATGCATCCGCCCTCTTAAACGTGAAACTGTCAAAAATAATGTATATTATATCTTTGGATAAGTGCTGCAATGGTAACCTTTAAGAATATCTACATATGTGTGGTGTGCCGACAGTGCATATGAGTGGAGAAAACCTGTATATGTAGGTTTTCCAATAAATGTTATTCTATTCTACTCTAGTCAATGCTCCAGCTAGTCCCAGCTTTTAGTAGTAGACAACAAGCATAAGGTCAGTGATGCATTGTGGATCAAAAGTGGATCCGCCTCTGTGTCTCTACTCTTCTCTATGTAGTCTACATCCATGGGTGTCGCCCACTCGGAGTATTGTGCGAAACGAGAAAATAATTGTTACCGTTCGGCCAATCAAGTCACAAGTTACGCGAATTATCAATTATTTTGTTTATGATTTGTTTCACCTGTGCAGAAAAGTATTGAGATATCCGAAAATATGACTGATTTGATTGGACGATTCATGTGATACTGTTTCGAGTTGATTTTTTTTCTTAACGATTAGCATGCTGGGTAAATGTTCAGCGGAAATTTTGATTTTTTTAAATATTTTTTCCCAGAAAAGAGGTTTTAACATTTCATTCAAATTGTCATGAAATGTCGAAGCCTATTTTCTTGGAAAAATAAAAAAAAAATGTACTAATTTGTCGTCTGCGGAATTTGCCCATTGCCTGCTACGTAGTGTTAAGGCGAATTCGTTCAACTTATAGAGATTGCATGTTAGCTCAAAGGAAAACAAAAGGGAGGCTACTCTTGAAAGAATATGATCCAAAGGGGAGTAAATTCTTTCCTTTAAGAGGAGTCCCGCTTTGAGAAAGGAAGGCAATCATTTGCTTTCCTTACTCAAAGAGGTACCACTCTTACTCTTAACCCCCACCCCCACTCCCATTCCCTTGTGAACAAATTCTTTCTTTCAAGAGTAGCACTTCTTGTCTTCCTTTGAGGTGTATCTGGAGAGAGAAAAAGAAAAGTCAAATTATGCTCTTGAAAGGAACAGGTTACCAATTAAGGTGGTGTTAACTGGAACCAGCAAAACGTATACGGAAGCTAAGGGCTAACTGAGTCTGATTGGACAGCAATAGACAAGACTGAGTTTGTGTCAGTTTTACAAACAAATATATTTCATTGAATTGCAGGCCAAATTTATGTTTGTCAATGGCATTTTTAGTGTGTTATTAGTAAAAAAATCAAATCTGTTAAATCTTTTTTTTTTTTTTTTTTTTTTTTAACTTATACTCATTTTCCACCAAAGGGAGGGTACATGTATTAACGGGTAGAATAGTGCCAAAACATGCCGATCGTGCATGAGACTCCATCACGAAAACGTGCCTATATAATTCTGACCCCCTTAAACCCCACTTTTATATAGTTTGCAGGGGTATACATTATTTTCCTTATTTCTGCTCTAAAACATAGATTGTGGGTACTCGTTAGAACCGCCTCGTCGAGGCGGTTCTAACGAGTACCTACAATCTATGTTTTGAGCAGAAATATGGAAAATATCAGATTTTTTTTTATCTGAAAATTTTCATTTTTGGTGGTAAAATTTTCAGTATATTTGAATAGGCTTGTTTTCGTAATGCTTCTTTTTGTGATGTATTTTGTAAGTCTAAGGTTCACCTTTAATACGAGACCAAATTTGGAAGTCAAGGAATATTGTGGGAATTAGAATTTAACCCTGGTCCTGCTGAGCCCGGATATGCCCTGCCTTTGCAAATAGTGTAGGTCCAGATAAGAAGTCAACTGATCTGGATCTGCACTGTTTGTCATTAAGTATGTGAATTTATATCAACAACCAAGATCAAGTAAACTGATTGGTTGAAAATTACAAGTGGGCGTAGCATCTTAATTTCTCCAGCATGGCAAGGGTTAACCAAATGCTATAATGAAGCCAGTGGAAAAGTAATTAGGCTCCTGCTCCCTTAAATGACAGTAATTCCAGTAATTTGTTTGTTGGTTTCTTTAATGCCTATCAATATAAGATGTTTTCAGCGTATTAAGAACCGAAGGTCGAACATCGGTCATACTGTATAAAATACTCCCTGGCGGTATTGCTCGATACGAGAAAAGAGTTTTTGCCCATCGGCAAATGCAATTATCCAAATTATCAATGAAACGGGAAAGCTAGACTGGCTCCAGTCGTTTTTGTTTTATATCTATTTTTTTCTTTCTCTATATTATTTTTTTTATCATGATCCTCTTTAATCCAACTTCAAGTTACCTACCGCTGAACAAAAAACGACTGGTAACAATTGTGGAAGGCTCTGAAATATGATCCACCTTCCATAAATTTAGATAAAATTGGCAAGCAATTAGGATGCTATAAAATAGCCTTTCTTTCTAGCCAAGGGACTGAAGTAAACAAAAATTCTACAAGCTATACAAGTGTTGTGTCCCCTCAAGAAAAAAAAAAAAAAAAAAAAAAAGAAGAAAAAGAAAGAAAAGAAAAATAAAGAAAGGGTCTGGGGCCAGACTAGGGGAACGCAAGCTTGAAGAATATTGCGTTTGAGCTGAAAGATCTTGGTAAAGCATGCATTTTGATGAAAATTTTATCAAAATCGGATAAAAAAAAACCCCGAAAGTTATTGACTTTCAAAGATTTCAAAACAGTTGTCCAAGGCGCTGCATTTTTAATTCAAAATGCGGTTCATAATATTCAAAATATTAGATAGATTGTCCTGTGTGACAGTAAAAATTCCACTTTCAAACAAAATCAGTCCATTACGAAAACACGTCTATTCAAATATACTGAAAAATTTACCACCAAAAAATGAAAATTTTCAGATAAAAAATTCTGATATTTTTCATATATCTGCTTAAATCATAGATTGTGGGTACTCGTTAGAACCGCCTCGGTGAGGCGGTTCTAACGAGTACCCATAATCTATGTCACCCCTGTAAACCCCAGTTTTACTATATATAAGTGGGGTTTAAGGGGGTCAAAATTATATAGGCATGTTTTCGTGATGTATGTCCAGAAATATAAGCTTCATACAGAGTTACAGAAGTAAAATATTGTTTCAATCATTTATTACTCTGGTTTTGCATATTTTATTAAGGCTTTATGACGTCATAAAATCTCATTGAATATTGGAAATGGCGGCGCCCTTGAATTAATAACTAGAACAGCTCTAGCCATGAATTGTTGTGTAATAAATCACAGCTTGGAGGCCATTTATAAAGTAGATCAAATCACGAGCGCGTAGCGCGAGTGATTTATCTACCTACATGTACCACTGGCCGACGAACTCAATTCACACATCAGAGCTTATATATATATATATATTGGTTTTGCTTTTTACGAATCTGTATTTATTCATTTTCAAGTGGGAATGGAATTGAACGTTTATCCACCGTGCCCTTGACAACCAAAAGATCCGTCTTGATGGTCCGTCTTTACTACCATATCTACCCAGGGGCGGATCCAGGAGGATTTCTGAGGGGTTCGATTTAATCATATTACCGTAGGTACTGTAAGTATTTGGACAGACAGGCCTGAGCAAACAGTGTAGAACCAGATCAGAGGCCGCAGATCGTGGCGTCTGATCAGGGTCTACATTGTTTGCCACTCTACCAGCAATGTTATACACATTCACAGGTAGGACAATGGATTTGTTGAAGAGAAGTACAAGGAAAAGGTGTCCCAAATTTATCCAAATTTACCACAAAAGTGAAATTTTGAGTCAAACAGGGGTTCGACTGATCCTCCACACCCACACTCCGCCGAATCCCCTCTGAATCCGCCCCTGTCTACCCTAAACGTTTGAACACCGTAACTTCCTACAATACTTGTCTTAACATTTGAACAAGTATATTTTACTGTCTATTGAGCTTTCAAAACAAAACAACTGGATGAGAGACAAACAGTGTATATCTTAAAACATACCTATATAATTTTTACCCCTTTAACCCCACTTTCATATGGTAAAACTGGGGTTTACAGGGGTATACATTATTGTTTCTTATTTCTTGAGCAGAAGTATGAACAAATATCAGAATTTTTATCTGAAAACTTTCAGTTTTTGGTGCTGAAATTTTCAATATATTTGAATAGGCATGTTTTCGTAAGGAGATCATGTGTTCTGTGGCATCTGATCTGAATCTAAACTGTTTCCTCAGGTCCGTCTGTCCGACCTCGTAGGGTATACACGATAACACGTAGAGGTTTGTTTAAACGTTCAAGGAACCAAGATTCTTTAAAGCTGAAATGTTGTTTTATCTGTCGTTTGTAGCACAATAAAGTGACGTAACCTAGGAATGGCCACAATAATTCAACAATTTTTACTGTAATTTAAGGGAAATGGACACACTCTCAAGCGGTAAGTCCGTCAAAATTGTTTTGCCTCACTTCTGAAAAGGGGTCTACACTTAAATGACGGGGAGCAAATTATTTCCTTTTTTAAAGTAGACCATTTTTCAAAAGTGAGCCAAAAACTATTTTAGTAGAGTTGCCTCCCCCCCCCCCCCCCACCCCCACCCCTGAAAGTAGATCCATTCCCCGTAAATAACTCAATTAAATTTCAATTCTTCTGTACTATTAAAATATCCAACGACTTTTGGAAGTGTTTTGTTGAATTTTTGTAGCAATTGTACTGCCATTTCAACAGCCTCAGAACCAGTTCTTGCTATCATAACATTGTCCAGACCCAGTGCCCACGTATTATAGAAGTTACTAATCTTTCTTGTTTTAGAATCAATGATAACATGAGGAATATTTAACAAAATACACATTATATGTCCATGTAGACGATCAGTTATAGCTACTCGACCTCGCTGTAAGAAGGTAAAACCATTGTGTGTCATTAGGAACTGATTCTCCATGACATTTCCTGTGTAGGTCAGCCAGTTTACCCAGTCTGAAACTGCCATTCGCAGACCATTAGGAAGTGATGGCACTGTTATATTTGGTGTTTCGTGATCTTTCCGCTTGATCCAAACTATATCGTGTGTTGGTGCCATTGTCCTTGTCACGGCACCGATTCGGAAAGCTATATCTGGAACAAGAAATGAGCGGGCTCTGGGAAATAGTGCCCGAGCTTGGTAAAGAGAAGGAGTGTCTCGGAACAAAAGCGTTAACCGTTTATGTGAATTGTAAACTCGTTTACAAAATTCAATGTTATACATATTGTCAGTTGTTGGTCTAAGCCAAATACTTTGTGGAAACATGATGATTTTATGTTTTGAGAAATATTTTATTACTCTAGCACGTGCACTGTCTTTATTATGCCACTGAGCCATATCCCCACCGCCTTGGAGGAATATAACTAAATTCTTTCTGGAATACTTTTTACTAATCTGCAATGCGGTGTCTAAACCTTCGCGACATTTTGATTGCTCACAATGAAACACAAGCTCGATGTTATATTTCCGAAGGAACATAATTTCTCCTAGTCCAATCGCAGGATCCCCTTTATTTTCATCACTATAAAGTCCAAACAGCATGGCGTATTTATACTTCCTTATCAGTGGTCCTAACAGTCTCCTTTGCAAGGCTTGAAGTTCGTTGGTAAGTTCCACGTGCGTTGTTGGAAATGTAAACCTTTCATGTACTTTCTTTAGATGATTAACTAGATCCGTTCTGAGTTGTTTCTCGCTTATATTTGATTTCAGTGGTATAAAGCCGTCCCGTGCGTAACAAGTAGCGGTTACAGGTTTTACCCACCTGTTGGTCGAGCTATTTGAACAACTCGAACTAGTTGTACAGCACAGGCCTAAAATTGTGTAACATATAACAACTGCTAGGATCGCTCCTCCAAGGGTTTTTACAAACGTGCTTCTGTGTCTTCTCATACCTGCAATGTATAATAATACCGCATTAATTCTTAGCATGTTGAATAAGTTGCCACGCCCACTTCTAACTTGATTCCTTGATCCAGACTATTGATACAAATTCACATACTGAACGGACAGTTTGCTTGTAATCGCGAAAGTTTCGATTATTTTAACGCAGCTCACTTTACCCTACGGTAAGCAAGGCTTTATAAGAGGGTGAGTCAATAAGTAACCAGCCTATCCCATTTCCGATGGACCGAGACGGTCACGATTTTCATGCTTTGTTTCAATATATGTTTTATACAAGGGTACAAAATTGCACACGTATCGAGTCATTCTTTAATAAGATATTGAATGTCAAACATGGCTAGTGATGCAAAGGCATGCTTTTCATCTAAAGTCGAGCTCCGTTCTGTAATTCTGTACTTGTATTTAAAAAGTAAAACAGGCATGGAAATACACGGCGAGTTAGCCGATGTTTATGGGTCTTCTGCACCATCTTATGCTCAGGTTAAATTCTGGGTAGGGGAATTCAAACGCGGTAGAACGTCTTTAGAAGATGAAGCCAGGTCTGGACGCCCACTGGATGCCACCGACGAAGAAATGTGTAAGAAAGTTCGGGATCTGGTATACTCTGACAGGCGAATTCAGGTGGAAGAAATAGCGCAGGCATTAGGCATTTCACATGGTAGCGTTTCAACAATCTTACATGATCGTTTAGGTGTGCGCAAGCTAACAGCCCGTTGGGTCCCCAAAGCCCTTAGCGATGAGCAAATGGCAATCAGAGCATCAGTATGCAGCGCCTTGTTGAAGCGTTTTAGGTCAAAAGATGATTTTCTTTTGCGTCTGGTGACTGTATATGAGACTTGGGTTCATTATTATGAGCCAGAGAATAAAGCTCAGAGTCGTCAGTGGGTAGGGCCTGGGTCCCCGAGGCCAAAGAAGAACGTTCAAGACGCAACCATCTGCTGGCAAGGTGATGGCCACAGTATTTTGGGACGCAAAAGGCGTTATTATGTTGGACTTTTGACCCAAGAGAAGTACAATAACTGGAGTGTACTATGCAAATTGTTAGACCAGCTGAGAACCGTCATCCGTGAAAAAACGCCGAGGTAAATTCTCTAAAGGTGTTTTTTGCTGCAACAGGACAACGTGAGAGTCCACACTTGCAAAGTTCCAATGGATGCTGTAGAGCGAAACGGGTATGAATTAATACCACATCCTGCCTATTCGCCTGACCTAGCTCCTAGCGACTTCTTCCTATTCTCAAACTTGAAAAAGGATATCCGTGGACTTCATTTCCAGTCTGATGAAGAAGTCGTGACGGCAGTTGAGGAGTCAATGGAAAGGACCCTGACTTTTTCTGTTCTGGGCTGATGACAATTGAACGCCGTTGGTCTAAGTGCATCACACTAGAGGGCAATTACATTGAAAAAGAAGAGGTGGATCTCAACCGGAAATAAGTTAGGCTGGTTACTTATTGACTCACCCTCGTAGATCGGAATTCCAGTTTCACTTCCGGTGTGTCTTGGCTACGCCTCATCAAACAGGACACCAAAGTCAGGTGCCAAGTTTGTACACCATCCCCCCACCCACCCCCAACACACATACCCTTCCTCACCCTGAAAATAAGTCTGTTCCATGTTGTGTGCACAACTCTTATGTCCATTTTCATTGGTTAACTTTTCTTATATGCGCATTGTAAATTAATCTTTTGTGTAGGATTAAAAAGAATTAGTGCTCACAGTTTTTGACCTTAACTCTAACAAATTTTCAGAGTACAATGATTGCTTTGAAGTCCGATTATATATGATGCACAACGCACAAAAAGGGCCCTTATGCAATTTGCGGACAACGTAGGTTAAATCAGCCTTTGCCTGCGTTGCTCGCTTATGACATAAAGGTCTTTTTTCGCAAGGTATGCATCACATGGTTCGGGCTGCTTCAGAGGCGTGTTCAAGCATGTGGGCGCTCGCCGAACGACTCATTACGAAAACACACCTATTCAAATATATTGAAAATTTCACCACCAAAAACTGAAAGTTTTCAGATAGAAATTCTGATATTTTTCATATTTCTGCTCAAAACATACATTGTGGGTACTCGTTAGAACCGCCTCGGCGAGTCGGGACCCACAATCTATGTTTTTGAGCAGAAAGAAGAAAAATACTGTATACTCCTGTAAACCCCAATTTTACTATATAACAATGGGGTTTAAGGGAGTCAAAATTATATGGGCATGTTTTCGTGATGCGTTACTCTCTTTCTGAACTCGAGAGCTCGCCAGAGTGTACGCGAAACAGGACGAGAGGTGTTTTCCAGTATTGTTCTTTTTAGTATTGTGACGTACCTCCAGGGATGCGTTCAGATGTAAGTGATAGCAAAATAATTTTGCTCTGGATCCCTGTTCCTAATGACGAGTGCCAATAGGATCAAGGGCCAGGGCAAAACCAATCGCGAGTAACTTGCACTCGTGAACGCAGCCCAGGCTGACTGACTAGTTACAGGGCGCAACCATTATATTTTAATTACCTTAAAATGAATTTTGATTGTAGCATTTAATTAAAAATGAAAATTCCGAAAGATGTATTTTGTTATATTTACGCTATGAAAAGTTAATGGAAATTAAAAACGAAAAAAATAATAATAATAAATAAATAAATAAATAAATAAAAAATAAATAAAAAATAAATAAATAAAATAAATAAATAAATAGAAAAAAATAAATAAAAGTAAAAAAAATATAAATAAATAAAAAATAAATAAAATAAACAATTAAAAATCAGATGTTGACCGAGCGCCCACTCATTCAACAACACAATTTTCAGTTCTTCGAGAGCTCGACACATTCCTGAAGACATGTCTAGTTCATGTATTTACACTGCTAAGACACGATAGTTCTTGCAATCAATCAATCATTCAATCAATCAATCAATCAATCAATCAGTCAGTCAGTCAGTCAGAATCCACCTAACTTGCAAATGAACATGTACAAAGAGCGAGACAGACGAGTTCACAGGGGCTTATTCAGAATGGGTTCGGGCGGTTCAATCGACATCCCCCTTTTAACCCAAAATTTCGTTTTCATGAGAAATTTTAGATAAATCTGATACAATTTGGATACCGTATTTACCCTGGATATTCACACCCTTACTATTTACCATTTGTTTCTCTTCAACAAGTCCATTTTACTACCTGTGAATGTGTGTAAAATTGCTGACTGAGTCGCAAACAGTGTAGACCCTGATCAGACGCCGCGTTTCTGCGGCGTCTGATCTGGGTCTACACTGTTTGCTCAGACCTGTCTGCCCGAATATGTAGAGTACGTACGGTAATTTGAACAAGTCGACCCCGATCAGAAACCATCCTTGATTTTCCCCTGGTCCCCTAGGAGAAGGTAACCTTAACTCGAAGTGACGAGCATGATCATGGATCCGGGTACTCAAACGTGTTCAGAATTTATCAGTACCGCAAGGTAATAACTAATAAGCAAAGTAATAATGAAAATATGAATCATATATAAAGTCCGACTATTAGTTCGAAGAAGGTTAGGATTAGCGTCACGCGGAAATAAATATTTGGTATGAAGCAAAGAAGTGTTTTTAATATTAAACGGCTCCATATTCCACAAAAATAGACAATTTTTTATCCAAGAAAGGTTTAATAAATCGATATTTACTATTAATACATGCACGATCATAAAATGTGGCATCTCACAGTCTGTAAAATTTCAGTTAGTCTCGTTTTTGAACTGGATCAAAAATGAAATGATTTTTCATCGTATCTCTGAATCAATGTTGCCAACGAGAGACTAAATAAAGTTTTACAGGTTGTCAGGTGCCACATTTTATGGTTTTATTAATCTCATATATCAATTTATTAAACCTTTCTTGGATAATAAAATGTCTATTTTATTGGAACTTCATTACGAAAACATGCCTATTCAAACATACTGAAAATTTTATCACCAAAAAATGAATTTTTTCAGATAAAAAATTCTGATGTTTTTTCTTATTTCTGCTCAAAACATAGATTGTGGGTACTCGTTAGAACCGCCTCGCCGAGGCGGTTCTAACGAGTACCCACAATCTATGTTTTGAGCAGAAATAAGAAAAATAATGTATACCCCTGTAAACCCCAGTTTTACTATATAAAAGTGGGGTTTAAGGGGGTCAAAATAATATAGGCATGTTTTCGTGATGGGAGCCTTAAACATTGTCATCTGTTTTTCACCTCTCGCTATCACACTGCGCAATCCTCCTGCATGTACTCCTCACGATGGGTGTGTTTGTAGTACCCCTTGATAGAGAGATAGAAGTGTTCGGACTTTCGGCTTCGGTTACTGGCCATTCGGGCGACCCGAAAGCTAAACCGAAAATTACATACCTGTGTAACGATATATCCGATTCTATTCCCTACTGTAAAAAAAACGGGTACAAACCGCACTAGGACATCAAAATGGTACAATGTAAAATCTGGTCAAGCTAATGGGACTTTATTGTTATATGTACTTTTACGAGTCACGCCAAGCGAAAAAGTCCCTTCGTTGCATATGCTGACAGCGAAAGCTCAGATCAGACTGCGCTCCAGCGCAGTCTGATCTGAGCCTACGCTGTCCGCTTACAGTATTACTGAGTAGAGTAGACGGTAACAACAGATAGAAAAGCTTCTGATAAGACTGCGGAGTGATACAGTATCACACAGATCACTGCGCTGCCAATGGGTATAACTTAATTGATTTACGTATTTGGTCAGACTGGCCTAAGATTCGCCCAGTCCTGTTTTTCTAAATACCATTGTCCGGACTAAATAGAAATTGCAATAAATCCCCGAAGTTTATTTTTCTTTATTATAACCCAGAGCTAAAAGTCATTTATTGTATATGACAACTTACAAATTCCGACACCAAACTGTTGTAAAGAAAGTGAATGGGAATTTCTATAGTTTGTTAAAAGCGAATATAAGAGGGGATTTCAACAGTTCAGCAAGGACAAAATCGCCACAATATTTAGAAACTTTGTGGCATTAATATCGCCCTTTTTCATAAAATTTGGTAGACTTCAAAAGTGTATTTACACTTCAGGGGTTTTGGGGGAATGAGTAACTTTCAGTGGCGGTAACTCTGTTAACATTGTTTCTGTCTACCTTCTGAAAAGGGGTCCACGCTAAGAAAAAATAATTAGCTCCCAAATGGTAACTCTTGTCATTTTTTTGTCTCCCTTCTGAAAAGGGGGGTCTGTTTTCGTCTCCATTCTGAAAAAAATGTCTACTCTAAAAGGAAAGAAAACTGAGGTATTGCACAGTAACTAGAAAAAGCTCTATGATCCCAAAGGAAATAAAAATATAATCTGTACTATAGCGAAGTACGGGGAGACGTTTTAAAGCTGACACATGTGTCAGGATTAAGGCTAGATGAATACTGAGTAGATAGCTCTTTTCGGCCTGTCGGGCATTCGGACTACTGGCAATTCGGACTACAAGGTAATCTGAAGGGAAAACTACGTAAATGTGCACAATGTACATACCTGCGTGACAATCTATCCGATTCTATACAATACAACTGATTTGGTCAAGCTATACAATACGAGACTATTGTTGTTACATTGTAACAACTATACGTGTCGCACCAAGCGATAAGGTCTCTTTGACACATATAAGGACAGCGAATGCCCAGATCAGACTGCGCGTCCGCGCAGTCTGATCTGAGCATTCGTTGTCAGCACACCGAATCACGTATAGCGTGGAATGTAACAACGGTGAGATAAGACCCTGATGGGCCTGCACATCCTGCAGGACAATACGGTGCTGTATCACGTGGTCATGGTTACAAATTGTCCCTTTATTATTTATTTATCTGCCGTTCTGCTAGTGAGTAGATTTATTGATTTTTGTATTGAATTGGCACCTGTCATTTTCCATTGATTTGCAGTATTTATCGAACTGATCCTATAAATTTCGGACATTATAACGCTTTACCGCAATTATGCTAAAAAAATGAAAAAGTTTATTTGACAACTTGGTGATGTAATGTAAGAGCAGATAATGTAAGACATTACGAAAACCTGCCTATTCAAATATACTGAAATGTTAATCACCGAAAAATTGAAAATTTTCAGACAAAAAATTCAAATATTTTTCATATTTCTGCTCAAAACATAGATTGTGGGTACTCGTTAGAACCGTTCTAACGAATATCCACAATCTATGTTTTGAGCAGAAATAAGAAAAATAATGTATACCCCTGTAAACCCCAGTTTTACTATATAAAAGTGGGGTTTAAGGGGGTCAAAATTATATAGGCGTGTTTTCGTGATGGAAAAGTATCGGATAATAATTGTCTTCTTATTTTTGCATTGAAACATATGTTGTGGGTACTCATTAGAAGCGCCTCGCCGCGGCGCTTCTAATGAATACCAATAAGTAGCGTTTTATGTGCAGAAATACGAAAAACAATCCATACTTTCGGGTCGAAAAAATGTACGTATTATCTGGAGGTATGTAAGCTCGAAAGGGCCCATAATAGGATGAATAATTTTCTATGCTATTCTATTCTGTTAATTCTATTCTATTCTTTTCTTTCTTTTCTTTCTGAAGCAATGTAAACAATGCTTTCTGCAACTTATTCCAACTCGGAAAGTCCAACCCTAATGCAACTAAAAGCCTAAAAAGTGCTAGGGCCCACACTGTTTGTTCAGTCTGTCTGTCCGAAATACAGCTTTGTCATGAGTCAGTGATACCTGTACTGTTAGTGGACCCAGGGGCGTGGGGTTCTGATTTCAGAGGGGCTTCGATTTGATCAAATTACCGTACTTATTGTACGTTTTCCGATAGACAGGCCTGATCAGGGTCTCATTACGAAAACATGCCTATTCAAATATATTGAAAATTTCACCACCAAAAAATGAAAATTTGCAGATAAAAATTCTGATATTTTTCATATTTCTACTCAAAACATAGATTGTGGGTACTCGTTAGAACCGTCGCGGCGAGGCGGTTCTTACGAGTACCCACAATCTATGTTTCTGTGCAGAAATAATTAAAAAATATTGTGTACACCCCTTTAAACTCCAGTTTTCTGTATAAAAGTGGCGTTTAAAGGGGGTGAAAATTATATAGGTATGTTTTCGTGATGATACTGTTTGCCACTCACCCAGCAATTTTACCAACATTCACAGGTAGTGAAATGGACTTGTTGAAGAGAAGTATCAGATAAAGATCTTAAGGATAAAAAAGGTATCCAAATTTATCACATTTATCCAAAATTTCCCATAAAAGTCATCGGAAATTTTGAGGCAAAGTGGGGTTCGGCTGAATCTCCGAACCCCTTCCGAATCCGTCATTGGGACTTGTAGTCTTCCCACTTATCCAGGGCTATGACCAAGAGGTCACCACGAAAACATACCTATATAATACTGAACCCCTTAAACCCCACTTTTATATAGTAAAACTGAGGTTTACAGGGATATACATTATTTTTCTTATTCCTGCTCAGAAACATAGAGTATGGGTACTCGTTAGAACTGCCTTGGCGAAGCGGTTCTAACGTGTACCCACAATCTATGTTTTGAGCAGAAATATGAAAAATATCAGAACTTTATCTGAAAATTTTCATTTTTTTGGTGGTAAAATTTTCTGTATATTTGAATAGGCGTGTTTTCGAAATGTTGTTGTTTGTTTGTTTTTGTCTTTGTTGTTTGTTTGTTTGTTGTTGTTGTTTTTCCAGAAAATGTTTTATATGTTTTGTTTTCATGCTAATTGTCTCTGATCACACATTGATTTGTAAGCTGACTGAGAAAAATAAAAAAAAAATATTTCAAAATGTCATCTGCAAAAACAATGACCAAGGCATGTTAAGCGTTAATAGATCATACATTTTCAAACAAATAACGTACCATCCTAGCTTCCTGAGTTAATCAAAGCACTGACAGTACTCACGAGTCGATTGTCTCTGTGTGTGAGCAGGGAAACTGATCCTGAAAGGGGACTTAAGGCTGTTTTATTTAACCCTTTACTTCCTATCATCACGAAAACATACCTATATAATTTTGACCCCCTCAAACCCCACTTTTAAATAGTAAAACTGGGGTTTACAGGGGTATACATTATCTTATTATTTCTGCTAAAAAACATAGATTGTGGGTACTCGTTAGAACCGCATCGGCGAGGCGGTTCTAACGGGTACACACAATCTATGTTTTGAGCAGAAATATGAACAACATCAGAATGTTTATCTGAAAACTTTCAGTTTTTGGTGGTGAAGTTTTCTATATATTTGAATAGGCGTGTTTTCATAATGAAATTAAGCAAACAGTCCAGATCCTGATCATCTGATCTGGGTCTGCACTTTATACCAATGTCTAGGTTTTACTTATAACCCTTTTACACTGCACTCTGACGTCACAGCGACAAGAAAAATTAACCGTTTATACAGGTATGTTAACGCAAATAGATCAGATGGCAAGACTGATAAGACTGACACATGCCTTCGCTCCTCTTCAATCCTCGGGCATAAAACTTGAATCTGTAGGACATTAAGGGCGGATCTAGAAGGGGTTTCGGAAGTTTCAGGCGAAGCCCTCTTTGACTCAAAAAATCATTTTCATGGGAACTTATGGATAAACTGATAAATTTTGGATACCGTATATAACTAAATAGTTGGACACCTTGGCGCTTTACCATACACTTTTACAACGGAACAAGTCCATGTTACTACCTGTGGATATCTTAAAAACTTCTGGACGGCTGGCGAACAGTGTAGACACTGATCAGACGCCGCGTTCTGCGGCGTCTGATCTGGGTCTTCACTGTTTGAACGCACCTGTCTGTCTAATACTAAGGGTAAACTCAAATCGACCCCATCCCATTTAGACCTTTTGAACCCCCCAATTAAATTATCCTGGATCCGTGCCTGCACATGACACGGACAAGTTCAATCTTCTTAACGGACAATAAGCTTTAAAATAAGTGACAGAAACAACTATTTCCAATTATTACAAATTAAGCCTTTGGCGAGAATCTCAATAATAATAAGGCGTGTCATAAACAGGAAGTTTGTCCTTGCAGAAAGCAAAAGTGCAAGTTCAAACAGACCGCGACAAGTAAAACCTGTCTTCGCGCTCGCGTGAAATGCGCAGATTCAAACGACCACGCGCGTTCTCACAGTGCCATCCGGGCTTTTGCCCCCGTCGAAACCTTCTGTAGCATACATTGATTTGTCAGCGGACAGCGAAGGATCTAGTCAGTCTGCGCGAATGTGCAGGCTGGTCTGGGAAATTTTACTATCCGCATACAGCTCGATGACACAATTTTCGCGTGACACTGCCCAAAATAGAATGCTTTCGTTTATGGAAATTAACAGGGCTTTAACCGACATTTGCTTAGCGTTGCGAAAACAAGCATTTGTAAAGTGTGTTCAGCGACAGAAAAAACAACAGCAAAAAAAAAAAAAAAAGCAATAAAAAACAACAACAAAAAAACACAAAAAAGCAAAACAACAACAATAACAACAACAACAACAAAAAAAACAACAACAAAAAAACAAAACAAAAACAAACAAACAAAAAAACAAAAACAGTCGAAATAAAATGGCTCGAATATCTTTGGGAGCATGGAAGTTTGTTCTAGACATGGGTAGTTCGAGTCACTGAGGGTTAACCATAGCACCAGGTCAGGAGGCAATTGGGGATGATGTAGGGACCTCTTTTTGATCTTCCATAAAATGGTATGTTGACTGTACTTATTAGAATCGCCTCGATGAGGCGATTCTAATGAGTACACACAACATACATTTTCATGACGAAATTAACAAAAACATCCAGTTCGAACCAGCCAGGGTAAGTGAGTCATAGGTGTTCGAGGTATTGAAGTTTTTCTGTATATGTTTGTCCCTACAAAATTTCCATTTCGAAAACATGCCTATTCAAAGATATTGAAAATTTTACAACCAAAAAAAGGAAAAATTTCAGGTGAAAAGTTCTGATATTTTTCACATTCCTGCTTAAAACATAGATTGTGGGTACTCGTTAGGACCGCCTCGGCTAGGCGGTATCTAAGCAAAATAAGAAAAATAATGTTTACACCTGTAAACCCCAGTTTTAAAACATAAAAGTGGGGTTTAAGGGGTCAAAATTATATAGGCGTGTTTTCGTGATGCGAAGTTGAAAAGGCATAACCCTCACAAAATTAATCAGATTTTTTTTTCAAAGTTTATCAGGTGTCTTACTCCTCATTTATTTTATTTTTGTTTATACACTGTGTGTGTGTGTGTGTTATATATATATATATATATATATATTATATAATATATATATATATATATATATATATATATATATATATATATATATATATATATTATATTGTGTGTGTGTGTGTGTGTGTGTGTGTGTGTTGTGTGCGTGTGTGTGTTCATGCTCTCAAAGGGCATTCCTTCTTAAATCTATTTTGTATACACTGTGTGTGTGTGTGTGTGTGTGTGTGTGTTGTGTGTGTGTTTGTGTTCTTTGCTTTCAAGTGTCATTCCTCTTGAATTTATTCCATAAGCTGATCAAATTAGCAGAAAAGAAAAGTGTTACCTTGAATGTGCCTTAATACGCAACGCAAAGTACGGGCTAGCAGGTGCCTGGTTACAAGAATGATCGTCGTCGACTGCGGCTTCTTCCGTTGTACACGAACATCGTAGGACATTATTTTCGTGCACAGACGGATGTGTAACCTAGAATATCCCAAAGCTTCGACGTGAGAAGGCGAATTCGTTGAATCCATATACTGGGATCACATAAATGAGATGAGCGAGGGTCTGGGGTTGGCCCTGTTGCTTCTCACTGCTCAAAGAACTCTTCCGCAACCTGTGTACACAGAAAGTGTATAAGGACAGCCAGCTTAAGCAAAGTGTAGACCCTGGTTAGACATTGAAGAACACAGACTTAAGGTGATTGGGACACGCTTGGTAGATTTGTCATCATTCTAGACAAGGGAAGCAACGAAGGGTATCAACTCACGCTCTGAAAATAGGTCTACTCTAAAAGGAAAGAATTTCCTCCCATGGGGAGCAAATTCTTTCCTTTTGGTGTAGACCCTTTTCAGAAATGAGCAAAACAAATTTGACGAGGTTGCTTCCCTTGACAGTGTATCAACCCCTTTAACACGTATGAAAAATGTTACGATTGTAACGCGATCATTAATATGATCGATTAAATTGCAACAATTATTCTGTCTATTCACACAATTCTACAAGAATACCGTTCAGCAAACAGTTTGATCAACTAGTCAACCTCTTTATACCGACACTCGATACAACGACAATATTCGTTATAATGATAATTTGACTGGCACGAAACCTTCCGCACAAGAGGTAATAGTTAATCGATAGGAGGCAAGAATATTGTATTTAATACATCAAGAAATATGTTTGGATATTTGTTCGAACCGCCTCACTGAGGCGATTCTAACAAATATCCAAAATATACATTCTATGACGAAATAAGAATAAAACAAGACCTTTCTTACATATCATTCTTCTCATTAAGGAGTCTTTACAGCAGCAAATTCATGTTAATACTATCATATTTGGGTAAAAATGATATCGTAGTAACAAGGTTTCACTGTATAAAAATTGTCGTACGAATTACAGTAAATCAGAATAAAGTAAGAAAAATTAGAATTGTCCTTCCCCATGGAAGGACACATTCCATGTCGGATGGTATTTTTGTTTTCGGTAGATGACGTCCTAAATGCAATTCTCTTCCACTTCATAGTTAAACGGGTAGCCAGCTGGCAACCCCATTATTTTGTGGGCCAACATATATAACTGGGCCATATTTGTTCCCACTATTTATTATACAGTAAGCCTTCGTTACAACGACAATGCTCAGGCCTGTCGGTCCGAATACATACGGTAAAGTGTAACATATGGTAAGACTCGTGCTGAGACAGTAATCCAGAAAAGTAAGATTATGATCAAATCTTCACTGATTACTGATCGATTATTCACCCAAATGGCAGGACTGATACTCAATTAACTTTTTAGCCCGGATAAGCCAGCCTTGTGATTGAGGCTACACACTATATTAGTTAATACGGTAAGAACAGCAGTTTACTATTCTGGGCCCAGTTGTTCAAAGCGTCGTTAGCTTAACGAGCTCGTTAAGGGTCATTTCGTTAAGTGTTTTAGCAGATTCAATATACAATATTCTGATATTTTTTGCTGAAAAAATGTGAGTAGCTTTTGCAGTGCAAAAGCTACTCACATTTTTTCAGCAAAAAATTTCAGCATATTTGCGTATCACTCAAATAAATTTTAACGTATCGTTAACTAACGATGTCGTTAGCTTTGAACAACTGGGCCCTGGTAAATATGGCAAGGACGTCCAAGACTAACCTGAGGAGTTTCTGGGTATTAGAACAATTAGACTGGATCATGTAATATCTTCTATTCAGTGAATAGTTAAAGACCATCTGCAGGCCACATGCAGGAGACTGAGGGCTCCAAATAAAAGAAGCTCTACGACTGGTTTTAGGTGGTATGTTGGTCTTGACAGGTTGTGGAGGGTGGGGGGAGGTCAACTTTGTGGAGGCTGTGATGGCAGTTGTGACTTCAGAGCACTGATGTTAGGGTGTCTGGACATCTTCTTTTCTATTTTGTAATTTCTTGTATACGGACTGCAGTGCTGGTATTGGTCATTCAGATCTATTTTTAGCAATGACACGCGAACCCTCCGGCATGTACTCTTTTTACCTTAAATAAACGGGTATCTAAACCCCGCACTGTATTTGTTCTACCATATGAGCAAGTTCATTTGACTACCAGTTGATGTGTCTGATGAACTAATGAATGAGTGGCATACAGAGTAGACCCTGATCAGACGCCGCACCATGCGGCGTCTGATCAGTGTCTACACTGTTTGCTCAGGTCTGTATGTTCCAGTACTTCGAGTAAATACGGTTGTTTCGGAAACTTGCGGGAGGTGGGGGGTGGGGGGGGGGGGGTGGGGAGGAGACTATTGTGAACTCCCGGTCGATGCCACTGCAAAAGCTAATGCAAGGTCCTTGACCTTTGGTCAGCGCAGCAATATACTCTCAGTTGTATTTGGACCCATCCTGCAGTTACGTTAACGGTAAACCACACAGGAATGTTGATCTAATCAATTCCTCCAAGAATTGTTTAAATCAGGACAAAACTGTAATTCGTAATTACTATTCAACTGGTATAGGAAATTTCATGTTTTTCTAAGAACAAAAAGTAGCTCCTCTGTTGCGAATTTTGTCTATAAAAATAGAACCTATTTCCCGCTTTGTCCCTGCAATAACAACGAAACTCAACAACACTTTCTTTTTTCAAATGTCGTCTCTACGCCAACGAAAGAAATGAACTTATAAGAAATATTGTGTCCCAGTCCTGAATGGTGTCGCTTTATTCTTTACCATAAGGTTACAGCACCTTTCAGTACAAGCGACATTACGAAAATACGCCTAGTCAAATATACTGAAAATTTTACCTCCAAAAAATGTAAATTTTCAGATAAAAAATTCTGATATTTTTTATATTTCTGCTCAAAACATAGATTGTGGGTACTCGTTAGAACCGCCCCGACGATGCAGTTCTAACGAGTACCCACAATTTATGGTTTTTAGCAGAAATAAGAGAAATAACTTATACCTCTGTAAAGCCCAGTTTTACTATACAAAAATGGGGTTTAAGGGGGTCAAATTATATAGGCATGTTTTCGTGATGAATACAATTATGTTTGACGCAGAACAACATTTTCAACAGAGACAGTAAACGACTGTATTAAAGGGTTTCTTCACAGCCCCATTGGTTGCCAAGTTTAAGACGTGCTCTTTTTTAAAGTTGAGGTCTTATGGTCCAGTCAACCCATTAGGGTCAAGTCAAATTGGTCCTAACCACACTTTTCCTTGGCAGGCTTAGTTTTTTAAATGGTTAACCAATATTTATGCACATTCTTCCGCCAGAAACTGACAACTGCCATTCTTGAATCAGCGGAAGGGAGAGAATGACCGTAGAAAATATTTCGTGATCAGTCTCCACGAGAGAATATTGCCGGAACCGGCGTGGATCGAACCTGCGACGTCCTGACCACCAGACGGTGGCACCTGACGGACTGAGCCTCCGAGGCTGGCCCTTGCTCTGCGTACATTTCCTTACCTGATGCAGTTTTTATATCCAGATTACCAATGAACGTATTTGTCTGTACGTCCGTTTTCAGGTTTTAAGTATCACGATTCTTTGGGCCTTTCCTGTGTCGCCTGGTTACCCTCTCCAGCATAAACCCACTCTGCCGAATCTGTGGTCAGCCTATATCATATTTTCTAATATTACAACTTCTTTTTACTGAATTTTGTACAGCTTTATTTTCTTTTAGACCTTACAAGCAACACTGTAACACACTAAAGTATGTTTACTTTTCCCATTAGTCTTGATAATTTCTAATGTCGGGGATCTTCAATTGTTCTCATTTTTCAACAGCTTGTTCATTATATCTGCCAAATACGTAAACATGAGCCGGGGCACAGCATTTCCAACAAGACAGCATGAGTGCCCAGCAAATACTCAGATCAGCCTGCGCATTCGCGCAGTCTGATCAGAGTATTCACTGTCCGTCTGAATACGCTTTTGATCCTTGGTTTACAACAGATTGCCCTGCAAAGACTCTGATCAGACCTGTCTTCGCTGGATGCAATATTACAGGCAATACTGTGTCCCGGCTCATTCTATTATTAGGACAACGAGCTAAACAAAAGGTTCGTTTACACTTAAACCCTACTATGAATTGTATAAATTCTGCTTGCATTTACATGTAACTAATTGTATGTATATATGGTGAAATAAATCTATATAA